>NW_004624763.1:1376335-1396641 GCF_000247695.1 Heterocephalus glaber
AAACAATGCTGAGATTCCACCTCACTCCAGAAAGAATGGCTGCTATCATGAAATCAACCAATAACAAATGCTGGCAGGGCTGTGGAGAAAGAGGAACCCTGCTCCACTGCTGGTGGGAGTGTAGACTGGTGAAAATTATTTTTTTTAAATAGGCACTTGATGTCTCTGGAGATAGTCCAGAGGACACAAAACAAATGGAGAAACATTTAGTCAAAAACAACTACTAAATTTGGATAATGAGAGCCTATGGCACTTGTGTGTCCTGCCCCTTGCCTCTTCCTCTCCCCCAATTCACTGTGATGGAAGAACCACTGCAGATTGGTGCAGGGATCCATGCGTACCCATATTTAGAGAAACAGTAATCATAATAGCTAAATCTTGGAAGTAGCCTATCTGTTCATCTGCAGATGAATGGATAAACAAAACATGGTATATACACACAATGCAGTATTACTCTGCCGTAAAGAAAGATAAACAGGTCATTTGTAGGAAAATGGATGTACCTCAAGACCATAATGTTAAATGAAATAAATCAGACTCACTAGCTCAAATATTAAATGGTTTCTCTTATTTGAAAAACCCAAATTATAAATAATGAGCAAAATAAAAGATAGATAATAGGAACTAGGAAAATAGATCTTTCTCAAAGACATGGAGGAAGGGGAGTCAAAGGGCATGAGAAAAGAAATTAAGATATGTTATATAAAGGTACCAACTCCACACAAGGAATGTAATCATTATGTACTGCAAACACATACAAAAAAAAAATACAGGACTCCCCTTTTTTTGCTTTTTTTTTTTTTTTTTTTTTTGGTACCAGGGATCTATCTCAGGACCTGTGCTTGCAAGGCAGGCAGTGGAACCACTGTGCTAAATCCTCAGAGCTCCATTTTATCTCCCCAGCTTCCAGTCTCTCTCCCAGAGCGCAAGCTACCAGCATTTTTCATTCCCCTCAGCACCATATTGTAGAGCCCAAATAATGCAGCCAAGAGACTGGGGACTTCTTCCCTTCACTCATCCCCTAATGCTAGAGCAGAGGCTCTAGTCTATACATGACAGGTCAAGAAATACCAAGCCCCAGTTTCTCTTGCCCAGTTTGCTTCCAGGGCAGAGGTTATGTGCTGGAAGAGATGAGCCAAGAAGACCTGAGGCTTCCTAACCAGTGTGCTGCACAAAAGCTGGGGAGTCACTTTGAGAGAAGCCTGCCACAGTCCATGTCCCCAGCTCTGTAGCCTAGGAAGAGTGTCACCAGGAAGCTAGATCCTGATGCACAAAGGAACTGGTTCCTCACTTCCTTGGTCCCTAGTTCTTTATGCCCTTGATGAAAGAATAAATGAAAGTATAGGTAAAATTTATTGTAAAGCAGATATAAAGAGTTACACCTTCAAATGAGAAGGTGGGCATTGTCACTAGACATCTACACCCAGTGTAAGTGGATGTATTTTTATGCCCACAAAAGTTATTCCTGGGTTCACCAAACTATGATGATTATCATTGTTTTATTTACATAACATATATGCCTATTGACTTTTTGGCTAGGGGTTACTTTGGAATGTTGATATCTCTAAGAATCTTAATTAGGTCTCAGTCCACGGAGGGAAGGTCTTTAAAGAATCTTTCCCTTTCTGATATCACTGGGAACAGACCATGGCACCCCGGAATGTGTGTGCCTTGTTTTGGAAATAGACAGCCAGGTGTCCAGATATCAGAAGGAAGGTGATGGCTGTAGGGAACAGGGAAAAGGGATGTTACTAGAACCTCTGCAGTAAGTCCTAGTCTCCTGTGAGCCATGGCAGCACAAGGCGAACTAACTTATTATACAGGAAAGGTAGAAAAAATGAGAGTTGGAGAAACTGAGATTAGAGCCTAATCAGTGCTGCTCTGGGCAGCAAAGACAAAGACCCCTAGCTTGCAGCATCTTTTATTCAGTACATGGGGAAACAAATGTAACAAATGAATTGCCGAGAGTTCAGTACCTCGCATTGGGATAAACAAGGTGTAACAAAAGACTGGGGGGCAGCAGAAATCCAAGAACAATGAGGAACTATGCAGATGAAGATTTGGTTCCTCCCTGGGGTCTCCCGCAGGTGTGGTCTTGCCCTGGAGCATTACAGCATCCGGGGATCACTGGGATCTCAGTTGTGACCGGAGGCCAAAATGGAATTATGTCTCTGAATGCCATAGCTGGCCTGTAGGCGGGAGAACTAGGCCTAATCAAATGGTTTTTCCCTAAAATTATGTAGCATTGCTCCAGACATATCTCCCTTTCTTTTTGTTTTATGTGAAGGTATTTTTAGGAAAAGTGAGCACACCCAACAATGGCTTGTCCCTATATACTGTGAGGATCTATAGTGTGTTTGACTGGGATAGCTGTCTATAATAAGCATAATTTCTCTTAATTGGAGCTGTAAAAGGATTAAAATCTAATAATTTTTTTTAAACATTGTTGGCTAAAAAACTTAAAACTTTTGTTGAACTCAAATAACTACTGTCTTTAGTTATACTTTTCTACTGGGTGTTCAAGACCAAGGTATGGTGAGACCTATATTAAATAAAATCAACCTCTTGCTCTCTAACAAGGTCAATTAAGTCTCCACAGGCACTGTCTTGGAACCATGCATAGAGCCTCTTACCTCCTCTGTCAGTGTCAGCCATCAGGATATGTCACGGCCTTGCTTGACCATGCTGCTTTCTGCAAAAGCATGGGAGATTTTTTTCCTCCAGGTGACATTCCTTTGGCCCACTTTTTGTTGGATCTTACCATTTTGGTGTTCAGCAACCTCCCTGATCAGGAGGTTGGGTGACTCACCAAAGATGTAGGATCTTGGAGAAGGTTCCCTCATGACCTGGATCTTTTTGCTATTGTTGTTGACCTTGGAGGGCCAGGGCCAAAATATTGGCTGCCTTCTTAGCCCAGATACCTCTTCAATTTTGGTCTCTAAACTTTGGTTGTTGAACACCCAGAAGAGAAGATCAATAACATTAGTGTTATAAGAGGAGCAGTGAACTCAACTGTTATAATTTTGCCTGGATAGTAAGCATTTTGGAATAAAAATATAGTTAAAAACTGTTATGCCAATGATGTTTGTTCTTGTGGTTGAATCCCTAAGTAGCTGTCTTTTTATAGGATGTCATCTAAGGAAAATATATCAGTCTGCAAGTGTGCCTATTATCATAGGTGGCTGGAGCATAAGAGCAGGGCAAATATCTGAATCAAAAGGTTATTACCATAAACAATGTTAGAAGACATACAATTAGAGGGCATGAATACATTTTGTACACCAGCAAAGGAGTGGTAATAAATATTACAGTTATATAAAACATTATGTTCTTCAATGTAGTGTGGTATCAAAAGCATCTTTCTAATAAGACTCTTTTGTTTATGCCACAGAAATTAATCTTTTGAGGATGACCAATGTAGACATATCACAATAACATATTTAGAACTTAACCAATGTAAACATAACATGTTTAGAGCTTAACCAATGTAAGCATTTTATAATAACATATTTAGAATTTAAACTTCAATGATAACAATGTAATCAATTTATAACATATTTAGAATTTAAACTTCAATGATAACCAATGTAATCAATTTATAATAACATGTTGAGACAGTATTTGTTGTGGTGTGTTTCCCATAAGATTCTGAAAATGACTAGGGGGTCCCTTTAGTGAATTAAGACCAGAATAATTATTTTCTGGGCGGCCGCTTCTTTATTCACCAAAGGGAGTACCCACAGTCTCTATGTACTTTGACAAATAAATCTCGATGGCACTTTGATCAGTGAGCAACCTGGGGGAAGAAGGGCATACCTTTAATTTAATAACATTTATCTGTAAGCCAATCCAATAATAGGTGAACATCTTTTAAGGAAAAAAAATTTTTTTTCAAAAGGTGAAAAGGAAAAGAGAAAAGAAAAAAAATTGAGCTCAACTGTACAAACAGACAAGAGACAAACGTATAAGACAATTTATAAAATGAGTGCTCTCAAATATATTTGGCCAAATTGAATTATAATATCCTTTTTATGATTTTTAGGTTTATAATTGTATGACTAGTCAAAAACTTTTGTAGTCAATTAACAGAGATCTCTTGAGATTAGAATCAGAAGAAATGCAAGTGCTTTTACACCTGTAAATATAAAAAGAACATTTTTAAGTTGTACCCCCCTTTTTAAAATTTTTTACCATAAATCTATATTTACTGTCCCTCTGGGGACATCATCTCAGTCCTGGACCCCGCTGTGGATTTGTTGGTCGTCGCTGGTGAGGTGAGTCACTCAGGTGCAGCTGGCTCATCGTTCTCAGCAGGGGTGCTATCCCTGGTCTCTGAGATGTTGGCGGTTCCACCAGCATGACCCATGATCACACAATCCAGGAGGACAGCCACAAGGTTTCATTCTTACCTGTCAGCACACAGGCAAAATCTCTCCCCCAAGTTATTAAGGCAGGAGGAATTTTTTGACATATGGCCTTTTGTAATCTTAAAAACAAGTTTAATAATTTAGGTTCTAAGGTAGAGCAGACCATAGCTCCTTCCAGTCTTTGAGTCAAACAAACTGCACAAGAGGAAGGAATCACTCAAAATATTAAGAGGTTGGGAAGGGAAGTTTTTAATCACAAATAAAATGGCTAGCAACTCTGACCTCTGAGCAGAGAGACCAGGTGTAGGCAACACATAGCTAAAGGAAGAGCTCCAAATTGCTGCTTGGCCCTGAGAGGAGCCATTGGTGAAATAGATTGAGGCACCTTGCAATGACTGAAATTGAGTAATCTTAGGGAGAATAAACTCATGTCGCAAAAAAAAAAAACTGAAACAGAAGATCACTGGGTAATGATTATCTATCTGCCCAATGAGATCTGCAAAGGCTACCTACCAATATAAAGCAGTTTGTAGCAGCATCTGCATTTGAGCCTTATCAATTGGGATAATGATGAAATGAGGGTGAGCACCAAATAATTGTCGGGTGTGATTATGTCCCAAGGAAACTATTTTTGCAATTTGATCTACATGTAATTGTAGAGATTTCACTAACTGGTTTGACAAAAACCACCATTCCATGGGAAAGACCCGTTTTTCATACCAGTGTCCTATTAAACCTGCAGGTGAATGAGAGGTGTCAAGCATAAACAAATTTACTGCGCAGTTAGAATTGATAAGAAAAACCTTCCAGTTATGTATTCTTTGTTCTATTAATTGTAATTTCCATTGTAAAGACAAAGCTCCCTTGGGCAGAGAAACTTCTTCAATAGCCCCAACTAAAAATTTTTTTTCATATCCAATTCCAAGGTGATTATTTTTCTGTTGCTGTTCTATAAGCTGCATTCCACCCTGAAGTTGCTTGCATAATCCTGTTTCTGGTTCATATCCCATTTTAGACATCATGTGTTGACCCAGTGAGATTTCAGGGGGCAAAGTAGTCACTACGACTCTCCATTCTTCCAATAAATCTCTGCCCCCATAAATTTACAGGTATGGGAGCTATGTAAGGACAAATATGTCCCAATTGATCATCAGGCCCTTCATAAGGCAGGGGAATGGAGCTTTGCAAAACTTGTTGGAGGCAAGCAACAACTGTGCAATATAATCTCCTTGTTCTATTACTCAAAGTCCTGTGGAACTAACAGGAACACACAATTCAGAGGTACAATTAGAATCAACACTAGCCAGAATAACAGTAATGCCTTTCAAAGTTAGAGAGAATTTACCAAGTATCAAACCAATAGTTCCGGGAGGTGAGGGGTCCATGAATTCCTGTGGGGACAGATACTGGAGTCTCACCTCCCAGCAGGTGAACTCTGGGAGCGGCAGGAAGATCTATTCCTGAGCTCCCCAGTGTTCCCCTGATGAGGGAAGAAATGTCCCTCTGGACACCCATGCTCACTGATTTTGTACTTGTGCACAGGTCTGAACCACTGACTCAGGGGGACTGGAGCCCACTGGGCCTGATCTATAGTTTCCTGGGCCCAATTTCCATTTTCCTGGCAGCAATGTGCCATCCTTATCACATTTGGAGTGGCAGGCTTTAGCCCAGCGAATGCCTTTTCGACAGCGAGGGCAAGGGCCAGGCGGTAACTTATTTTCTCTGGATGCCTGACCTAGTGGCTCTGGGTCAGCTTGTAAAGCCACTTTCATTTTGCAGTTTTTTCTGAGATGCCCCAATTTTCCACAATTAAAACATTTTAAATCACTGTGTGTACCACGTAAATGTTGGGAGATGGCTTGAGCCATCAGAGCCGAATTGTGTAAAGGGGACCCAACATTTTGGCATGCCTTAATATATGCTCCAAGATCTTTAGAGGAGCGAATAGGATTTATTTCCTGTTTGCAATCCGTATTAGCATTTTCTTAGGCTAGTTGTAAGATCAGGATGTCTGCTGCCTGGGAATTAGAAATCTGTCTCCTAACAGTTTGTTGTAATCTTGCTACAAATTCTGTGTAAGTTTCCAACGGCCCTTACATGATTTGAATAAAAGATTGCGTCGGCACACCATCAATTGGCACAGAAGCCCAAGTCCTCCTCAGCAGGTCCTCTAGCTGGTGAAAGAGTAACGCTGGGCAACAGACTTGCCTGCTTAAATCCAAAAAGTCACCCATGCCCAATAACATATCAATAGTAACTTCTCTCGACTGAGCATCTCCCTGAGCATTCTTATGAGCCTGTTCCCTGATTAATGAACGCAGTTCCGCCTCAAAGTGAAGATACTGAGTGGGGGGCAGGCAGGTTTCTGCAAGGTGAAAAACATCATGCAGAACCAGAGAATAAGTCTGAGTGAAGTACATTGTCCAACAAGCCAACTGTGTAGGGGCTTTGGACGCCATTAGTTAGCATGCTCTGCCTGAGCTCCTTTAGGATGTTAAAATCAAATGAGGCATGAACATACATGTCCACCTCTGAGTTGTCAGGATCAGGCAAAATTGAGACAGGAAAGCACAAAGGGTCTCCAACCGCCTTGCTCGATGTCACAGCCTTTTGCAGGGTACGGCGATAGGGAGTGGCCCCAGAGGTGGGCTTCACAAGAGGGGCAGCTAGACCTTTGCAAGATACCTGAGGAGGCTGAGGGGCTAGAGAGTTAGGGTCCTCCTCAGCACGCTGCGGTGGTGGAGCAGAAGCCACAGTGAGATGAAAGCAAAGGTCTGAGACTTAACAAATGATTATAGATGTATTATACGTTACTTTACTTCTTTACCTAACTATAACTAGCAAAACATGCTATTTTGGACCCCCTTTTGTCCCTAAAGCCTGCTGTTTAACTCCCTGCCTAACAACAAAACAAAAATAAGAGCACCATAGGTTCTCTCAAAAGAAACTGACTTTATCTGAAACAGAGTGTGAGGAAGTTCAAGTCTGAGGAAGTTCATGTCTAAGGATGCTCTTGAAATTACTGGAGGTTATGGTGATAAGCAATTAAGGAGCCCAGTGGCCCCAGGAAAGCAATGAACTAAAGCATAGGCCAGCTGGTTTACTAAAGAGAATGAGAGAAAGAAATAGCTCAGGAGAGTCCTCCTTGCTTTAGAGCAAACCTCAAAGACTAGCCTCAAGCTATTCATGCAGTGTCTGATATAATTCAATCCTAATGACTGTACAACTTTGTCAAAAAACAATAGAGGACTCAACATGCAATTAGTGGAGCCAAATAGCTGGGTGCAATGCCAACAGAGGTAGATAGCTTAATAAAGAGATCAGGGAAAGAGGCAAAGACTGCCTGCTAAAATCACTCTCATTGAAGGGTGACTGTGCAAATGTCTAAGGCTGTGTCCCCTGATCAGCAACTTCAAGGTTTGCCACTGTGAGGATGTTTGACTTCCATAGATAGTCTAGCCAAGTCATTCAATAAATAAGCAAACACAAGTAGCCCCAGAGAAGGATAGGAAAAAATTAGTACCTAGCATAGCTGAAGTATATCATTAAAATGTCCAGCTTTCAACAAAAATCACAAGGTACATAAAGAAATAGAAAAACTTGACTCATTCATAGGGGGAAAAATAGGCTACTGAAACTTCCTGAGAGAAGACCCAAGTGTCTGACTTAACAAGGAATTCAAAGTAGTTATCATAAATATGTTCAAATAACTGAAAGAAACTAAAAGAAGTAAAGGAAGGTATAATGGCAAATAGAATTATCAATTAAGAGACAATACATTTTATGTACACACATACATGCACACACATCCCTATCTATCTATCATCTATCTATATCTATCTACAATCAGTCCCCAACTTATGGATGAGTTCTGTTCTGGGAGAATGTTTGTAAGTCAGATTCATTTGTAATCTGACAAAGTGAGTCTTATACAGTACACCTATGAAAGTTCACAACTCAAGTGTTTGTAAGTCAGGAACTCTATCTAGCTCTCTATCTATCTTTAGAACTGAATGAAAATTCTAGAGTTGAAATTATAATAAAGTGAAAACGTCATTGGAGGGTCTCAACAATAGATTTGAACTTAAAGAATGAATCTGCAAACTTAAAAATGAATCAATAAAGATAATGTAATCTGAAGGAGAGGAAAAAACAGTAAATAAAATAAATTTTCAGAGAAATGTGGTACATATATATATATATTTAAAGTACTAAAATTAGAGGAGAAAGAGGAGCAGAAAAAAAACACATTTTTAAGAAATAATGGCTGAAAATATCCCAAATTTGATGAAAAAATATAAATCTTGAAATAGAAAAACACATTGGGAGGATTCACATCCCAATTTCAAAACTTACTACAAAGCTACAGCAATCAAGATTGTGTGTCACTGGCATGTGGATAGACATCTAGATCAGTGGCATCTAATTGAGAGTCCTGAAGTAAATTCCCACACTTATGGTCAGTTGGTTTATAGTAAGGGTGCCAAGATAGTTCAATGAGGGAAAGAAGTTTTTCAACAAATAGTGTTGGTACCACTGGATAGCCATGTGCAATACAATGAAGTTGGTAGCCTTCCTTACATCATACACAAAAACTGACTCCATGTGAATCATATATCTTAATGTAAGAGCTAAAACTGTAAAACTCTTAGAAGGAAGAATAGGAATAAATCTTTATGTCCTTTCATTAAATTAAGCCTTCTTAGATATGACACCAAAAGCACAAGTGACAAAATAAATGAAATGTACTTCCTCATTATTAACCTTGGAGCCTTAATGGGCACTATCAGATGATCCACAAAATGGAAGAAAATATTTGAAGGTCATGTATCTGATAGGAAAGTTGTACGTAAAATATATACAGAACACTTAGAACCAATGATAGACAATCCAATTTAAACATGGGCAAAGGATTTGAATAGACATTTCTTTAAAGGAGATATATGTAAGCATTATGGCCAATAAACACATGAAATATGCTCAACATCATTGGCCATTAGAGAAATGCAAATAAAACCAAAATGAAATATAACTTTACTTTGATCAAACCCACTAGGCTGTAACAGAAAAGACAAACACTGGCAAGATTATGAGGAAATTGGAACTCTCACATTGCTACTGAGAATGTAAACATCAACATTGGGAAAACTCTGGCAGTTCCTCAAAAGATTAAACATTACCATATGACTCAGTAATTTCATTTCTAAGCATATATTCAGTAGAAATTAAAACACAATGTTCACACAAAAATGTGTACACAAGTGTTTATAACAGCATTATTCGTAATAGCCCTAAAGTAGAAACAACTCAAATGTCCATTAGCTGATGAACTGTATATCAAATATGGCACATGCATATAACGGAATGTTATCTGGCACTAAAAAAAGAATAAAGCACTGATAAACCTTAAAACAGTATGCTAAATAAAATACATTGTAAACAAAAAGCCACCTATTGTATGACTATATGGGATATCCAGAATAGGCAAATCTATAGAGGTAGAAAATAGATAAATGGTTGTTGCCTAGGTCTGAGAAGAGGCATGGGATATGACTGAGATATGGCTGCCAATAAATTGATTTTTTTTTTGGAAGAGGATGCAGATGATAAAAACAGTCTAAAATTGGTGGTTGCAAAAAACCCACACTGTACCTATTAGATGAATGAAATTTCAATGTATCTGTTTATACATAATATTTATATATTATTTCAATATATTTAAAATATCAGTCTTGTAGAAAAAAGGTAGCTTATGGACATTGCCTGGAATTGAAAAGACAAAGAATGGAAGTTCAATTCCCTCCCCTGCCTTCCTGCCTTCAGGTCACCTGGTTCTGTTTCCTAAAAGTCCAGAGTAGAGATAAAAATATTTACAAAATAGAATTTTCATTTCTTTTATGTGAATGACTTCTTTTCCCATAACACCTACATTGTGAGTTACATCTTTCTCTCAATGCTATTGAAACAATGGGAGCAACATTCTAATTAGCTGTTTTGGTGATAAATGTATATTTGTTGGGAAACCTCTTGGCACAACTGAAAGTTCATGCATCCCATGAAATCCTTTCAACAAATTCTGTGCTGCATTAGAATAATTTCCTGCAAACAGGTTATAAGATTCTGTGTTTGATGATTTTTACGTGTTGAATTTGATGATGTTAATGTCTGCATATCAACTGAAGCCTTTTTAAGAGATTGTGTACACGTGCACCTTTGATTTATTTGGTTTGAGATCTGTATCTCTTCTGGT
Source organism: Heterocephalus glaber (assembly GCF_000247695.1). The sequence continues at coordinate 1,386,953 of NW_004624763.1, forward strand.
TACTGCTTTTTAAATTTGCTCTTATGACAGAATTTATATTCCCTTTAATTATATTCTTGGGACACTGTCTTGCATAAAAGTGCTTAATTTCAGATGAATAATAAAACTAGGATATAGTCTTCTGTCATAATATGTAGAGTATAGAAAAGTTCGCATGTAGTTGGTCTGGGGTGGCAAAGGAAGTATTTGAAATAGAGAGAATGACTGATTTTCTATGATTAAACCTGCTCAGAAGTGGGCAATAAGGCAGCCTCATTATCTTGCTTGGATGATGCTTATAGAGTAACACCGCATACAATTCAATCTCTGAATGGATTCCTATTTGAAGAAGTACTGCTCGAACAGGCATTTCAGTTTTACTCAGTCTCTAAAAATTAGAAAGGCTCGAAGTCATAATTCATGATTAATCTTTAAACTCTGCCCTTAGGTCTCCCATAGCATGCCGTGTCAGGGGCCTTTCATTGTCCTCCCTAGCTTGCTCACACTCCATTTGCCCAAGTCCTCTCTAGTGAGTCTAAACTAAGATGTACACCCCTTCCTCCCTCCTCCCTTCTGTGTTTGTGCTTTTGGCAGTGCAGGCAAGCAAGGACTTTCTGAACAGAACCCCCTTGAGAATCAACAAATGGGATTGTGTCACATTAAAAAGCTTCTGCACAGCAAAAGAAACAACCAATAGAATGAAAAGACACCCTAAAGAATGGGAACTTTTTTTCCAACTACTCCTCAGAGGACTACTATCTGGAATATATAAAGAACTAAAAAAAAATTAGACCCCCCAACAATAAAAAGCCCAGTCAAAAAATGGGCAAGTGAAATGAGTAGACACTTCACAAAAGAGGAAATACAAATGGCCAATAAATACATGAAGAAATGCTCAGCATCACTGGCCATTAAGAAATGCAAATTAAAACAACACTGAGATTCTATTTTACCCCAGAAAGAATGGGCATCATCAAAAAAAATCAACTAATAACAAATAAATGCTGGCAAGGCTGTGGCAAAAAGGAACACTTCTACATTGTTGGTGGGAATGTAAACTAGTACAATCACTATGGAAATCAGTATGAGGAGTCCTCAAAAAACTAAAAGTACAAATTCCATTTGACCCAGCTATTCTTCTTCTAGGTATCTTCCCAAAGGAGGTAAAGACATCATATTACAGGGACATATGCAATACCCATGTTTATAGCAGTACAACTCATAACAGCTAAATCTTGGAAGCAGCCTGTATGTCCATCAACAGATGAATGGATAAATAAAAATGTTTTACATTTTACATATTTACACAGAATAAAGTACTACACTGTCATAAAGAAAGATAAACTTGTATCATGTGTAGGAAAATGGATGTACCTTGAGACCATAATGTTATAAATCAGACACACAAGCTTAAATATCACATGGTTTCTCTTACATAAGAAACCCAAAGTATAAGTAAAGAGCAAAATAAAAGATACATAATAGGAAGTAGGGAGACAAATCTTTCTTAAATAGGAAGGGGATCGAGAGAGAAGAATGGAAGGAGGCAAGGAAAAAGGATGACAAAAGGAATTGGAATGTGGTATGTACACGTACCAACTCCCTGAAAGGAATGTAAACATGTGCTGCAAACATGTACTCATAAAAATTTTTCTAAAAAAGAGAAAGCCAATAGGGAAACACCCAAATAATTTTTATACAGTTGCATCTCAGTCACACTAAACTTCATAAGTGTTGGATTTCATCTTTACATATATGTGTGTGTTCACATATGTATGTGTGTATTTGTGTGTGTGCTTAAAAATTAGGATCTCTAAAAAATGAAAAGTGTGTTCCTGTTCTTTGGCAAGCTCTTTTCTCTCCGTGGACAGTGCCTAGTGTTTTCCCTGATATCACCTCCTTCTGCTGTTCAGCATCCATATGTCAGTTTGCTCATTGCATTGTGGTTTTCTCCATTATCTTCATTTATCCCACTTCCCTTTCTGAAGAGAAGGCTGCTCCTTGCCTCCACTTCCAGCTCCCCACCCTAGCTACAGGGATGGCAGGCACACCTGCAGCTCTTCCAGCTGGGGCCTCTCCAGATGACTGGCTTTGAAACATGGTGCTTCCCTTTTTTATTTGCTGGTCTCTGAGTCTGGCATATAGTAGGAACACTGAGGATGATGTAGCTCTATACTTGTAGCTCAGAGGGAAAATTGCCTCTTTGTTGCATCAGCAGCTCTCGCACAAAATCAGGGAAGGTAGCATACAGCAAAAGTTGCTCACATCACACAAGTTGAGTGCACAGTTCATATCTGGTCACCTTGCGAGAGAATCCAGACTAAGTTCACTGAGTCTGCCATCTCTGTCCTAAGTCCAAACTGTTCTCCTTTGAGAAAGTCTTTCAACCACATCCTGAAAAGTAGTAATTCTTTCACTATGTTGGCTCTACTAACTTCCTTTAGGTGTCTGAAAAATTTACTTTCTACAGAGAGAATTGGTTTTTGTACTCTCATGGCAAACTGAACTTAACCTCCCTTGACTACCAAGAAGCTGAGCTTTAATATCATGAGAGGAGGCAGCTGGATTCTGATTTTAATTATCTAAAACTGGAAGAAGACAAAGGGTGCTTTCTACTGTGTCCACAAAAGGCACATATTGCTTCATTAGTATTGAAACTGCCAAATACACAAACATGGCAAACCACTCATTGTATCATAAAGTCCCAGGGCAGAACAAACAGTGGAGAACAATTCAGCACAGAATGCTATTTGAAAGTACCATGCTCTCAAAAGTAAACATAGCCACCAAAGGAAAATGGTATTAGGTTTAAATTGTGGTATGAAAAATATCTGTTATGTAAGGTACTAACATTCATGCTTGATCTTTTTCTCTCAAGACTCCTTTCTCTGGCTCTTTTTGACTTAAAAAGAAGTACTGGTTAAGAAAAAAGAAGGTATGCTCTCAAAAGAGAAGAAAAGCAGTAGCAGAGACCTCTTAAGACTCATAGGTAGGACACAGGTGAATGTTGCCATTATTTATGGGCTCGTTTCTGAGCAAAATTTCCTTCTAAACAATGGCTTCTATAGAACATAGACAGCTACAAATAGCTGACCACATTTATTTGGCTAATCATGCAAGATTTTAAGTGCCCACTATGCACAAGGGATTAAGTTTAATTCTAAAGTAAGTTTAAAACAAGTGACTAAGACTTCAGCTCTTAGCCAAATGTAATCAAACAGCACACCTTATTTTTCAGTTGGGCTGTATTTACTCAGTGCCGACAAGGCTTAATAGGTAACTGCTTGATCTTTTCCCTCTCTGTGGCCCACATCCGTGGTGGAGACAGAATTCCGAGAGAGAGGAAAGGACACCGATTTGGAGCTAAGCCATATATGAAGCTTAGGCATATCCTTTTGCTTAGCATCTTACTAAACCCATGGCCTACAGCAGCTATTCTAAAACATTACATTCTCAAACATCCTAGAGATCTTCTCGCATTGCCCACTCCTCCTCACCCTAGCAGATGGCTTGTTTTATACTCAAATGGTTGAGGCTGTCAGCTGAGAGCTTGTTTTCCTACTCTAGCCAACCAATTGATCTGTTTTTACATCTCCCTCCTCTCTGGTTTTGAGATTTATCTCTCCATCAGTCTTGTCGATCAGATCCCCTTTCAGATCCTCTAGAATCAATCACATCTTAAGGAAGAGGTTAGCTTTCTAAGTCAGAACATAGGCAGAATTCACAGATAGTCATAATTATACCAGAAGATTTCTCAAATGACCCATAAACCTGAGTGAAACAAGGTATTGGTAATACAGTCCTGCACAATAATACATAGATACCAAGTAGACAGTGTTATATAAGTATAAAATCTATGTGTGCTTTATCAGGATAGTATGTAAAATATATAGCATATCGCATGCAGTTCTGAACATATTATATTGAGAAAATAAGTTAGCTTCTTCGAACACAAATTTGTAAATATTCTGATTTCCCATTTGGTATCATCATCCAAGTTTTTGTGGATAACGTAACCATTTCTCTTAGTTAATTCTTCAGTCTTCTCTTCAAAGTTGTAGTAACATCATCATTTTCCATTAGTATGAACCATACATTTTCACTCATGTTCTTCAGTGTGGGAGCCCTAAGCCGTCCGTACAGTACGTTCTTTGGTAGGTTTCACTAAGAGGCCTCCCTGCCTGAATCCCTGCCTATACAATGACCCACTGCATTTCTAGCATTATTTAAATAGTTATTTTTCTCTTTCTCTCTCTGCTTCTTGGTCCATGAAAAGATTAGATTAGGCTACACATAATAGAAAGAAAGAATAGCAGTTGGCTTAAGAAAGACAAAGTCTCTCCTCCCTTAAAGAAGTCATCAAGAACTAGCCAGTTCAGGGCAGTTTGGTGGCCCCACAGCTACCAGGCACCTGGGCTCCTTCTCTCTTTCTGCCCCACCATCCCAGTTCATGGCTTCCATTTTCATGACTGCTGCAGCTCTGGCCACTGTGTCCATATCTCAGTCAGCAGGAGAAAGAAAAGCGACGCTCAGGAAAAGCATCCAAACCCTGAACATAAAGCCAAAGGATGATGCATGTCCTGCCAGTGTCACACCAGAGCATTGCCCCATTCTACCGAAGAGTCATCTCAGTCTTGGGGAGTGACTTACTCTTCAGCTCTGTTGATTAGGATTTACACTCTAAAGTTAGATGTTGACTGAAGAAAACATATATGGATGCAAATATATTTCTTCTCAGGAGAAATGTTTTTATTATCTTGCAGAGCATGTGCGACTTGTATTATCTAAATTAGCAGTTATTCAGGGTTTATGTGTTAGAGTTTCATTTTTAATGGGACCAGTTTTGTTATCTTACTGGCTCCTCTCATTAATTAATAATGCTGTAGTATGTTTATGCTCAGATAACATGTGGAAATTATATTTTTAATATTTATATTTTGACAGTAGGAAGGATAAAAGGGATTTCTTCTAGATGACCTAACAATGTCCTACATTCCTCATCTGAAATTTCTATTTATACCATATCGGCAAGAGCTTAGTTACAATGCCACACCTAGCTGAAAGGGAGCCTGTGGATTGTAGTCTTTTTGCTAGGATATTGATTGTCTGATTAAAGTCAAGGTTCTCTTACTAAGGAAGGGTCAGAGGATCTCTTATTAAGCAGAGATCAGATGGTAAAAAGCAACTAATAGTCTTTGATCCATTGATTATGCCCCCTTTAAGCTGTATTTCTGCCTCCCCTGTCTTGGTTTCTTTTTAGCAGCCTAAAATCATACTCACTGAGTTCCAGTGGCTTGAAGCCCCTCGTCCTGAATTCTCCTACCATCATGGCAACATTTCCCTTTGCCCTCAGAGAGTCCTACAAAGAGCAATCTCACTTGGCTCTTCAGTCAGCCCCTCTTTCTTCTTTTCTCCCTTGAATCAGGCTCTTGTGCCTCTTATCCTTAAACCTGCTTTCACAGGCTACTGCTGATCCAAACTTTAAAGCCAAATTCACTTGCATCCTGCACAACAAATATTTAATAAATCTATGGAATTATTCAATGTGTTTGCTTATTAAATAAATTGCTTTCAGTTATTCTTTCTTAAGACAGTGTTATTCTCTATTTTCTTAATTGCAAATTAATACTTTAGTTTCATAATGGATTAACTGTTTTTTTTGACATAGTTATGAACACTCAATTCTTTTTTTTGTATATCCTTTTATTGGTACATTTTAGGTGTACAATATAATGACATTCTTCATTGGAGATATGCACCTTTATATACTCTTTTAGTTCTTATTTTTCCCCCTTCCCCTGCCCTCTCTTCAACCCCTCCATCCCTATCTACAAAGGCTTTGCTTCCATTTTTTCTTTTTCCCATATTAATTCCATTCCCTTCTTTCCTTTCCCCTACCCCTCCCACTTCCCCTTCCCCTTTACCCCTTACACATTATCTATTATACCTTTTAGTCCTTATTTACACTTTCAGTTTCTCACACTAGAGAAACTATTTGGTATTTACACGTGTGTCCTATTTATTTCACTTAAGAGTATCAGCTCAATGTGCATCCATTTAGCAATAAATGTCCTAATTTCTCTTTTTTGATGGCTGAGTAGTACTCCATTTTGTAAAAAAAAACCCCACATTTTCATGATCCAGTCTCCAGTTGATGGGCATTTGGGCTGTTTCCAAGTTTTAGCTATTACAAACTGGAACACCCAATTCTTGGACATCACATTGTTTCTGTGTGAAAATGCATCCCAACTTCCATACATTGGCCTAACAGCACACTTTTGGAAATAACCTCTTTGTTGACTCAGGTCTTTTCATTCAGTTCTCCCTTTATTGGACAGAAAAAGAAATTCAGTTTTTGTTGCTAATAAGAGGAGATTCCATTTAGATTGTTTCCAAAGCACAACGGAGTTAGCGACAAGATGTGCACCTGATTAACTCGTAAAGGAAGACTGCCCATTCTGGAATCCCTAGGGGAAAAATACAAAAATATCCTTGATAATGTGTTTCCTTTGTTCTCTAATCTCCTTCCTGATCCTTTCTCACCACGTGAACCCAGCTATTTTCAAATTCTGTTTTTCTCTAAACCAGAGAATAGAGTGTCCCGGATTTATCCTTTGCCCTCTAAAAGCCTCTGTCCCTCGTTGCCTGCTCTACTCGTTGCTCACGTAGGGCTCCTCTTCAAGGATTTGTGATTGGGACTGTGCAAGCCCAGGCGGTGAGCAGTTGCAGCAGGATGAAGTTATACTGCCCGGATGTGGCAGATTCCATTCTGTTTCAGTTGCTGCCTTACTTTTTTTCTCTGAGAAACCAACCCACTACTGAGGAAGTATCTGAGTGAGCACATCATGGGGCATTAGGGGATGGCAGTGGGCTGTGGGAAGCCACAATGTTTCTTCCCTCCCTCCCTCCCTCTCTCTCATATTTAGGGGCACGAGTAGAGGTATGAATGAAAACTTAGAGCCTTTTCCAAGTGACCCTTACCTGTCATTATCTAAAGGATGCCCCAAAGAGAAAGCAACCCCCCAAGGAAGAGTCTGGTCAGTAGTTAACTGCTGGACTTAGTCTGACTCTGCCAGGATCTAAGCAGAGGTTGCAAGTTTGGAACCCCAAAACTAAATCTGGCCCTCAGAAATGATATGCTTGGATGATTTATCTTTTTTTCATTTGCTTTTTGGTTTTGACTTTAAGTGGAAGACTTAATATACAAAGCCAGACTTCTGACTTCTTGCTAGTACATCCCTGAGGTGCACCAATTGGGTGGAACAGGGTGATCACTCTTTTCGGTAGGCTGGGTTTATCCTCTGCATTTTGTCAGTCTTTACTTCCTTCTATTGCACATTCTGCCACTTCCCTCATTTATAAATCTGATGTTCCCCGCGGGAAGTTTAAGTTTAGGATCACTGTTGCAAATAGCTGGTGATGGGAAAAGGAGGCCAAAGTCTCAGGGAAGATTTCACAGAGGTGGAGAAATAGCTAGTTCTTGCAAATTGATAGAAATTTTCCTGGTAAAATAAAAAAGGCCACTCCAGGTAGAATAGAGACATGAAGACACAGAATTATGAAAATTATTGGGACGAGTTAAATAGAATCTTAAGGAAGGCCAGAGTATGACCTTGGATTTTGACAGATTTCAGTTCCAGTTCAGGTTCTACCACATACTTTTTGTGTGATGTTGAACAAATTAATTTCTCTGAGCCTCAGTTTATTCATCTGAATAGTGGACATGGTAGTAGCTCTACCGTATAGTTGTAACTACAAAAAGTGACATGTATTCTTCTTTTAAGCATTTACTGAAATATAATTTGCATACTCAAAAGTGCACATATCTTAAATGCACAGCTCAGTGTTTAATGAGCCAAACACCTACATATAAGCAGCACCCAGGTCAAGAAACAGGAGGTCCTGACCTCCCAGGGGCCTCCCTCATGTTCCCACCTCCTCACTGGCTGTCCCTCTCTGGGTCCCATTATCCTGACTTCCAGCAGCAAAGGAGAGAGCTGTATTTATACTTGATATAAATGGAATCATTCAGTATGCATGATTTTCCCCAGGATCTTTCACTCAACATTATGAGATTCATCCAAAAGGCATATAGTTACAGGCTAGATCATTCATTCTCATTGCCCTATAATATTGTATTGTGTTAATGCCCCATTTCTTTATTTAGAGAATTTTCTGGTTTTGTTCTTAAGAACATATGGTTATGAAAACACTAGTACATATCTTTTGTGAACATATTCCTGCATTTTTGTTGAGTATACACCTAGGAGTAGAGTTAGTGGCCATAGATACTGCCAAACAGTTTTTCAAAATGGTTACCAACATATGCATCCAACAGTAGTTTCTGGAGTTATGGTTGCTCCACATCCTCCCAATACTTGGTATTTCTATTTTCATTTTTGTCATTTTGATTGATATATAGTGGTGTTTCCTGGTAGTTTTAGGTACATTTCTTTGATGGCCTAGGAAGCAAGTGCTTTCTCATATGTTTACTCAGCATTTGAATGTTCTCTTTTGTGAAGTGTTTGTTAAAATCTTTTGCTCACTTTTTAATTTGATCATCTGTGTTTTTGTATTGATTTTTATGATTATGAATGTGGATGTAAGTGCTTGATGGATATATATATATATATATATATATATATATATATTGCAAATTTCTTCTATTTTGTGGGGGTTTTTTTACTCTGTTAATAATGTCTTTTGATGAACAGAAGTTCTTACTCCAACATAGTATAAATTTTCAATGTTTTTCCTCTACGGTGAGTGCCTTTTGTATTTTGTTCATAAAACTGTTTCCTACTCTAAAGTAATGAAGATTTACTGTTACTTTCTTGAAGTTTTTTATTTTTTCACATTTAGATCTGCAATTCATCTGGAACTCATTTTTGTTGATGGTGTGAGGCAGAGGTCAAGACATATTTTTTTCCTCCTCTAGATATTCAGTTGACCTGGCACCATTTGTCAAAAATGATCATTCTTTCTGCTCTACAAAGAACGTTGCCTTTTGTCATAAGTTTCTGTTCATGTATGGATCTGTTTCTAAACTTTATTCTGCTCCATTGGTACATTTGCTTATCCTTGTGGAAATACCACACTGCCTTAATTTTTATAGCTTTATATTTGATGCTTGGGAATTTGAATCATCAGCACTTGTTCCTTTACTTTCAGATTACCCTGGCTATTCTTAGCCCTTTCCATTAGAATCAATGTGTTAGCTTCATACATCCCTGAAGTACTAGAAACTACTGCCCTTGAAATATGCTACTTTATTACTGGAGTCCAAAATGGCAGGACTTATATGATTTTCCAAATCAGAATGTCCCCAGTGGTAACCATCCAGTGTCTTTCCATTTTTCTTCTCTAGCTCCCAGTTATCCAAGTCTGCATCCTCCAAAGTCACTTGGGTGAACAAAAGCCCTCCTCGCTCATAAGAATGCCAACATTCTTCTATAAAGGTTATCTTCTGTAAAGGTGTGTTCCACTTTCACCATCTTGAATAGCTCCTCATGCTTTACATTTTCCCTTAATATAGTCTATCCCACTGATGATTTTACATGTATCCATTCTTATTTCCTTTTTGATATCAAAATAGGATTTTATTTTCTTTTTAATTGTTTTGTATATCCTTTTATTGGTACATTTTAGGTATACAATATAATGACATTCATCATTGGAGATATGCACCTTTACATACTCTCTTGGTTCTT
>NW_004624763.1:1403947-1437438 GCF_000247695.1 Heterocephalus glaber
TTTGTTTCTTTTCTCTAACTGCTTGTAGAACTCTGTTCTTCTGTTGAGTTTCTGGAATCTCAATAATTATATGCCTATGTGTAGATTTTTCTTGATCAAGGCTAGTTGGAGCCCTATATGCATCCCTTATCTGTATGTCAAATTCTTTTCCCTTGCTTGGGAAATTTTCTGCTATCACTTCTGTGAACAGTTTTTTTATATCATCTGCACTCTCTCCTGTTTCTTCATTGACTCCAATCAGTCTTATGTTATTTTTCTTTGCATCATCTAGCAGCTACTGGATTGATCTCTCATAGTCCCTTAAAATTTTAAAGATTTTTTCTTTTCCTGGTCACTAATTGCAATCTTATCTTCTATATCTGAAATTCTGTCTTCACATTGGCTCATTCTGCTGCATAGACTTTCAATGGAGTTTTTAATCTCCTGGAAATCTGTTTGTATCTGTTTTATGGATTCCATTTGTTTCCTATGTTGGGATTCCGTTATGTTCCTCAGCTCCTCTCTAGATTTATTAATCATGTCTTGCATTATGAGCACGGTCTGTGTTGTTATCTGAGAAATTATTTCTGATTTCATTTTTTCCAGATCCTCTTTTGTTGCTAGTTCAGGGAGTCCAGGTGGTTGAGTATCAGAGTGTTCCATCTTGTTTCCCTTTGGGGTTGCTTTAGGTGATCTGGAAGTCTGGTTTTGAGGCTTGTTTACGTGTCTTCTCATTTCAAGGGGTGTGTGTGTGTGTGCTGCTTGCGCCCATGTGGCTCAGTTCCTCTGCGCTGCTGCTGGGGTGGGGGGTGGGGGGAGGGAGTGGTACAGCAGCCCAGAAGCCTCCTGGGCACTGGGAGTGGCTCACTTCCTCTACCTCTTCCATGTTAAATTTTAACACGGAGTCTCTGGGTCTCTAAAAACTTTTAACTCTATTTTATTTTTATAAAGAGGAAGGAGAGTTTTGTATTTTGCATATGATAATCCCAATGGTTAGATCTTTGTGTATATATTTCTTTTTCTTTTTTGGTATTGGGGATCGAACTCCAGTCCTTGTGCTTGGGAGGCAGGTGGCAGAACCACTAAGCTAAATCCCCGGCCTGTGTATATATTTCAATCATGTGGTATTTTTGCTGTTTTTCATTTATGGTATCTAGTTTTTGACCATGCATTGTTATCTTTCACTATATATTTGCCCAGTGTCTGAAAAATTGTTTAGCAATAACATGAGTACTAGGGTAGGAAGTGTTCATGCTAAGAGGTTTTTCATTTATTTTTGCTAAGTGCCTCAACCTATAGCCATCCTCCCTTATCCTCAGGGAATATGTTCCAATTTCCCTAGTGGATGCCTGAAACCCTGGAGAGTCTTCAAATTTATACCATATGTATTTCCCATCGCATCATTGCTGTATAATATCAGAATCAGTCTGTCCTCTCATGTTTTATGCCCTGGTACCTACTTTGCATTGCCACTTTTGTGACGCAAATAAGGATAAAATAAAGGTTACATGAGTGCAAGTACTGTGGAATCATGACAGTCAATCTGATAACCATGACTACTACCAGGTGACTGTCAGGTAGTATGATAGCCTGGAGACAACGAACAATAGGATGACTCATGTCCCTGGTGGGATGGAGTGGGATGGAATGAATAGGGTGAGATTCCATCACCATCCTCAGAATGGCATGCAATTTAAAACTTGAGTTGTTTATTTCTGAAATTTTCTATTTAGTAATTTTGGACTATGGTTAACTGTGGGTAACAAACTGAGGAAAGCAAAACTGCAGGCAAGGGGAGGGAACTGGTATGTTATTAGTCTAGGATTCCCCTAATCTAAGCTTGAGATTCTCTTGACTACCTGTGATGTGAAACAAAGCTGTAGGCCACTACAGCTGAGGTTTTCTTCTAGTTAACCTTGTTCTGAGACTGTGACCCTGAAGGGTCTCAGTTTAAAGAAGGTCAAAGACTAGAACTTGGATTTAGCTGTTGGGTGTGGTTCAGGTATGAAAAGATCTCACTGAACTGTAATATGGATGGACTCCCAGGCCAGGGGAGACCAAGCCAGGGGAGACCAAAGCCACCTATTATCTCCTCAAATGGGTGGTAGGGGATGTGTACACTACTCCGTCTGGCTGTTATTTACCCCAAGCAGCTCTCTTGGGCTAGGGGCAGCCTGTATCTCAGTCTCCACTCTATATATCTCAGATACTCTGACAGAGCCAGACTTGACAGATGACAACTCCCAAATGCACTTCTGTGTGGTTCTTCTAGTCACTAGCCCTCCCCATAGCACTTTATTTGTAGGAACCACATTTTCCAGAATGGATGTACCTCTGCCAATCCCCTTTCTTTTCTAATTGTGCTTTGATAATCTTTGATGGTGTGTAGAACAATGTGGACCAAAGGGAGAGGGAGGAGGAAAATGCTCTGGCTGCCCATTTTTCTAGGCAGACCAGACCTTGATTTTATCATTCTGGGTCAGCCTGGGTAATGGCCACCTAAAGATGTCCATACCCTGATCCTTGGAAATTGTGAATATGCTGCCAGACATGGCAAAAGGGACTTGCTGTTGTGATTGGTAAATGATGTTGAGGTGGGGAGAACATTCTAGAGTATTCTATGGTCCCAGTGTCATCACAAGGGTCTTTGTAATAGGGAAGCAGGAGGTAAGAGTCAGAGAAGGAGATGTAAAGGTGCAGAGCTTGGCGTGATGCAGGAAGGGTCCCCAAGCCAAGGATTTCTGGCAGCCTCTAGAAGCTGTGAAAGGCAAGGAGTTGTATTCTCACCTAGAGACTCCAGAAGAAATGAAACTGCTGATATCTTGATTTCAGGACTTACGAGTTCCAAAACTATGACATAACAAGCTTTTCTTATTTTAAACCACTAAATTTGTAGTAATTTGTGATAGCAGCAATAGAAAACTAATATTGGCAGGCCTTCAATTTATTTATTATCCTCCTCTACAACTCACTATTGTACTTAGTGGGAATTGTTCTTAGATGCTGGAAACAGATCCCTGCTATGATTACAACAAAAGCTGTCATAATTTATGGTGGAGATTTGGTTTTTGTCTTTTTCTATACTGCTTTGCTGTTGCAGCCTTCTTTGGTTATTCTATATTTCATTTAGCATAGGCTTCTTCTTGTAATGTGGAAGATCCCCCAGGCTGTTACAACATTTTCAGTAGCCTCTCTCTGAGCAGGAAAGTCACCTACTCTTCCTGACCACGGAGCAGTTCATCTGTTGAAATGTGTTTGAAACATGTACTCGGTCCCCAACCTCTGGGGCACCAGAGTCCACCCAGGTGAGGCACACCTGTGGGTACAGGGCACACCCCCAGGCCTAAGAAACATTCTACACCTTCTTCTGAGGCTTTGCAATCCTCTTCTCAAATACTGTGCTCTTTTCAAACTGTGTCAAGCCTCAGGGATGAGATTGGGGCACTTCTGCCACTTGAAACCCAGGACAGACTTGGCTTTCTGTCCCTGAGTTTCAATCACTGCCGACTGCCTACTTTGGGATCCTGTGCACCTTTTCATACTCTAGCTTTCAGTTCTCCTTTCCCTTTTTTTTTTTTTTTTTGGACCAGGGATCGAACTTGGGGTCCTTGCACTTGCAAGGCAGGCGGCGGAACCACTGAGCCAAATCCCTGGCCTCAGTTGTCCCTTCTTTTCCTATGTACTTTATTTCAATTTTGCAGTTACAGTCTAGTGCTCCCAAACATCTTTATTTTCCTATCATTGGACCTAGCTTAGTTCTCAGACTCCCTATTTCTTGGGTTTAATGCTGAGACAATCTCTTCATTCCTCTTCTTATTTCTCTTATTCCCTCCTACTCAGCAGTAATCCAAGCTCTAAGAGGCGTGGATATCACCAGACAGCATTACATGTGGTGTGAGAGCAAAACCATTGGTCCACTATGGACTCTTCTCCCCAGGCATCTATGACAGATGTCACTTATCCATTCTCTTGGCAAGGACAGTCGGCTCTGGGCCTGGGTGGGCCTCCTCTCCTGACCAGTCTACCTGGCTACAGCCAGGGGTGATTTCCCTCTCCATTGTCTATCAAATCCTGGCCTGACTCTTTCCATGGGGTGTTACAGTCCTTGGTCAGTTTTCCCACCTCATCTCTAGTGACGTCTCCTGTAGATTCACTGTTTCAACTATATTGTCTCTTACTGAACTCTTTTTTAAAGTTCTAAACTGCACTCTGTTCTCTTTAGCCAGTGAATTTAAGGGCATAAAATTTTCTCTGCCTAGAAACAGCTTCAACCATACTCTTCACCTCCACAAATTGACCCATTCCTCAAACTCTTCTCTTTCAAATTAATTCTTCCTCATTCCTCAGACTGAAGTTCAGTTAAAACCTTCTCCAGGAAGCCTCCCTGATTCCTGGGTGCTACGACTGCAGAGCCCCTGTACTTCCATGCTGTGCTTCTTATTGTACGGTACTGTAGTTGTCTGTTTACTTCTTTTCTTTCATTTAGCTAGAGAAAGGTCTGGAAGGAAATGCACGGAGGAAATCATGATTGTCCCCGGGGAGCTGGAAGGTGGTAAGAGGACTGGGGGTGTTATTCAAAGGGGACTTGAACCATACTATCATTTCTGTGCCTTACAAGGGAGAATGTACTCATGTATTGCCTGTATAATTAAAAATTAATTTCAAAAATGAGCACTGCCAAGGGGTTTTTATGTACAACATTCTCCAGCTGATGAATTTTTTCCATGAAAGAATTTGGAAATTTACATTGGTATTTTCCTTTGCTGCTTATTCCCAAAAAGAAAGGAAAAGAAGAAGCAAGAAAGAAAAGCATGAAAACAATAAAAAATATGTTAGCTCTAATTTTTAAAATGCTTACTATTGCATGTAGCACTAAAATTAATTGGACCAAGAAGATGGACTACTGTGAGTGAGGTATGACAGTGACTAGACTGCTTAATTTGTTGGCTTCTTTCAATTATGACTCTTTGTCTTATGACAATCTTTGATGCTCTTTCTCCTCTCGTGTTTATTTCTAGTTGTAAAGCAGCTGGTCTGTGTAATTAAGAAGAACTGAGAAAATATAATTAGCCAAACATGCAGGAAGTAGATGGCAAATCTTCATGACAGAAATGTAGCCCCAGACCATATTCCTTCCTGGGTAAAGATGTTATTTATTGATTCATGTGGGACTTGGAATCAGGGAATTGTTCCATTCCCTGAAGACATTCCTCTATAGCTCACTCTAGTGGTTGATCTGTTGAAAAACCTGCCTGTACAAGCTGCTGCTACCTCACTAACCTCAGTCTCATTCCCAATTCTGGATGCATATATTAAAAAATTCATATTTGTTGGCTTAGAAATACCCACAAGCATATGTTCTGAGTATAGCTTAAAGTAAATGCCATCTGAACTGATAAGAAGAATGCACAGGAAGAGCAAAAAGCAACAATAGCAGCCACTTCTGAATATCCATGACACTCCAGCAGATACACACCTCTGGAAAGGACAGGGTAGTAGTGTGAATAAACGTATCTGGACTTTGGTACCCTTCGGTCCACCTGCACAGCCCATAACATAATTGAGTGTCCATACATAGCAGGTGGTTTGACTGCATATAATGGGCCATACTTGATAATACCAGGATGAGGTTATTAATAGAGAAATGCTATTACAGTCACAAGAGTGTGGGCAGTTTCGTATGTAAGAATACACATGGAGCTTGAAGAGTGAAGGCTTTCTGCCATTCTGTTTAAACTCCTTGGATTTTGTTTATCATGTGATGATAAAGGCTGATCTGAAATAAGAATAACAAGAGAACACAAATGAAATGGCTCCAGTAGGCCCGACTGTCATCTGTGGCTGTAGATGGGGCTTCTAGGAGAGCAATAACCCTATTTCATTAGGGTTGCTGAGTAAAATCCTGGTAAGCACAGGCCCTCTGGGTCCAGTGTCTGGGTTCAAAGCAGACCCACACCTCCTCTGTAGGTAAACTCCGGCTAGATGATTGATCTCCCTGTGACTGTTTACTCACTTATAGAGTGTAACAGTGCCTGTTGGATGGGGTGGTGGTGGAATTAAATGAGTTAGTGAGTGCAAATAGAAAGCTGAGGACAGGGCTATGTCCAAGCAAGTGGAATGAATCATGATTACTACTCATTTTCACCACACCTCCCAGGTTGGGGCTCACATTTGCTCTCAAATGAGTAGTGCCTGCCATGGTCTCTCAGTAATGTGATCTCTGTGGCCCTGCCTGCATAGTGTATGACAGTACCTTGTCTCTGTCTGTAGGGGCCACCTTCATGCTGCAGTGGACATCTCTTGGGGTGACTGCTGGACTTAACTTCCTCCCACTCTCCCCTGCCCCTCATGATCCTAGTTG
Source organism: Heterocephalus glaber (assembly GCF_000247695.1). Next base: position 1,410,288 of record NW_004624763.1, read on the forward strand.
ACCTGTGTGATCCTAGTTTCTGCTTTTGGATTCATTAATTTGGAGTTGGCTCTTGATCTGTGCTCTGCCAAGCAGTGTTGGTCCCTGTGAATGTGAAACTTAGAACAGACTCACAGGTTGCCTGCTGCTGGAGCTGAGTCATGCTATCAGGGCCATTCTAGAAAGAAGTTTTTAAAGTTTCTGCAACAGCCACATTCCTGTCATGCTTTCTTCAACTTCTGAGTCAGCACCTGTTTCTTAAAGAGCTGAAAAGTGAATGTTGCCCCCCTCAGTGCACTTTCTCTGTCTCTGCCCTTGGTCCTTAATAAAGATCCAACAGTTCTCTACCACTCCCTTTAAGTGACAGATTTGCTATTAGCCTGTCCTGAGACTCTTCCTGAGCTGAAATAGGTGCTTTTGCTTGTAAAGTCTGGAGAAGATAAGCAGATGTCCTGTCTTTCACGACACTAGGTATAGACAACATCACAGATGGCTTCACGAGAGAACTACAGGCAATGTGCAGAGATCCAAATATGTCTGTTTATTTACCTCTTCTCTTGAGAGCAACAATTGTGGAACTGTGGGACTAGTTGGGAGGAAAACTGATACGAAGAAAAGAACACTGGCTTTGAAGTCCAGACAAACCCAAGTTGAAAACCTTGCACATTAACGTGTATTTGGATGATAATAAGGGATTTAGTTAACCTCTGAGCCTGAGTTCCCTCTTCTGTAAAATCAGAATGGTAATACAGTGCTACACACAGTAGCATTTAAGCACACAGAGCTCCTTAAATTGCAAGTGGTAAAAGCCCATCTTGAACTTGCTGAATCCCCAAATGGAAGCTGGAATCTATTAGGTCACATAACCCAGTCAGAAAAATGCCTGGCCTCAGAGTTGGCTGGATCACCCCCAGGTCAGGTTTTCATCTTTGCTTTCCCATGAAAAGTAGTTTTTATTCTCTCCTGCTGAAGATGGGCTGCATCCAGTACGGGAGAACATGTCTGTAAACATCCCAGGAATCACTCTGATTCCTCAGCCCAGGACCCGAGTGTAGTTTAGACCAACCATGTGAGCAGTGAGTAGATGTGGCTCAGCCTCAGTCATGAAAGAATCTTGTGAGTGGGTAGGTGTGGCTCAGAGGGCCTTTGGGAAAATCGTCAGAAGCTATCTAATGTATCCACTTCTGGAAGTCACATATTAAAGCACCTGCTCTTGGTATAGCCTCTCTAAGGACAGCCCTCCTGGAGGGTGCTGAGGGAGAAGGTCAGCATCTTGACCTCTTGATTCCTTGACATTTCAGACTGAGTGTGCCCAGCGTGGCACTTACAGTTCTGTCCACAGACTTCCTGAGCTGCGACTTCTGCAAACAGCCCCACCCTAGGCTGAAGCACACAGGTCCTTGGGTGTCCCCAGGGCCCTCATAGCCTGACAGCCTTATGGCAGCCATGTGGCTTTCCTCTTCCTTCCGTCCTTCTCATGGTCATCACTGTAGACCATTACTTCACAGCCTCCTGAGCAGGGGCCAGCTCTGACCTTGTTGCAACCCTGCTACAAAATGACACTTGCTCCTATCACCTCCCAAATTAGGGACACTCCACACACAGCTTGGCATTTAAGGGCTGTCATGATCTTATCCCAAACCTCTTCTAAACCACTCTTGTAGGTATTGGGTATTCAGATGCTGCTGCTGCAGGGCAAACAAGCAGAAAAAAACCTTCAGGGACCAGTGTAAGGAAATGAGCAGGAAGGAGTGGGGCTGACTTGGTTACTAAGCAACCATGCAGCAATAAAAGCAGCCTGTATTGAGGCAGGTGATGCTAGAAGCCAATGGAAACTCCTGCAATCTTCAATTTGTGTTTGAGTTGGAAATACCAGCCAATTTAGGGTTCTGATAGAATTTTGTGAAAACATTTGCCTTTGATATTTAATACATTGGGGCTCAAGAAATTTTTCCTTCTTTAGTGGTACAAAAACCTATAAATAACATTTGCTTTTATAGGGGAGTGGGCAGTTGGTGGGAGTGATTTTGGAGTGGGAGAAATTTTCTAAGTAGAAAAGACTAAAATGAAAGTCATTGTTCTGCTTTTCAGAACTCACTGCTTTTCGTTAATGATGGTTGCTTGGAGACATTGTTTATAGGTATTTATAAAGAAATAAATGCTGAACTCAGGCCTAGAAATCCAAAGAAAAAACTGAGTGTTTTGTCTATGGGGCTAAGAGGTTAGGCTTACCTGCCTTTTTCTACTACAACACTATCTTTTCAACCTACTGGAAAAGAAAATATACACACAAACATACCTATATACATATGTGAAATATATGTAGAGAGATCTATGGACACACACACATTTTCACAAGTGAATTGAAGCAACTCAGAGTTCTGCCTTACTAAGCTATTTTTTAAAAATTACAATAAACAATTATTTATTGCCAAGAGGCATTCATCTAATCTTAAGAATGCTTCCAAACACCACTGGCATCTAAGAATGATTAATATAGAGAAACACAGGAGACACAATATAAGGGTGGTTGATAATCCAATTTCTGCTTGTCATCCTTCTTGGCTCAGTTCAGCAGATGAAGGCCAAGGAAATGGGCAGTGGCCAGTGCCGACTCCACATTCAGCATCTGTGCATCAAATGACTCACAGGTCAAAACCAGATCTATAAAGCCCTGCTCTTGCTGAAAAAGGCCCCAATTTCCCTGTGCCTCACATCCTGTTCTGTTTTCAGGAAAAAGAACATCAAAAGGAATGCACATTGATCGATTTCCCTGACTTACTCTCTTTTTTCTGGTTCTAAGAATTTTCTGTTTCTCATTCTCATAAGTCTGTAGTTAATTTAGCATTTGAAATGTGAGCTTCTAAAACAAACTCCCATGAAAGCTGTGTAGCCATGTTTGGTTTCAAAGTTCTAAAAAAAAACCTTCTGGTTTTTGTTAATATTAAAAAAAGAAAGACAGATGGGGAAATGGGAAGGGATTTTCCAATATATTTCTGTAACAGCCCCTTATAGACACACCAGCAAGGCAAGTTATTCTAATAGTGCAGTAAAGACTTTCCAGGCACCCAAAAACAAGGCATGTTGCAATAACTTTCAGACAGATTGCTGTCAACATGATTATTGCTTTTTCCTCTTGAGAAGTCAAGAATTTTCCAAGCACTTTAAGGACTGTTAAGCTGCTCTGAGCCCTTGGAGATTATTAAATTTCAATCCTCATGAGATGTTTGTCAATATTTCCAGAGGACAGGAAGAGCCACATGACTTTAAATATCAACCTTATGATCACTAAGAAAGGAAAACTACATGTAATGCACGGGGGCTAACTTCTTTGTCTTGTGTGCCTAGGTTATTCATATATTTGTTCATTCACTGCATATGTGTAGTTAGCAAGGAACGTAGACAGGACATTCTTGTTCTAATAGATTTTATTGGTGAGAATGGGAGGTGGTGGGAGAATGTTGAAAGATATTGAATAAGTACTTACAATTGCCTAGTTTTATACAGAAAAGGATGCTGCTCTACATAATCACACTTAGTCTAGGAGCATGTGGGATATTGCTGCAAAGATGGCCACCAGGTTTTCCTCCCAAGTCTGTAAGTCCTTGCCCTTCCAAGAGAAGGGATGTCTTTCTTTCACCTTTAAGTCTGGGTCAACCCTGTGATTTGCTTTCATCAGTAAAATGTCAAGAAGGGACAGCAGGTGACTTCCTAGTATTGTCATTAAGCTGCCCTATAGCTTTATTTTTTCTACTCTCTTGAAAGCAAACAATCACATAAAGAAATCCAGCTGAAGAAATCTCATGGGGAGAGAGAGGGACTCAGCCTGCCATACTAGCTGAGATATCAGACATGTGAGTAAACCAAGCCCAAATCTATTGCAGATTCACGGGCAAGAGAATGGTGGTAACATTAAGTTATAAGTTTGCGGAAGTTTGTTATACAAAAATACACAACTGAAACAGAAGGTCAGGGAGGTTTTCCAGAGGAAGTACTATTTAGGCTAAGACATGAAGGGAGGGCAGCACTGAATTCTGTGGCACCAGTTGGTGATACAGGCAAATGGAACTCCAGGTGAAGACAACCAGGCTAGAGAGGCATGGTGCCTTCAAAAACTAGAGGTGGCCCAGCATGGCTGGGGTGTGGAGTAATGAGTGCAGAGACGGGGGAAGTAGACAAGGGCCAAACAGATAAGGGTCGTAAGTAAGATAAGAACATACACAATACTTATCGAATGTTGAATGCATTTTCAGACCCCAAGCTATACGGTTAGTTTCATAAAAATGAAAGTAAGATCTTACCCATAGGGGGAAAATTCCATTCCAGGGGCCTTGATAGCTATTAATATAAAGACATATTGCTGATTACAAGTCTAATAAAAGGGGAGAGTCATACATCCAGGAAATATCTGTTGAGCAACTCCTGACTTTTCCATGGAAAAAGAAATCACAATACATGACTGATTAATCATGAGACAGTGACATGTACATTAAAATGTCCCATTTCAGAAATCCATCCACCCATATACACATCCTCTAAAATCACAAGGGGACCTAGAGTCAGCCAAATGTGTGTAGCCTTGGAAAGTCACTTAATTTCACTGAGTTTGACCTGTAATACTGGGATAATAATTCACCTTTCATTGGATTATTGGGAGACTTAATGAGAAAAATGTAAAGCACCTAACAGACAACATGAAAAGTACTCAGAAATTATAGCAAATTTAAGGAGAAAATATTGTACAGTTATAGTACTGTGCAAGGAAAGGCATATCTAGTTATACTGCAGAGACAGAAGACAATCATTTGAGACAAAAGAAAAATGCCATTCTTGTACAATTATTGTATTTATTTGGAAACCCATTTCTTCTGAAAAAATTCATAGTTTAAGTGGGACTAATAAAACTTCCTCTTGAACTCTTTTCCATGCTCAAGGGGATAATTTATTGTCAACAGCACAACTTTTGAGTTTATATGATCCAGTGATCTTCAAACGTACAAGAAATATAAATGAATGGTATAGGTGCTTACTATGTGTCAGGTGCTTTGTACTCCTAAAGTCATTTAATTTTCCCAGAAATCTCTAACAATTGTAATTAATTTTCCCATTTTGAAGACGAGCAAAGCAAGGGTCAAAGAAGTTCTGACTTCCTTGCCACTAGGTGCCACAACCAGAAAGTGCCTCAGAATTCAAATCCAGGTACATCTGACTTCAAAGCCTGTACTTTTTCCCCTGGGTCAACCACTTTCTTTTAGGCATACTTGCATTTAGATATCATAGTCAGTGGGTATGTTTTTAAAACAAAAAATACATTGAAGTGGATGCACCCAGGGGAATTGATCAATTCTGATCATTCCTTGGGGAAGGTAATACAGAAGCCAATAGTCAGCTTACTGGAGACTGTGCTTTTAAAAAGTCAAAAGATGGAGTTTCTGGGCAGCTACCATTTTCTCATTTGCTTGTCTTAAAATTTACTCATGTATTGAAAAACTCAAATTGCCTGGGAGTCAATAGAGATAATCTCTAAGAGATGCTTTACTCCAGGATTCTATTATTTCACAAATTCTGACATCTTGAATTGCCCAAGCTATTCTTTGGAAAGATGCAAATGTATATGAGCAGAGCCACTATTCCTCTAATTTTGGGTCCAAGCACACTCATATCTAAGAATGGATACCTTCTAAGACAATTCAGGTTGAATGACTTCTTCCAAGAAAATAGTGTTTATTAAATCTTGTTATGTGTCAAGAACTTCCCCTTATCCTATCAAGTTTAAATCTGGTAACCCAACCTATCAAGGCTAACTGTGACCTGAAAGCAATCTATGAAAAATCCCACCTTTATCACTAGTACTTGTCTGTTGTGGAATAGCAATGATTGAGGAGGGTAAATGTCCTTTCATCCATGCATCAAAACATTTGATTGGTTCGAGGTGTGGCACATGCAGAACAAAAGCTAGGATATTTCTCTGGGAGAACATCAGTGAAGATCTGAGTAAACAGCAAAGCAAACATATTGCTGTGGTGATATGTCCAGGCACACCCAAGAAAATGAGGGAATATCCAGCCACCAGAGGGCATGAGAGATGAAAGGGGTTGGGGGAGATACTAAGAAAGAAGATAAAGCCAGGAGGGGAACAGCAAAAAACTAAAAGAAGCAACCAGAAAAGGTGACAAATAGTTATAATTTTCCTAAGCCATAAATATCAGTCCACCTCTCTGATATGAATAAGACATGATGGCATCAACTGTTTCCTTTCTGAATACTAAGGACAAAAAATGAAATTACATTTTCTGCATTGCAAGGGTTGGTCATACATAAATTAGTCCTAAAATTAATCCTGAACTCAAAAAGCTAAAGAAAAAGTGGAACAGAAGAATCAGCTTCTGGAAGCTGGAGAGCCCTCCTGAAGGGGTGGCGACAGTGCCTGAAGTAGTCAACAGAGGGAGCTGGGGGCTGCTAACCCCTTTGCATTCATCAGAGAGCTGGGCTTCCCTCGCGCGGAGCACTCCACTTCCGGCTAGCTGCAGAAATCAATGCCATCAGTTACTTGCTAATCAAATAAACACATGCGCCGTGCACAATACCCTAAACGAGGTCACAGAAATTCGTTCTCAGCCTTAGTAACCCGTGGGCAGCTGACGCACGATGATGTGTGCAGATTCTGGGGAGGCTCTGACGCAGCCCAGGGCAAAACCACCCCTTTTCAACCTTCAGTCTGTGACGATCAGTGTCATGGAGAGCTAGAGGCCAGACCTTAAGAGTTAGACGCTCTGGAAGACACAGGAAATTTGTTCCTTTTATTGGATTTATTTTTTCTCCTTTCATTTGTCACATTTGTAAGCGATCTCATCTCTCCAGAATTGGATTTTCTCTAACAAAAGATAATATCCATAAATGGAAAGAAAAAGCTGCTAAAATATCCCCACTGTGGAATCTGACATACCTACAATGAACTAGACCCTTGGAGAACTGGCCAAAAACAGGAGGGAGAGCTATGGCTCCTTGGGGGAGGATAAACAGCCTCTCTTCCCTGGTGAGGAGTTAGGGTACAGGAGAAGAGGGTTTAAGGTCCATGAGGCAGGAGCAATTGTTGGACTCATCATTTTCTTATTTGCCCCTGGCAAAGTGCCCAGCACCTAGTAATGCTCAGTACTTTATGTTGGATGAATGAGTAAACAAATGATTAGTGCCTAAAACTTCAAGTGAAACAGATCTATATTTAAATCGTGGCTCTCAAACTCTGTCACTGATCGTGTATTTTGCATGTAGTTTCCTGGTGACCACAGGTTCTTCAACAGCAATGACTGTACCACATTCATAAAAAAAAAAAAAAAAAACACCAGATGCTCAGTAAATAATTTCTGCAAATGAGATTCTATGCCTCAGTTCATTTCACCTTAAAAGAGACACCATAGTATGTACCAAGGAGAGGTAACTATTATGAAGAGTAAATGAACACTTGAAGTTCCCGGCAAGAAGAAGTGCTGCAGAAATACCGCAAGCGCTCCTTATCCACAGTTTGACTTTCTAAAGTTTCAGCCTCCTGAGATCCACTGTGCTCTGGAAATATTAAATGGAAAATTCCTGAAATAAACAATTCATAAGTTTTAAATTTTGTGCTGTTCTGAGCAGGATGATGAAATCTCAACCCCTCCACCTGGGATATGAATCATCCCTTTGTCCAACACATCCATGACGTACATGTTACCCCCCCATTAGTCATTTAGCAGCCTTCTTGGTTATCAGTCAGGCTGTCATGATATCTCAGGGTTGTGCTCAAGCAAATCCTTCATTTTACCTACTCCTGCCTCTGAAGTGCAAGAGTAGTGATACTGGCAACTTGAACATGCCCCCAAAGAAGCTGTTTACTGCTTCTTAAGTGAAAAGATGAAAGTTCTCAGCTTCATAAGGACAAAAAAAATGCTGAGGTAGCTAAGATCTATGATAAGAATGAAATAGAGTATATATAGGCTTCAGTACTATCTGAGGTTTCATGCACCTTAAAACATATCCCCTGCAAATAAAGGGAGCTATTGTAGAAGATAATTATTTTATTGATACATATTGCTACTGGCCACTATTACTTTCCTCCAGGTAATTTTCAAATGTGAACCTGGACTCTAACACCATGGACTTCTCCAAGGACCTAATAGTGGCCATCTGTGTTCTGCTTGTCCTCTCCTATACATTATTTACATATCTACAATTGTTCTCAGAGACGTAAAGGGGGTGGCCCGATTGGGAAGTCCCTGATCACATTAGCCCAACAGCAGGAGAGATGGCAGCTTCTACATTCAAGCCAGTAGGAAGGCAACTGGCTCCCTGAGAGCAAGACCTGTTCCTATCTCTTTGGCCCAAAGTGGAGCCCACAGGGAAAACACTACACTCTAACCTCTTCTCTCTCAAGATCACATCCCAAACTCCAAGTCTCAGGAGCTTTCCTTGTTTGAAAGATACTTCTGAAAATAATCATGGCTGAGATTTCTTTCAACTTTAGTTTGGGAAAGATACAAAATAGGGGTTTGGACCTCAGGATTGGGGAATCATACACTTAAATCTATAGGAAATAAATGATTCTGGAAGCTTCATGGCAATTCAAAACCCTAGGACCAGCTAGAAGCTACCAGGTGCAGACACTGGCAGCTATAGGTTTTGTCAGATGAGTAAAGATAGTATTCTTCTTGGGGTGCTCAAGATCAGCCTTGCATGGAGAATTCCTCAAAAGCCATTCAATTTTCTATTTCATTACCATGACGAGACAAAGAAAACTCAACAGCAAATATGACTACTTGAAGATCCTCTTCTTTCTGGATGGGAACGGTTTAGAAATATCTTTTGGGAAAGAGGCAATGATGATATTTTATATTTCTGTGGTGCTTTTATATTTCTTACCAAACAATTTACTATTTATATTGTCTGCTCTTATCTTTAAAACAACTTTGTAAATTACAAGATAATGAAGCATTTTTAGTCTCATGTTACATGTGGGAACACTGATGTTCAGAAAGTCGTGTGTGTTATCCAACCTTGCATTTAAATAGAGGCAGACCTGAAATTTGTTACTACCTATGGTGCCTTTTAGTGAATCATGCAGCCTGCCAGCTCCCAGCTGAACTGCACTAAATGAAAGAAGCTGACAATCATTATAATGCCAAAATCCCATAATAGGAACAAGTAGATCACTGTGGCTCAATTTTTATTAGGAAAATGCCTCTTTCAGGTGTTTCCATTAAAAAGACTTAAAACTTACACCTTATGCAAGTTGAATTGGAATCTCTTTCATTTCAAAGTCTAATAATCAGCTTCAAATAGATGACCACTATTTGCATAACTTTGTTTTCTATAGAAGGAATGCCACCTTAGGAAAATAATCTCCAGAAAAACATGAAAAGTCATTTCTTATGATTTGGCCTATGATTGACCATTGGGATGGGTGAGGGGTGCTTCCTTCCTAATGTATGTTACTTAATGTTTGTACATATTTATTTGCTTGACATACACATGGTCTAGAAAGTAAAGCTGCCTTATGATTAATTCAGCTTTGATTGACTTGAATGTTTGGATGACTTCTCATCTAGACAACTAGCAATGTGAAATTATAGTTTTTAAAATACTTTTACTCAGAAATTACACTCCTCACAAAGTCAATTTCTGCACTCTTATTTTTGAAGAAATTTTAAAGAAATTGGTAATAGGACAATCTCTTCTATTGGAACAAGTTTGTGTGAGAAGAAACACTGTGTATCTGGGAAGCTTATGGATTTTGGAATCACACAGATCTGGTTACAGTACTGGACTCTTCATCTCCCATTTCATCAAAAAATTCATCCAATGCACCTAAGTGGTGATCTAGGTATAGATGACAGTGAATAAAACTCATGGTTCCTGACCTTGTGGAACTTAAGGCTAGTGAATTTATGCCCTTACACAAGTTATAGTACTTCCCTGAGCTTCATTCTTAACTATAAATTTTATAATAATAGATACTAAAATAAAGGAAGATATCTTCTTCATATCACTGGTGATAAAATGACTTAAAAGCATCTGGTTTGTGGCAGGTGCTCAGTAAATACTAAAATTTACCCTATCTAATTAAACCAAATCCAGCAGCAGAGGGCAGTAGAATCTCTGGTGACTTCAGTGGTTTTAAAATCCCCGTGTTTCGGTTTGCCTTTAAAATCCTACTTGCTGAACTGGTTCTCTTGCCCTTCCTGAGCTGGTGGTCTCAGGCGGCTTTTCCTAGGTGTCATCTTCTCCCTGCTCTTCGCACTTGATGTTACTGATCAGGGCTTCCTACACACAAAGAGTCTCTCTCTTAGCCTCCCTCATTTTGCTTCGAACATCCTTCCTGCTTTTGAGCTTGTTTTGCTCCTTTTTCTCTTCCCCTTCATGAGCACAGTATCGGTGTGCATGGTGCCCACGACTTGTGTGCCAACCATGATCTTTCTTCTGCACTCCAGCTCACCTATGCAACATCTGGTCAGGAAGTTTGTGAACTTTTTTCTTTTTATACTTCCAGCTGAATAGTTCCAGATCCGATTCTATTGGGCCCCTACTCCTCTTACTTTTCTCTTTCTATTCATTAGGTCTTTCAAGTGCTTGGACATCTGTTTGGGAAACTTGGAATCCCTTAGGACTCTCCCTGTTCCTCAGTTTCCACATTCAAACAACTATCTATTGTTGATTTGACCACATTTCTCCAATGCCTTCCCTCTTTCTCTTCTTTATCATGCTTGTGTGGCCTCTCATTCAGACAACAGCACTTACCTCCTAAGTGGCCTCTGCTCTGCCCTTCTGCATCTCATCTCATTTAATGCTAGTAGACTCAACCGTGTTCCTAAAGCACGGTTCTGATCACCTTGCTTCCCTGCTCAGAAACAGTCTGGACTTCCAAAGCATCAGTCTGGCATGTCAGCAACTCTGATTTCACACACTGATTTCGGCTGCCATTTCTGCCTTATCCCTGATGAAACCTCTAACCTCTTTCCCACACTTAGGCAACTTACAGTCCAGAGGTGGAGCTCAGCACCACTAATAACCACACAAGAACACATCTGGGAATTAGATAAGGGCTCTGAATGGAAAATAGGAAGATGCTATCAAGAACAGAAATGAGAACCTGGTCTAGCACATTCCAGGAACTGACAAAAGGTCAGAGAGAGGCAAACACAGGGCATGTGCATGAGATTCAGAGAAGAGGAGGCAGAACTTTACAGACAGAAGTCATTTGGTAGATTTTGGTGTTTATCCTACGAGTGAAAGCCATTGGAGGGTTTTACCTGTGGTGGGTGGATCCAGTTTGCATGTTGAGAAGCTGACCCTGTGGCAGATAGCCTCCTTGTGAGGAATACTCTCCCTTTCACTCTTGTAGCCCTCTGATTGCCTGGACAATGTCTTGTAAGACAAGCACTTCACAAGGAGCTGTTAAATGAATTTGTGGGCCAAACCAGACATGAAGGAAGAAGAAGAGATGAAGAGAATAGAAAGCACCAGTGAAAACCAACTGGAGAAAGGCAAAAGCCTTTTGACAGCCAGGTGCATGGTATACTTTTACACGCTCTGAGTGTGGGCTATCATTGCACAACTGTCACCTCAAGAAGCTAAAACCCTGTTGGAACTTGGATTTGGACTTGGTTTCATGCCTGCATGTTCCTTTTATATGCCTCCTTGCAGTATTTTCTGTTTTGGAGTAAAACTTCCAGAAAACAGAGACCAGATCTTTTAAATTACCATTAGTGGGGAAAGCAGCAGTTAAGGAACTGACACTCTGTGGGAACCCTTCCCAGTTAGCATGATGCAGGAGGGTGGAATGAGGGGTCAGTGGGTTGAAAGGGGGACAAAAAATAGGGCAGAGGAATGAGGTTTCTGTCTTTTGTATTTCTTCCTTCATCCAGTACAGAGGATATTGAGCTTCTAAAAATACTCCAATGTAGAGAAATAGCTTTCATAAGAATGTGGTGTAATGGTGCAAATATAGGTTCTGGGGGCAAAATGCCTAGGTTAACTTTGGGCTGTATCACAGCCTACCTGTGGGGCTTTGGACAATTGACTTATCCTCTTCATACCGTGGTCCTCTTGTCTGTAGAATGGCTGGTAGTACTGCCTATGTCCACTGGTAGTTTGGAGATTAAACAAAGAATGCACTCCGAGCAGGCCTAGGTCACAATGAGCCTGCTGTTCTTACTTTTACCGCTCCTAGGCAGGAGAGTATTTCCACTTTCTCCAATCTCCAGATCCTTTTTTCCTGAATGATTTGAAATTGCAGTTATGAAGTTTGATGCATATTTTTCATTTATTTTTTTGAACAGACTTTATTTTGATGGTCCACAGAAATGTAATTAGTATTCTGCAAATATTTTGGTCAGGAATAAAAGCTGCCTCCAACATTTACCACAGAGAACAAAACATAAGAGTCATCACGTTTTGCAAGCTGAATGTGAGAGCTCTGTGGGTAAATCCCAAAACAAGTGAGAAATTTTGAATAAACAGTAATTATGTAGCAAAAACCTAACAGCTGCAGGGAGTATTGAAACAAACAGAGCCTGGAGGTTTGTGTAAATGAAGGATGTAACCTGGAAGAGTAATTTATTATCTAGGACAACCAAAATATCAACTCTGAGCATCATCTGTATAGGAAATTTGGGGACTTTAAATACTTCCATTATCATTTCAGAACCTTTACTGTCCTAATGTTTACTTTCCAAAAGTAAGTATGACATTAGCCAGCTGTAGTTTATTGGTATGATGTATAGTGATGGTAAAACATATATATATTTATATTGTAATCAGAATTTCGATCATTTCCTAGCCTAAATGTGGCAGCAATTTTCCATTTCCTCATTGTTTTTATTTAACAGTAAGTTTTGAAAAGACTTCAACACTTTGAGTAAACGGTGAGAGAGCAAGAACTAAAGAATGAGAGGAAAGGGAGAGGAAGGAGAAAGGTGAAGAATATGAATGCATAAGAGATGAGAAAACAGTACAGTTGGAGGCCAATAAATGTGAAGATGCAGTAAAATCCTGCATGTCTTTATTGCAAATTTTAGGTCAAATCTTTCCTTATTAAAATTTCACCAAGGGTTGAGATAAAGCTCAATGGTGGAATGCTTGCCTAGCATACACAAGGCCCTAGGTTCAATCCCAGAAATGAAAAAAAAAAAAATTCCATGAAGGAGGCATCAAGATGACCTCTAGTGGGCCAGAGAATAGCTCAGTGGTGGACCATTCACCTAGCACATGCAAAACTCTGGGTTCCATCTCCAGCACTAGAAAAAAATAAAAAAGACCTCTGGCCAGAGCTGGAGTGATCTTTGCATAATGAAAACATGACCCACTTCAACTGGTCCAGGAACAGAGCAGAACCTCCTTTCCAGATACAAAACTTCAGTCTGGGGACCTTTTCCATCCATGAGCAGGTAACCATTTTCACATGGAAAGAGATGGTACAGGCTTCCTCCCTGTTTAGTTTATTCCTGTTATTTGTACTTTTAGAACTGAGAAGTTCATAATATGCCCCTTTCTAACTGGTGCTTGTAGACACAGTGTATGTCAGAGTCAACCAGGGCCACCAAACATGTGACTATAAGAGGGTGTACAATGGAAAAGGATCACTGAAATTCCAGGTGTGAGGACATGTGCACCTAAGTAGATTTGTTGTGCACTGCTTTTTCTTTAAGAACCCACTTCCTCCACATGTCCCTGTTTTTGTACAGCTCTGAAGGAAATGGCCCTTGACCTAGTGTATTTATTCACCAAGAATTCAGACAGGCTGAGTTGGACAATCATTCCACACGGTTCCAATTAGTCCTTAAGGATAGTCTTTTCATTTTTAATTTGGCAAATGATAGCTCCTGATAAACATTTATAGCAAATAAATGGATGGATGGTTTCTATTCTCCCTACAGTTTAAGTGGAGTGGGTGTAAAGTGGTGAAATAATAGACATTTGTGAACACTATATTTCTTCTAAGATCAGCAGTGTGCTGGAGTTTCACTCACTTGCCATTTTAGAGATGGGTCAAGACGAAATTCAGAGACAAGAGCTTTCAGAAGAGTCAGAGAGAGCTTCCCATTCTTAGTCCTTTACTCTATGTTGTAAATCATTCCAGGGTTGACATTTTGACCCCAGTGGCCTGAGTCACTGAAAAGTTATGCCCACTGGTGTAAGAAATAAAGAAAGATGAGATGGACTATATTATCTTTCTCCATTAGTTCTGTTTTTGCAGTTCAAAACTGTGGCCAGTAGACCAAGTAGCTAAGGTGCGTGGACTAAGCCTGTACTCTCCAGGCTCTACTGATGAACTGATGGGTGTTGGCACTGAGCCACTGTCCAGGGAGAAGCGTGCAACAAGCTGGGCTGCTGGAACTGGTAGGTCTGATTTACTCCCTGTTTACAGCAGCAAAATCAAGTTGAGTGAGACTGGTTCAGCCTTACAGTTTGTTTGCTGAATTCTCGCCCAACTAGAATCATGTGCCTGTCATATTTGCTCAGCTCTTATTAATGAGATTACACCAAAGTTTTGCAGTACAGAATGTTTTTCATTTGCTACCCAAAGCAGTGAACTCTAGTCCTTCTAGGTGTCCATGCATTTGGGTGGAAGATTTCAATTGTTGATACAGGTGGAATACCAGACAAATGTTTTTTATTGAAAAGAAAATTATGAACTGTGATTGGCAATAGGCAAAACTAGCTATATTAATTGTTTTGAGCTTTCTTTTTCTTTGATATTCTTGAGTATCCTATTAAGTAACTATAATGCATTTTAAAGCCAGGAAATTGATTGGTGCAATACCATTCACTAGGCTTCAAATTTCAAAGGTTTTTATACATACTGATATTTTTAGAATCTCTGTGTATATTTGTGATGACATTTGTCACAGCTATAGGTTCATGTGATCACAATTAACATACAGAATTGTTCCGGCACCACAAAAGGATGCCCTCGTACTGCTTCTTTATAGTCATACCTTCCTCCTTTTCTTTTACTGACCTGTTCTCCATCTCTAAAATGTTCTAATCTGGAGAATTTTATATAAATGGATCTGCACAATCCATGTAACCCTTGGAGACTGACCCCCCCCACAAACCACACACACACACATACACACACACACACTTACACACACACACACCACACACTCAATATAAGTATCTTAAGATCCACCCAAATTGTTGTGTGCACCAATGGCCTATTTCTTTTCACTGCTAAGCCATGTTCCATTGTTCGGATGCACCAGAGGTTAATCATTTGCCCATCGAAGGATATTGTATTTAGGTTGTTTCTACCTTTTGCTGTTACATAAAGTTGCATGAACATCTTGTTCAGGTTTTTGTATGAGCAAAAGTTCTCATTTCTATAGAATAAATTTTCAGGAGTGATTACTGAAGTCTATAGGAATTCATTTTCTCCTTTTCTTCCCTCACTCCCTCCCCTTCTCCTCTCTCTCTCCACCCCCCCGCCCCACCAACTGCTAGACTGATGAACAGAGTGGCTGAATAATTTTACATTCTCACCAGCAATACATGAGAGGTCTAGTATCTCTGACCCTTGCCAACATTCAGCATTATCAGTGATTTTTATTTTAACCATTCTAATGGTATATGGTGGTATCTCAGAGTAGATTTAGTCTGTAGTTCTCTGATGATTAATGATGTTAACATTGTTTCTGTGTTTGTTTGCCATACTTCTATCTTCTTTAGGAAAGCGTCTGCTTAAGTCTTTCTGCTATTTTCTAATCAGGTTGTTTTCTTACTGCTGAGTTTAGAGTTCATTATATAATCTGAATACAGGTCCCTTGTCAGATTATGATTTGCAAATATTTTTTCCATTGCTTTTTAGCTTTTATTGAGTTGTTATTTCTAAACGTTCTATTTGGTTCTATTTTCAAAGTCTGACTGATCTTTTTTCAGGGATTCTTGTACTTTCTCTTTTATTGTTTTGTACTTTTTAATATATTTCTCTTAAATCTTTTCTTTAAGTAACTGTATTTCTATTTCTATTTAGTACCTAAAGTTCCGGTTCTGCATTTTGTACTGTTTGCTGACCCTCTTTCGTGGTGTTGTTTCCTCACATGCCCAGTTTCAGATGATCAACCTCCCTTCACTGAAATGTAATCTTTGGAAATCCCTCCAGAGGCCACGTGAAGGAGATGTTTTGCAGGAGACATTTTGCATTTACTTTTGTGACAACCCCAGGAGCGCTAACTGCCAGCATCATATTTTATGCTATCATCTCAACTTGGCGTTTCCTAGACTACGCCCACAGCATGGATTTGGACACCAGAGCGTTTCATGGCTATAAATATTCACAGGATAGTTTTTAAACTCCTCCCTGATGGGTGGGCTTATTTTTTCCACTCATTTGTTTTTAATTCTGCACTGCTTCAACCCGGCTTCCTGTTGCGGTTTTAGTTCCAATTTCCTGTCTCTGGGGCTAAGACTTTATCTCCTGTTCCCATGCAGGGATTAGGATCCATTCCCCTTCCCCGAAGTCGTTTCAACTCTCGGGGTCAGTCTCACTGGTTTTCATTTTCTCATTATTCTTGCTGCCTGGGGATTTTTCTGACTTCACTGTTTATTCATCTTTTCATTTAAATAAACTATATTTCAAAAATAGTAAATCTATAAATCGTTATCATATTTTATTCAGTAATCTCTGTGTACTGGTGGAAGAGTTTTCAAATTATCTATCTGACTATTTTGTCCATAGTTGCACAGAGCAAAGTTACAGAACACTATTCTAACTCCTGTCGTTAGTCAGTACCCTGTATGATGGTGACATACAAGGCCCTCTGTGATCTTGAAAATGAGACCTGCTTTAAGAATGTGATTACAAGTTTCCAGCTCCCAGAGAAAGTCACTTTCCACTCCTTGTTCTAATTTAGTTTCTTAAAGCACTGACACTTTATTTTTTTTAATGCTTAAAATATGTGTATTACATGTCTCCTCCCAACTAGAATGTAAGTTCCATGAGGTTGAGTGTAAAACCAGAGTGTTAAACCACTTAAAGAGTCACCCAAGATGTCAGTGGGGATCTGGACACATTGAGTACAGTACAGGTGGCCAGAGATACATGAATGAAATGTGACTTCAACTAAGAAAAGGAAAATTTAATAACATACATCTTATTTAAAGCAAGAATGAACACTCAAAAAATGGTTTTCTTTGGAGACTTGGGAAAAAAATGTATGAGGGCAAGAATTTGGCAGTGTTTCTCCAGCTCTGGCCAAGGTCAAAGATATCTGATCTCGGCGTACAATAAAAGATCATTCACTGCACTTCCCTGCAGCCTGAATGGAACTTCCTTCGGGAGCAAGTATCCCTTTGATCAGATTTCACAGATCGACATCAGGCAACCATGTGATTACAATTTTGGCTGCCTAGGCTTTCTGCGTGGCAGATGGGAGCGTTTTGGTCTCTGAAAAGGACTTCCCCTCCTTGGAACTGGTGAGCTGGCACTCTGGTTTATATAGGAGTTTCCCGCAGACTCTGTAAGCAGATCAGCCCTCATGAGCCCTGATGCAACATCAAGTTCAGGGTTTGTCAGCTGAGGATCAGACTGTGAAGGTTGGTCAAGGGCAGCAAAACACCCTCCAACACCGGTGCTTCCTCAAAGCTCATCCCTGGGCTAGCAGCACTGAATGACCCAGGAAGCTTTTAAAATTACCGACTTCTGGCCCCTACTCCAGCCTTTCCTGAATCACAGTGGGCATGAGGTAGAGCGAAAGGATAGCAAATCTGTACTTTTCACAGGCTCATTTGATAATCATTAGGCAGCAGATTTGGGAAATGCTGCCTGAGATCATTATCTTTTTCATCCCTCTTTAATTGGAATGTGCATCTTTTTTTCCTTTGCCCAAAATAATGTTTCTGATTGCAGAAGACTTAATTGAGTTTAATGTGATCTCCAGTACTGTAGGCTTAATCATCCCATGGGTAATTGCATTTTGAAATAAGAGCTTGTTAGTACAAATAAATCTCTGCAGCATTAGAGCATTCTCATCCTTTGGAGCAAGGAAGAAGGTCAGGTGCTCTTTCACCCACCCTTCTGCGCCCTTCTTCCACATCTGGGGTCTTTCCTATCTACCCAGTTTACAAAAATGTATGTTCCCAAGGTGCAGTATGAACTATCTGACACTGGCTGCCCCTATGCATAATTTCAGTTGGTCTTAGAAGATTCCTGAGGAGACACGGGCTTTCATCAAGACCAGATTTAGTATGTAGTTCTCAGAGTACTATGATTGAGGTTTCCTATTATTTTAGTAGGGGGATTGAGAATTTTGATATCTTGCCTTCTACTTACTACCATTCAACTGGGAAAGAGAATAAGAATTAGCAGAGAATGAAGGAACTGAACAAGCAATTAAATATGGCTTTCACCCAAGAATCTGAGTTGGTGCGCTTCTCTTAATGGCTGTTTCAGAGAAAATTTTCTCCAAATTAATCTGCTTCCTGGAATTCTCATAGTGATATATTTTTATTCTATTTTGAACTAAATAGAAGATATACTAGAATTAAGTGGCAGGTTAAGGCTAATTTTTCTCTTTTCTTCTTAACTCCAAAACTGTCATAAACAAATATATAATGACCCATCACTTGAGACTGCATTAGACTACTACAACTATCTCTATAAATTGTCTCTGACTTCTAACATGTCTCAGTGTGGCAGCCATATGAAACAAGAGTGCCTACAAAGTTTGTATAAATGCAAAGGACTGTCTAGCAATATATGTAAGATTGGTATCCAAAGTTATAACCACCATGCAGCCTGGGCCCATCAGTCCAATCACCTACAGGCAGATGAGGCAAGGTATAACCATCAGAGGCTGAGACCTGCTGAGAAAACAGCTTGGAGTTGGTGATGGATAATGAGACTGTATTCTGGTAAAGTGATCAACAAAAGCTGCTGCAAACAAGAAGCCAGGAGAGAGAAAGATGAAGGGGTGGGGAGCCAAGGAGTTCAACTAAGACACCACTGGCACATAAGGGACTGAAAAAAATTGAACTTAGCAGATTTCCTCTCAGGAGCAGCACTACAAATGCTTGGAAGGTTCGGGATAACGGTTTGTAAGCATGGTTATGTTCAGATACTAATACTTGGTCTTTGAACTTCCTGGTTCACTGCAGGGCTTTTGTTTTACAGGCTGGGATACTGGCTCTTGGGTCCTCTTCTCTCTTTTGCATCCTTCAACACCATTTCAACTGCTCAGCCATCTGAAATTTATGTTGAACAAATGTCTAAAGAATGATGGTTTAAATATGGGAGCCCATCTGGAGTTCCACAAATCTCAGCCTGGCCAAGGAGAGAGCTCATACCACAAGCAGGGGAGGAATGGGCTGTGTAGTGGAGCAAGAACTATTCACAGTGGAGAAAGAGACACAATGGGCAGCAGAATACTAGAGAAGCAGAGTATTTGCAATCAAAATACCTGGGCTGCTGTCCTAACTCTGCAATAACTATCTATATGACCTTGATTATGAACATAGATGGGTTTTACTCATCTCAACTTCACTGGAGGTAGCACAGTGCCACAGGACTCAGAAATGCTGAATACATGCTCATCAAATGTATGAATGTATAGGTGAATTAGGGAATGATCACTCTGAATTTTAGTTTCTTCACCTGCAAGATAAGGGCAAATATAACACCTACTCGTAGTAGAGTTTTTGTTTTGTTTTGTTTTAGATGAAATTAGAGAACATATATGTAAGGGCAATGGAAACCGCAAGGGAGACTCAAAATTCAAATAGTTTTATATCTGGTCTAGTTATAAAGGTAGATCTGGGGGTATAGAGACTGGCCAGGTTACAGCTGAGTGTGTGTCTAAGTGAGTATGCGTTCTAGAATTCAGTAGCCTGTGCTTCAAAATCAGAGTTGAGACATATGCCCCACATGCCCAAGTTGGAGAACTCTGAATCAGAAACCATGACCAAGATTTTACTAGTTTATGGAAAAAACAAGTGTGCTATAAAGTACTTTTCTCATAAAGTACTTACATACAAATTTGCAGACACTTTTTCCCAGAGATCATATTCTTTGTTAAGATTTTTTGTTTTAAAACATTACTTTAAAAACAAAATTATGCACCAGGCATGGTGGCATACTCCTGTAATCTCAGCACTCTAGGAGGCCAAGGCAGGATGATCACAAGTTTGAGTCTGGCCTGGACAACTGAGCAACTTAGTGAGATGCTGTCACAAAACCAAATAAGAGCTGGGAATGTAGTTGAGTGCGAAAGCCCTGGGTTCAATCTCTAGTACCACAATAAGTAAATAAATAAGCAAACAAATAAATAAAAAGATATTAACAGATGATTATTGTGAATCTTCTTATCTAGCAAATAATATGATGGCAACTCTATAATTCCTTCAATATTGTTTCCTACATTTTTATTCAGTCATGAACGCTCCAGTCTAGGACTGCTGCACTTAGAGATTCCAAATATATAAGTAGAAATTTGGGCCCCCGCCTCAATGCATTATCTGATACTTTCACCCCCTAGGGTTGGCAGTCTTTAAAAGAAGTCAAAATTCTATGGGGAAAACCAAACTACATAAAGTTCTTTTGGGATGTCGTTCTAATGAAACAGATACAAAAAATTGTTTTTAGTTTTTATTGGGGTTTGACATTTCTTACTAACAAAACAAATGGATAAAGTCTACTTTTAAGCAAAGTGAAAGCACCAGATGATATATGGATGGAAGCAATTGTTTATGACAATTTCACAGGTGGTTTAATTAGCAGGATAAAATGAGGTGTCTATTTGAACTCAACTGTCTTGGCATTTTCCATCTCTCTGCATTTTCCAAAATAATTTTAAAAGGACTGCTTTCGACCAGATTGGGTGGATTTTGGCTCCATTGGTAACAAATTGTATTTCAACTTTCATATGTGAGTCAGTTCACAAGAGTGAAGCATGAAAGAAGCTTTAAGGTCGCCATTAAGAATCTGCAGATGGAGGTCAGGGATGTCGCTCAGTGGTAGAACCTGTGCTTAGCACGCAGGAGGCCCTGGGTTAAATCCCCAGCACCAAAAACAAAATAATTTGCACGTTAAACTATTTTATCATTCTTACCAGCTTCCAATTAAATTTATTATGTGGGTAAAGTTATAGATGTATTTGTTTGCTTCATTTTCAAATTCCTTGTTATTTTGAAGGCATTCTCTTATTTTCGGCTCTTATGTCTCTTCATTCTCCTTTAGGGTAGTTTGGTTCTTCATATAGTTTGCAATTTTTATTTATTATGAACTTATCCTTAGAGAAGTTTTTTTTTTCCTCCCAGGGAAGTCCTAAGAACTTGGTGGCTGTGAATTGTCTCCACAAAGAAGTTTCATATTTACATCTGCTAAAGCCCCCTAGGTTGTCAATGATCCTCTACTAATTCTTATTTAATTTCTCACTTGGAGTTCTGGTGCTTCACAGATAGTATAAATTTGGCCTCTAATGTGCACATGCACAGGTCTGCATTTTCAGTGTTTCTTAATTGACCTGTACATAGTCAGCAAAACTGTACATAGCCAACAAGCTCAAATCTACTGCTTTCCTAGGGTGCTCTGTGAATTTTCACTTATTTTATGTGACCCATTATCACTACTGGGCTACCATTTATTGAGTATTTACTATGTCCTGGCTCATTCATAGAAACCATCCTGTAAGGACCTCTCTATTCTATCCACCAGGCACACATCGGTCAGTTCTACCTACTTTTGTACCCATCCTTACCAATACTTGAAAGACATTATTTACCTCAGGCCATTCTAACATAACAAATTGATTTCTGAGAATGACTGAACCCATGCTTTGGAAATAATAAATGCAGCTTAATAGTGTGTATATTTGCATATAATATATGGTATAACTGTAATATCGACATCCAGTCATTTCCCACCAGGGTTTAGGGGAAACCCTTGATCCCAAGTGGCTGAAATTGGGTATCATGTATTTGAACTCAGATTGTCTCATTTTTTCTTTCAGTCCTATACACTTTCTGACCCCATTTTCTGTTTCACACTGTTCCATGAACTGATAACTTGGGCATTAGAATATATGTATATGATTTGCAGAAAGTGTTTAAGTTTCCTCACTACAGTGGTTCAAAATTCGAGTATTGGAATATGTTAAATGATTTCTGTTTTCCAAACTCACTATTCCTCTTCTCTATCTTTGCCTTTGCATGTGGAATTCCTCTCCCTGGAATCTCACCCTATCATTTCAGTTTGGCAAACTCCTATATACCCTTCAGGACCTAATTCAACTGCAGCATCAAATGCCCACCCTCAGCTTCCCTGATAATCCATTCTTCCTCTGTTCTCCCCGTGGTATCTTCTGCATAGTCAACTAGATTTGCACATGTGTCCATTTCTTTCATTAAATATGAGCTCCCTTGAAAGAAGGGAGTGTGTTTGTTATTTCTATATCTTCAGCAAGTAAGAGTCTGCACATAATATTTAGGTTATCAAGAAATGATTGGAGAGTGAATGAATATATGTTAAACATTTTTTATTTCACCCGCTACATTTCTATGTTTCTAGTAATTTCTATCCTTTTTTGCTAGTATAAAAACATGCAACAGGGACTGGGGATTTAGCTCAGTGGTTCCTTTGCCTGCATTGGAAGTGCAAAGTCCTGAGTTTGATCCCTGGTACCAAAAAACAAAACAAAACAAAAAAACCATATGCAACATTAGAAAGGACTATGGATGTGTCTCTTCTACTACCATGTCACTGCTAATGATTTTTGCAAAATTCCTTTGAATGCCTCTACAAAACTACCTTCTGAAACTGTGGTGGAGATGGTTTTATAGAATTTATCGATTTGGATGAAAGTCCCAATTTGGCTGCTTAATGATCTGAGCCTCATAACTTGTGGATCACACTTTAGCTCATAAGAACTCCAGTGACCTCAGCCAAAGTCGAGAGCAGCTAAAATCCACCACATACCCTCTTATGAACTGCTGGGTTATACCCATCATTCCTGGAAGCACTGGACCCTAGCAGCATGTCCAGCTTGTGAATACTTCATCACATGGAGAATGTTTAAAGGCTAACCCACTGCACACAGCTCTCCAACTCTGCAATACACAGGGCACAGCTAAAACTCTGTCAAGACAGAAGAACATGGCCTCAAACCTGACATCCACAAGCTCGAGGTGTGCAGACAGACTCAGAAACAGATGGTAAGATGTGCAAGAAAGGCTTGGTTTTGGATATTGCTTTATAAATTCAGCAAATTTGGCTCAACGTCAAGATTGGGTCATTCCTGGCCAGCCACACTGCCTCATGTGGTCCTCCTACTTTTTCATAGTGATCTTATTTTGGAGATGGACTTTCATCCTGATCAGATACAGGGAATGGATGCTGCCTTGCCAATATACTTATTGCCTGTGAGAATATGAATCAGGGCTCCATGCTTGCTTTACATTTATATGTGTTCTGGGTTATTTTATGCTGAGTCCTGCCTTGGCTGTTCATCCCATAATTCCACCTTTTTGTGATAAGATAATAGAGAACAGTGAACAGTGGTGAGTTATGATGTTAGTGATGGGGGTTTTCCACATTATTTCCTCTATTTTTAGTTTATTCTTATATTCTCAGTTATTCAGCAGAATTACCAACTTGTAACACTTAGCCTTGTGAAACTTTTAAAAAAATTGTACAGCTTTTCTATCCAATTGTCCTCTTATGTCTATTGGACTACTTGCTCAACAGGTGACTTAACTTCCCAGAAAGGCAGCCAGGTGTGACATATTCTTAGTTTTGGAGGCAGGAGATCTAGATTTGAGTCTTGATATTGCAATTTGCTGTTATGTGATATGGTTCTCTCTGAACCTTGATTATCTAACTAGTGAAATGGACCTAATAAAGCATTCATTTCAGGCTGAGGGCAGACTGGTGTAGTAGTCTGGTTTTGGTTGCCACAACAAAGTATCTGTATTTTATAAAGGAAAAGGGTTTATTTAGAGGAAAGTGCAAGACTGGGTGGCCCTATCAATTCACCCTTTTGTGAGGGCTTCATGGCAGATGGCAACATGGCAGAAGCAATGTGAGAGGGGGAGATCACATGGAGAGACAGCAAACCCAAGAAAGACATCTGTCTTTCAAGAACTGATAAGAGTCTGCTGAGAACTACCTTAATCCCTTCCAGTGACCTAACAGAGCCTCCCTAGGTCCAGCCTCTTAAAGGTCCTACCGCCTCTTAGCACCACCATACCAGGAAACCAGCATCCAACACATTCGACCCAAATCCAAACTGTAGCCATTGAAGCAGCCAATGAGCCATGGTATAAGCAAGAAACAAGAAACAACAGGGATGCTTCAAGGCCCTCACCCTGAAGTAACTCAGCTAAGAAGGCAGGTTCCAGAGGGGCACATTAGGTGCCCTGCACCTGAGGAAGGCAGAAATGAGCAGGACTGAAGGGAGTCAGCAGCCCAGTAGGGCAGGCAAGCAGGGAGATCCCTTCCTCGGTGGCTGCACAGAAACCAAAAGACAATAATGCACCAGTGTTAAGATAATGACTCAAATTTTGGACCTGCCATTTACTATCTGTCCGTCTGTAGGCAAGTTATTTAATATTTTTTGAGCCCTCACTTTCCTCATTTGTGAATTGAAAAAATAAAATCTACTCATGGCTTTGCCGGGAGGTTTAAAGTAATCAAGTTATTCCATGTCAAACATAATAAGAGGCCTAATGTCTGGAAAATGCTTAAAATAGTAGCTTAAAGGAAATAGACTCTATCCATCAATAAGAGGACAGATAGAGAGCAGATAGGCTGTCCATTTGAGAAAGGTACTGATGAGAGCCATCCATGTGTGACTAATGTGGGCATGCTTTTGGGCAGAGTTAGAAGTGGATACCAGGCCTTCTCTGGACATCCTGAGAGACCTGTGGCCCTCACCCTACCTGAGAAGGTTCCTAGGTTTCCCTGTGGGAGGTACTATCATGTATCACCTTGCTCTCAGGTGAGCTTCACATTTAGACCTACAGATAAGGCTATTGTTGAATACAGCATTCAAGGGACAACTGAGAGTGTAGAAGAAAGAGCAGAGAGGGGTTGCTGCCCCTAGTTATGCACAAATGGAGTGACTGAAAAATACTGCCCGAGCTCCTGAGCATGGCTAATAAAGCTCTGTGACCTACCCCACCTCATCTCTTTGTCCACTCACTTCTTCACACTTTAAACCTTAGCAACAGACCCATGTCGATTTACACCTCCGTATCTTTGTTCTTCCCAGTCTGACATGTTCTTCATTTCTTTCTCTCAATAACTTCCAACATTCCTCAAGGCTGAGCTGAGGAAGCTCCTCCTCCAAGTGGGTTTTCCTGAGTTCTGTGGGATTAAAAAGAAGCAACCACATGTGGAACACTTAGCTGAGTACCAGGCAAATGTGATGAGATTTTTGTACTTTGAGTCATGTAATATTTCAAAAATCCTGAGCCAGGCATTTAGCTCAGTGGTTTCACCTCCTGCTGCATAAGCGCAAGGACCTGAGTTCAATCCCCAGTACCAAAAAAAAAAAAAATTCAAAAATCCTGAGGAAATGAGCCTCTAAGAGGTGGAGTGGCTTGCTCAAAGTCTACCTTAGCAACCAGGATAAGGTAGATCTTCCCTAATCCAAAGCTGATGATCTCTGATCACTATGATGTGCTTCCTTCCTGCCTCATGCCTTTGAAGTCCGCTCTCATCATATGAGACTTTATTTGTGCATCATTAGCTTATATGTAATCTTATATATTAGCTTATTATCTTCCAACAGATGTCAACTCTTCCAGGACAAGAGGTGCTCAGTTCTTGGCTCGTGCCCATTATGGAATATTCAGTCAGTAAAGGCTAAAAAGGTATAGAAACTTACCAATATGTGTGAAACTTATTTTTAGATCTTCATAGTAGAAGACATGGGTCTAGAGAAGGTCCCCATCCAGTTGGGAATAGAGAAATATTAATAAGCAAACTAACTTATTGCGGTAATGAAAATCTTTTTAAACAAACAGTGCTAGAATAACATATGGAAAACAACAACAAATCTTACCCTTCATCTCACACCATACACAAAAACTAATTTGAGATGTGTAATAGCCCTGAATATAAAATCTGCAAACATAAAATTTCTAGAGTAAAACCTAGGAAAAGAAAACTTTTGTGACTACATTTCAGGCAAAGATTGTTTAGGGCCAAAGCAGGGCTCAAAGGAGAAAAGGAAGGAAAATTGGATATAATAAAAATTAAATATTTGTATACATTAAAAGACCTTAAGAAAATGAAAATACAAACTACACCTGAATGAACTATTCACAAAGCACATGTCAACAAAGAATTTTTATCTAGATACTAATAAAGAACTCCTACAATTCAATAATATAATGACAAACCCAATAAAAAACAACAACAAAAGACTTGACCTGGCATTTCATAAAAGAAGATATGTAAAAAGCCATTAAGTACATGAAAGGTGCTCAACTTCATTGAATGACAGCAAATTAAACCACAACAAAACACTACCGCATGCCCTTTAGGATGGCAAAAATTAATAGATATAGCACTAAACAAAGATATAGCACATCAGCAACGATGTGGAGCAACTGAAACTCTCCTACATTACTGGCACAGCTATTTTGGAAAATTTTCTCAGTTTCTTATAAACATTTTCCTACTGTGATACAGGAATTCCATTTCTAGGTATTGATCCAAGATGATAACAGAAGTTTATAAAACTACTTGTTTATAGCAGCGTTATTTACAATAGCCCCAAACTGAAAACAACCCAAGATGTAAATCACACAGGAGGATAAATGAATCATGGTATTTATACAAGGGAATATCATTCAGCCCTAGAAAGGAACAAACTACGGATACATGCAGCAACATGACTGAATCTCAAAACATGTTGAGTAAAAGAAGCCAGTCACAAAAGATTACGTACTCTATGATTATGTACTCTATGATTACGTACTCTATGATTACATACTCTACATTCATAAGGAAATCTGGAATTGGCAAAACTACACTGTAGGAAGAAATCAGAATAGTGGTTCCTGTTGGTGTAGGTCTGGACTGGGAAGGAAATGAGGAACCTCTCTAGAGTGATGAAAATATTCTGTATCTTGATTGGGTTGGTAGTTACACAAGTATATTTTATTTTCAAAACTCATAAAATTTGCTCTTAAAATCTAT
>NW_004624763.1:1454488-1481208 GCF_000247695.1 Heterocephalus glaber
TTTGAGCTGGGTGAGGTGGGACAGGGCCTGGGAGCAGCGGTAGGGATGGTGACCCAAAAGCCCTTTCCTGTGGGCTGGGAGCAGCCGGAGGGATGGTGGCCAGGAAATCCCTTCCTCTGGACCAGGAGCAGTGGGATGGTGGCTCAGAAGCCCCTCTCTCTGGGCCGGGAGCAGTGGAAGGGATGGTGGCCTGGAAGCCCCTTCCTCTGGGCCAGGAGCAGCAGGACAGAAGGTGGCCCAAAAGCCCTTTCCTCTAGGCTGGGAGCAGCGGGACGGATGGTGACCAGGAAGCCCCTTCCTCTGGACCAGGAGCAGTGGGACAACGGCTCAGAAGCCCCTACCTCTGGGCCGGGAACAGTGGGACTCAGTACCTTGGTCTGGTGGTCTGGTGTCCTCTGAGTCTTTGTAGTGTGGAATCAGGTGGCTGCCTGTCTGCAGCGGGCTGATTCGGCGTGTGTTCCACGTGACTGGGGACCTCAGTAGGGTGTCCTTTTGGTGGTTCTTAATGATAGCTCTTACTGTATACATCTGTGTAAGAAGAGAGAAAATTGTAAATTCTATCTGACTCATAGAATTATCATATTTAATGAACTTTGTACCTTTCCAATGCTTAAATTTGCAAGCTACCATGTGTTTCCCCCCTGTGACTGAGAGCTGGATTCCCTTTTCCTTCTTTACACTCAGATTTCTAGGAGCCTGGTGGCTCTCACCTTCCTAGTATTAACAAAACCTTTGAAGCCTGACCAAAGGCTTTTAAGATTTGGTGGCGCTTTGGGCAAAACCACAGACTTGTGGTCAGGGAAATGAGCAGATTCCTCAGAATCCACCTTATCCAAAGAGGAATTCGTGGCTGAAATTTCTGGCAGAGCCATTTTGAATGAAGTTGGGAAGGACCCTATGTCTAAGAAGGGGCAGGCACCTTCATAACCCCCAGAGGACCATGGGGTTATCGGAAACAGTGCAGGCTGCTCCTCTGCGGCCAGCCTGGGCCAGACCATGGGCATCCCCAGGCCGCAGTCACATCCCGCCCGCCCCCAGCTTGTGGTCATGGGGAATTCATGCCCTTGACTTTCCTCCTGCACATGAGGCTAGAAACGGTGCCATCAGGCTTTCCCCTCCAGCTGTGCCAAGCTCCTTTCCCCACTGAACCAGGCACCTCCGGCCTCCCAGCCTGCAGGCCCCACAGGCAAACTCAAGAGTGGGGCCAGGGCAGAGGCTGGTGCGAGGCCAAGCTCTCACCCCCGCTTCTCAGGCCCTCCGAGCTGGGAGGGCACAGGGGAAGGCAAGGAAAGCAGCAAAGGACCAGAGCTGGGGACAGGTGAGAGGACCCACTAGTGCAACCTGCAGAGAGAGGAACACTGAGTGTGATGCTGACTGTGTCCCCTGCCGAGCTCCCAATTCAAACGATTCAGAGTAATTTTTGGTAGCGTCTCACAGTGAATTCATTTTTATCAGCCCTGACATTCTTTCCCTGAAGACCAGTATGTGGAGGGCCACATCTTCATGCCACTGTCCTGACAACTATGTTCATTTACTAAGTGGGACATGGCCATAGTGATGATGATGATACTCATTGAGGACTCACTGAGCATGACACTAAACACATTACCAATATCATCATCATCATCATCATAATGTCGTATTTTATAAAAACGGCCACTGGGCCTCTGAGTTCAGCGACTTGTCCAAGGTCACACAGCCAGTAGCATAGGAATCCAGGTGGTCTGCACAAGCTCATGCTCATTCATATGCTGCAACTGCCTGTGCTTAAGTATTGTGCTTTTCCACCCTGTATAACGTGCTCTGTTGTTACAGAGAATTTTAAACAGTGAAGACCAGAAGGTAAATAAATTAGCATGCATGGGAAAGATAGCCAGGAACATCGCCGAGTGCTGTGAATGAAACACAAAGTGAGAGCATGAGTGTGATAGCTCTACCAGGGAGACTGGGCAGGAGGAAGGATGACCCTGGAACACATTCCCAGGGAGCCCCTTAGCCCTGTGAGGTGGAGCCCTGGGGCCTGTGTCATCAGAGTTGGATGGCAACACACATGTTGTTTTCCTGGCTCATCCTCCCATTCCACTAAGCAGAAAACATCTACTAGAAATCACAAAATAGATTCTCCCTCTGCCACCCCAGGGAATGTGGCAGAGAATAAGTGCAGAGAACAGAGAGTTGGGGCCAGGTAGACACCCTTCCTGTGTAGCTGAGAGACCTGGAGAGAATTACATCACTTCGTGTACTTGTTTTTGCATCACTTGAATGGACGCAGTAACGCTTGTCCGGGGGGGCGGGTAATTTGATGGAAGGATTGTATGTAACAGATGGTGCCAATGTATGATAGTTCAGCTTACAGTGTTTGCCTTTGTGATGGTGTGACAGCATACCCGTACTGTGGGAAATGGTAGAATTCAGCTATCTAGTTGTAAGAATAGATCACAAGAAGTTTGTTAACTAAGAGAATTAAGTCGTTTCTGGGAAATTCCACAAGCCTGTTTGTTAAAAGAATGCCAGAAAACTTTGAGACCTTGTAAAAGTCTCACGGGAGAAAAACAGGTTTTCCTAGTTTTCTTATTTACCATTTTCCGGGATCAGAGGACCACGAACCAATGACTCTACGGGTAGTAAGAGAGATACGACTCACTATGCACATCTGTGATGTTTATGGTGGGCCGGTGGGCTTGATTTTGGCTGAAATGTCCTGCTCTCTTGATACTATCTGATAAGAAGAGGGCTGCGGTGTGCTCTTTGATGTACGGGATTGGTGAAAGGAAACAGGGAACTTGTGAATTCGCCTGTAGCTTTTATGAGTCACTTAAAGTCATTTGTCACCGGAGGTTAAAATCAGAAAGATGATAGCCAGAATAACTAAGCTGCTTTCCTACATGTATAAAAGCCTTGCTTCTTTCCTTTGTGATTGTCGAATAGTGCCAGAGGAATTAAACTGCTGCTCCTCCCCCAGGCTGTCTCCTTTTCTTTCTTTAAAAGTCGGTGCTTTCCAGGGTTCCAGGTCTCCCTCAAGAGAGACCTTTATTAAAAATAAAAATCAACACCATACCACCATTATTTTTCACTTTCAGCCCTGGGCTCAATAAATATTCAATACTTTAATTTTGCCTAACTATAAGCTCTGTAAGTATTCTGAGGATGTTTAAGGTAGATCAAGCTAACCTATCATGTTCAGAAAGTGAGATTATTAAATGAATCTTTTACTTAGAATATTTTCCACTTAACAATGGATGTGTCAGAAATAGCCTCATGAGTATTGTCGTGTGTTGAGCATGGGGCCAACCTAGAGCAGACCACAAACAAGTCATAGCATTTGCCTTTGACAGTGGAGGGGGAGAGATCCACAGGCTGGAGGGCCCCTCCCCAGACAGGTGGGGAATGAGTTTTGCACTGAGGAGAGCAGGAGCAAAGACAGGACTGATGCGATGTGAGGAAGATGGAGGAACTCAAGTAGTTCCCCTCCAACTTTCATTCCCCAAATCCAATGTTCCATCACATAATGTAAGAGATCGAGTAAAGCCAGAAGACAATCCCAGAGGGGAGGATTTGAAATCTTGTAGGAATTAGTCTCTTTTTCTGCACTGTTTCTATTTTATGGAAAATTCAAAATAAAATGCAAAAAATGCACATTTTGGGCCTTCCCATAATATATGCAATCTGGATATGCATCTGTCCTGAGTACAGCACGCACCTGCATGCTTTGCTCAATTTGAAGCCATTCTTGAGGCTGTTTTAGAACCTGCACTTACTATTGGAAGATCTGTGCTTTTTAGCCCCAAAGCACAGATTTGGCCTATGAGCTTTTTATCAGCAAAGCAGAGCAACGCTAATGTGGGATGGTGAATATGGTACAGCTCCACTGTTAGGGGAACGAGTGTTTTCAGAATGTCTTTGCTAATCAGCAGATCACATGTGCTCCACCAAAGGGTTCTGCAGTCTTTGTTGGTTTCTGACTTTCCCTGGCCAGAGGATGTGCTACTCACACACACTTTTTGCCACTAGCCCTTGTTTTCCTGGACAGATATGTTGATATCTGAAAATGCCCAGCTCAGCAGCCATGCTTCTGGTTGCTGGCAACTCAACCTCGAGTGCAAACTTGTCCTCTAGGACCCAAGGAAAGGAAAGGGAGCTTTTCAAGCCACTGCCAGCAAAAATGTTGAATGGTGACCCACACCTTTGCGGCCCCCCTGGCTTCACGCATCACTACTGGTAGTATGGAGTGGGTTGAAGCCCTGTGAGCAGAACAACCAGGCTTGCTAGGAAGTGTTTCCTTCATGCCATTTCCTGTGCCTCATATCAGAGAAGAAAATTAATCCCAGCCCTTGTGATCTGCATATTCTTTTCCTTCCAATGTCTGTATCAAAGCTGTTGTCTGCCTGCTGTCAATTTAAGTTTAAATTTAAGAGCCTTTGCTGAGACTTAATGAGAAGAGATGTAATGGTAACGTGGTCACAGGGCCCCAGTTGATTGAATTACTCCCGGAAATCCACCCCCGAGCCCGCATCAGGAGGGAGCTGTGCCCAACTCAGGGTAGTGAGTCACTCCGAGTCATGGAGCTCATAACCTCGTAGAACTCCTCCATACTGGATCATACCACCTGAGTAACTGGAAAGGTGTTTGCCTAAGTGCCTGGGCTCCTCTCTCACCAGAAATTATATCCAGGTCCCAATCATTCCAGACAAAGAAATGCAGTTGGGCATGTAATCATTTTAAAATCTATATTCCCTCTGCTCGCAAACATTGACGCTTTTTTCAAAGGGAGCAGGAGTAAGGAAGAGAGTTCCTAAATTATCCTTACCATTCCAATATTAAAAATATTTTAGGATGAGCCTCCAAGGCAACTCAAGTGGCCACAGGGGAAGGGGATGAAGGAAAGCTGGAAATCTCCAAAGAATTACAGTGGAATCTTTCAGTAACTGGGATGAATATCTTTTGTTTTATCCTGTCCACCATCCTCCCCTATGAGGTAGAAAAGCCTCTTCTCTCTGGGGACTACCCATTGCCTGGAGGTTAGGTCCTGTCCCATCCTGTCCCAGTTGTCACATGAGTGGTCCAGGGTTGAGTAATGGGCGTGAGCCAGGCCAAACATGTTCATTCCACGGCAGTTTCTGCTGGCAGCACTGACGAGCCAAGCCTGTCAGAGCAGACAGCGTACAAGACAGCCCTTCAGGAAGTTGGCTACGTTGGTGTGGAGCTCCTGAAGAGGTCAACCTCTCAAGCAAGTGCTGCAAAGGGAGATGAGTTCCGCAGATGCAAGAAATAGAGAAAGGGTCATTGTGGCAGCAGTGGAATGGATGAGAGAGAGGATGGATGAAAGGAGGTGGTGGTGCAGGCACAGGCAAGTAAGGGGCATCATTACCTGGTGGGGCAGGAACAAAAGCAGAGGACAGGGAAGGAGGGGATGGCACAGCCTAGGTACAAGACAAAGGGCTTAGTGGCAAGAGCTAACATTGAAAGCGGGTATGAAGTACGTTTTTGTGATGCAGTTGACAGAACAGGCTGATGGGTTAGCTGGTGGTGGCAGGAGGAAAGGGGAAGGGTGTGGTGACAAAGAGTTAAAATTCTCAGGACCCAAACTTCTTTGATAACACATTTCTCCCCAGCATGTACCAGGCAGTCATAAAGCACTACACTAATGGGACTAAAAACAACACAAGATAAAAGCAAATTTAAAAACATCCTTTCCTCCCCTGAGCTAATGTTCTCTTTCCCAAAATGGTTAACACAGATACCGTTATCCAAATCTAAAAAGCCTTTTTTTCTGAGGCCTAAGCAAGAAGCCTTGATAATTCACAACTTCGATGGACACCTTTAGTTACAAAACAGGTGTTCCTGAAAGATCAATGAAGGACAGAATGCCCCAGAAGATGTATTTCTAAGACCCCTACATTTGCCAACTCAGACCTTTCCCACATCTTCGTTCCCTTACAAAACCCCAGTGTCTCCCTGTTCCTGTCTTGGAAACTCACCTGCTGTCCCTCTTGACAGCAAGCCCAGTGATCTAAACAAACTCTTGTCTTTCTTCTATTCCTTGTCTATTGGTAGATTCTTTTTTTTTATTAAATTCTTTTATTGGAATATTGTAGGTATACAACACAATATCATTTCTCATTGGGAATTGTACCTTTATATAATGCATCTTGGTTCTTATTTTTTCCCCATTCCTAGCCCTCCCTTCTTCCCTATTTACAAAGACTTTATTTCCATTTTTTCCATTTCTCATCATTTTTCCTTTCCTTTCTTTCCTTTCCCCTGCCCCTCCCACTACCCCTACCCCTTTGGACCTTTGCTTCCTATTTTGCATTATCAATTATTCATTCTAATCATTGGTACATTTTAGGTATACAATATAATGACATTCATCATTGGAAATTTGCACCTTTACATAGTTTCTCTTGGTTCTTATTTTTCACCCTTGCCCAGCCCTCCCTTCCACCCCTCCATTCCTCCCTATTTACAAAGATTTTGTTCCTATTTTTCCATTTTCTCATATTAATTCCATTCCCTTCTATCCTTTCCCCTAGCCCTCCCACTTCCTTCCCCTTTGCCCCTTTTCTTCCTATTTCACATTACCTATTATACATTTAGTCCTTATTTACACTTTCAGTTTCTCACACCAGAGAAACTATTCAGTATTTATACATGTGTGTCTTATTTATTTCACTTAAGAGTATCACCTCAATGTGCATCCACTTAGCTATAAATGTCTCTAATTTCTCATTTTTTATGGCTGAGTAGTACTCCATTTTATAAAAAAGAAAACACATTTTCTTTATCCAGTCTCCAGTTGATGGGCATTTGGGCAGTTTCCAAGTTTTAGCTATCACCAACTGTGCTGCTATGAACATGGGTGCACACATATCACTGTGGTATGATTCTTTTAATTCTTCGGGGAAGATCCCCAGCAGTGGAATAGCAGGGTCAAATGGGACTTCCAGTCCTAGCTCTTTGAGATATCTCCATACTGATTTCCACAGTGGTCGCACCAGTCTACACTCCCACCAGCAGTGGAGCAGGGTTCCTCTTTCCCTACAGCCCTGCCAGCATTTGTTATTGGTTGACTTCATGATAGCAGCCATTCTTTCTGGAGTGAAGTGGAATCTCAGCATTGTTTTCATTTGCATCTCTCGAATGACCAGTGATGTTGAACATTTTTTCATGTATTTATTTGCTATTTCTACTTCTTTGTCTGAGAAATGTCTGTTCATTTCAGATGCCCATTTTTGGATTGGGTCTTTAAATTTGGGAGACTGATCTTTTTAAGTTCTTTATAGATTCGAGATAGTAGCCCTTTGTCTGAGGAAGAGCAGGTGAAGATTTTTTCCCACATTGTGGGTTGTCTCTTCACAGTGCTGGTGGTTTCTCTTGCTGTGCAGAAGCTTTTTAATAAGAAGAGATCCCATTTGTTGATTGTTTGTACTAGTTCACGGGCAACTGAGGTTTTGTTCATAAAATCTTTTCCTACACTGATGTCTTCAAGGGTTCTACCTAACCTCTGTTCCAACTGGTTCAGAGTTTCTATTTTAATATTTAGATCTTTAATCCATTTCGATTTTAGTTTAGTGCATGGTGAGAGATATAGGTCTAGTTTTAATCTTTAGCAAGTTGAAGGCCAATTTTTCCAGCACCATTTATTAAAGAGGCTATCTTTCCTCCAGTGAGGGTGTTTGGCTCCTTTGTCGAAGATGAGATGGCTGAGTGTGTCTGGCATTGTTTCTGGATCATCTAATCTGTTCCACTGGTCCTCAGGTCTGTTTCTTTGCCAGTACCATGCTGTTTTTATCACAGTAGCTTTGTAGTATAGTTGCAGATTGGGGATTGTGATACCCCCTGCTATGTCTCTGTTACCTAGAATTGCTTTTGCTATTCTGGGTCTCTTCTTGCTCCAAATGAATTTTTGGATTGTTTTCTCGAGGTCTATGAAGTATGCTGCTGGGATCTCAATTGGAATTGCATTAAATCTATATAGCAGTTTTGGAAGTATGGCTATTTTCTCCATATTAATCCTTCCTTATTGGTAGATTCTTTTATTGTCTGTGTCACCAGCCCTCTGTACACTGTCTGGCACCACAAAGGGTTGCAAAAGAAAGAACAACCAAAGAGTGCTCCTGTAGAGGCAAGACCAGAAGCAGGGGTGAGAGCAGGAAGTAAGCTTTGCTGTGGCCATGTGTAGCACCTAATGGTCGTTTGACACCCAAGCAGCCGTGTCTCATAGGAAGTCCAACACAGCTGCATGGAACTCCTGGAGAAGGTCGAGGCTGATGCTGTAGATTTGAACATCATTGGCTCCAGATGGCACCTGAAGTCCTAGAGCTGAATGGAATCACTTTGGGAGAGGATGAGGAGAGAAAGAAGGCCCCACGCTGAAGGAGCAGCCATGAAAGGCTGCTGAGAAGGGGAGGCCAAGGAGAAAAGGGAAAAGAGCAAGGTACTGTCTGGAGCCCAAGAGAAGAAGGCATTTCCAGAAGGAGGAGCAGCAGCCCTGAGGAGCCCTGGGAGATCGTCCCAGGGAGGCACCCTCTCAGTTTGGCTATGTGCAGCTCATTGGTGACCTGGACAAAGTCAAAGGCAGCAGGGGAAGATGTGGGGCAGAAAACCACTGAAAAGGGCTGAGAAGTCACCATGAAACAAGGAGGTTGATGCAGACTCCAGACAACTCTTCCTCAAAATGTTATATTATCTTCTTTAATCACATAGTGATGTGATAGAGGCATTGTTCTTACCCCATTGAAAACGGAGGCTTAAGGCCACAAATCAGTAAGGGCTGGAAGTGGCTTTTGACTCGGAGTTTGAGCCTTTAACCAACCGCTTTTCTCCACTCCCACCACTTTCTAACCCCATGGCTGCCTTGGGGGAAGTGTCAGCCATATAGGGACATTGCTGGGGGAAGAAAGAAAACAAGTTAAGGACCATTTCTCTTCAGAATGGCATTTCTCTTTGGAGGCGAGTCCTCCCGCCCCACAGTCCTTCTGCAACTGCTCCAGAGGGATGACATCACCCATGCCAGTCAGGTCTAGACTGTGCCATCCTTCTTCAATATTTCCTTTAGGAATTCCAAAGCCTGCCTATTTGTCTTCTCCTTATCTTAAACAAACTGCCCCTAGAGTCTTAGGAAGAACAGCAGTCACATTCCACAGGGTTAGATTTTGCCTGTGGAATTCAGACATCCCAGGAAAGGCCTTGAAACGCCTGGCAGGGGGAATGACAGAGACTGGAAATGTTCTGCTTTCTATACAGCCTGGAGAGCATAACGTGAGCCCTCACCAATGCCCCTTCACCTGCCTGAGCGAGTTGGGAAGCAAGACAGCTGGTCAGAGCGGGGCCCAAGGGGCAGGAAGTGGGGGCCAGGGGCCCAAATGTTCTCTGCATGTTATTCTAGGGGGAAGTACAGGCTCATTTCTTCTGTATGAACAGCTTCACCGAAAACATGAGGTTTATTCTCTTTTTTATTAGTACATGTTTGCAGTACATGTGTTTTACAATCATCTTGAGGACTTGGTTCATGTATATAATACAGTTGTTTCTTTTTTTTTTTTTTTGGTACCAGGGATCAAACTCGGGACCTCGTGCTTGCAAGGCAGGCAGCGGAACCACTGAACTAAATCCCTGCCCCAGTTGTTTCTTTTTCTAATCCCCTTCCCTCCCCCTCTTCCCTCCTTTTCTTGTTCTCTTTTCCCCCTTTTCGTTCTCGCTGATGTTGTTGACCTTAGTTCATGTTTGTGGCATACAATGTCCACATTCATTGAGGTTATTAGGACCTGGTACCTGGTATCTCTTCATTCTACCTATTTCCCTATCCCCACCTCACCCCCACCCTTGGTCCCCTGGACCCCTTCCCATCTGCAAGGGATATTTATTCTTTTGTAACAAATGAGCTCAATAACCATGTCAGAGAAGTCTCATCTCCAAGAGCTGAGGTTTCTCAAACATAAAATGAGCTACAAAGGCTCAGTCTGGTTTTTTTTCCCCCTTAGTGTGGTCTCCTTGTTCAAAGCCAGAATTTGCACAGAACACCAATAAATTGATGTCAGTATGAGCAGTAGATGCCATCCCCACCTAAATCAAGGGGTGCCTTGGAAGTTTTTATAAGTGTATGTACAAAATCCAGTGCTCTCCCCTGGATATAAAGCAAGGGCCACTTGTAGTGAGTGCAACTGTACCTGTAAACACGGCAGCCTCAGGTTGGCAGGGAAGCCACCTACTTCTGGGCACCATGATAGTGGAACCCAGTATGGCCCAAGTGGCATGGCCCACAGCTAAGCTTAGAATAAAGCGGTGACTGCAGAAGGTGAAAGTTCAGCAAACAGGAGAAACAGTCGCCTTGGATGGAAAACTTTGTGGTTTCCTGTAGAAACTAGGTAACAAGTGGCCAGGCTGTAAAAGTGTTCCCAGTTCTCCTGGGGAGGCTCAGTGCTCCCTGACCTCCACCTGAAAGCCCAAAGAAGAACCTCAGAAAGCCCCAAGCCATTGACAGGCAAATTGTAAGAATGAGGGGGCAGAACCTCTCCCTCCTCATTTATACAAGTGGGTGGGCAGGAGCCAGCGCTGCCCCTTTGCAGAGGTAAGGTGGGGAGTCTCTTCTGGGGAGAAAGTGAGATGGAGAGGGGATCCTGAGAGTTCCTGTCTCTGCACAGGGAAGGAGTTTGGCAATGTACAGGAGACCACCTGAGCTGGAGAGAGGGACAGCCATTTCCTTGCCTCCCGCCCATGCCGAGACCTGCCTGGTGCTTTGAATTTGAGTAGAGTCTCTACGCTGTGGTTGTACCCATGCAGCCCGGAGGAGGCCCGGGCCTGCTGCCCAGGAAGGCACACGCTTTTCCTGCACTGTCTCTGGGAAGCCGCCAAAGGTGG
The DNA here is from genome assembly GCF_000247695.1 of Heterocephalus glaber. The sequence goes on from NW_004624763.1 coordinate 1,465,349, forward strand.
TGGTGCTCTGTGAGCATGGCTCTGCCCTCCCCATCAAAAGGGCTCCTAGGTACTTGCTGCTCAGCTGTATGGGCGTGGATGGTGGCCGACACTGGGGACAGAAACCAGGGGCCTTGCCCTTCTGGAACGAACTTGGAGAGCCTCCCGTTGAACAGTAGGTGGGGCAGCCTTTAGCCTCTGCTTGATGGCCAAGGGGATTAGAATGCTTACAGACAGCAACCAGGGGACTCAGGGGAATATATAGTGGCCACAGCGGCAGGAGCAGACAGCAGGTGACGCCTGGGCTCTGGAAACAGGCTGCCAGAAATGAGTCCCAGCTCAGCCGCCTTGGTCTCTGAGAAGGGCAGGGAACCATGTCACAGGGTGGCTGAAAACTAAATGAGTTCAACAGTGGTTGCTTCTCCTACCTTTGAAGGACTCTCTTAGTGATGCTCTGTTTCCAATAATATTAAAATGACGCTATCCGCACCTTCTGGCATTAACATCAATGGATCTGGGGGCAACATTTCACTTAATGGGAGAAAAGTAAAGGGCCCTGGGGATGTCAGGGCTGATTCTGAAGTTTCCTGTGCCCCACAGAGCCATGGCATCTGCTTAGTGACAAAGGTTGTAAATTCCAGTAGTTCCCAGTCACAACACCTGCATACATTCTTCCCTCCGGATCTGTGGCAGGTGGGTACCAAATCTGTGGATGCTCACATCCCTGTAGAAAAGAGGGCAGTAGAGTGCTGGGCATGGTGGCACGTACCTGTAGTCCTAACACTCAGGAGGCTGAGCCAAGAGGACCACTCGTTCAAGGCCACTTTGGGCTAATAGCAAGGCCCTGTTGAAAGGGAGAAAGGGAAGGAGAATGGGAGAGGAGGTAGGGAGGGAAAAGCTTAGTATTTGAATAAAACCTACACACATTCTCCTACATTAAACCATGTCTAGATTACTTATAATATTACAATAAAGGAGCAGGGATCTAGCTCAGTGGTACCGCACCTGCCTCACCAGCGCAAGGTCCTGAGTTCAATTCCTGGTACCAAAAAAAAAAATACTGCAATAAAAATGCTAGGTAATTGGTTGTTAAGCTCTATTTAGGGCACAGTGACAAGGAAAGGGATCTATACATGTTCAGTACAAAGGCAATGTTTTCTAGAATATCCTCAATCTGTGGTCACTCAGTTCTGCAGGTGTGAAACTTGTGGCAGACCATTTGAATCACCTGGAGAGCTTTGAGAACCGCGGATGACTCAGAAAAGTCTGAGTTGGGAGAAGGCTGCCCATCAGGATTTTTGAAATTTCCCAGGAGATCAAATATGTCACTAAGATTTGAGAACCTAGAGCTAGAGAGACTCAAACATGCTGATGTGACTGTTAGTAATTATTTGTTCTTCTCAGGTGGCCCTGGGCATTAGAGTTTTGAAACACCACAGGGGCTTCTAATGTGCAGCCTGGACTGAAAGAATCCCCTGGTTCTCAAAGTGGTGTCCCCTATGGCAGCATCAGCGTCACCTGGGAAACATGCACAGCCCCTGGGCCCCTCCAGGGTCACTGAGTCGACTGTGATCTGTGGTGCTATAGCTCAGTTGTAACAAGGGTGCATACAAATGAGTATGTATCTATAAATTGCAATTTCTTCTTGTCTAGGCTTTTTCTAATGCATGGAAAAGTAGGAGGATTCATCTCTCAATTCCTTTACCCCTTTTTCTAGAGCAAGGCTCACAATTTCAATAAAAAACACTTCTTAGTCTTATAAAAATATAGAAGTATCTCTAGGAAAGACCTGATTTATTACTGACAGGTAGAGGAATGTTCAGCAGAACACAGATTTGTTGCCCACCCATAGGCAATTAAATGACTTGGGAAAGAAAAAAAGAGGGTTGGGGGGAGTATAAATGCAGAGGTCTGAGGATTCTGAGTGGCTTTCATGCCTGCACCATTTTCCAGCTCTGGTGTGTTTCAGCTGCCAGGCCTGTCTAAACATTTGCAGTGCATCTGGCATTTTTAAGTTTTTAATGTCAAACTAACTTTCATGGAGCTCGGGCCAGACTCTTTTGGTAACTAGGCAACAATCCCAAACCATGTGTAACAAGAGGCCCAAACCCATGTGTAAAATCCTGTTTTGGGTTCCTCTTTTGCCTTATTACCTTTTGAGATGCTATAGTGAGAGCTGGAGAAGGGAAGGAGAAGATACAGAGAATGACTGTGGAAAAAGTTCAGGTTACACTGGGGTCTGAAGACCACGCTGGCCTCCAGCCAGGTCCAGAAATGCTGTATGTACAGGACGAGGCGAGGGCCAAGGCTTCTTCTGCCTCTCCTTGCCTTCCCACAAGCCATATTCTAAGGGGACAAGTCGCAAGAGGGGCTCCTGGGACGGAGCAGACTAAGCTGTGTTACGATGCATGTCAGATCCCATGTTTCACAAATACCACAATTAAAGCAAAATACGGTGATGACACCTCTTTAGGGATGCAAACATTGTCTTTGAAGGGTTACTCAAAGACATTCTACAAAGCAGAGCTTCTGAAAAGTGATTTCGACATGAGGTGCTTGTGTTTTGACAGGGAATGTGCCTGCAGAACAGTCCCTGGGCCCCTTTGATGCCTGCAGCTGCCTGCTCGATGGGGAGGAGCCTGACAAGAAGAGGGCAGGAGACAGAGCAGGCATCATAGAGCCCCTGTCATTGCAGGTCACGGGGAGTCTTCACAGGATACCTCTGCAGCCCCTGATGGTGGGAAAACAGGTGGCTCCTGAGGAATTCATTGAAATATTCATTCAAGCAGGGCATCTTGATGAAAGCCTGTATTCTCAGCGATTCAGGAGGCTGAGGCAGGGGGATAAAAATTCAAAGCCAGTGTGCGGCACTTAACAAGATCCTGTCTCAAAATAATAAAAAAAAAAAAAAATTGAAAAGGTCCCAGGATATTGCTCAGTCCAAAGGCCCTGGGTTCAATCCCCAAACCTGAAAAAAATAAATCAATTCAAATGTTCTTGCCTCAGAGATTCTCATTCAGTCAGCCTAAGGAAGGACCTGAGCATCTCTATAAAGACAGATCCAGGTGGAGCTCATGGTTCACAGGCCTCCCTGTGCGAAGCAGGCCTGTGCATGAATTCTACAAAACCAGCTCCAACACGTAAGAGGGTAGCCCAGTGTCTTGGCCTTTGGGGATGTTCTCCATGCCATGCTACCATGGGTGTAAAATGAGGCATCTACAAGGACCAGCGTCATCTTCCTTACCACAAGTGTCTCTTTGGTCCTGGCAAGGCCTTCCCCAATCTCCCTAGAGCCCAGATGAGGGGAGGACACCAGATGAGATGCCCGCCACCTAAAGGAGCACAGCCCCTGCTTTGCCCTGCCAGGAGATGGCCCTGAGAGCCACCATGGGAAGGCCACCACAGCCATGCCCTCAGGGTATGGGTTGCCAACTGTCTCCACATTGACCCTTATACTCTCTGGTGTTGAAGCTGAGCTTTCCAGTCATCACTGTGACCCATCCAGAAAACGGTGGTTGCTGCAAGGCCCGGTGCTGGTTCTCAGGTTCAGCTCTGCAGGAGGGCAGGAAATCCCTCTGTCCACTTGGTGACACTAACTCAGAGGAAGGGCACCCGGAGCCAAGGCAGCAAGAGTCCCTGGGCCCTGTGTCTGGAGGGGTGGGGGCAGATCTGTTCCAGGGAGCCTTTGCTTTGGCAAAGAGATTACCTGAAGATGAGGGTGGGCCTAGAATACTCCTGTTGATGCAAAAAGGAGCCATGCTGTTCTGCCTTATCAAATAAGGGTACTGAGGCCAGCAGCAAGAGCATTTGCTCTATGCCAGGCACTTTGCCCCCATTATTTCATTTAATTCTTGATACTTGCCCAGGAACAGGCACCTGTTGTTCCACATCCTGGCCAAGAGCCGATATTATTAGACTTTCCCACTTTTTCCAGGCTAGTGGCATAAAATGGAAGTTGTATTGGGTATTTCTCTAATTGCTACAGAGCTTGAGCTCTTTTGAGGGCTTTTTTCCCCCTTTATGTTTATATAATTAGGCCTCCCTGGCTTTTCTGATCACAGACTTCTAGTTTTCTCTGGGTTGGTAGAGGAGTAAGGGGAAGGGAGAAAGGTGGCGATGTTTCCAGACTTCAGGGAGAGAGAACACTGGAAAGAGGCCTCTGTTCTGAGGTTGCAGCCTGGCAGTGTGTCCTGGGGCCAGGCTCGTGGAAGGCCTCCACCAGGAAACTGGCTTGGGTGGACAGACTGGGATTGTAGGACGCTCGGGGGTGCACCACTGTGCTCCCTGTCCGGCGGTGTGATTCCTTCAGCAGTGCGACCCTTTCAGCAAGGCTTCATAGATGCGTATTGGAAGGAAGTTGAGTGGCATAGAGAAGAGGTGGGCTGCCTGGAGAGTGTGAGAAAAGCCAGAGTGGGACCTTGGTATAGCCCAGCATGGTAGCAGTCCTGTCCCTCAGATTCCTGCACTTCCGGGAGCCCACAGAATGTCCTACTGTCGAGAGACAGTGGCCTCAGAGGCCCAGAGGATGAAGAGACACTTACTCCATGGAAGCACCGGGTCAGAGCAGGAATTCTGTCACCCAAACCATGACCTCCTGCCCAAGCCACCTGCCTTCTTCCCCACTTCCAGGCAGAGACAGTCCCTCAGGCAGGCCTGGACATATCTGGATCCCAGCAAGGAATCAGCTGAGGCACAAGCAAAGGTGCTCGCCATGTTTTGTCTTTAGTGTATGTTCATTTCTTTACAATTGGGGCAGAATTCACATAATATAAAATTAGTCAGTTTAGAGTATACAGTTCAGTGGCATTTAGTACATTCACAGCACTGCACAGCCATCACCACTGTTTAGTGCTAATGTTTTTTTTCTCTTTAAGTAGACTAATTTTAGAGCAGTTTCCGGTTCACAGCAAAAATGAGCAGAAAAGGGGATTTTCACATAATCCCCACACCCCACAGCAACCCCAACTATCACTATCTGCCACCAGAATCCATCATCAATGAACCAACACTGAACATCATTATCACCCTGGGTCCATAGTTCACATTAGGGTTCACTGTTGGTGTTGTGTAATCTGTGGGTCTGGACAAATACACAATGACACGAGTTTACCATTATGGTATCACGTAGAGTAATTTCCCTGCCCTAAAATTCCTCTGTGCTCTGCCAATCCATCCCTCCTTCCCCCGACCCCAGGCAACCACTGTTCTTTTCCATCTCCATAGTTGTGTCTTCTCCAGAATGTCACAGAGGTGGAATCATACAGTATGCTGCCTTTTCAGACTGGCTTCTTTCATTTAGCAATATACGTTTAACTTTCCTCCATATTTTTTCATGACTTGATAGCTTATTTCTTTATAGCACCGAATAATATTCCATTGTCTGATTAATTTACCCACTGAAGGACTGAATATTCAAATAAACAATGGCCAGACAACATATAAAAATAAAACTGTGGCCCAGAACCTGCAGCCACCTGCCCTAGAAAACAACTCTATTATCTATAATAAACAGCCCAGAAAGCTGGGTTGCTGTCTCTAGTGACAGTCCAGAATGCTAAATGATAACTTCTGTAACCGCACCCCAAAATGGCCAGGACTTAATTAATAACTGACAGCTTCTCTAATTTATGTTCTTGCTTCCAATTTAGGACCAACCAGAGAAAGACAAATATGTACCCTAACTAATGCCATTTCTAACTAGAAATCCAACTACAGTTCCCCCACACCAATAGCCTCTTTTCAGGGTACACCTGAAGTCTTCCCTTTTTCCCAGTAGAAAGCTTTTCCGTTCCTCTTCCTGCCTTTGAGTGCCTGCTAACATGCTAGTGATGGTGCTGTTTCTACTCCGTTCACCTATAGAAGGACATCTTGGTTGTTTCCAAGGTTGGGCAGTTAAAAATAAAGCTGCTGTGAATATCTTTGTGCATGTTCTCATCTGGACAAAATTTCAATTTATTTTCATTAATACCAGGGAGCGTGATTGCTGGATCATATGATAGTCAATTTGATTTGTAAGAAATCAGCAAATTGGGGCCAGGGGTAAAGCTCAGTGGTTCTGCTGTTTGCCTCTCAAGCACAAGGTCCCAAGTTCAATCCCCGGTACCAAAAAAAAAAAAAAAAAGTAATATACAAAGAAACCAGCAAATTGTGTTCCAAAGTGACTGTACCATTTTGCATTTCCATTTTGCAGTGAACAAAAGTTCCTGATGTTCCACATACTTTCCAACATTTGATGTCAGTGTTGTAGATTTTGGTCATTTTAATAGACACGTAGTGGTAGCTCACTGTTGTCTTAATTTGTGTTTCCCTGATGATTTATGATGTTGAGCATCTTTTGTTCATGCCTATTTGGCATCTGTATATCATCTTTGGTGAAATATTTTGCCTCCTATTTTAATGGGTTGTTTGTTTTCTATTGTTAAGGTTTTTGTTTTGTGTTGGTTGGGTTTTGGTTTGGTTTGGGTTAGGTTTTGATTTTTTGAGACAGGGTCTTACTATGCAGCCCAGGCTAGCCTTGAACTCAGTTTGTAGCCCAAATTGATTTCACACTCACGATCTTACTGCTTTAGCCTCCCAAGTGCTAAATTGTTGAGTTCTAAGAGTTCTTTATATAATAGGCTTTTATCAGATAGGTCTTTTGCAAACATTTTTTTGCTCAGTCTGTGTGTTGTCTCTTGACAGTATCTTTTGCAGAAGATTTTAAATTTTAATAACATCTGGCTTACTAATTATTTTTTCATATGTCTTTCAATGAAAGACTCTACAGTCACTCAAGAAATTGGAAGGGGTTGAGAACTTTTGTGACAGGAGCTGAAGACAAAGATAAAATATATTTTTAATATACCACAGTTAGTAAAAGTAAAGTCCTTCAATAACACATTTATTTTTATTCATTTAACTCAGTTGGTAGAATCAGTGTCACTTGGGCTTATTAAGGAAGGGATTTTCTTTCCATTTTTGAAAACTGGGAAACAGAAATGGGTAAATTCCACCAGAATGTGCACCCAAGAATTCTGTGAACCAGCCACTAAAGAAATTGGGGCATCTAACCTCAAAAGTCTGAAAAAATATACCCATATTTCTCCTCAAAAGGAAATCAGGATAGTGAAACAGCTTGGAAAGATTTGTCATTTTCACCGCAACCACATCTGAGAATGGAAGGCTATTTTACAGTAAAAATTTCCACTTCTTACCCACAGAATCCAACTATTGATTAAAGATACTTGAAGGCCTAGTGAAAATTAATCAAGTTGACATCTTCCACTGAAAAAGAAAGAAAGGAGTGGAAGTATAGAAGAAATAATGTAATTTTGTATGTGAGGTGGCATTTCTGTGTGCAACACCAGGGATGTTTCAGGGTGTTTAGCAATAGAGCTGTGTGCCATTCCACATAAAGTTTTAAAATCTGGGACTCAGAACGTCATTGAACTTCCTGAAATTATCTGTAGGATTTCTCTGGATATTTGTATATATGCATTTTTCTGAGGACAAAAGCCTTCTTAGACCAAGCCCTCCAAGAAAAGCCTAAAACAGATATTTAGGTGTATAAGGGAATCGTTTCTGGAAAAACGATTAAGGAAAGATGAGTAAGGAAACAAGCCATGAGAGGTTTGGTCTCAGCTGATTCCTTCAGGCACTTTGGATTTTGAATTATACTATAAAATTTGTCTTAGTCGTTTCCCCCCAGTAATGCAAAAATACCCAACACCCACACTGTATTTTTATTTTTTACAAGTTCATGTTTGCAGTACGTAGCAATCCCATTCCATTGGGGAGTTGGTGCATGGGCAGAAGCCATCTTAATTCTTTTTTCATCCCCTTCTCCCCTCCCTTCCTTCTCTCCCAATGTCTTGGTCCCCTTTCTTTTGCAAAAGACCTCTCTCCCTAGTTCCTAATATCTATCTTTCATGGTGCTCCTTGATTTATATTTTGGGCTTCTCATATAGGAGAGACCATATGATATTTAAGCTTGTGTGTCTGATTTATTTTGCTTAACATTATGGTCTCAAAGTACATCCATTTTCCTATAAATGATTCAGGTTTATCCTTCTTTATGGCAAAGAAGGACTCCATTGTGTAAAGATACCACATTTTCGTTATCCTGCCTCTGTTGGTGGAGACATATAGGCTGCTTCCAAGTCTTTGTTATTGTGAGTCGTGCTACTATAAACACGGGTATGCATATGTCACTGTAATATGATTTCTTTAACTCTTTCAAGAAGATTCCGATAATGGGAATAGCTAGGTCAAATGGAATTTCTAATTTTAGTTTTTTGAGGAATCTCCATAGTGCTTTCCATAATAGTTGTAATTGTTTACATTCCCAGCAACAATGTAGGAGGATTCCTTTTTTCCTCACAGCCTCACCAATATGTGTGACTATTTGATTTCTTGATGATGGCAATTCTTTCTGGAGTAAGATGGAATCTCAATGTTGTTTTAATTCACATTTTTCTAGTGGCCAGAGATGTCTAATATTTCTTCATGAATTTATTAGCCATTTGTACTTCTTCTGAGAATTGTTATTCATTTCAGTTGCCCATTTTTTTATTAGGTCTTTTATTTGGTGGGATCTAATTTTTTTTTGAGTTCTGTATATATTCTAGGTATCTGGGGAATAGCTGGAAAAATATTTTTCCCATTCTGTAGATTGTCTTTTCACTCTGCTGATTGTTCACTTTAGTGTGCAGAAGCTTTTTAATTTGCTATGTTCTCATTTGTTGATTCTTGATGTTATTTCTTGTGCAACTGGGGTTCTATTCAGAAAGTGCTTGCCTATGCTTATGTCTTCAAGCATTTTACCTATTTCATCTTCCACCAGATTCAGTGTTTCTGTTTTAACATTTAGATCTTTGATTTTAGCTTTGATTTTTAGCTTTTTAGCTTTAGCTTTTTAGATTTTTAGCTTTGATTTGATTTTAGCTTAGTATCTGGTGAGATATATGAATCTAAAATGATTCATCTGCATGTGGATAACCACTTTTCCCAGCACCATTTGTTAAAGAAGCTATCCTTCCTCCAGCATATGTTTTTTTCCCTTTTCTCAAAGATCAGATAGCTGAACATGCCTGTGTTTTTTTCTGCACCCTCTATTCTGTCCATTGATCCACATGTCTGTTTTCTAACACTCATAATTTTTAAAATTAATTTTATTGGTACATTTTAGGTATACAGTATAATGACATTCATCACTGGAAATTTGCACCTTTATATAATCTCTCTTGGTTCTTATTTTTACCCCATTCCCCTGCCCTCCCTTCAACCCCTCCATCTCTCCCTATTTACAAAGACGTTTCCATTTTTTCCTTTTCTCATATAAATTCCTTTCCCTTCTTTCCTTTCCCCTACCCCTCCCACTTCCCCTCCCCCTTTGCCCCTTTTCTTCCTATTTCACATTATCTACTATACCTTTTAGTCCTTACTTACACTTTCAGTTTCTCACACTAGAGAAACTATTCGGTATTTACACGTGTGTCCTATTTATTTCACATAAGAGTATCGCCTCAGTGTACAACCATTTAGCTATAAATGTCTCTAATTTCTCATTTTTTATGGATGAGTAGTACTCCATTTTATAAAAAAACCACATCTTCTTTATCCAGTTTCCAGTCGATGGGCACTTGGACTGTTTCCAAGCTTTAGCTATTACAAACTGTGCCGCTATAAACATAGGTGCACATATATCGCTGTGGTATGATTCTTTTAATTCTTTGGGGAAGATTCCCAGTAGGTGAATAAGCTGGGTCAAATGAGACTTCTAGTCCTAGTTCTTTGAGGTATCTCCATACTGATTTCCACAGTGGTTGCACCAGTCTACACTCCCACCAACAGTGGAGCAGTGTTCCTCTTTCCCCACAGCCCCACCAGCATTTGTTATTGGTTGATTTCATGTTAGCAGCCATTCTTTCTGGGGTGAGGTGGAATGTCAGTGTTGTTTTCATTTGCATCTCTCAAATAACCAGTGATGTTGAACATTTTTTCATATGTTTATTTGCTATTTTTACTTCTTTGTCTGAGAAATGTCTGTTCATTTCAGATGCCCATTTTTGGATTGGGTCTTTAAATTTGCGAGGTCTGATTTTTTAAGTTCTTTATAGATTCGAGATAGTAGACCTTTGTCTGAGGAGCAGCAGGTGAAAATTTTTTCCCACATTGTGGGTTGTCTCTTCACACTGCTGATGGTTTCTCTTGCTGTGCAGGAGCTTTTTAATAAGAAGAGATCCCATTTGTTGATTGTTTGTGCTAGTTCATGGGCAACTGAGGTTTTGTTCATAAAGTCTTTTCCTACCCCAATGTCTTCAAGAGTTCTACCTAACCTCTGTTCCAGCTGGTTCAGCGTTTCTGTTTGAATATTTAGATCTTTAATCCATTTGTATTTTAGTTTAGTGCATGGTGAGAGATATAGGTCTAGTTTTAATCTTCAGCAAGTTGAAACCCAATTTTTCCAGCACCATTTATTAAAGAGGCTATCTTTCCTCCAGTGAGGGTGTTTGGCTCCTTTGTCAAAGATGAGGTGGCTGAGTGTGTCTGGTATTGTTTTGGCATCTTCTCATCTGTTCCACTGGTCCTCAGGTCTGTTTCTTTGCCAGTACCATGCTGTTTTTTATCACAGTAGCTTTGTAGTATAGTTTCAAGTTGGGGATTGTGATACCCCCTGCCACGTCTCTGTTGCCTAGAAGCGCTTTTGCTATTCTGGGTCTCTTCTTATTCCAAATGAATTTTTGGATTGTTTTCTCCAGGTCTGTGAAGTATGCTGCTGGGTTTTCAATTGGGATTGCATTGAATCTATATAGCACTTTTGGAAGTATGGCCATTTTCACTATGTTGATCCTTCCTACCCAGGAGCAAGGGCTGTCTTTCCATTTTCTGATATCATCTTCAATCTCTCTTTCCAGAGTGCTGTAGTTTTCAGAGAAGAGGTCTTTGATTTCTTTTGTTAGGTTGATTCCTAGGTATTTCAGTTTTTTGGATGCTATTGTGAAAGGAATTGTTTGCCCTATTTCCCTTTCAATGAGTCTCTAACACTCATAATTTAAAGGAGAGGGTTTTTTGGGGTTCTGTTTTTGTTTTTTGGCTCTTGGTTTTAGTCCATGGTCAGCTGGCTTCAAGGTAGAAACAGCATAGTAGAAGGATGAACTGGAGGAAAAGGTACTCAACCCGTGACAGCCAGGAAGCAGAGAAGAAAGGGCAGAGCCAAGGATATAAATACACTCAGTCCACACCCCCAGTGACCCACTACCAACCAGGTCCCCTCTAGTAGCACATTCAGTGGTGAACTCATCATTGGATGAATCCACTCATGCATATAGCATCCCCACTTTCCAAATTCATGAGACTTTGGGGGGACAGTTTAGATTTAAATCATAATAGTGTTGGTCCTTGTATACAGCCCTCTGTCAGTCAAGTTGCTGGGGATGTTGGTGACTCAGCTCCTAGGTAAGGTGGAGAAGGGGCAGCTGTGAGTCCTTAGCAGCATCTTAGCAGAGTGGTGAGTGCACCTGCCTGGCAAAGGGAACCTGAGCAGGGCACTAACAGCACCCACTACAGGGGCATCACCTCTACAAGATTCTTAGAGCATCTGTGATTCTCAGCCTCAAAACAGCAAAACTGATACACATTTTAAAATGCTGTCTATACAGATGAGAAATACAATGGTAAAAAGTTATTAGCTAAGGACTAGGGACAACCTAAATGTCCATCGATGGGGGATTTATTTAAAAAGTTATGGTATTAGGCATATGATAGAAAAAACTGCAACCATAAAAGGGAAGATGTGCTATGTATTATTTTACAGCAATTATCAAGCTACATTGCTAAATAGAATAATTGTACAGAACAATGCATTTGGTATGCTATCAAATGGGTTTTTTGGTTTTGTTTTGTTTCTTTCCTTGATTGTACATTTCTTGTGAAAAATTTCACAAGAAATTCACAGTACTGTCCACTTTTAGGGAGAACTGGGTGGCTGTAGGACAGAGGTGCATGGCACTCTCTTTTGCTGTCTTTTAGGGCGTTATTTCATTTTAGCATTCGACTCAGAGATTCTGGAAGTAGTTTCTTGCTTCGGTTTCAGTAATGATACATGTTTTGCTGAGGGTAATGACGACAGGTACCCTATTTACCTGCCTACCAATTGCAAAATGCTTTTCTCCTTTCCTCTTTGGGTATTTCTTTAGCAAAGATTATAAAAAAACAGCACCACAAAAATAAGAGACTCTGCCCATTTTGGCAGTACTCTTTGTTTCTCTGTCAAGAGTTCCTTTTTTAGTCTCTTATCAGCCTATTTTAATTGATTAATTCATTCCCTAACCCCATGTGAAGTGTTTGGTACTGAATTCTGACTTAATGTTTATTTTTCTTGTTTCAGAGGCAGTGATTAAGGGAGAAGTTCTAGGAACTTGTCAGAAATATGCTAGGATGTGCTCAAAGTACTAAGTGCAAGGCTGGGTCATTAGACAGAGAAGGGTTTGCTCAAGAGATTAGTAGTGTATGTTCAAGTACTATTTAAAGAAATGACTGTGAGATACACAACAATGTTTTGAGTGTTTGTGCAGGACAATGTGCACTAAGTACTTACCAAGTTTATTTATCTTTACGATTTATCTTTTCATCTTTTTTTTTTCTGGTACCGGGGATTGAACTCAGGACCTTGTGCTTGCAAGGCAGGCACAGCACCACTGAGCTACATCCCAGGCCCCATCTTTTCATCTTCACAACAGTTTTATGGGAGGTGGGGCCAGCACTTATGCTGGTCAACTGCTTTCCTTCTCTTGTAGCAGGGGATACCCAAATCCTAACTTTTCTGCTGGATGGCTCCTAAGAACACTGTAAACATCTTGTCTACTCTGGCAAGCCTGCTGAAGAGAGGCTAGACTGGAAGTTACAGTGATGACAACAGTAGTGCAGCAACCTATTGCCTGATGAAGACCCATCCCTCATTAGGAAGGGCAAAGGCAAATGATTCTACTTCCTCAAAGGAGTCATGTAAGTGTCAGACTGGTTTTGGCCACCAGCGTGCCATTTCCTCCTCAGTTACTGCCCTTTCTCTGTGTGGCGCTGACCTGCAACTGGCCTGTGTCTGTCACTTCAGGGCAAGCAGAGCCATGAAGAATGTCGTCTCCCGGAAACAGGAATCATCGACGCTAACTATATCACCCTGATTTTACCACCCCACCCCACCAGCTGTGGCTGTTATGGCCACAGAGCCAACAGCTGCATAGTGGAGAGACAGGAAGTGCATTCAGGGGTAGAAAGAGTGGGGTATGAGGTGAGCACCTAGGCCCAGGGCTGGCTCTTGCTAGAGAAACAAGGCACAGCAAGAGAGACCAACACGCAAATGCACTCAGGAGGAATCTGAACAGCAAACAGCAGGGAGAATTGACACACTTTTTTCTTCCTAATTAGTGATTCGATCATCCCTGCTCTTTAATATTCAGGTTCCACCAGGAATTCATATGTAACCACTTCTTGGGACAGTGGGGCAAGGGAGAAGAGCCTATCTACCTGCCCTAATCTCCCAGTATCAACATCTGCTTCCCAGAGGTTATGGCCCCCATATTCTAGAATGTTCCAGTGTGGGCACTAGTGGGGTTTCAGAGCATCTCACATCCTAGCAACTACAGGGAGGGCCCGGGAGGGGGAGTCGGGTACAACAGGAGATGGGACACTGTCAACGTGCACCTGTGTGGAGACAAAATTATCCTCAAGAAGATGGGGAAATGATAAGTGCTAAAATGGAGAAATGCTAGGGGCAGAAGAGGTTTAGAACTACACTGGGATGCAAGAAAACTTCCCGAAAAAGGTGCAATGTAAGCTGAGTCCTGAAGAATAAGGATGAAGTGTTCGAGGAATCGGTATGAGCCAGGTAGTTATGAGGATTCTTGGAGCAGTGAAATAACAGGCCCCATTCCACACGGGGTCTGGAGGGCAGTGAGAAAGATTTTAGTGAGCAAAAGAGAGGGCTGGAGAGAGGAAGGAGGGAAGACTGGGCAGGAGGCAGGCCACAAAGGGTGTGTCTTTCTGTCTACCTATCATCTGTCTGTCTGTCTATCACTAACTGCATTTGGAGAGCCATGAAGACTACAGGGTTTAAGCTGGGAATGACACTGAAAGGCTTTCCACGGTGCCTGGAATACACTCATACCTCGGTACTCCAACGCTTTGACACTCATTAAAGTTGGTTCTCAAAGCATTTTGAAGTGAAAGTTTTATCCCTGTACTCATTGTTTGCTACTTGCTGTGCAAGCTAGAACTTGTCCATGTCAATTGCCTGGTGACTTGCTATCCTTTCAGCCAAAACAACCTGTTGTGGTGTTCATCACACTCTTTGTTTGTAGTACATCACACCTTCCTGAGCCATTTAACAAGTACCAAGTTACCACTGCACAGTAAAACAATGGGATCAGTCTCTACCTTCATGGACCTTGTTTTCTTTTCTTTCTTTCTTTTTTTTTTTTTTGGTACCGGTGATCGAACTTGAGTCCTTGCGCCAACCACTGAGCTAAATCCCTGGCCCATGGACCTTGTTTTCTATTGGAGACTAAACAAAAAGAAGGTGAAGATGACTCCCAGGTTTTCTGTTTGGTAACTGGGCAGGTAATGGTGGTTTTTGTTGTGATAGAAAACAAAGGAGAAGGAACAGGTTTTGAAATGCATTTTGTACATATGATATTCTGGATTTACCCAAGGGGAGGGACCCTAGGCTACTTTGAAAGATTCCACTGAGGTGTAGCAGCTGCTGTATTTCTCCCAAAGTCCACTTTCTCTTTTTCATTATAAGGGAAGCCTATATGTTTAGCTAGGCTCATGGCTACCTAGCAGAAAACCTGACAGGTACATTTCTTTCCTGGAAGCTAGATGTGGTCATATGACTAAGTTCCAGCCAAAGGTGTAGAACTTGTGTAACTTCCAGCTCTAGTCCCAACAAGTGGAATATGGCAGTGACTCCAGAGCAGCCATCTACAGCACAGAATGGAAGTCACACGTTGAGGATGAGAGAACAGTGAGATAGAAAGATTTGGGGGCCCCAACAGCTTCACTAGGGAAAATTGCTCCACCAGTGAGAAATAGGCTCCCATCTTGACTAAGCCATTGTCAAACCTAAGTTTCTTTTATACTGACAAAATTGTGAAATAAGCAAACTGTGAGTTCTGTTTCCTTTCTCCCCATTCTTCAGTGTAATCTGCTCCTCAGGTAGCCAGGATCCTGATATTGTTGCCTGGCTAATCAATGAAATATTGGTAAAATGAGGATACTATGAATTCCAACTTTGGAGCATTGTTATCAGGATAAAATAAAGTAATATACAGTTGGTCATCCCCGTGGGCTGCATATCTGTGAATTCAACTAACAGTAGATCAAAAAATTATCTGTCCTGAATATGTACAAACGTTTTTTGTCATTGTTCTTAATACTATATACAGCTATTTATATATTGTTTACATTATATTAGATGTCATAAGTAATCTAGAGATGATTTAAAGTATATGGGGGGGGCAGAGAAGGTGAGCCGGTCCCAGCACCCGGAAGGAAGCTCCCCGCCTCCATCCCAGGCTCCTAGGGCAGAGAAGGTGAGCCGTGTGGGTGTCAGAAGCACCCCCTCCCATGGAAATGAGAAGACACATAAACAAGTCTCAAAAACAGACTTCTGGATCACCTACAGCAACCTCAAAGGGAAATGAGATGGAACACTCTGACACTCAACCACCTGGACTCTCTGAACTGGAAACAAAAGAGGATCTGGGATAAATGAAATCAGAAATAATTACTCAGATAACAGCCAAGATTGTGCTCATGGTGTAAGACATGATTAATAAATCTAGAGAGGACACAGATAAAAAAATAGAGGATCTGAGGAACATGATGGAATCCCAACATAGGAA
>NW_004624763.1:1492271-1506897 GCF_000247695.1 Heterocephalus glaber
CTGATTATCGGCTGCCTGTGTGTGTATATATATATGTATATATATATATATATTTTGCATTTTGATTAAACTGAATTTTATAAATATGTAACATTCTTAGCATGGTCCCAAATCACATTCACAAAATGATGAATCAATCCAGAGATATCTGGATTTTTTTTTTTTGCCTGTTTATTTTAAGAGCGGAAGCTGTGTGATTACAAGGGGATCAAGAATGGCAAAATTGACTTGTTTTATTCCAGGCACTAGGCTTGAAAGAGATGAAAGACTCAAAAGGAAACAAGTAGAAACCCATCGCTGTGTATCTAGAGTTATAGGCAAGACTACTATGTGTACATAAGGAACTCTGACAAAGACAAGAATAATCTATACATCTGGAGCAGCCTTCCCCTCTAGAATATCCTAAGAGTGGTCATGACATGGTCAGTAACAATAGCTAACATTTGGTAAGTGCCTACTATAAACAGGCAGTATCAAATCTCTACTTAAAACCAAAGTTTTCCTTCAGTTCTAAAATGATGACCTTTTCTGAAATAACAGCATTTGATTACCTTGGGAAGAATGAGTCATAGATCAATAATGTTAGAAGAATCAGTGCAGGTTGACAAATAGTACTTTGAATGCTTTTCTTTCTCCTTCAGTCTCTATTCATCTTTCAAAAGGAGACAGACAAAACTTCATTGAAAGTATTGTCCTTGCACTGGGCTTTATGTATACTATATCATTTTTGTAAAAAAAAATGTGTAATGCATATGTTTGCATAAATTGCGTATTTGCAACAATATTTTTCTAGAAGGACACAAAATATAGTACGAGTACCTTCCAGAAAAGGATGGTAAACTGGAGAGAGACTTTTAGTAAGTTTTACAACTTTCTTATGCATTTACACTTTTAATCATGGGCATTTATATTTCTTCTATAATTAAAAACTAATTTAAAATACAAATATGATCATCTCAAAAATGTAATCTAATCTCATATTAGAGGAATAATAATAATAATAATAAATGTTCCATAACATAATTCTCTTCCATCCCTTTTTCAGAACCAAAAGTCTGAAGTCATGGGTCTAGATTAAAGTAAGCACTTACAGAATGTCACCTAGATTGGGGAGGGGAGGGAAAGAAAAACATGCGGAAATATTACAAGACCCAATTTGGAGGAGCACCTGGGAGTGTTAATCTGCCTCTCAGCTCTCCAACTCTAACTTCCATCCTGTGGGCGTGCTATCCCCAGGTCAGAGTTGGATGGGCCCAATTCTGCTCATCTCTGTTGCTTCTCTGGAGCAGTGGCCACAGCCTAGACCAGAGCCATGGCTAGTGATCTCCAGGTTAGCTTTGGGGCTGCAGAGAGAGTTGAGGATTGAAGAGAAACATCAGGCAGAAATGAATTGTTCTGACAGCAAAACCAGTTGGTCAAGACCAAGAAGTTAGGAGCAAGTGGAAGTCTCAACTCCATCTGTGCAACCAGAAATGCAAGCAGCAACAGCAAGGAAGAGCAGCAACATGAGCACTTCAGAGGGTGTTTATGTTCTATCTTCTGTAATAAGAGTAGCGGACATTTACGGAGCTTCAAGTAAGGGCCAGGAATTGTGCTGAAGGTTTCATATGTGTTCATTCACTTAATTCCCCCAGCAACTCAGTGAAGTCGACACTATTCTGATTGCCACTTTATGCATGTAAAAATGGAGGGCAAGTGTGGGGTAATGATTTACCTAAACAGCTGATAAGGGTTGGTGATAGGATTTAAATCCCTGTAGTCTGGCTCTAGAACTATGCTAAGGATAGAGATAAAATACTCCTAGACCAACTACTTACTTACCTCTAATATAGATGCAATTGCAAACTGAGGTAAGAAGGCTAAAGAGAAGAACACAACTTAAAAGATACTTTACCTATGCTGCCAGATGGAGGGAAACTTAACTGGGACCCAGATACCAAGTTATCTAGGTAGAAAGCTGAAGGAAGGGAGTCAAGCAGAGTTCCAGATATATGAATTAGCACGTGCAAAGGTCCTGTGGAAGAAGAAAGAATTCTGAGCGTGAGGAAAGCCAACATAGCAAGAGCTGGCTACTTCTGGAGACAGCATGAGCCAGTGACAGAACCAACTGGTGGCTTGTTGAGATTGATTAAAAGGTGATGATTGCCATATCATCTAGGAGTTCAGATACAAAATGCTCTGGCAAGAAGGACCCAGGCTTCTTCTGGGAATTCAGTGAGATCAGTATCTAATGCTATGTTTGCCCATGGGCCAGTACATGTTCAGTTCTTCCTCTTCCAGTCCTTTCTGCTACATCTCTGATTCTGTTCCATGGCCAGAAGTGAGCAAGAATACCCAGATGGCACAAAGAGCTGAGGTGTGGTGGCCCTGATTCCTCTGCACTTTGTATAAAGAGGCTTCCCTTCCCACTCCCTCCACCCCGGGCCCTGATGACTCACCACAGTGGAGAGGCTGCAGTACATTAGGCCCATGCCAGTAGCACATTGTGTTGCAGGGTTTCTTGGCTTTCTCCACCATGGGCTTTCAAAAGCAATTCAAATAAGAGATGAACCAGGTGCCAGGGCCCATTGATCTGCATCTGTTAAAACTGAGGTGGATGTCAGCTGTGTCCCCGTTTGGCACTACCTTTTCACACTGTGCCAGAAAGGCGCTGGAGGATGCCTACTGCATGGGTGATGGACAGCTTGCTGTCTGGCTCGCTCTCACTTTGTTTATCTGGGTCTCTGCATGGTGGCAAGGCCTCCATCCATCATCAGATTGCCAAGCTTGGTTTGCCCAACTTTGGAGTCTCAACTTGTTTTTCAGCTCTGTGAGTGTAAGATTATTCACGTAATAATCGGAGAGTAACTTGGTTATTCAAGAATGTCCTGAACCTATAAGGATTACAGGGATCAGTCCTTGACCCTCAAAAAGAAAGGCAGAAAATACTCAGAATGTTAAAGATATGACCTAGGAACTGCAGCAAAAAGGAGGAGAATGCAAGCAGCATTTTTGGAAAATCCTTCCAAAGCTCCCTCTAAACTGGATGGCTCTGCAAATTTTATGGCTGTAACAGCAGACCTTTCTCTTTACCTCTATCGAATGCTAAACACTGAAAAATATTTAACAGAAACACTTACCAGTGACGTGACATGCCCCAGCCCTGCTGCACCTCCTGAGACCCCCAGAGAAGAGATGCTATTCTTGCTCTAGAGGGGCTCCCTGTGGAGCAGATGTTGACCACCAGTTACCTGGGGTATCTCCAAAGTCCCTAATGGAGGTTCGCCAAGGTGTAGTGGAAGCAGAGAAAAAGCCAGCCCTGTTGGTCTGGGAGGAGTGGCAGAGGAAGCCTCAAAGGGCCATCTGGTCTTTGTGCCCCTTTTCAAAGGGGCCTTGCCTAAGTCTCCCACTTGGAAGACAATTTGTTTGCAAAGGTTTTTGGCTTAAGGTTCCATTTCTCTGCTTCTACAGCCATCATCCTACTGTGTGTCCAAGCCAGAGAACCTTCCAATGGGGCTTAGTACTAACAGTTAACATTTATTGAGTTCTGCCAGGCTCTGTCCTGAGGAAGCTCCATCTCATTCAATCTTAGAACAACCCCACAAGTCCTTTCCTATCCCTACTTTATAGTTGAGACACCTGAGACTTGGAGGGATTCATGGATTGTCCAGTTAGAGACACAGCCTAGAAAGTAAAATGTGCAGTCTGCTGATAGAGACATTTGTTCTAAAAGGAGGTCAGCAAAGTATGTATGGCCCACAGGCACATCTGGCCCACAGTTTGATTTTTCCTTTTCTTTCTTTTTTTTTTTTTTTTTCTTTTTTGGTACCAGGAATCAAACTCAGGGCCTCACACTTTCCATGCAGGTGCTGCACCCCTGAGCTACATCCTTGGGCCCCACTGCTTAATTTTTACAAATAAAGCTTTAATGGAACATAGCTTTGCCCATTTGTTTGCTGTTGTCTATGGCTGCTCTCATGCTCCAAAGTCAGAGTTAGGTTGCTGTGATGGTGATCATATAGCCCACAAAACCTTAAATAATTACTATCTGACCTTGATCAGATAAAACTTGCCAACTCCTGTTCTTGATCACTACACTAAACAACTTTCCTGTTAGTAAATCAGTGTCACAGAGGGCATGGACCACCTCTCTCCTCCCTGTCCACCACCACCTCTAACTGGGAGATGCCATAAATGATGGTTACACTTCAAAAGACCTTAAAATGCTTACTCAGTTAGATGGACTTAATCTGTGTTTAAACAATCCTAAACCTCCTTCCAAAAATGTAAAACTCCAGGCAAAAATCATGTTTGCTGCAACCTTCATTAGGCCAGACAAATCCCAGAGGTCAAGACTGAGGTTCCAACAGTGTGACAAGGACGACTCTGAATTACAGTGTATGCTACATCTCTACCAATCTCTTTGAAATGTGTTATTTCTGTGAATAGCTCTACAGCAACCCACTGGGGGAAAGGGGACAGTATATCTTTCAGCGCTTTGGAAACCGGAAAGTACACACATGCAGAACCTCAGGGAGACAAAAATAAATAAGAAAAGCCTGCAGTAAGTCCCTGGCATCTTGCTGGCAGCCCTGGAATGAGAAGTAAAGGATGAGAGGTGGGAGGGCACGTGACCGAAGCTCTCCACTGGGAAAGGGCTCCCTCTGTGTGGTGCTCCAATCCACGTGAGCCCACCACTGCTCCCCCTGTGTGTTTGCCCAACTTGAGGTCCCATGGGCTGCCATGTTGCGGGAGATCTGGAGTCCAACCTCCTTGTTACCTGGCCCAGAAGCTGACACAGCCAGCAACTATGTTCGTCAGTGGAGGTGTGTTTAACATCCTGGGATGAACACAGTTCTGTGCCTGTTCTCGTACTAACCCCAGCTTGGCCATCATTAGCTCCAGGGTCTTCTATTTTTTTCTATTTTCCTTTATTTAATTTTTAAAATTTTTATTAGTACATGTTTGCAGTGCTCAGGGATTGCATTCATCACAGGAAGTTGGCACAAGTACGTAACACATCTTAATTCTTTTTACTTTCCCTCTCCCTCCCTCGCCTCTCTCTGCATCTCTTGGTCCCCTTCCCATTTGCAAAAAAAACTTACAAGTTAGGTAAAAAAATCTTCAAAGGCAAGGACTTCATCCTTATATTCCCAGTCCGTAGGAAACAACGGGCCTCAGTGTTAAATGAAGAAATTTCTCTAAACTTGGGCATTACTGTGAACACTGAGAAAATGAATATCAAGCCGGGGCACTCATTTAGCAAGGGCTCGAGAAGTATCAGTGAAGATGACAGTGGGAATAATGTTAGGAAAATCAGTGTTTTTGTGGCTCCATTTCCTTGACTAGAGAATGGAATCCTAATCACGTGATGACATGTTTGTAAGAAATTAAGGGTAGAATGAGCACAAAAGCATCTCTCCCTCATGGAAGTTTTACCTCTCTCCATTACAGAACTCTTTACACTGCATGATAACCCATTTCTGAGTGCTCTACCACCCAGCACAGTACCTGGAAAACAGCAGGTGCTCAGTAAACGTATGCTAGGTTAACAGCCTGTATTCATCAGTTTCCATTACTGTGACCAAACACCTGAGTAAAACAACTTAGAGGAGGGAAGATTTGTTTGGATTCCAGAAGTTTCAGTCCATGGCCAGCTGGCTCCCAGGTAGAAACAGCATTGCAGAAGGGCAGGGCCAAGGAAAGCTGCCCACCTCATGGCGGCCAGGAAACAGAAAGAGAACAAGAGAACCAAAGAGGAAGGGGCCTAGGAGGGCTGGGTATCACAGACTGTAATCCCAGCACTCTAGGAGGCTGAGGCAGGAAGATCACAAGTTCAAGCCCAGCATAGGCAACTGAGACTCTCAAAAAAATAAAAAGGGCTGAGAATGTAGCTCAGTGTGCAGGCCCCGGGTTCAATCCCCAGCACAAGCACCAGCACCAACAACAAAATGCACACCTCCAGTGACCTGCCTATTCCAACTGGGTTCCACCTCCTTACAGCCCATTCAGCTATGAGCTCATCAGAAGATTAACCCACTGGTGGGGTTATGACCCTTGTGGTCCTATCATCTCTCTGGGCCGCACCTCTGAACGCGGTTGTACTGGGGGTCAAGCCCACAATACCTGAGTCTTTGGGGGGACATTCATCTTTAAACCATAGCACTTTGTAATACAGAGTGGCATATTCATGAAAAATGGCACTGTGTAGATATAGCTTTCCATGTTGAATGTAGTGAACAGGGGGAAAAAAAAGAATGTAGTGAACATTCCAGTAATGCTATAAAGAATCTTTATACACAGAAAGCAACTTTAAAATTATGTACCTTATGCTAATGCATACATTTATTAATATTTTGCTGCCTTTGCCAATTTCTGGGGGTTTTCCCATCTACAGTGTCAGCATTTCAGAATGGTATGCCTTCCAGATAGTGGTTGAGATCTTTCCCAAATTGCAAAATAATTTTTGGGTTTTGTCCAGGATCCTTACATCTTTGGTGTCAGTTGAATTGTTTCATCTATGTCAATAACATTTCCAAACTTGCTTGATTTTGTAAATTACATCAGGCACTTATTTTCCAGGTCATAAAAAAAGGTGTTTCCCTCTCAGAAGCCTACTAAGCACCTCATGGCAGAAAAGACTTTTCCAACCAGCACCAGCATCTTCTCTCACCTCTAGTTAGTTATCAAGACCATGATGTATTTCTAACTGAGCTAGTTTTATAGCAAACATCTTTATGGAAGGCAAGATTTGGCTACTTGTAATTTAATTCACTGCATTTGTAAATTTTGCTGGGCTGGGAGTGTCCCTCAGTGGAAGAACACTAACTACGTATTCGAAAGGCCCTGAGTTTAATCCTCACACTGCAAAAAAGTTGTAAATTTTGCTTAAAAACATCAAAACAATCAAAGAACTCTCAGCTACAGTAAAATGTGGGCATTTTGAGGAATGAGACTCATACCCAGCCTAGTAGAAAATGATAAATATGCTCAGATATTGATTAGCAGAGTCAGGGGCACAAGGGTTGTGCTTCTTGCCTCTTGTTGGCAAACATGACAATCAATCACACCTGACTAAAGCTCTTAATCTCCTTTATATCTGTGTGACATGAAACCAATAACTCCTACACAGTAGCAAGCAAATCCTATGGCATCCTCAGCAGCTCCATCCTTCTCACCCACTCCTGAAAGCACTTCTCAGGGAAGGGGAGGTAGATTAGCCTTTCTACTGGGAGAACCTGGAGGCCACTTAACATTTGAATTAGCCCTTGGAAAAATTAGCATATACCAGTAACAAGTTGTTAGTAACTAGTTACTTAAAAACCCATCTTGCTCCTAGTTGAAACACATTGATATGTTATAATTCTGTAAGAATCTTTAAGAAAAGATGAGATGATGTATGTGATAGATAGGCACTGTGATGGAATGAATGTTTGTCCCCCCTTTCATGTGTTAGAATTTTAGCTGGAACAGGAATTAGCAGGTGGGGCTTCGGGAGGTGATTAGGCTGGGAGTGTGGAGACCTTAAGAACAGGATCAATGCCCTTATAAAAGAGGCCCAGGGGCCATTTTCCTTCCCACCAAGAGAGGGCACAGAAAGAAGTGTCTTCTACAAACCAGCCCTGGAGCTGTCAGCAGACACTGAATCGTCTGGTACCTTGGACCTTGGACTTGCCAGCCACCAGAGCTGTGAGAGATGAATTTGTTACTTATAAGCTGTCCGGTTTATGTACTTTGTTGTAGTCCCCCAAATAGACTAAGACAGGCACGTGGAGTCCTTAGCTTGCTGCGGGTCTCTTTCAACTGGAGGGTGACTATTCATTCCCCCTTGTAGACTTTTAGCCCAGAATGTAGTTTAATGGTTTTAAGAATCCATTCACTTTGTGTTTTGTTATGCAATCCAACCCTCCTAGGTGATTTAGTTTGGACATTTTCAGTTGGGCCTTGTATCATCATAACAAGTGAAATGGAGTCACAAATTGAACTTGCTTTATAGCATAAGTTTGCAGGGAAAACCCATACTTCTAAAATCCAGCTCTTACAGTAATAGACCAGCCCAAAGTTCAGTGGATTCAAGTAACAAATTTCATTATATCTCAAACAGTGATTAGGGTGGCGTGGCATTTCTGGGCTGGACTGGATGGATGGGAACTTGAAGGCCTAAGGTAACCTCACTCAGGTATTTTGGGCTCTCCATGGGCAAAGGGCTGATGGGGCATCTGGGGCCTGCCACCGATAACAAGCTGGGTAATGAGCGCAGTACAAGCAGAGTTCTATTCAATAACTGTTGCATTCAGAGAAACAGCTGTCCTCTATTCTAATGTGCGGCAGGGTCACTGGGTTAAAGAAAGAATGGTAGCGCCCCAGCAACCCACAGAATCAGAAGTGAAAATGGAGAAAAAGCCTGCAAGAGGGCTGCTCAGTGTCAGTATAATTAGGCCTGTGTGTCTGATAACTGGGCTTATCCATTAGCTGCCTTCTCCCACACAGACTGGGAGACAGGGGCCCAGTCCTGCCTGATGATCTCATTTCAAAGGAATGGTGTCAAGGCTTGGGGGAGGACTTGTTGTAGGAGTCAGACAGAGGGAGGATTCGCAACTGTAAGCAGTTTGTTGGTGGTGATGTTTTAAGTAAGTCGGTGAGGTCAGGAGGCTGGAGCACACTCTGGGTTCTCTTGTAAGCCTTGAATTTGTCCACACAGGAACTCAAGGGAGCAGTGGGGCTATTAGGAGCTGTGCTAGGGTTTGGCCAAGTCTCTCCATGCAGGCTTAGCCTGAGCTTTTTGTGCTTGGAGTTTTTGCTGCTTTGGGGCCTCTGCACCTAGTAGTTTGTCCTGCAACAGGCCCGTCTCAGGTGATGGACAAGGCAGGCCTGTCCACAAGTATGTTTTCAAGTCTCTGCTTGCTTTGTGTTTGCTAACATCTCACTGGCCCTCAGATGGCCAATCCAGATTCAGGGGGAGGGAGGAGCAGCAGAGATGTGCAACCTGCAGACAGCATGGGGGTGGGGTAATCACAGCAGCCAGTCTAGGCAATTCCACTCATTCACCAACCTCACATCTCAGCCAAGCCCCTATTCTCTAAGTAGACACACTCTAGCACTGTGGCTAGTTCAGCTTGAAGTTTAGTGCACTGTGTCATTTCAGTAGTCCACTTACATGAAGTCTCTGTGGGATAAAAATGCTCTTAATCTGTACTCTTCCTAACTTGCTAAGATGGTGTCTGATGGCAGGGATGTAGCAGAGAAGAGTCTGGCCCAGCTGCGATGTGTGGTGTGTACATTTGTGTCTTGAACTTACCAGGGTGTGGCTGCAGTGGGACCTTCATCCTGGCCTATGCCTTGCAGGCCAAGCAGGAACTGGCTGAGGTGCATCCACTGGAGAAGGGGTGCCTCTCCAATAAATCAGCCCAGAGGGACATATTTTGCTCTGCTCGCTCATTTGTTCGTTCGTTCTTTCTTTCTTCCTTCCTTCCTTCCTTCCTTCCCTTCTTTCTTTCTTTCTTTCTTTCCTTCCTTCCTTCCTTCCTTTTCTTTCTTTCCCAGGGATCAAATTCAAGACCTTGCACTTACAAGGCAGGCAAATATTTTGCCTTTTCTAATGTGCACAAAGATGTCATATGTGTATTCAGAGCCCTGAGCATAATGCTCTTCCCCTCCTCTGGTTTGCTAGCAGGTGATCCTTAATGAGCTAGTTGCATCCTGCCCTCCTGGCCCTTGCAGTGGGACTCTGAGGCCAGAGATCCATCCAGCACTGATTGGCTTCCCATACTTCCCCGGGGTCCAGGAGGCTGGATCAGCCTCCCTCAGCTTTTGCAGGCACTAGAGGCTGCCTTGAGGGGTGTCTGTGATCCCCAGCCAGGACATTCCTGTGGCTCTGCTCTGTGGCCTGCTCGGAAGAGCTACATGACTGTTATCCAAATCGGTATCTTCTCAGTACTGTCTGTGCCGTGCCAGAACCACACAGCATTACTGTGTGCTTCTAACTGATGTGGCTGCATCCTAGACTGCTCAGGTCCAGCCCCAGTAGGGGCTTCTCCCAGAGTTCCACAAACACAAGTACCCCTGCCTCGGGGCTCCCCTCCATTTGTCCTGCACCAGATGCTGGACCTCAGGGAGGAAGAACCAGGAATGCACAGTTCTCTTCTGTCCTACCACCTCTCTATAGTCTCAGGCCTGGAAAGAGGCAAGGTGTCCTCTGTGTCCTAGTCTTTGTTCTCTGATTGCATCCTAACTGTGGGAAGGGCAATTTCCTCTATTCCATAGCTCAGTGCTTCTCAAGTTCGATTTATCTTTTTATGTGCTAGAAGAAGGGCTAAATTTCCAGATATGGAAAGTTGTTTCTCAAGACAATAGCCTGGCCTGTGAGATTACTCTATCATTGCATAATTGGACTTGGCATTTCTGAATTTGACTGTTACCTTCTTTATTTTCCCTTTGGAACAAATACTAATTTCCTCCACCTTCTCCACCAGAGGTAGATGGGGACAGGAGTGCTTGCTACTCTGAGGTCCAGGAACAGCCAAGTTTCACCTGGGAACTTGTTAGAAACACAGATTCTCAAGGCCCTGCTTAACCTGCTGAATCCAAATTTTTGGAAGTGAGGCCCAGTAATCTGTTTTAACAATTCCTCCAGGAGATTTTTTTTGGGGGGTACTGGGGATCAAACTCTGGACCCTGTGCTGGCAAGGCAGGTGGCAGAACCACTGAGCTAGATCCCTGGCCCTCCTCCAGGAGATTTTGATGCTCAGTAAAGTTTGAGAAGCACTGGACTTGGGTATGGACTTGTACTATACTCAAATGCACATCAAAGCTTTGATTCCCACGAAAGACTGGATCATTTGGGCTGAGATCACTACAATAGTCAGTGAGTGGTCCATTTACTAAATGTACCATCTCTCAATAATTGGTCCCAATGAAATATGCAAAAAACCAAGGCTCTTTCTCTCCCTTCTGGGTAATGGTCACCCTCAGGACAAAAGCAGGTGTAGAAAAAGGAGCTCAAACGTAATCCAGTAGATTTGTGTTATTCAGAGAGGAGATTCTGCATCCATGATTACTCATCTACCCTCTTATTTATTTCTTTTTTAAATATTCTTTTTATTATGGGTGCATATTATGAGAGCATATACAAAGCATTGTACAGAATAATTGTGCAGTTCACTGTGACATTTTATACATGTATATCAGGTCCATTGTCTCCGTTTTCCTCCTTTACTCCACCCCTTTCTTTTATGAGATGAGATCTCGCTGTTGCACAGGTTGGTTTTGAATTCCTGGACTCAAGTGATCCTCCTGCCTCAGCCTCCTGCTCCTTGTTTATTTCATACATGTATTGAAAAGGAGCAAGTGGCTGTGGGTAATGATGCCTCACCCAAACTTTAGGATCACCTGTGCAGGAAGGCCCCAAACCTAATGAGAAGAAGCTGAGACAACTGAGGAACCTGAATCTTCATCAGCCATCAGGAGTTGAGTTCACATTCAAGTGCTGTAGTGCCCTTTTGGAAGGCTAGAGGGCAGCAGAGGGTGTGGTGTCGTCTGCCTAGATCACAAGGTGAAGGAAACTGGTCAGGGTGAAGGCTGCAGCTCAGGGTGGCAGCGCAAGGCCAGAAAAGTGCAATGAGAGAGTCAAGTGTGACTCCAAGAGCCAAGACGAAACACAAGCAAGATTCAAAGACTAAGCCTGGTTGTAATCCCAGGACTCTGGGAGGCTGAGGCAGGAGGATTACAAGTTCAAGCCCAACCCAGGCAGTTCAGCAGTTTAGCAAGACTTTGTCTCAAAATTCAATTAAAAAGCGCTGGGGATATAGTTCAGTGCAAAGACCCTGGGTTCAATCTCTGGCAAAAAAAAAAAAAAAAAAAAAATCAAGGACTGTTGATGAAATACCACTCAACTCTAGAAATGATAGTCAAAACAAATGCCTCTGAGCTAAGAGAAGCTGGGATGAGGGTTACAGTGTGGGAGAGGATGAGACCTGTTAGCCAGAGTGAAGCCCAGACAGACAGAAGGTGCCTCCCACCCTGCTGATGGGCGCTGTGAGCACGGGGCAGGTCTTCTGGGGCCACGCAGATCTGAGAGCGCTCCGGGCCCTTCACATGGCCTTGTGCTAAGTTTACCTGTGATTCAGCTTCTCTCTGACAGCGCTCTGCTCCCACTCCCAACATGCGTCCATCGTCCATCGTAAGAAGTGCAGGGTCTGAAGTGATGCTAAGCTCCTTAGCGCATCTGAATCAGACGTGGCACAGCGCCCACGCCAGACAGAGGGCTGGGCACTAACACAAATCAAAAAAGATTGCCTTGTCTTTGGGGTCCAGGTTAGGGGAAACTGGGGCTCTGCTGTTTCAGAGGTTCTCTCTACAAGTGTGCAGACTGGGGAGACCAGGGAGAGGAGCGCCTCCTGCCTGCCCGCGAGTCACAGGAGCTGGCGAAAGCCACCCGGAAGTACCCGGATGTACCTGTCACTGCTCTGGGGCTGCTGTTCCGGGGCGTGGCCATTGTCTCACGAACCAGAACTAGACAGAACTAGTGCTGGACTAACAACCCAAAGCTCTAGCAAACTCACTCCTGTTTCTTCTACTCCCTTCAGAACCTCAGAATGCTGTAATAAGCAAAGGACCTTTGTCTTGCACATTAAAATTTGGAAAAATGAAAAGCAGAAAAGGCAGTACCAGAAATTCTCTCTATAGATGACAAAGAGCCATTTCGGTGACCAGACAGCCTTTTCAAGGGCAGAGTGCTCTGCACACCACCGGCTGTGTGTGTCCTCCACCTTGGTCTGATGACACTTCATGGACAGAGTAACACGCCCAAGAGAGGACAAAGCAGTCAGTCCTGGGTCTCTAAGTCATGTTTAGCTCATTTTTTTGTTACGCTTTTCAGGCACGTGGAGGCTCTTTATACAGAGCCTCAGAGCTACTGAGCAGTTAATGCAATAAGAAAAAAGAAATGAGTCTCAAGAGAAAAAGTAACCAAACCCATTCTGTGACATACCATTAGAAGAACAACCATTTAAAAAAAAATTTTTTTAATTCTTCCAATCAGCTGTTACAGTATCTGCTTTAGTATGAAGTTCTTGGGACATACGACACCTACCAAATTCACCCTTACTTATGTATTAAAGGGGCTGTACCCACACAATGGGATACTGTGTTGTTGAAGGGATAGTAGTGTATTTGTGGACACGGAAAAACCCTGCCTTGAATATCATTAAATAGCCAAATCCAAAATAGTTTGCATTGTATAAGCCCTTTTATGGAGGAGACACACACAAAAAAGGATGTGAACTCTTGTCTTAATTAGATAAACAGAATCATGAGTGTTTTCTTGCTTTCCTTTTACTTGTTTTTTTGTCTAACTTCTGTGAAATAAGTATGTATCTTTTTTGCAAAGTTAAAAATAAACACAAAACTTTTTAGTGGTCAGAGACAGCACCAGGGACAGAGTCTCTGTGGTGGAATTTTCCAAAGCCAGGACACAGCACAAGATTGCTTCACAGACCAAGTCCCAACAATTAATGGGCATTTAGATACACAAAAAAATATTTCTGGAATAGCAGGCATACTTGTAATTGGCCCCAAACTGCAGAACCCCTGAGAAGCATTTGAGAAAGAAAAACCCTAAGTTTTGTGAGAACTCGGGCATCAAATATTGCTCTGAGTACTGTCAACAAGGAGATATGGACAGATGCCTGGCAGCCCACAGTGGAGCCTGCGTTACCTCATAGAAGTCAACAGCCTCTGGGCTCCAGCTTTTCCCTCAGGAAGAGCTCATCTTTTCGGTCTGTTTCTGCTTCCCCATAGCAGCTCACTCCCACTGTGTGTGAATTTTCTGCAGGACAAGTGCAACAGCTGTAGAGATGGAAGTGGCAACAGGATGGGTGAGGAGTCACAGAAGAGTGCCAAGCCCACGGGACACCCACTGGGTGCTGGGTCAGGCTGGGTACAGTCCTGTCTTTGCATGGGTCATGGATCGCATCAATCTGTGGTCCATGTGGGTTAGGGTGGCTTCTGCTTCTCATTCTGTACTCAAAGATAAGAGAGATAGAAACTAATTTTTTTGGTCCCTCCGCTCCCAGGCCAGAGATAGGGGCTTCTGAGCTGCGGTCCCACTGCTCCTGATCCAGAGGAAGGGGCTTCCCGGCCACCATCCCTCCCACTGCTCCCACCCCAGAAGAAAGGGCTTTGGGGCCACCATCCATCCTGCCTCTCCCGGCCCAGAGGAAGGGACTTCTGGGCTGTCATCCATCATTCCGCTCCTGGCCCAGAGGGAGGGGCTTCTGAGCTCCCATCCCACTGCTCCTGGTCCAGAGGAAGGGGCTTCCCGGCCTCCATCCCTCCCGCTGCTCCCAGCCCAGAGGAAAGGGCTTTTGGGCTGCCTTCTGTCCCGCTGCTCCTGGAGCAGAGGAAGGGGCTTCCAGGCCACCATCCCTACCACTGCTCCCAGCCCCTGTCCCAACTCTCCCAGCTCGGATGAGGTGAGCCCTGCAGGCACCAGCAGCACCCTCCCACCCCTACCCCCAGTTGAAATGAGAAAACACATAAATAAGTCTCAAAACCAGACTTCCAGATCACCTACAACAACCCCAAAGGGAAATGAGATGGAACACTCTGATACTCAACCACCTGGACCCACTGAACTGGCAACAAAAGG
>NW_004624763.1:1512343-1579821 GCF_000247695.1 Heterocephalus glaber
GGAGAAATGGAAAAAATGGAAATAAAGTCTTTGTAAATAGGGAAGGGTGGAGGGGGTGAAGGGAGGGCTGGGAATGGGGAAAAAATAAGAACCAAGGTGCATTATGTAAAGGTACAATTCCCAATGAGAAGTGTAATTGTGTTGTATACCTAAAATGTACCAATAAAAGAATTTAACAAAACAAAAAAATAAAAGTAGTAATTACAGTTGAAAAAAAAATAAACTAATTTTTTTTTTTGAGACAAGGTCTTGCTATGTAGTTTAGGCTGACCTTGAATTCACGATGTAGCCCACGCTGGCCTTGAACTTGCAGCAATCCTCCTGCTTCAGCCTTCTGAGTGCTGTGATTACAGGCATGCACCACCATGACCAACAGAAATTTAATTTTTAATCAATTTTTTCAAATTGGTAAACTGCCAAGAGGAAATGCCTAGGACTGTATTAGAATTGTGTGAGTATTGAGCTCTAGGGATGTTAGGAGGACTGAATACTCCATATAAAGTATTTAGCACAGTGCCTGACATATAATGTCATATTATGATAAATCCTTGCTGTTAATAATTTCTAACTCTATTTTTTCTTTTTAACATAAAGCAAATTTGCTTATACAGTATTTAAATCCTATTTATATTGAATAATTATAGTTAGCCTGAGAGAAAGAATTCTCAGTCATCAAATAATGCTTAATTTGATTTCCTATATGTAAATTCCTTTCTGTTTGAAAACTGATGACCCTACTTGATTTCATTCAGGGTTGGGAAGTTTGGAAAATCTTTGCAGTGCTACCTTGCTCTGTTGATCTTGGTTTTTGTTTGTTTTATTTTCAGTACTGTGGGTCAAACTTAGGACCTTGAGTCTGCTAATCTTGAAATAAGTCTTTTGTAGGTTAGGAACCTCTGAGGTTCAATTGTGATGCTTTTATTCCTGGAAATTTGTCCTACTATATTTGGATTTTGGATGGAGTGAGCCCAGGGATGTGTGCTTTAGAAAGCTTGTTGGTGATGATCTGTTTCCTCCTGACTTCTGAGTGGAATAAGAATGAAACCACAAGAGACAACCAAGAGAGGGTATAAAAGAGATAAGCAATCACCAGCAGTGCCAGGACAACTTAGGCAAGTAATGGGTGTGTATTTTGCCTGCCAAGGTGTCTTGTGAGAAATATCCCTCCTTATTCATCACACTGTGTTTCAGTCATCCTGTGACCTGAGTTGTCAGAGTCCTCTACTACCCCATCACAGTTTTTGATGAAAGGAAATTAAGAAATTTTCCTCTCTCCTTTCATTACAGTTGTGAGGACCACATAAGCCAAGAGCTGCTGGTGGCTGTCTTTGTTGATCTTCCTAAGAATGAAGCCAAAATGGAGCTTCGAATGGAAAGACAGCTCCCTTTGAGCTTCCCAAGAGCCCCTGACTCCAATCCTGCCAGGAACAAGATGGGTGTTAATCTTCACAGCTATCTGAGCCAATAAAAGTAAGTCTGATTTGGTTTCTGTCACTTGGCAACTCAAAGAAACCCAGATAACACAGTGTATAAAGCAGTATTTATTGACTTTCAAGATGTGTTATGCTTTGTCTTGACAGACTTTCCTTCTACTTGGAGGCAAATAAAACAAAGTTTTCACAAGTAGTGAATTAGCTCTGAGAGCCCACAGAACCCAGAAATCTTGTTTGACCTAATCTTTGGGTAATCAGCAAATCTTGAAATATCAAAGATGTTCTCATCAGCACTGCTAAATTGTTCAATTTAACCAGAAGAAAAAATCACATCTGCAGCATTGCTGTGTCTGTAGAACATGCAGAGCTTTTAAGAACAGCTGACCATGTGCCATTTCCTTGGACGTAGATGTCCCCATAAAGCCATAGTTTTCTAGGACTGCTGAAACAAATGATTAGGAACTGGGTAGCTTAAGACAATGGAAACGCAGTCTCTCACGTTTCTCAAGGTAAATGTCTGAAATCAGGAAGCAGCAGGGCCATGTTCTAAAAGCTCTAGGGGGAAAAAAATCCTTCCTGGTTCCAGTGGCTCCTAGGAATCCTTGGAGTTCTCAGCTTGTGGCTATAGCACTCTAGTCCCCATCTCCATGGTTGTCTTTCTCCTGTGTTTTTGCCTTACATGGCCTTCTTATGAAGACACCTGTCATTGGATTTAGAGACTTTCCTGGTCCGATATTGCTTCCTCTTAGCTAAAAGTATCTACAAAGACTGTTTCCAAATACAATGGTTTCCTTTTAGCCACAGGGGATATATTCCAGGTCCCCCAATGGAAAGCTGAAGTCTCCAGTAGCTTTGAGTCAATTTTAGAGGAATGAAAAATGGTAGCAAAGAGAAAGACAGGTAGAAGAGTACAACAAATACAAATTAGACCAGGGAAAAAGGTGAAAAATCCAATGTGGATAGAGATCCTCATCAGGGAGTTATTTACAATGCTGTTTTCCTTTACCCCTCACTGGGAAACATGAAGAATGTGTTCCCTAAGTGCAAGCATTTAAGCCAGATGGCCTTGCAAAAAATAACACATTCTACACTTTGGAATGTTTTAATGTGGAAACTGATATCCAAGCATGGGCTACGAAAAACAGTATCTTTGCTATTTTTAGAAGTACCACTCTCTATAATAAGCCTAACACCCAGACTTATGCTTCAAGAACTAAAAGCAAATGTATCAGATTAATTTTGTCATAATATTAACCCTCGCAATGTTGCTCAAAATAACCCAGCCAGAAAGGATATTGAGGCCCATAAGTACAAGGTTTCTTGTGCTGGAGAAAGTTGGGAAAGAGAAAGCAGTGAGGGCCTTGGGGATGGGAGGTGGTGAAGACTGAAAGCCTGCTCTCTGCCAGGTCTATGACGACCTTTGAGGGCATGAGCTAGGCCCTTGAGTCCCCAGATACAGCAACCATAGCAGGAGGCCCTCAGGGCTGCCAGGAGGACACCCACAAACAATGTCTGTGTATAAGAAAGTTCTGGATGGTTGTGATTTAAAGGAGGGTTTGGGTCCCCTTTGCTTAGAAGGCTTGTCCCACAGTTCTTGATACCAGAAACTGCCACGCTTTTGGAAAATCCCCACGATCACACATCTGAGTCTGAGGCAGCTGGCACCAGGATAAAGCACCGATAATACTAATAAGCACAATTTATCGACCACTTAGTATCTTATTTCCTTTATCCTTCACACCACCCTGATGCAGCACTGGCCGAGGAAACTCCTGGCTAGCCCAGCATTCATTTTGTCCATTTTTCTGTTAAATCATAAACTTTAGACAAATGAAATTAAAGAGTTTGTCTGAGCAAAGAATGATTTAGCCCTCGGAACCAGAGGAAATTCAGAGAGTTCTGCTCAGCACCATCAGCAAGAAACTACTTAAAATTTTTTTTACTTTATTAGTATATGTTTGCAGTACAGGATAGTGATGTTCATTTTGGGGAATTGGTACATGCATACAACATATCTTGGTAATCATCAATCTCAACCCTCTTTCCCTCACCTCCCCAACCCCTGACCCCTTTCTCCATCCCTAAGGGGCTGCCTTCCTGTTTCCTGCCATCACCTCCTTTGTTTATTCTTTGGGCTTCTCACATAAAAGAAACCATGCAATATTTAACTTTCTGTGTCTGACTTACTTCACTTAGCATGATGGTCTTGAGTTCTATCCACCTTGAGCCAAAAGCTTTTACAGGCTGAACCCAAGAACAAAGCAAAATCACCAGATTGGCCACTGCTAGGTATTTGCCTTACTTGGGAATAATCTGATCAGTTGTATACTTGTCACAAAATATATTTCTAAATTAAGAATTCACTTTGTGGTAATCCCATCTCCTACCCAGGGGCTGGCTTGGGGATGAGCATGTGCACCTCTCCCCTGAGAGGGCAGTTCCCTGGAGAACCATCTTAGAAAAGTTCTCTTGATCTTTGACACCTTGAAGGGGTGCAGCCATACACCCGATGGTTTAGGCAGAGCCAGCACAAAAATGGCAGAGCCAGAAGAATGGAAGAACAGCTTCCTTGGTGGCACTGAGAGCCATTGAGTCAACAGCCTTGAAGCCTGCATTCTTCCAGTTGTCCCATTATATAAGACAATCAAAGTTGAAACCAGTCTAAGTTGAACTGTTACTCTACTTGCAGCCCAAAGCATCCTAGCTGCTCTTGTTTTGCCCACTCGGAAGTCCAGAGTCAGACAGCTGAGTGACTTGTCCAAAGCCTCCACCAAGTGAGAGCAGAGTTCAAAGCCAGGTCTCTCTGATTCTACTGCCATGCTATAGTCTGTTACTGAATCTGAGCAGGCCATCACTCAGAGGGCCACAGAACCACTGGTCCAGATTCACATGGCACTGGGAGATCAGAAGGGATGTAAGACCAAGGGCCTTACCAAAAGCTCCGAGGAGCTGACTACAGTGAAGAACACCTGGGAAGGAACACACTGGACAAGTTGGAAAACAGACCTTTATTAGTCTGGCCAGACGGCACTCCCAAAGCAAAATAGCTTAGAGAGGCAACTGGCTCAGAATCCGAGGCTGTTTTTATAGGGGGTTGAGGGGGAAGTTAACATATTAAAGAAAAGGGGACAAGGGTTAGTGGTCGACTGTCACATATTGATGGTTAGCAGACATCTGCAGCTTGTTCTAACAATTGTGGTGCCTGGAATATCAGTTCCGGATAAACAAAGAGTTGAGTAGTTTACTCTGGGACTCTAGGTCTGTTACAGATCCCTATCTAGCGTCCCTAGACTAACAAGCATCTCCATCCATTAACTCACATTTTAATCACAATGGGGCTGGAGAAAAAGGAACAAAGGTTATGCAGTCCCACAGGGAGCTAGTCTAATGCCTCATCAGATGCAGCCCTGGGGTCCGAGGCAGGGCCCCTGATGCAGCCAGGGCAGCATAGCATCCTGGCCTTAGGCTGAGGAGTGGAGTGGTATGTGCAAGGGCCCACATGGGTCCCTTTAGAAAAACCAAAGGGGGACCTTGACTATTTTTAGAGCTTTTCCATGTATAAGGTGCTTTTATGATATGATTTTATTCCAACCCTTTTAGTGATCCCACTGAGTTTATTAATCCACATCTATAGATGGGGAAACTGAGGCTCTATAGGATTTACCCAAACCTCTCAGCTAAGTGGTAGAGCTGGGACTTGATCCAAAGTCTATCTGCTTTGAAATCCCACACTATTCCCAAGTCACTTTTTGTTAATATGACTCTTGTTTCTGCAGGTGACATGCTCGAGGCCATATAGCTTTTTAAAAATTCTGGCAACACCTTGGGGAAGAGTGACTTGCAGAGCTGATGCTATAACTCTAAGTGATTTAGAAGGAAGTCTAGACACTCAGCTTTCTAGAGGGGAGAAAAGGAGCCAACAACCTGAGAGTTCCCAAGCTAAGTGCAGCCTTGGAGCCAAGAATCCTGTCTGCCTGGAAACAGGAGAGGCCTGCAGTGCTGGCTGGAAACCCTCAGGCCAGGAGCCTATTGTCCAAGCTGCCTGCCCACAGGATCAGAATTCTGCAGCAAGGACAAACCTTTAATTGAAAACCCCTTTGTCCTTCACTAGCTCCCTTAGGCTATGGGAGAAGATGATTTCCACCCTCTCCTGATACCTGGCAAACAGCCCTGCTGAGAAAAACACTTAGTATAAATCTATGAGCGATTCAGACTATTGGTTTCCTAATGCTGCTGGCTGAGGTTTCTCCTTGGTTGCTTATAAAGATAATTATAAACTGGGTTGCCTAAAGCATGTGCATACCATCCCAGAACTATGCTGTAGTCCTGGCCAATGGCTGTGTGTTCTGCCAAGATAGCCTAGGACCCCGCGTGTGGCCCCTCCATGGCATTGCCTTGGGATGGTCTCATTTGGAAAAGCATTTCTTGTACACCCACTGAATAGATACTAAACTTTAATCATATAACCTGTGACAGCAGGTGTTGTTATTCCCACTGAATTTCTGAAGAGTCTTCTGTCGAGGCTAACTTGCTGCAGGACCCACACTGAGTGAGATAGAGGAGACTTTGATCCTGTGAGGCTCAGAGGTGTGCATGACCCACCATGGTCAGCCCATGGGAACCAGTGGCAAGAGCAGTATGCCGTGGCAGGTTTG
Organism: Heterocephalus glaber; assembly: GCF_000247695.1. The sequence continues at coordinate 1,518,432 of NW_004624763.1, forward strand.
GCTTATGGACCATTGACTGTGCATACAGATTAGTGTTGGGGGGGCTCCACTTGCCCAGAGGCCTGGTCCTCAATGTGCTTCCAGGTTAATGGACACAGATGCTGTGAAGGAAACTTCTAGGTGAAATGCAGTATTCATTCTCCCCTTCTGAGGTGATAGAATTTGTAACTTGGCTCATGATTAACTAAATCCTGAACTTCTTAGTATGCTTTGTAGCTACAGGTGGACTTACAGCAACATTCTACCTGATGGGATATAAGAGAGAGTGATCTAAGTAACCTATCAGGTATGCCTCCAAAAAAAGCAAAGTCTCCTACCCTTTGTCCTCTTCTTGCTGTTGCTTGGAATGTTGACATGATGGCAGGAGCTGGAGATACCATCTAGAAACATGAGGCAGAAAGTACATTGAGTACAGCAGAGCAGCAAGGTGGAAGGGGCCTGGGCCCTGATAATTCTGGAGCCTACACCATGCCCCTGGGCTTTTTACCTGAGACAGAAGTCAACTTTTCACTTATTGAGTTTTTTGGGTTTTTTGATACAGGCTCTATGTAGTTCAGACTGGCCTTGAACTCCTGGTAATTCTCCTGCCTCAGCCTTCTGAGTGCTGGTATTACAAGCACATGCCACCACTCCCAGTGCTTAACTTTTGATTTAAATCACTGCTATTTAGGTCCTTTTGTGAAGTACTGTGCCATATAGTACACAGAGGGCTGGTGAGAGAGGTTTGGTAACAGAATTAACCAATAAACAAGGAATAGAGAAAAGACAGGTTATTTAGATCACTGGGCATGCCATCAAGAGGGACCATTGGCAAGTTTCCAAGAGAGAAATCGCACAGTGAGGGTACAGAACACCTGTTTGGTGACTGTGTACATCAAAGTTGCAGATTGTCAAGGTCTCCCTCTGGCTTAGGCCTCAGAAGAGGCTCTTTAGATTTAGATAAGGGAAAGAGGGCATTAGCTCAGGGGAAGAAAGGATGGTTTCTGTAATTACTTTTTCGGTCCTCGATAGGGCAGTGCCCCTCAACTGTCCCGATCGTGCTGGACATAAATGTGTTGTCAAAGAAGTCTGGGAGTTGAGAATTGTAACCCGCTTGTCACCACATGAAAAGTCAACTTCACATCCCAGTAAATGGAGAAGGGAACGGCTGGGACTTGATGCTCCATGACTGTGTGGCCCATCTGCATAATGGTAGGGCCTCAGACAAGTGTACCCCTTTGTTTCTGGGGGACCCCAGAGGGGCTTCTTCAAGTGTCAGCGTGTTTGCTCTGTCCTTTCTTTTCTTTTCTTTTTTGGCACCAGGGATCGAACTGCAGACCTTGCGCTTACGAGGCAGGCAGAGGCACCACTGAGCTAAATCCCTGGCCTTGCTCTGTCCTTTCTTTCCACGCCGTCATCCACTCTACTTTCAGCATGGAGAGTCTTCCCACAGTCAGACCCCAGCACAAGGAGGCCCCTCCCAGGCCAACCCTCGAGCCCTCCCCGGGGTGAGAGGTGGGTAGGGTGACCCTGGCAGGCACAGCCACAGCGGAACTTCGCAGACAGTCAGGGCCAGGGCTCCATGTGGTGTGTGCACAGAGGTGCTCCTGGGCCTGCGTTAGCCAGGCAAAGTGCTGCCGCCGGGGAACAGGGCCAGGAGAAGCTCCTCAGGCTGGAGCAACCCTGGAAGGCTTCGCAGAGGAAACATTCTTTCCTGATCCAGGCAGATCACAAGGAGTTCAGATGATGGCCACTTTTCTGTTCCCTCTGGCCCTTACAAGCTGGTGGGAAAGCTGAACAAGAGTCCATCTCTCCTTTACCTGGTTATTTAAATTCATTTATCAAAGGCTCGAAAAACAAAGGACATGTCGCTAAGTAAAGCAGAAAACTGAGGACGCACATCCCACTGTGCCGCATGGATTAGATAACATGTGTTAAAACCAAGAAACAAATTTTTATGTAAAATACCGTCATTTTTAAATGCTGATAACTATCTGGAATATTTAAAAATCATAGGGCTGTCAAACTCGCCTTCAGCTGCATCCTGTCTCACATTTTGAGACCATCTTTATTTCTGAGCTTGATGTTTGCTAGATGCCTGCTATGAGCAGGGCCCTAAATTAGCTGCAGGCGATTAGGTACTGATGTGGGATTAGGGAGTGGAGGCAGAAAAATTAGGCCACTGCCCACGAGGAAGTTATCATCTCTGAGGACAGGCATGACAGGAACGCACGCAGGATTCTTCTTGTTTGGGGGGAATCAAGGATGTCTACCTAGAGGAAGCACCTTTTCCAGGGAGAGGAGAATTTCAGGGAAGGATGGGGTCAACAGCACCAAGGCTGCTCCGAGACGATGGAGAAAAAAGCAGGAACAAGCTATTGGCCAGGACAAATGGGGCACCAAGGGGAGAGGCTTCCAGAGGGTAACAGGATGGAGGCAGTGACAAGATGAAACTACAGAGGACAACACTGAAGGGAGAGGACCGGCCACTGCAGGAAGTAAGATAGACAGAAAGCTGGAGGGACCAGCAGGATGAAAAGAGATGGGTCTGTGAGACTGCAGGAAAGGCGAGGTGGAAGGGGAAATAGATGATGTGGGAGGGAATAGGAAGAGCAGAACTGGAGGAGGAGGAGGACAGAGCCGGGGTAGGTGTGACCCTGGCTGGAGGAGGGAGGCCTCTCTCCAAGGACGTCACAAATCACAAAACAGTCCCTAATGTTCCATTTCTAAAAACATCACAAATCTGTGCTGGATGGTTGCGAAAAAGAAAGAAAAAACAATTTCCATGGAAGTTCATCTACAAAATAAATCTTTTTGATTGCGGCTTTGAGAAAATGGGAAAACCGTGAAAAGTTTTAAACAGGATTGGAGGCAATACAAGTAAAGATGTATAAAATTCAACTTGGTGAAAGAGGAGATCAAGGATTGGATTAGAGTTAAGTATATCTGGGGTAATGGAAAAAATATTAACAGTGGAGTCATCTGTAAGGCAGAAAGATACACATGGCTTTCTAGTTATGAAACACCAGAACAAAAGGATTAGACCAATGCAGAGTATTTTAGGAAGGATTGGGAAAGTTCCTTTGCAAGGTTACCCTCTTTTCATGACCTCATACCCCCCCACCCCCGATCCCCCAATCAGGGTGAGGACTCAGCTTTTGTTCTGACCTTACCTTGAGTTCACCATTTATACTGGCTCCATATGTTGCATGTGCTGGCTGTTTCTCCTCAACAGATATTTAAGCAGCATTGATAATTGTGCTATCCTGATGTATTAGTAGCCCACTAAATTTGTTTTCAATAGAAAGGTCCAGTGCTTTACTCTGTGTTATTTTTACCACTCACGATCTCCAGGAAACTTCTGTAATTATTTTTAAAGTGACATCAACTAGGAATAATAAGCATTTATTATGACACATACTTACTTTGTGCTAGGCATGACTTTCAATGTATTATTTCATTCAATCCTGACAGCAACCTGTATTGTCACTGCCATTTACCAGCCATGAAAACTTAAGAAATTAAAGATTCCTACCCATTTAAAAATTTCTTAATTTTAAAATGTAACAATGGTGATAATAATGAAGTCTGTTATAGAGCTATTAAGAATAGTTTGATATGTTTAAAGTACTTAAAACAGTATTCTGTATTCAGTGAGTGCTCAATAGTGAGAGGCCATCATTTTAATTTTACATATGAGGAAATTGTATATTTAAATTATTTCCCTAATGTCAACACAAAAAAAGTGGTAGACCTGTGGTAGAAACTGGTACAGCTGGTTGATATCAGAGACTTAATATTTTTGATATAAGAAGTCAGAATGATGAACTCCATGCAAAAAAGAGAGAGGTAAGGCACCGTGCTTGCGTGGGTTCCAATCCAATGCCCCTCTCCTTCTCAATTGCAAATGGTGAGCAACTGGGTCTCATTGCATTTATTTACATGTCCAGCTGATTGGCATGAATTCTCCTGGGCATTAGCTGTCCTGTGAAATTCTGTGAACACTCATTTTTTCCAGACTGGATAGATCATAAGCCATTTATGGGTAAAAATCTTCTCTAAACCTTGACCACAAATATCTGCTGAACAAAGAGTTTTTCTCAGAACCCTGGTGGTTTATCATGTGAAAAGAAACATGGGTCATGGGATTTGCGAAATGAATCCCAGAGACAGATTCCATCAAGTAAAATGTTGTCACAGGCTTCTGTTAGAAAAACACTGAATGTGCCTGATTTACTTTTCCTGATCCTCTTAAGGGTTGGCTTCATCTCAGTGTACGGGATGCTAAACTAGTTCAAAACTCTTCAAATCCAAGCTAAACTGGTGCTTAATGAAATTCCATGTGCTACATGGAGAATGACAGCCTAGACACAAAGATTCTGATGTAAGGGCTTCTCACATTGGCATACTGTTTTTGCAGTGGCCAAAAGAAAGCATGAAACCCCTGCTTTCTTTGAGCCCTATCTTTACCAGATAGTACTGCTGCTGCTGTTATTGTTATTATTGTCTATTGATAAAACAATTCTGGTTCATTGATGCTAATGGATGGTGCTAGAATTTTACAGCCAGTTGAAGAAAGAACTTCCCTTTTGCCAAGGTTGCTTTTTGAGAGTTATATAAATACATCACAGTGTTCTATCAAAACACTGTATGGCTGCAAGTAAATGAAAACCCAACTTATAATCATTTTAAAAAATAGAAAATTTTTTCTCAGAACATCAACAGAATCAAGAGGGAGTTAATTATTGATTCACACCTCATTAATGTCAGGTCTGCTGTCTTTAATTTTTTTCATTTGTAAGATGGCTACTGGTGAACATTGATCCTCATTTTAGCAAGATATTTCCCCATCCTAACAGATATCTGCTTATGCAGTAAGTCTCCAAATTACCGAATGAGTTTTGTTCCAGGAGAACATAAGTCAGATTCATTTGTAAGTCTAATAAAATAAGTCTTATACACCTTTGACACAAATGTACAGTGTGAAGCATAAAAAACCAAACCTCCACATCACCATTGCTTTTCCTCTTCCAGACATCCTGGGCTCTGACTGAGCACTGTACTACTGTACACTATCACTCTTTACAGTAAGCACACAGCAGTACAACTATGACAGTGTCCAATAGACATGTGAGCTACTTCCACAGTTTGCTTGCATCCACGTAATGTGAGGTCGGTCCATTGGTATCTGTGAAAGTTCACAACTTGAATGTTCATAAGTCAGGGACTTACTGTACTTATTTGCCAGAATGGTAAGGATGGTATGTGCCACCATTACCTAGCTGTAAGGGGGGCTCTGAAAGTAAGCAAGGAAGAGGGCTATTGGGAATGGGTGTTGGGTAAGCCAACTGACAGTGCCTCACTTCTGAATCTTGAAGACTATTTTTATATAATTCTATAACTGATTCAAGTTTTTCAGTCAAGTCAGTGAAAAGGATCTTTGGAGATTTGTTTGGTGATATGGTAATCAACAACTGTAATTGTATATTTTATTATTCAGTAAGTTGTTTGGCTTTATTTGGGCAGTCTAATCCTGTTTAACTCCTCTATGATTTTGGTTCACTGACATGTTAGATAAAATCAAAGCTAAACCATTGGTTTTCAGTAGCATTCAATGGATCAGGGCTATGTTGATTGGATAAGAATCATCTATTTCTGAATCACTTTTGGTTATTTGAATCTTTCAAAGAATATGTCCATTTCATCTAAGTTTTCAATCATTTTAATTTTTTAATTTCAATTTCCACACATTTTAATGTGTTTTGCTTTCATTTTCACTTAGTTCAAAACATTTTATCATGATTCGCTTTAACTATTCATTGTACAGTTAAGTGTGTGGTTTAATTTGGGGATTTCCCATATATCTTCCCTTTATTTATTTCTAGTTTAATTTTATTATAATCAAAAGATATACTTTGCATTATTTTGATTCATTTAGATAGTTTGAGTTTTGCTTTGGCTTAGTGTATGTTATCCCTTGAATGTTTTATACACACTTGAAAAGAATGTGTATTCTGCTATTGTGTAGTAGTATATAAACATCAGTGAGATCAAGCCAGTTGATAGAAGTGATCAAATATTTTACTTATTTATTGATTTATTTCTACTTGTTCCATGAATTATTGAGAAGGATATTGAAATTTCCAAATATAATTATAAGTTTTTCTATTCTCCCTTTGAGTTCTTTGATTTGTTACTTTACATATTTTGGAGCTATTTCTTTAGTACATACACATCGAAGACTGTTATTTCTTTTTTTGTTGTTAAATTCTTTTATTGGTACATTTTAGGTATACAACACAATTACACTTCTCATTGGGAATTGTACCTTTACATAATGCATCTTGGTTCTTATTTTTTCCCCATTCCTAGTCCTCCCTTCACCCCCTCCACCCTTCCCTATTTACAAAGACTTTATTTCCATTTTTTCCATTTCTCATCATTTTTCATTTCCCTCCTTTCCTTTCCCCTGCCCCTCCCACTACCCCTACCCCTTTGGACCTTTGCTTCCTATTTTACATTATCGATTATTCATTCTAATCATTGGTGCATTTTAGGTATACAATATAATGACATTCCTCATTGGAAATTTGGACCTTTGCATAATCTCTCTTGGTTCTTATTTTTCACCCTTGCCCAGCCCTCCCTTCAACCCCTTCATTCCTCTTTATAAAGATTTTGTTCCTATTTTTCCATTTTCTCCTATTAATCCCATTCCCTTCTTTCCTTTCCCCTAGCCCTCCCACTTCCTTCCCCTTTGCCCCTTTTCTTCCTATTTCACATTGCCTATTACACATTTTAGTCTTTATTTACACTTTCAGTTTCTCACACCAGGGAAACTATTCAGTGTTTATACATGTGTGTCCTATTTATTTCACTTAAGAGTATCGCCTCAATGTGCATCCACTTAGCTATAAATGTCTCTAATTTCTCATTTTTTATGGCTGAGTAGTACTCCATTTTATTTTTAAAAACCACATTTTCTTTATCCAGTCTCCAGTTGATGGGCATTTGGGCTGTTTCCAAGTTTTAGCTATCACAAACTGGCTGCTATGAACATGGGTGCACATATATCACTGTGGTATGATTCTTTTAATGAAGACTGTTATTTCTTTGTGGTGAATTGACTTTTATTACTATAAATGTCTCTGTATGTGCAATAATAGTTCCCATGTTGAATTCTACTTTGATATTAATACAACCACTTCAGTTTTCCTGTCTTTAACGTTTGCATGATACATAATTTTTAATCCTTTTACTTTTTACCATTTTTATATTTAAAGTGACTTTTTTGTAGACAGCATAAATTTGGACCTTACTTTTTTTTTTGGACCTTACATTTTAATCAAGTCTGATAATACTTTTAATTGTATTCTTTAAACTAGTTATTTTAATTATCTGTGTAGTTGGGTTTAAATCTACTACCTAACTAAGTGTTTTCTATGTTCCATATACTTTGCCTTTTTCTTTTCTTGTCATGTTTGGCTTGAGTAGTCATGTGTTGCTTAGGGACAAGGAAGCACTGAGAAATGTATCATTAGGCAACTGCATCATTGCATGAACATCATTGAATTATACTCACAAGCATAGATGGGACAAGTCAATCACTCAATATGGTGTCTTGATGCAAACAGGAGACATAGAAAACGTTAGATGTACAAAGTATGATCAAAATACACTGTGAATGTTTAATTTTTTAAAAAAGTTATTACAGTAAATGACACATTGCCATTAATATCCCTTAAAATATTTCCCCTCTCCTCAAACACACTTATCCTATGTTCTTGCCACTTTCTGAAGCGGTTCTGGAAATCCTTTCATGTGTGTCTTTACAAGATGTGATAAAAAGTATGGTGAATGCTGTTGTGTCTTTTACTGTAATAATATAAGCATATTTAGCTCTGTAAGAAACTATCATGCCGTCTTCCACAATGGCTATACCAGTGTTCATTCTCACCAGCAATGAATGAGTATTTCCTCTTTCTCCACATCTTCACCAGCATTTGTAAGTGTTTTGGATTTTGGCCTATCTGATAAGTGTGTGATGGTATCTCATTGTCTTAATTTTCAGTAACTTAATACTATATAATAGTGGGCCTCTTTTCAGGTAGTCATTTGCCATCTGTATAACTTCTTTTGTGAGATCTGTTCAGATCTTTTGTCCATTTTTAATAGGGGTTCTCTATTGCTAAGTTTTAAGAGTTCTTTGTATATTTTGGATTACATTCCTTTGTCAGAAATATCTTTCACAAATATTTTCTCCCATTATGTGGCTTGGCTTCTCATTTGCTTGAACTGTTTAATTTTAAAATTCTTGTCTCTCTCTGCTTTGGTTGGGTTGATTTTTATATTGTCTTCAAGTTTATTTATCTTCTGTGTTGCCTAATTGCCTATTAATTCCATCAAGTAAATTTTTAAATATATATGTTGGCTCATTTATAATTTACACTTGATCTCTTATATATTCTATTGTTCTCCCTACATTTTTTCCTTTAAATACTTGAATATAGTTAAAATAGCTACTTAACATCCTTGTCTGCTAGTTCTTTTATGTCTATTATTTTCAATTCTGTTTCTGTCTGCTCCTCCTGTGTCAAATTTTTCTCCTTAACATACCTAGCAATTTTTGATTGAATGTTGGACATTTCAAATATTTCCTTGTTGAGTGTCTGCATTTTATTGTAGCCCTTTAAAGGGTTCTGGGCTTTATTTTGCAACCAGTTATGTGGTAATCTGTTTTGTCCCTCTAGCGGCAGTATTTTTTTACTTTTCTAGGGTGGGTCTAGAGTATTCTTCATCCCAAGAAGGATACAGACCTATTACTGCAAAGGGACTCCTCTTAGATCTTCACTCAGATAGTAGGTGATCAAACAGAACTCCTCAGCATGGCTGCTCAGAGTGCAGACTTCTCCCCACCCTATATAAACTCTAGGAATTCGTCAGCTTACAACTCTGGTTATTCCAGGTCAGGACTGGTTGAATCCCACATATTATGGACATGCAGCATAGTACTCAGCAAAGACTCAAGGAAAGCCCTTTTTCATGTATGTTTTATTAATACATATTTGCCGTACATAACAATCACATTTATCATAGGGAATTTGTACCTGTACATAATATGTCTTTTTTCCCATTCCCCACCTCTCCCTACAACCCTTCTCCCCACCCCACCCCCATTTATAAAAAGCTTTGTTTCCACTTTTTCTCTTCCATTCTCTTTTAAAATTTCCTTTCTCTTCCCTTCCTCCTCCTTTGTTCCCCTTCCCATTTGAACATGTTCTTCCTACTTGCCAATATCTATCCTCCATTTTGTTCCTTATTTACCCTTTGAGTTTCTCACACAAGGAAAACAATGCTAGATTTAAACTTGTGTGTCTGGTTTATTTCACTTAAAATTATGGTCTTGAGGTGCATCTATTTACCTAAAAATGCCTCAAGTTTATCCTCCTTGATGACGGAGTAGTACTCCATACGACTGCATATTCCTAACATAGTAAGTGACTGCAGGAGTGTACTTGGATACACATGGCTGTTGGCAGGCCTTGGGTCCTCATTGGCTCTTAACCAAAAATATCAGGGCTTTTCTTTCCTTTTGCCCATGTGACTCTCTCCTTAGGGTAGCTCACAGCATGGCAGTTGGCTTCTCCTGCAACAAGCAATTGAAAGGCAACAAGAAAGGGAAGCCTAAGATAGAGGCCCTGATTTTATTGCTTACTAATATTAGAAATAGTATCTCATCCCTTCTGCTAGATTCTATCCCCTAGGATTAAATCCAGCCCCCTGCAAGATAAGTAGAAAAGGGGTGATCTGAGAGACTATCGAGTTAATCTTATATGCAAATTGCCTGTAGTGTCACCCAGGTGACAATTTGTTGTTAAATTTACTTGACACTCATCAGTTCTATTTTCAAGGCCTCTTCCTGCATTACTCCTTGGCAAACACTTGCTCCTTCTTTTAACTTTCTCTTTTAACTTTTGTCATCCCTTCTGACTTCAAGCCTTCCTCTTACTCTTTTGGCCATTGTTTCTTCTTTTTTTCAATAGAGCCTGAGAAAACTTTAAAGTTTTCAAAGTGTCTTATTCTTCATCTTATTATTTGTCAGATGTCCTTTATTTATGCAATCATATATCAAGTGAGTGAACGTTTACTAAGAGTCTAGCACATATTAGCTGTCCTGCTTCAACCACTTTAGTAAGCAGAACTATTCAAAGATCAATTCCTTTGAATCAGTGGCCCAGGGTTCCTATGTATTCATGTTTTTGTCTCTGAGGGCAGACGTACTGGAGATGTCTGTGACTGTCCTCTGCTTGTACTAAATTTGAAATCACCTGCATAAGCAAATGGGGTAAGAACAGATCATTCAACTTTATTGTTTTCCACTTTTTTCTTAGAACATCTGATGTGGTTTAAAAATTGGTAATGTTTGTCTTGAATTTGCTCATCTGAAAGTGATTTGAGTAGTTTAATGATTGGAACATTTTGGAGCTTTTTCCAGGACACCAAAACTCTTAACATGGTTTATGAATTCTACAGCACTCAACTGACTGTTCCCAGCTGTTGGGGAGATTTGACCAAGTCTCTGCAGCTCCACAGATCTGGCCTCATAGAGACAACTTTTTTGATCTTGTTTCCTTAAAATATTTTCCATTTAATCTTAGGGTCAGGCTTTGGCGTGGTAAAATACCAGAGACAAGAATGGTCCAAAATGGGTAAACACTACAGTAAACACTTACTTAGTAATCATTAGGTGAAAGAGTCCTTGAACTTGGAGCCTGGGAACAGCCAAAGTTCTTCCTGAAGCTCTGATAGGAGTCTGTTGAACCAGAAGATTAATGGAAAAGAAACTGCAAGAACAGAAGTTATAGTGATTGTTATCAATACTTTCTTATTGTTTCTTAGGGAAAACAAAGTCATAAGAAGTTATTTGTGGATGAAGTGAATAGAATGTGGCCCTGAAGAAGGTGACCCTTAGATAATGCAGAGTCTCCTAACATGGGGAGCACAAATCATGCCACCCTTCACGGTAACTTGTGAGGCCTTACCATACACTAGCAGAGTGAATGCCTTCTTACCTTCACTAAAGGCTTGCTATTTTTTCTCTCTCCTTTCCCTCACCCTGAGCCTTTTTCCATGCTGCCTTTATATTCTAAACATGATTTTATAAAAAGACTGTGAGCATTACTAATGTTGAGCTGTATTAAAGAAGTAGACAAACGTCAAAGAGAAAACCATTCAGGGCAGGGTTCCAGAAGACATACCCAGATGACTTCACTTCCAGCTCTGTTGCATGGTGTTGTCCTTGGTCAAAACATAGTGATTAATATTCATTTCAAACTCTGAAATAGCCAGAACCTTCTAAAAATGTTGGAATTTCTGTCAAAGTTTTTTGTTTAGTTTTTAAATTGTTCTGCTATAACCAAAAGTTATATTTTAGTTTTTTTAAAATTCTTCAATCATGTCTAATTTGGGGTATGGAGAAGCTTTCCAAACTAAGTCACAGATTAGTCAAGGCTAAAACAAGAGTTCTGTTCTTTAATAGTCTTTGACAAGAAAGATGCATTTTGGTTTATATGGTTAACAGGTGACAATTTTGGGCTCAGGTAAACTGAGGGAACTTGCTTTGCTAAGAAGAGCAAAGAACTGATACACTGTAAAGTTTTGGAACTCTTCCATCTTTATTCAGTATTCACCAAGCATCTGTCTTATTGCAGATTCTGTTCAAGAGCAGCAAGGGTAATAAGGCGCCATCTCCTCCCCTCAAGGAGCTAGAATGTGTGCTCGATGTGTTGGGGGGGGCAAGCATCTGAAGAAACAGTAGCAAGGGAGTACACATTCTACAGACAGAGGGCTCTCTAGATAATTAAGATAAATAACTGTCTATAGAATGTTAACCAGGACATGTATAAAATGGGAACAAAAGTCTTGACCTTTACTTTCCAGATGTATGGTATGGAAATCATGAAATGCAAAGTGTAGACATACATAATTCAGTGAGCGAATTAAATGCTGTGTTTTGTTATCTCTATGTGAGACAAGAAAGGAACAGTTGAGAGAACATGTTGTAATTGGTGAGGTCTATCTCTACTTCTAAAAACCTTGAAAGAATTCCAAAATAAAGGCGATCTGAAAGCCTTTCTGGACACTAGGAGTCACTTTGTCCCAGATACAAAGTCAAAGCGAGGATGGCACCCTTATCAGTTTTGCCGGGACATCCTTCCTCCTATGCTAAGGAGCCCCGTGTGAGTTCAGTCTCAGTGTGGGGTTGGGTCCCCTGAGAGAACCCAGAAGAACATGCTGGGCGGAGGCCAGACGCCCTGTTGTTACAGTCTCAGCCCCACGTTCCAGTGAGTCAAAGCAGGTGTCCAGGAGGCTAGGAAGCTAGATGATTCCAGACACTGAAAACAAAGGTGCTTCAAAGCTACTGGAAACAGAAAATTGCTTTTTGTCCCCTCACAGCCTGTTTTTTCTCCTCCAAGTGGTTTTTTGTCCCTGGTCATCCTGAACTCTGAATTCCGCCCACTCTGTTCGACTCTCAAAAACTCACACCCCATGGCTATCTCCCATGCTGTGAGCAGCTCAGCCCTTCATTGTGTTCTGTCAGGTGTACATCTTGACTCTGTCATCAGATTCTCAACTAATCTATTTGTTCGGTCCAAATTGGAGCTCCTTCTGTGTGACAGGCCCCACGCTCACTGCTGGGCGGCATCAGTCAGCAAAGCCTCTGTCCCCAAAGATGAAAACTAATAAAGAACTAGTTACACACTGTGAAAGATCCTGGGAAGGAAATTAACACAGTGCCGTGACAGAAAATAACAGGAAGGTTGTCTCAGAAGAGGCAACCTGTACACTGAGACCTAAAGCAAGAGAAAAGGCCGGCCGTGTGAAAGAGGCAGGCAGGTAGGAGAACATTCCAGGCAGAGGTATGTTCAAGAAACAGCAATGAAAGGAGCTTGACTTCCTCCAGGAAGTGGCAGATGGCCAGGCTGACTGAAGTTGGCGAGCACAGGAAGGAGACAGGAGGTGATGTTTGGGTGAGAAAGAAGACCCAGATCAGGCAGGCCAGCAAGGCCACCCCATGTCGTGAGCATTCATTCAACATCTGGCACTCAGCCCAGCACTTCCTTCAGTGACCTCCAGGTGCCCAGCACAGACCTTCTCTCAGAGTGAACTTTAGCCAACACTGGACAGTCAAACTGACTGAGAGGTCCCAGTTATGTGCCAACACTTCCAGAACCTCCCAGCCCGATTTCGGCACAAGTGGAGACGCACAGAGGTTTCTCCTCAGCCCTGTGTTTGGCCACATCCAGCCCTCACTTGGGCTTCTCCTCAGAAACAGAGTAGTGAGAGTGACTCAGTGAGCACATCTCATCATTAACACCCTCCTGGGAGGTGGGTCGCAGTGTGGAGTACAGCTGAGACTTGAGAGCCATGCTGCCAAGATCCTTACTGGGCTTCCTTATCCACCAGCTGCGCGGTGGGGTAAATCAGTTAACCTCCTGAACAGGAGGTTCCTCCCCTGGTCTAGCGGGTCTTTCTCAGGGCTTCTGAGAGGATTAAATGTGGTGACGAAGGAAAAGCCCTTATCACAGTCCCACCCAGGATATGGTAGGCATTCAGTAAGTTATTAGCTATTCTTAGCTACTGCTATGTGATTATTAGCATTAGTATTATCAACCATAGCTTCTTAAAATACACTTCCAAATCCCACCCTTCCCTCTCTATTTGGAGAAACCCTAAGGCAGAGGCCAAATCGGCTGTGAGGGGCTCCCAGACAACCTCAGGCCTGAGTGATGATTTTCTCCTCTTGGCATTGCAGCTGTTCATCCCTTCTCTCAGTGATGCTCAGGCCTGCACTCCCTGCTTAGCTGGGACTTCCTTGAGAACAGGCATGGCACCTTTGGGTGACAGCTACCAGTTCACATTTTAATATCTCTGAAATTGAGAATACACCTTAACAATAATGGTATGTCAAAGTTAACTGACCGTGCTTTTTTCTTAATGTCACATACAGTCACATGTCTTACAATAGGCAGTGCCTTAAATTAGATGAAATACGATAGCTGTGGGCAAAGGTTATAGAAGGACACTTACAGGGTCACTTAGTATATGACCTTGAGCAAGTTACATGCTTCATCTTCCCTTGCGGCAGTTTCTCATCTGAACAATAGACACTGCTAATGGTCTCTTATAGTCATTGCAAGGATTCGATGGCTTAACCTATTGGAAAACCTTTAGAACAGAGCCTGGCACATTGTAAATGTTGTATATTAGTTCTTACTTGTGTTCCCAGTAACCAGCTCCGGATCTGACTGTCATGAGGCTCAATGAGTATTTAGTGAATCAATTAAAGAGCAAATGAAGAAACTGACATTCATGGCAGCACAGGCTCCGATCTTCCCGATCCGCTGGGGAGCTGGCTGGCTGGTGGCCTCCGGCTGCTGTAACTTTGTGATCACAGGATCACGTTCCCAGCAGAGACGGAGCACAGTGGGCTCCAGAGACAGGTGGGGGTCCTGACAAACCATCTTAGCTCAGGGTTCCACCTCAGCCTGCTTGGGTGTTTTCAGAACTTTGTCATAACCCAAGATTCCCATTATCCCTTCTTCCTCCCCTCCCTCCTTTATGAGCCATTAAACTCCTGGGGTCTCCTCTCCTACTCCTGTTCCCTCCTATTTATCCTTCGCAGGCCTTTTCCCCAACTCCCCATAAAACTCTTGCCTATCTAATTCTTTCATGGCTCCTGCTTCTGGGAGGGAGTAAACTAACCTATTCACCTCCAAGAATGCTCCCTGTCCCTACCTTGGTCCGGGGCACATTTTCTGTTTCTTCCCCGGACAAGTGGAGTTCTGCCAGGAGGAGATGCTGAGCTGAGAGGGTGAGGGAACAGCCAGAGAGAGCTTAAACAATGTGGAAGCTACAGCCAGGCACCAGCATTCACACAAATGGTGCCAGGATTTCCCCCGAGTGTCCACCAGGCCACATTGGTTTACAGAAATCCTTGTCCCCTCCTATTGGAGGCCCCAGGATGGTTGTGTGAGATCCACACTGCCAAGGCTGAGGTTCTGCCCCACAGCTGACCTAGTCACTCCAAAACCTTCTCCCTAGTTCTTTGTGTCCACCATGTACCAAAACCATGACTGACTTCAGCTGTGCCTGAGCAAAGCCCCAAGACTCTCTGCCTTTGGGACCTGAGCTTGGCCGGAAGCCAAAGAGGCCCAGTTTTGTCTTCTGCTACCAAAAATACATTCTATTTCCTCTCAGTCCCATGCTTAATTCAAAAGAGTAACTTAAAATGCCGGCTAAACACAGTCACTATTTTTATCTCCACCTCCCATGTGCCTGCCCTCCTCCTCTGCCAATGTGGCCATCAGATCCTAGACTCACACATCAGCCCAACTGTTGAAGTGGAAAAAGTGAACATGCCTTCCCTCAGTCCAAGGAAACTTGCTGCAGTAGCCCGCCTCTTCTTCCCTTGACCTCCCTGCCTCACTGCCCTCTGAGCCCGCTCTCCCAGGGTGAGGAACACGTGGAGAAACAGGCTTTGGTTTCTGTCCAAAGAAATCAATGACTATTTGAGGCAAATAGACGTGGAGGCCTGGAGTAGGACTTGTGCTTTAGCCCTTTGCATTATGGCCCATAGATTCCAGACCAGACCCTCACCTTCCAGAAATACCAACCCCTCAAGTCAGAGGCCATCCTCCTTGTCTCATGGGCCCAGACAGCTTTCAAATGTCCAAAATAGAAGATATTAAGAAACTGTTTTGAAATGTTGAATAGAGCTTGCACCATGCTGGTTATAAAAATATGGACATGGAAAAACAGTAAAATGGGAAATAATTACATTAGAAAACTGTTGGGGGGTTTTTCTTACATTGTCTGTGTTAATAATTTACATAGCCAACTCTCCAAGCACTGGAATAAAAGGGCCACTTCTGGAAGCTGCCTATGGAGAAAAGAGACATTGCTGCTCATCGCTCAGCTCTGGCCCAAAAAGTGGGGCCCACCTTCCTACAAGAAAGAACCAGCTCCTTTCTGCTTCATGATGGCCCTGTGACCCAGGCTGCTTGGTTGAAGGATCTCTGTGGACTGAGGGATGGCTTTCCTGACAGTAGTTCCCCCTACTGTCCCTGAGTTCTAGGTCACAGTCCATGCGAGCATTTAGGGGTAAATCTGGGCAGGACTAGCTGGGAGCAAAGGTGCTCTGGAAGTTGACATTGAGGAGGGTTTGAAGAGCCAATGTTGTTCTGAAAAAGAATCCCAATAGGATTTTGTATTAGTCTACTCTGGCTGCCATAGCAAAGTAGCATAGACTGAACAGCTAATGGAACACTTAATTCCTCACAGTTTAGATGCTGGAAGCTTCAGATGAGGTTCAGCAGAGTCATTTTCTGACTGTCCTGCGTGGTTCTATGTGTCCTCATGTAGCCTTTCCTTTGTGTGTGTAGAGACAGTGAGTTCTGGCAGCTCTTTTCTCTTTGGAAGACACAGGTTCTATCAGATTAGAGTCCTGCCCTTATGACCTCATTTAACTTTACCCTCTGTGGTAGCTTTCCATCACTATAGCAAATACCTGAGATGATCAACTTATAAAGAGAAACGGTTGGTTTTTGGCTCCATTTTGGAGGTTTCAGTACATGACTGATTGGCACCATGGCTTTGGGCTATGGTAAGGCAGCACAACATGTGGACGTGCACAGAGAGGCAAAATCACTCACTTTATGGCCAGAAAGAGGAAGAGACCAGGCTCCCATGATCCCTGTGAGGGCAGACACCCACTGATCTAAAGACCTCCCAGTGGGCCTCACCTCTTAAAGGCTTCATCACTTCCATAGCTCACTACTGGAACCTGGGGACACAGCTCTGCCATGTGGGCCTTTGGGGGACATTTCAGATCCAAACTATAGCACTTCCTAAAAGCTCAATCTCCAAATACAGTTGAGTTGGAAATTATGGCTTTGGCACACATTTTTAAGGCATACCATTGAGCTCATGGCAGGCTGTAAAATGGATCATACTCTATACCAGTCTGCTCCTAACTCTGTCTTCAGGGATTGTCTGGAACAAAGGTTCTCAGTTGTGGTTGCATATTAAAGTCACCAGAGGCCAGGGCCCCATGCCTAAAGGCACTTAATTCAATTGGAGGTGGGACCCTGGAATTAATATTTTTTAAAAAGGTGATCCATGCCTTTTAAAAATCATCTATCCATTGATGACTCCTGAATTAGACAGCTGGTCATTCAACACACACCTGTGATCCTTGGGGATCAGCCAGAGTGTAACAGGCATTGAGAACTTTGAGAGCAATGAGTACATACAGTATAACATTTGGAAACCACTGATTTTTGTATAATTGTGTGGTTGTATCTTTACATGTGCGCAAAATGCATTTATGGCTGTATAGTTTGGTGCACATGAATGCATACAAAAATCAAAATAGCATTGAGCTTGCAATTGTCTATTCTAGTTGTGAACCTATGGCATGTGTGCTGCAGTGGGCTGTTTGTATCATTGAAAGCTCTAAAATGGTCTACTCATTCTTGTAGGCTTGAATGCTACTTTCTCTTTTTCTTTCATTACTAGTGTAAAATCTATTTCAAAATATTGATTTTGT
The DNA here is from genome assembly GCF_000247695.1 of Heterocephalus glaber. Next base: position 1,536,022 of record NW_004624763.1, read on the forward strand.
GGACAAATATTCCATTTTATGAAGTACCTAGCATGGTAAAAATTCATGACCGACAGAATATGAGAATAGTGTTCTCAAAGTCTAGGGCAAAGGGAATGGGGAGATATTGTTTAATGGGTTCCGAGTTTCATTTGGGAGGATGAAACGTTCTAGAGATGGATCTTGGTGATTGTTGCACACAGTGTATTTATAATATCATTGAATGGTGCACTTTTAAAATGTTTAAGTTGATGTTGTAAGATGTTATATCTTTTCAGGTAACTCTTAGGGTTCCACATTTACCACAGTCCTATGATACATGTTGCATTGTACAGAATCCTGGAAGCAAATTGTTCCCATGCAGTTGATAGTTCAGAGGTGATCTCAGCTTTCTACTGGTGAATTTTCTATACAATGGATTAGCACATTCATAGAGGCACTCTTGATTTACTGCTCTGTAGAAGCACCTGAGATTTTGTACATAGTTTCTCACAAGAATCACCACTTATATCCACCCCACTCCTGAAACCCTTCTGGACTCCCAGCTGTTTCTTATTAGTACATCTTTTTCATTCGTAATGATCACATTCATCATAGGGAATTTGTACCTGCACATAATATATCTTAATTCTTTTTTTCCCATTCCCCTTCTCTCCAACACTTCCTCCCTTCCCCATTTATAAAAGCTTTGTTTCCATTTTTTCCCTTTCATTCTCTTTTAAATCCCATTTCCCTTCCTTCCCTATCCCCTCCTCCATCCCTTGTTCCCATTCCCATTTGAACAGGTTTTTCCTACTTCCCAATATCTATCCTCCATTTTGCTCTTTATTTATCCTTTGGGTTTCTCACACAAGAGAAACAATGCTAAATTTAAACATGTGTGTCTGATTTATTTCACTCAAGATTATGGTCTTGAGGTGCATCCATTTACCTAAAAATGTCATGAGTTTATCCTTCTTTATGGCAGAGTAGTACTCTGTTGTATATAAGTACCATGTTTTCTTTATCCATTCATCTGTTGATGGGCATGTGGCCTTTTCCAAGATTTAGCTATTATAAATTGTTCTGCTATAAACATGGGTGCACATATATCACTGTGGTATGATGCTTTTAACTCTTTCAGGAAGAGACCTAGAAGGGGAATACAGTGGACCCTTGACTTACCAACTCAATAGGTTCCTGAGGGCTGGTTGTAACTCAAGTTAGTTGTAATTCAATACAGCTGAGATCTACATTTTTATATAGATATACACTACAGACAAGAGGCAGATGAATCTTCTATTAACCTAATTAACCCAAGTTGTCATATGTCAGGCCAGTAGTAACATGAAGGTGCACTGTACCTGGGTCAAATGGAACCTCTAGGGTTATTTTTTTGAGGAGTCTCCATACTTATTCCCATAGTGGTTGTACCAATTTATACTCCCATCAACAATGGAGAAGGGTTCCTTTTTCACCTACAGCCTTGCCAGCATTTATTAGTTAATTTCTTGATGATAGCCTTTCTTTAGGAGACGGAATCTCAGTGTTGTCTTAATTTGCATTCCTCGAATGACCAGTGATGTTGAAGATTTTTTCATATATTGATTTCCTGTTTGTACGTCATTTGAGAAGTGTCTATTCATTTCAGATGTCCATTTTTGGAGTGGGTCTTTAAATTGAGGGTGTGTGATTTTTTTTTTTGTAAGTTCTTTATTCTAGAGATTAGTCCTTTGAGGATTAACTGGTAAACATTCGTTTTGCATTCTGTGGGTTGTCTCTTCACTCTGTTGGTTTCTTTTGGTGTTCAAAAGCTTTTTAATTTGCTGTGATCCTGGTTGTTGATTCTAATATTTTCTGTGGAATTGTGTTTTGTCCATAAAGTCTGTGCCTACACCTGTGTCTTCAAGAGTATTACCTATTCTATCTTCCAGCAGATTGTTTGTTTTTATATTTAGATCTTTGACCTATTTCAATTTTAGTTTCGTGCATGCTGAGAGATATGGGTCTAGGTTTAATCTTTGGCATGTGGAAAGACAAATTTCCCAGCACCATTTATTAAAGAGGCTATCTTCCTCCCAGTGAAAAAGTTTGGCACCTTTGTCAAAGCTAAGGTATCTTAGTGCTCCCAGCAGTTTCTTAACCATCCAGAAACAGAGTATCTTTGTCATTCACAGGGCCATTCACCACTGCAGCCCATTCTGGGGATGTTTGAATGGATCATCAGGGTTTGTGTACAGGGAAGAGGAGGCTAGAGAGGGGGGACTTGAGGGTTGTTAGAGGATATTGTAAGTGAATACAAAGGATAGGAGTTTTACCATTCCTTTAGTTCAAATTTTATAAAGTGGGCTACACGTAAATGGTCAAAATGAATCAGCCAATTCATTTATTCTTTCTATACAAAATTACAGGGGAACCATTATAAGCCAAGACTTGTGCTCAAACAGCAGCATGGAGTTTCTAGAAGTCTCAGACTAGTTGGGGAGATCTAATGGGCACTAAATGGTAGCACAAGAGAAGGGCCATATACAAGGCACAAATAGCTATTTCTTTGGTTTCCAGGGGTTAGAAATCTATTGCACTTTAAGTGAAAAAGGAATGTATTAACTCACAGGATGGAAGTCATTCGGGGAAAAGTTGCCTTCAGACACAGCCGGATTCAGATACTAAATATCTTCGATTGTTTCTCCTTATCTCAATGATGGTCTTCATTCTATGGAAGACTCACTTCTTATAGTAACTGGAATGTTCCATATGAACACTGTTCTAAAAGTTTTAACTAAAGTTGTAAAAGTGAATATCACTAAGACAAAGTGCTAATTCTAGAGCTGGGAGGAATGGAGAAAACAAGAAGTTTACTCTAACAATCCGTATAGACTGAGCAGTGGTCAAGGGAAGTATCTCCCAGTGGGCAACCCAATGGCTCTTACCAAAAGAGGAAATGGCTCCTGGCCAGGAAAAACATTCCTCTCCATAGTAAAGAAGGATAAATGAGGCCGAGAAAATCAGAGAAGGGGCCTGGCTGGGGCGGGGGCGGGGGCAGGGCTTGCTGCCTGCCGGCGCCTGCCTCTGGGCTGTAGGACTGAGGCGGGAGCAGCCTCCGCAGAGTGCGGCGGCACTGACGCCTTGGGTACCCTGAGAGCTGGGTCATGGCGGGCCTCTAGTTGTGTCCTGTGCGCCTCCGGCCTCGGATTCCCTCTCAGCTCGAGGCGTCGCCACTGGCGCAACCGCCCAAATCGCAGGAAGCTGCGGGCCACGGAGCCCATGAAGGCGCGGGCCCCGCCACCGCCCCCGCGGCACCGCCGCCTTCTAGGAGCTCTCCGAGCCGGCTCGGGCATGGCAGCAGCCTGAGCGCCGGGCTGCGTGGGAACTGGAGGGGAAGGCGGCGCCGCTGCCGGAGGCGGAAGCCGTGGCGGAGAAGCGCGCGGGCACGCAGACGTCTGGCAGCAGCTGGCTACAAGGCTTTGGCCGGCCAAGTGTTTACCATGCTGTTCTTGTCATCGTCCTTGAATTCTTTGCATGGGGCCTGTTGACAACTCCAGTGTTGGCTGTTCTGCATGAAACATTTCCTCAATACACATTCCTCATGAATGGTCTCATTCAAGGTGTAAAGGGCCTGCTGTCGTTTCTGAGTGCCCCACTCATAGGCGCTCTCTCTGATGTGTGGAGAAGAAAGCCTTTTCTCCTTGGCACAGTTTTCTTCACTTGCTTTCCTATTCCACTGATGAGGATCAGCCCGTGGTGGTATTTTGCAATGATTTCTGTATCTGGAGTCTTCTCAGTTACATTCTCTGTGGTATTTGCCTATGTAGCTGATATTACTCAGGAACACGAACAAAGTAGTGCTTATGGATGGGTCTCAGCCACCTTTGCAGCTAGTCTGGTCAGCAGCCCAGCCATTGGAGCATACCTTTCTGCCAGTTATGGAGACAGCCTTGTGGTGCTGGTGGCCACAGTGGTGGCTCTTCTGGACATCTGCTTCATCTTGGTAGCTGTTCCAGAATCTCTGCTGGAGAAAATAAGACCAGTTTCCTGGGGAGCTCAGATTTCTTGGAAACAAGCAGACCCTTTTGCGTCATTGAAGAAAGTTGGAAAAGATTCTACTGTCTTACTTATCTGTATCACTGTGTTTCTTTTATATCTTCCTGAAGCTGGACAGTATTCAAGTTTTTTCTGTATCTCAGGCAGGTCATAGGTTTTGGATCTGTTAAAATTGCAGCATTCATAGCTATAGTGGGAATTCTGTCTATTGTGGCCCAGACGGTCTTTCTTAGCATCTTGATGAGATCACTGGGGAATAAGATCACTGTCCTTCTTGGCTTGGGCTTCCAAATGCTGCAGTTGGCTTGGTATGGTTTTGGATCTTAAGCCTGGATGATGTAGGTGGCAGGGACTGTGGCCGCCATGTCCAGCATCACATTCCCAGCAGTCAGTGCCCTTGTCTTTCAGAATGCAGAGCCAGATTAACAAGGAGTTACCCAGGGAATCATAACTGGAATAAGAGGACTATGTAATGGCCTGGGGCCAGCACTGTATGGCTTCATATTCTACATGTTCCATGTTGAACTGACCAAGTTGGGCCCAGAATTGAATTCTGGCAGTGGTGCCCTACAGGGAGCTGTCATCCCAGGCGCACCATTTTTATTTGGAGCGTGTATAGTTCTTATGTCTTTTCTGGTTGCCTTATTCATTCCTGAATACCGTAAAGCCACTGGAGCTCAAAAACACAGCAACAGCATCATCAGTGGTAGTCTGACCAACACCCCAGAACAGAGCAGTGATAAGGACATTGAACCACTGCTGCAAGACAACAGCATCTGGGAGCTTTCCTTCTTTGAGGAGTCTGGGAGTCAGAGTACTGAGCTATAACTTGAAGAAGGGGAGTTCTGCAGATGTCAACTCTCAGAGCCTTCAGGGGAGCCACACCACATGGAGACTTCATGGTGCTGGAGGGGCCAGGTTGATAAGTGATTCCTTCTTCCTTCTACTCCTATCTCTCTCTCCTCTTGTTCTTTTTTTTCCATTCTTTTTCTGTTTGTACATTAGAACAAAGTAGTGTGCAAATAGTGTGCCGCTCTCAAGGTTATCTGGAATCCAAACTTTGAATCTCAAATAGAAAAGTTCATATCTCTCAGAGAAAATGGCTTTCTGCTTGGCAGGGTGATACATGTCTGTAATCCCAGCATTCAAAGGCTAAGACAAGACGATCACAAGTTCAAGACTGGCCTGGACTACAAAGCAAGTTCAAGGCCAGCCTGGACTACACAATGAGACCATGTCTCAAAAAAGAAGAGGCTTTCCTTTAATAACTGGAGTAAGAGAGACAGTGCTCTTTCTACACTCTTTTCATTAGAAAGTGCAGGATTGTAGTGGAACTGCCATCTTGGGCAAGATTTCAGGTAAAGATTCCCTTCTTTCTTCCTTCCACCTCCTCTGGATGACACCCCAAAATTTTAGCCCACAGGTATTGATGAGTGGCCACTCTTAAGAGTAACCACTCAGTATCAGGGATCCATTGCCTTTGTCCAAAGGCCAAACAAAAAACTATAGTTTTACTCTCCCTTTGTTTTTTTCTATTTCCTATGCTTTTCTAGAATAAACAAATAATATTGACTAATGATCATCTTTAGCAGATGAAGGAAATCTTTCTTACAAATTGAAATCGTATTAAAATAGCAAATCACATTACTGCACCTAGCATCCTGGTCAGATCCACAGTGATTTTACAAAGCAAAACAAAACCTCATCTAGGTGGGTGTAATGGTGCACACCTGTAATCCCAGCTACTTAGGAGGCTAAGGCAGGAGTATTGTGAATTCATGCCCAGCCTGGGCAACACTGCAAGACCACCTGTCTCCAAAATACAAAAAAAAGAAGTCTTCTAATAGCAACAAAGAAATGGAAGACTAAACTTCTAAGAAAGGTTTTAATCATTTGAACATTCCTGAGAGGCTGTTAGTTACTGCACACCAGTGGAGTTTATATCTCAGTTCTCTTGTAATACATTATTACTATTTGTTTTTTCCCACATCTCCCATGTCCTCCTCCTTAGTTTTTCTCATCCATCACACACCTACCTTAACTGCTATGTAGTATGCATTTGTTTTCAATTAATCTTCATCGCAATCTCTTTATCAGACTTCTGAATCTCTTGGGATATGCACATTAAATTCCTTTATAAAATATGAGGGTTTAGTGAAGTCCAGTTTCACAAGTGACTTGCTAATTTTTTGAGATGTTTTATGGACAAAGACAGCTTTACAGATTTATATGTATTTTGCTGCACAGTAAATGGACCATTAACTAGGGCCTTCCAATTTAACAAAGCACTCCTTTGAAAGTTTTATAGGTATGAAATATATGTAGATATTTGTAAGGGTTTTAATTTTTTTGATGGAGTGCTGTATAAATCTTGTATTTATAAATGTAATGAAGGTATTGACAGAAAAAATATATACAACTTTTATAAAGGATTATGTACTGACTGAATACATTTAAAAGAAAATATATTTTGAAACCTGTTCAGATATGGACAGAAATAACATATCTTTTTACTGCTATTGGTTTTTAGGTTAAGCTTCCTAATGCATAATAAATTTGCAATGGATATATTTTTAAGAAAAAAGAAAATCAGAGAAGGCTTCCCACATAGGGCAGTTTTTAAAAATGGATTTTAAGGGCTGGGGATTTAGTTTAGTGGTGCTGCTGCCTGCCTCACAAGCACAAGGTCCTGAGTTCCATCCCTGGTACCAAAAAAATAAAAATAAAAACGAATTTTAGGAATGGGTAGGATTTTGTTGTGGGAGGATGAGAAGGTTGGAAGGACCCAACCAGGGGAGAAATGGCATGCGCAATATAAATGCTGATCAGTGACTTCAGATGAGGAAGTTCTGTGTGAACAGCCTGTTAGCAGGTAATGCCAGGTGTGCCAGAGAGGAAAATATGGAGTTGAGGCAGGAGAAAACCCTGCGTTCACCTCAGCACACTGCCTTTTAGTAATGATGCTATGATTTCCTAAAAACAGAGCAAGTAATATCCAATTTTAAGTGACTTAAATATCACATCACAACCACTCCTTGATTAAAAACACTGTCAGGTTAAAAACAAAAACTGTCAGGTGCAGTGGCACACGCTGATAGTCTCAGCCATTCAGGAGGCTGAGGAGGCTGAAAGATCCCTTGAGTGCAACAGTGTGAGGCCAGCCTGGGAAACATAAGACCCCATCTCCTTAAAAAAGAAACTATCTATAGGGGTGATGAGAAACACTATTTTTGGCAGAACACCTCAATCATGTGAGCAGTGATTTTTATTTTATTGTGGACCCCTCCTCTTGGACTAGAGACGCAATTTCAGTAAATGATAGATAACCATAACCATTGTTATCCAGTCCTTCCCATCAACAAATGAAAAGAACCAGGCAGAGCGATCAGGGAAACAAAAACAACCAGGACCAACCTTTATTCTTGATTTTTATCACCACTTTCATGCTTATTTTCTTTCACATGTTAAATATATAATAACCAAAACTTTATTAATATACAAAAGAAAACATGTGTGGCATGTAAGCATGGTAAAACCCAGGTGCCTGGTTGGTCTCCGCCCCCCGGTTTATGAAGTAAGCTTTTTCAGAAACAGTGTTGGGTGTTTTCTGGGCCCTGGGCCATCCCAAGCAGGAGAGCAACACTGACACATTAGGTTAAGGGTGGTTAATAACAGTTTCTGTTACCAGGGGGGGAAGGCTGCTCTTTTATTTCTTCCCAAGACCTCACTTTGTTCTATTGTAATTCAGTAAAAGGAGATATGGACAAATGGGGCATAGGATGGAATTAGAAAAAGCATTCATGGAATCCAGAAAGTTGTAAGATGGATAACTGATAACTCCCTTTGATGAAACAAAAAAAATGTCCTGAATATTTAAGCAGCTCTGTCTTTCCCCAAAGGGGAAGAACACACATTTTTAGTTTGGGTTAAGTTTGAGGCTTTACAGAGGGGAAAAATGTCATGGGAAAATGGAAAATATTTCTAACGTCTATGGTATATGAATTATCTAAAAGTAAAATATTTCAGGGCAAGAGGGAATATCTGTAAAAAAATTACAGCGCATATGTTGGATGAAAAGTAAAATGAGATTAAACACTTGTGTCATTGAGATAGCACTTGATGTAGTATAAAGTCAAACATTCCTTCTCAAATTCAGCTTCTCAGGGGCTTGACTTCAGATGCCTGAGCATTTTTAACATTATTCTTGCCTTTCTTCTTGATGTGAATAAACACAACTGCTAAAATTATACCTGAAAGAGAAAATTCAGTGTCAAATAAATGGACTTTTCAAATGTACTGTTAGTCCCTTATAAAGTAGTATCATGATAGAAAAAAATGACTCATAACTATTTTTGTGTGTGGTTCACCAAAGTTTTGTTGCCCTAGTGAATTAAGGAATCTAGGAATTGGTATTCTTGGATAAGTAAGCTTATCACTTTTAATCAGTTGGTATGTATCAAGTCCCAAATCATATCGAACCTTGGTGTCTGTCACTGGATCTCTGCCAAGAACTAAGGGGCCCAATGTCCTATACCCCTTGAGTATATTCCTGAACTTTGTACATATTCTTCCCTTTCCCTAGAGAACAGTCCAATCAGAACCCCCAGAGAGCCATTCTGACCTGTTCACCTACCTAATGCCTACTTTGTGTCCACCCCAAATCTAAATTTTCTTGGATAGCTTCCTCATAGTTCCAGCCTACGTACACTGTTGAGTGACCCTGAGTAGAATATCTGAGTTCAGATGTCTCCTACCAAAATTACATTGTACATCTTAGCACTAAATGTGTGCTACCAAAGCCCACTATGAAAACTGGAGATGTTTTAAGGAAATTATTAGTAAGATCACAGGAGAAATCATCATAGAAAGGACTGGTTGCTCAAAAGTCCATTAAAAATCTTTTAATATTCTTTTCAAAATAAGCTTGAGATTATTAAACTATAAAAGCCTATTAATTCTACCTCTGTAATTCTTTGAATTTATGAGGTTAAATGAATATGTAAGAAAATTACTGTTTGGTATATGAACTCAAAGAATCCTTTCAAATTGGGTAGGTAAAAGAATAAAAGTCATAGAAGTAGAAAGGAGCATGGTGAGTAGAACCTTAAATAGCTGCTCGAACTGTATGAAAGGTGTGCAGTAGATGGTGGTTCTCAGTGAGGCATAACATTACCATGCATGTTAGGATGTGTGGCAGCCATGTCATGAAGGCCTTCATGTCCGAAGGAGTTTGGACCAAAGGGTATAAAGGAGGGCCCTTTTCAACCCATGAATAGAGTCCAATGTGACAGCTGGGATCTGGTTTTTTTCTTCTATGACTGAAAGAATGCTTAATTACTTGAACAGTTGAGAATACTTCAGAGGAGATAGTGTTTTCTCTTGTGTATTCCCAGCCATGAGGTCAATGGCTTTGCTCTGCCATGTGCTGCCTGCCCACAGGCCCAAAAGCAACAGGGCAATCAATCATGGACTGGCCTCTGAAACCATGAGCCAAAACAAACCCTTTCTCTTTATAAGTTGTCCATCACAGGTATTTGCTACAGTAAAGAAAAGGTGACTAATATAAAGCCTCTTCTGGAATATTTCTTAAAGTATTAAGGCAGTGCTATGTAGAGGGTGGTTCTAAAGCAACCAGGAAAGTTGGTGTAGTGGACTGGTGGTCTTCGTCTTTGACTAATCCCTTGGTTACTATGTGAGCCTCCACCAGACCAAGCCCTGAAGACAGGCCCTGAAATGAGCTCACATTGCTGAAACCAGAGACAGGAATTCTTAAAGCTGAGAAGTTACACTCACCAATGAATAGAAAAGTGGTCAGGAGTATACCAACTGCCAGACCCACAGTGGGTATCCCAGCCTGTCTACCTGTTGGCCGGAAACAGCTGCCTTCCACACAGGTGCAAAAAGTAACTAAAAAAACAGAAGGGCATTTGGTAGGATCACTTTTCAGGTGAATAGTTGCAGAATCCTATATCAAAAACAAGTATTCTCTAAACCTCCTGCAGTGACAGATACTACCCTAAGTTGCCTGTAGCAAAATACCGACCTGGTAAATTGACCGTCCCTTCCAAAGGTGGCCAGCCCCCATCGTTGATGCGGATCGGTATCTTGTAAACTCTCTCCTCAAAGCTGGTGTGCTTCGTGGAAAGCCTGGCAAAAGTGCCTGTCAGAACAGGGAGAACAGAAATGACACAGAATGAATCTTCAGACTCTTGGATCGGCAGAAAGAACTCCTTGTATTATATACTCAGGGTGACTGGGAAAGGGTTAGCTATGGGTCAAATCACTCAAAGTATCACCTGCATCCTTCCACATGTAACTTCTCATTGTAAATGAAGGCTACATGATCAGCTCAGGAATTCTTGGTGGAAATGCATACTAAAGACATTTAGTTCGTATTACTCCCAGAAGTGTTTATAAATTTGCCCCAAATACTGTTTTAGTAAATATTAAACCTGTGCTTCTAAGAGAAACACAGGGTTATTCCCTCAGACACAGAACTGCGATGGACATATAGGCTTGTTTCCTGTGTTTCACTTTAAAGATGCCTTATCTAATGGCCTTATTTAGGGTATACTGTTAACTCTGATCTGAGAGTTGGCAGCACTAGAACTCCTGCCTCAACACATGGGATCTAACATCATTATCTCTGTAAGGTACATCACAGTCTTCTTGCACTTAGAAACACTAAACAGCACTGCCTTAAGGCTCAATTTCTAAAAATAGTTTTGATCTTATTGCAACTCATTCTTCATTCTTCTAATGCCATCCCATTCATGCCTAGAACCTTTCCAGAATTTGGGGAAAGATTTTCAGACCTAAAAATTATGGCTTCCACTTTTACTCCTAAAAATGACTTAACAGGGATCCGGGTGGATTTATCGTTCCACCAAAACCAACTCAAAGAACAGAAAAATACATGAAACCATAGTTTTAAAGACACCGGACATTAGATAAAGGACAGTGATCACTGAAAGATGACAAATGATATAAGTTCTTACGACATAGAATGTCCAGGTCAGTGCAGAGACAGGAGCCCAGGCATGACCCCAAGTTAGGCAATAGAGCTGGAATAAGGAGAGGTCAAGGTGACCAGAGCTCAGAGCAGAGAACCAGGGAGAGGGGGAAAGAGCCCACATACTCACTGTACAAATCTGCCAAGTTTTTACTGAGTACAGGGCAGAGCATGTCCATAAGGGAATTACCCAGGCATGGGAAAAGAACAAGCAACTAGGCAGAACAATCTCTGGTGTTCATAAAAGGCCAGGAACTGTTCCTGTCCTGGGAGTCAGAGTGGAACACCTCACCATTCATGGAGCATCAGGTTCAGATCACAGACAGGTTTTTGGCCCAGCAGTTGGGAAAAATTAGCCCTAAAATAAATGTTGCCTTGGCCTTGCCTAATCAAACTTAAAAACAGTATGTGAAAGCATCAAACTATTTCCAAGTAACTTAACCGCATTTCAGAATAAGGCTCAAGAATATTTACAGGAATATAAAAGTATTTGGCACCCAGATCCCTGACATTTAATAAAAAAGACATGTCAGAAAAAGAGAAAAATCAATCAAAACTATACAAAGGTGACATTAATAGTTGCCAAAGACAAGAAAATAGTTATTTATAGTAATTTATGTTCAGGAACCCAGAAAAAACATTTACAGTGTTAAGTATAGATATAGAAAACATGAAGCCCCCCACTTACTTAGAGATGAAAACTATAAAATTTGATATGAAAAATTACTACATGGGATTAATGGCAATTTGAAAATAAGAGAAAAAAGTCGTGAGTTTTTGTTATGGATAGGATGCTTTGTTATTAAAGTTTATTATTTTCATAATTACAACTTGCAATTTAGATGTTTGAAAGATAAGAGAAAATTCTATAAAGAGAGCCCAAATAAAGCTGAACTGGTTTGTAGAAGATGGTTAAAACTCTCTAAGTAGTGCCACTTAGCTTTTGGCAATATATATCTGTCCTTTAAAAGCACAGGCCCTCAAGCCAGGGTCAACAACATAAAATATCACAAATGACTCTAAGACATTCATCCTACACAAGCAAGCATGGAGATATAGATATATATTTATATAATATATACATACTTTTAATATTATATTGGTCCACTGAGTATACATATTTTAACAAAAGATAAGAATCTATAATCCAGTTAAACATACATAAAGATTAGGTACACTTATTACATCAAAAGTTGATGTTTATAAGTTACAGACACTTTAATATTTTCCAGAGTGGTTTTTTTTAATTAAAAAAATATTTTTAAAAACATTTCAACAAGGGATTTAGCTCAGTGGTTCTGCCACTTGCCTCATAAGCATAAGGACCTGAATTCTACCCCCTATACCAAAAAAAAAGCATTTCAAACATTTGTTCATTTTCCCAGTGCAAAATAAGGTTGTTCAAGTCAACTTACCTTTCTCCTGAAGAGTAAGGGGAAGGAAAAAAATCTCCCAGAAAATCCAACCTACAACTCCCAACGCTACCTTCTCCATCAATGTTTGCAGTAAATCCTTAGTCAGTGATTTAGTTTATCAAAATTAAAGCCTTGTGATTATGATTCAGTCTTGCTTCATATGTTTGATTTTTTATGCTGCAATGCTTCTATTTACAAAAGTAGAAAACTTATTAGCAGTGCAAGAAAGTGGTTTAAGTTTGTTTTAAATGCCACCTGTCCAATTGTGTGTAAAAGAAAAACAGCACCATTTCAAGATGAAATTAGATATTTTGCATTTATTTATAGACTAGGTAATAACTTAGTCTGTTAATACTGATCAATACCACCTCGACTTGTGACCCCAGAGAACTTCGGTTAGTTTTCAAGCGCACGTTTCTTTATCCTGGTATTTAATAAATTACCCAAGTCAGTGACACGCTTAAAAGCAAGAGTACAATTACAGACTACTTCACCATCTATCTCAAATTCAGCTTTCTGCTAGGTCTGGGCTTGTCTGCTAATGAGCTCTTAACACATGAAAAATTTTGATATTTTGGCGGCTCTTTTCTTTCCCAGTTGAATTTCTTTTTTTGCTAGTTTGTCGATTTTATAGGTGAAAAACAAGGAGAGTAAATACACTAAACCACAAAGATGAACAAAAAGCAATATGATATAATACATGTCACTTTTCCATTTGTATTCAGTGAGTTTTTATATTTCAAGTAGTTGAGCCTTCATTAAATAAGAAACTAAAGAAAGAAAAATTAAAGTACCTTCCAGTGCTAGCTTGCTAGTTTCTTCTGCAAAAGTGCAAGAATAACCTATCATGAACTAAAGAGGACAATGCCAAAGCAAAGGCAGAATGGCTGCATGTTAGGAGTGAGTGATAAAGTTTCTCTGCTGGCACTTAAAATGAACATTTGCGTACAAGTAGTATTTGTAAGAAACTGATGTTGTTAATTAGCAACATATCTGTTGATCTAAGGTTCTTCAAATCCAGACAAAATTGTTTTTAAAAATATATTTCACACATGAAGCTTTGATGTTTTAATTTGACTCTCAAATTAAAATGGTTCAACCCAAAGCAATCCTTTTTCAATAGTGGAGTTGATCTATGCAAAATATTTTTCCTTGTCTCTAAAAAACAAATTAAACAGTATTTTACTATAAGGAAATTTTAAAATTCACTTTAAACTACCCAATTTGTACCACACATAAAAGAAATAGGTTCTTTCCTTGCCCTCCTTCAGCTGTTCAAAGCGGGGAAGAATACTGCACACTGTAAGAGCCTCACTGGCTCCCAGGGGAAAAACTCAGGTCAAGGTCGCACAGGGTGAACACAGAAGCTTGGGTGCTCTGGCTGTACAGTGAAATAGCACAGGCAGGCAGAAGCTCACAGTAAATGCACACCAGACAGAAGCCTGTGAAGCTGTCTCATCTGACTTACCGTTTTGAGGAAAAAATAGAGAGACAAATGTGAAATAGAATTTTTTAAAAAATCCTAGACTTTGTCACATTTACAGAAACCTTAAACCTTTTGTATTTCCATGCTCATAGGTAGTTTTGATACACATGGTAAATAGCTTAGTATTCAGGAAGAAGAATATTGTATTGTTGACAAAGGACAAGCAAATTCTTCATGCTTCTGATATCTCAAATTTGCCAAGTGCAATAGCCAGTTCTAGGTCTTCTTGTTCCTGCTGGTTCAGTTGGACAAGCCTCTGTTCTTCCTCTCTCTCACTCTCCCTCTTGGCCCATTCAATCATATCTTCTTCAGAGAGATAACCACTGAAGTTAGCAAAATTGTTTGGGTCAGCCTCTTTGTTGGCAGTAGTAGAAGTAGAAGTGAATGGATCATAAAACAGCAGAATCTTTTTCTTTGGGGCTATCCCTGCCTGGGAAAGGCTGAAATGGGTCATTCACTTTAAAGGGATCAGAAGAATCCAATTTGTTGATGGATCTTTTCCCAGGTGGTGGCAGGAAGGGTCTTGTTGGAGTTCCAGTCTTTGGTGGCAGTGCTGGGCCAATGTTTCCTCAAATGCATATTTTGGAATGACCATACTGCTGACAGAGCTCAATGTAGTTGAACTAAAAGGATCTTTATTGTTGACCTTTGACAATGTGCTGAAGTCAGCAAATCCATCTCCAAATTATTCATTTCCAAAAACAGAAGCAAAGGGGTCTGTTGCTGAATCACTTGCTGCAGTAACAACTGTTCCAGCAGGAGCAAAAGGATCATTATGCTTCAATGTTTATACCAATGCATTATTGCTGTTGCTGGGTGTACCAAAAGGGTCAGTACCTGAAGTGGCAAAAGGGTCAGTAGAGGATTACTGTTTAGTTAGGTGCAAAAGGATCTGAACCTTTGAAAGGAACACCACCAAATGGGTCAATTTTCCCAGAAGGATCACTGCCAACAAAAGGATCGGACTGGAAAAAATCCAAGTTTGTATATGCAACTGGATCTGTCAATGAACTTGATTCTACATTAAATGGATCTTCCTCTTTTACATGTCTGTAACTGTCAACTTCAGGACAAACTTTTTCATTAACAGCTGCAGTCACCATTTCCTTTTCATCAGTCACATCAGAAGGTGGTATGTCAGGACTACTTCTTGCTGGAGACTCCTGGTGTATGGGCTCAGACTCTAGGTTGCTCGGGCCTTCAGCAGGGTCATTAAGGTTGGCTGCTTCACTGCTGCTGGTGCTGAGGCTACAATAATCTGTTGCACCATTGACAAGAACACTGTGTGGGCTACTGCACCAATTCAATTGATCATTATGATTTTCCAGATCTTTCATTTCCATCAGCCTCATTTGCATTGAAATGATTTCCTGCTGTGAATCTGGCAGTTGCTGTTGAAGAGGTTCCAGCTGAGCCTTTCCTGACTCCACACTCTCCTCCAATTCTGCTGTTTCTTGCTGTAGCCGGCTCAGCTCTTCTCTAGCTTTGGCCAGTTCTTCCTCATAAGTAGAGATCTGTGATTCTTGACTAGTTATTTCAGCTTTCAAAGATGAGTTCAACTAGGCCTCCTCAGCACATTTCTTTCTGACTTCTTTGAGTTGCTCCTCTAGCTGGGCTTTCTGCTCATCTAGTTCTTAGAGAAGTTCCTGTACTTGCTGCTTCTGGACCTGTAGTTTTTGCAGATTAACAGTCTCCCTTTGAACTTCATCTTGAAGGTCCTGAACCTCACTTGCCCTCTGTTTAATAGTATCTTCTTTCTCCTTAAGCTCCTGTTCCACATTACTCTTCTCCCTCTGCAGGTCAACTATTTCATTATTAAGGGTATCTAGCTCCTTAATAGCAGAGAAATCTGCAACAGGACTTGATCCTATGATGTTCTTTTGTAAAGTCATCCTGTCTGATGGTGGAATCATCTCAGGAGTAAGAATGTGAGGAAGATCAATACCTTTTATTAACTTTTGATTAAGTGAAAAGCCAAAGCAAACTGATCCTTTGAAAGCTCCCACAGTCCTTTTGTGTCACATAATGCCCAAATACGGGCTATTTAGGTAGAAGGTAAACCTGTTTTCAGGAAGATTTAATCATATTTAGCTTTTTCTGCAAAGGATCCAACCCACATTTTTCTTTTAGACAGTGGCACCAAAGCTGGAGGCAAGGACATTGGCATAGGTTCTTTGTCTTGTGCCCAGTATACCAAAAACATAGCAACTGCAAACTCATCTCTGTCAAGCATTCCATCATGGGATGGAGTTTTAAGACGTATAAATTATCAAAAATAAAATACAGAGAAAAAGTGAAAAAGAAACATAACACCATAGAACCTTAAGAGGACTTCAAATGACCTGATTATATGTAATTGAATCCCTCAAAGGGAAGAAAGAGTGGAAAAAGAAAGTATTTGAAATAACTAAATTTTTTTTGTAAGTATGATAGAAACTCTAAACCCTCAGATCTAAGAAAATTAACAAAACTTTGAGCAAAATTATACCATGGCAGATAATCAAGTTACTGAAAACTAGTGATAGAATATTTTTAAAGCATCCTGAGAGCTGGGGATTTAGCTCAGTGGTTCTGCCACCTGCTTCGCAAATGCAAGGACCCAAGTTCGATCCCTGGTGCCAAAAAAATAAAATAAATTTTTAAAAAAGCATCTTGAGGGGGGAAAAACATTACTTCCAAGGGAACAAATGATAAAAGAAACAATGCAAATAAGAATACAAAGAAATATCTTTTGTCTGGTCACAATAGAACTAAATTAGAAATCAGAAAGATGTAGGAAATATCCCCCCCAAATACTTGGAAACTAACACTTCTGAATAATCCATAGATCACAGAAAAAATATAAAGGAAAATTATTTTGAACTAATGAAAGCACAATATGTCAAACTTTATGGAATGCAGCCAAGTAATACTAAAAAATAAATTTGTATACCAAATGCCTATGTACATAAATAAAAATGGGTTTCAAATTAGGAAAAGAACAAATGAAACAAAATAAGATAAAGGGAATAAAGACTTGGTCAATGAAATGCAAGCTAAAGCAATGAAACCAAAAGCTGATTCTTTAAGCATATCAATAAAATTAATAAGCTTCCAGCCAGATTTAGCAGAAATATAATTTACCAAGAGCAAGTGAAGTGATATCACTACATATCTGCAGATATTGAGAATAAAATACGAATAGCTGTATGCCAATAGAGTAACAAATTATTTTAAAGATACAAGCTCAACCAAGAAAACTAAAACCTTCAAATCCCAAATGACTTCAATGGTAAATTTCCTGAAATTTAAGGAGGAAATAGTACCAGTTTTACACACATTATTCCAGATAATTGAAGTAGGGCATTTCCTAACTCATTTCATAAGGCCAATATTATTATACCAAAATCAGATAAAGACATAAGAAAAAATACAGACCAATATCCCTTATGACTATAATGCAAAAAAATTCTTAAAATTTTAACAAATCTCATATTTCATCACCAAGTAGCCCTTAAGATCTAATGGAGCCAATATAATTTACCAATTAAAAAAATTAACCATAAAACCAAAAAAACAAACTAACCATACAATTATCTCGTGAACAGAGAAAAAACACTGAAAATTTTAACATCCATGCCTGCTTTAAAAGAAAAGAACCCCAGCAAATTAGGAATAGAAAGTATAGTCCTCAGCCTAGTAAGATGATCTACAAAAAGCCTATCACTAACATGCTTAATAGTGAAA
Source organism: Heterocephalus glaber (assembly GCF_000247695.1). The sequence continues at coordinate 1,553,660 of NW_004624763.1, forward strand.
GGCTGAATGCTTTCTCCCTGAAATCTGGATTTAGTCGGGGTACTATATTTCTGCTGTCACTACCTCTATTCAATACTATATTGTACTCAAGATTTCAGTAGGCAGTAAAACAAGATAAACAACAAGCAAGTACATTAGAAAGGAAGAAACAAAACTCACTTTTCACAGACACCATGACTGTCTATGTAGAAAACCTATGGAATCTAAAAAATATAAGAACTAGTAAGTGAAGACAGCAAGGATGTAGGATATAAGATCAACATCCAAAAATCATGAATTATATTCCTATATCCTAGAAATATTTTGAAATATAAATCTTTAAAATATCAGTTAAAAGAGCATCAAATATGAAATGCTTAGAGAAAATTTTGCCAAAAAAAATCTACATTGAAAGCAAATATAGCTGACCATGGAGGTAACTCAGTGGTACAGTGCCTACCTGCCAAGGACAAGGCCCTAAGTTCTATTCCCAGTACCAAAAAAAAAAAAAATGCATGAAAGAAAAATATATTGCTGAAAGAAAGTAAGGAAGAGACATACTGAATCAGAAGACCCACCCCCCAACTTCCATGTAGATTCAGTCCAGTCCATTCACAATCTCAACAGGCTGCTTTCAGTAGAAATGAACAAGCTACACTCTGAAATTATATGGAAATGCAAAACACCCAGAAGTGATAAAATAATTTTGAAAAAGGAAAAATCATACTGCTAAATTCAAATCTTACAGAGCCACAGTAACCAGAGCAATGGGGTATTGATATGAAGCTAGATCAATGGAACAGAAAGGAAAGTTCAGAGGGCCACATATAGGGTTACTTGATTTTTGACAAAGTTGCCAAGAAAATTCAATGTGGAAAAGGTAATGTTTTAAATAAATGGTGTTAGAAAACTTAGCCATATTAAAAAAAATGAACCTTGATTTTTACCCTATACTATATTAAAAAATTAACTGGAATTACAGAACTAATGTAAGAGCTAAACCTGTAAAATTTGGGGGAAGAAAAAAAGTAAAAAATTTTAGTGACCTTGAGTTTGGTAAACATTTTTTAAACATTTAAAAAATCACAAATTATAGATGAAGCAAAATCAAATTAATTTGTTCATTTAAAAAAATCTGCTTGTTAAAAGACACTACTAAAAAATTTAAATGGAATTTCCTAGGAGAGAGTATTTACAAAAGATACATTGGACAAAGTATATGTATTTTTCAAATGCCTACAATTCAACAATAGCAGCTGAACAGCTCAATTTAAAGGAACAATATCTGACCAGACACTTCACCAATGAAGATATATGGATGGCAAACCAGCACATGAGAAGATGCTTGGCACGTCAGTCTTTAGGAAATACAAATTAAAATCATAAGACACTACTGTTCACATGCAAATGAATAAAGTTAAACTGAGTGTAGCCAGCATTGGGGAGAATGCTGAGCAACTGAAACTCTCTTATCTGTGGAAATGTAAAATATTAAAAATGATTTGGGAAGTAATTTGATATTTTCTTAAAAATTTAACCATACATCAACCATATAACCTGCCAATTCCACTCCCTCATATTTAACTAAAAAAGGAAAATGTATGTCCCTACAAAATACTTAACAAATGTCCAGAGCAGTTGTAAACAACCTAAACGACATGATCGCCAGGTGATGCAGTCATAAAGAAGTATGGGTACATGCAACAACATCCCTCAGAATAATTACGCTAAGTGGAAGAAGCAGACAAAAATGTATACATATCATATTCTATTTACATAACATTATTGAAAAAAACTGATAGTATCAGAAAGGAGATCAGTGGTTGCCTTAGGAGTGGGGAGGTGGGAAGGAGGGCTTGCAATGAGGCAAGAAAAACTTTTAGGCATGGTGAAATACTCATTGTGCTGATGATTTCAGTGATCTTTACATATACCAATTCTTATACAACTGTACACAATGACTATGTGTAATGTACATCTGAATAAAGTTTTAAAATTTGTGAAATCTGTTTCTCAGCTGTCATTGGAAACTGCACATGATGCTCAATTATCCAGCTATCCAACTACACTGAAGCAAATGCTTAGTGGGCCTGGGGCTTCCTTCCCTTCGGAGACTTCTTATAAGGTTCCTGGAACATATGAAAAAGCTCAGTCCTGAGTTCTGAAAAACCACCCCCCAAGGCAAATAAAACCTAATTTCATCAACCCCCCGTGTTTTTCTGAAGTATCTTTGACAACTCACCGTTGATCTTGGAAACTTCCCAGTCGTTCTGTAAGCTTTCGCTGCCGAGGGCAAATGTGAAGTGGAAACCCCGGAATGTCTGCTTATCATCATCCGTGGCCTCGAACACCAAACTTCCAGGCGCACTGAGGGGGTAGCAGAAGAACAAGCCTGTGTAGTCCTTGGCCAGCCTTGCGGGGTTGTCATTCACATCCTTGAGGGCCAGGTGGAAAAACGAGGTGGAGCTCAGGGAGGACCCGCCTAAGAAATGGAATGATTGAAACGTGGTGTCAGCATGCTCACTGTCCTCTTACTAAGAATATTTCTTTCTTTTAAAAAGTTCAACATTTAAGCACGTATGCCTATTGAGATAGTAGAGAGAAGCTCTTAGAATCAAAGACCTGGTTTTATCGCTGAAATCTTAATGATAATACCAACAAAGATCTGTATACTATTGCTTCAAAACTGCTGCTGCACATTTACAGATGGGAAGACTGACACTCAGAGACGTTGTGTGACTTACTCGAGGTCACACAGCTGGTGAGAAGTAGGTTTCTACCCCAAGGTCTAGCTAATGCTCAAACTCTCCTTCAGACCTCAGCACTGCCTTACAAATGACAGGTCAGAATCTATACCACCTTTCTTCAGCTGAAAAACGTAGCTTCGTGGAGATTCCACATAGAATTGAGTGTTGTAGAAAATAGTAAAAGGCCGCACAAATGTTATGTGTTATATTGTGTGGAGAAACCTGTAATGTGCTACACAACCAGTGGGTAGCCGTGTGATCTTGGGCAAGTAGCTTAATTGCCCGGCGCTTTGATTTCTCTCTCCACTAATTTTGCTCCATAATAGAACATACCTTACAGTGTTGTATGACAGGTAAGTTGTTATACTATGTGCATAGTACAGGCTGTCAGTGCCACATAAACATAGACTATTTTCTCCCCAACGTCAAACACACTCTTTCTACAATTTGACTTTGCTTCAGTTCCAGTCAACCCTGTTTTCTTGTTTTCTTTCCCAACTGTCTTCTATGTCCCTGACTAAACAAGAGGGGAAAACCCACTGGCGTTCTTGAAGTCATTTTGTCTATTTACATTATTTCAGTGCCAGCAACTGAAAATGGACCAGTGTTTGGACAGTTGATTCGTGAAATTTCTCAAGTGTGAGAAATGCCTCGAACATATCCACAGAGAAGTATGGAGCCCTGCAGAATGATGTAGGGGCTCACGGCATGAAGGGTGAGGAGCCAGAACCTTTCGCTGACTAACTGGGAGTCTCTAAATCAAGAGTTAGGAGTACACAATATGACAGTGGAATTCACTCCAGCTGAGGCAGTGACACAGGCTGCCCCTGACCCGGCTCAGAGGGCCCATCCACTCACACTGCCATTCTGAAGTTGGCACAGAAGTTATGCATTTCTGCCTGCTTCGGTTTCATTTGACTGTGGTAACTTTATTTTTCTTAATCTTTTCACATACAGGGACCAGTTTTATGATTTCCTTCTCTGTTCCCCATTCCAGCCTCCAATATTGGGCTTCACATTTTGAAAGTTGCTTTTTATTGGTCTAAAAGTATATGTATGTATTGTGTAATTTGTTCAATTTTTTTTTTCTTGGTAAACTAGGCATATATTTACCAGCTAATTAGAGCCTCTGATCAGCTTAAGATCAACAGATATCCACTGTGGCTTGGAAAACTCCATTTAAATGCAAAGAATTCAATGTCTTAATTAGCAGCCTTATGACTGGTAAGCATATGATTCCTGTGAGCTTATTTTAATTTGAAAAATTCCCTGTTACTCCACATTCAGAGCCAATGGATGACATATTTCACCACAACTGAACTACATCGGCTGCAAAGATTATGCAAGGATTATTCAAACATCCTGAGCTTACCTGTATAATAGTCTTTTCTTTCCAAAGTTTACCCTATTCCATCTAAACCAAGATGCCCAAGTCCCTACAAACCTACTGAATTAGAATCTCAAGAGTAGGATCCTAGGATCACCAGTAAGCAGGGTCGCCAGATGATTCTGACACACATCAAAGTGAAGAACACTGCATAAAACATTTCCTGCTTCCAAAAGGATAGAACCTACAGGGCTGTGATGTGAGCTCCAGGAGCAAGTGGTGGGCTAGATCACTAGGCCACTGGTTTGGCCTAGCTCCCAGGAGAAACTCACAACCTCATTAGAGGGGGGAGGTAGTATAGGTGGGGGCAGTGGGAGTTCCCTGACAGAGGTGGGAGCCCCTACTAAAAAAACCACAGAGCACATGGCATCCCTGAAGGCTGGCCAACATCCAGGGACAACACTGCCCAGAGACATCCCAGCTCACAGGTGCTTCTCATCTCTAACAAAACCAAGAAGGGTGGGCACTACCTCACACTTCTGTCCTCTTCACATCCTTCTAGTTTAAAGCCCGTTCCATTCTGGTGATTTGAGCTCGAGTTCTTCACCCTCCCTCTTGTTTTCCCAATGCACCCCCTGATAATCCGTGTCCCATGAATTTTGCTCACCTACTTCAGTGGCCACCACTTGCACCCGATACACACTTTCAGTTTCCCTGTCCAACGGAGCCACACTAAAGATCTCACCCGTGATGGGGTCAATTTTAAGCCAACCTCTTGTGTCGCCTCTCAGGGAATATCTTCATGAAAAGAAAATAGAAGAAAGCCTATATTATTCTGCATGAAAACAAAACAGTTTGTATATCACTGTATTATATCAGTATTATCACTTGTGTATTTACAACAAGGATCATTATCTCATGTTAAATATTTATTTTTACATCCTCTGTCCTCAAAAGGAGAATCTAGTTCATCATTACAATGTAGTATTTATGCTTTTTTATTGGAAGGGTATAGTCGCAAACTCTAGAAGAAAAAACTTTCCAGGCAATCAATCCAAATTAAGGCAACGTAGAAGTACATTTAAAAAGCTCTCAGCACACCTCCCTCTATTAAGAAAACCTAAATGCCCAGAGGTAGAGACATTCAGTAAAACAGGTAGATAATCACAGACCACCAGTGGCTTAGTGAATCCCTCATTCAACAAACATCAGATGAGTACTTAACAGTACCAGGCAGTGGGCCAGGTGAAGGGCTTACACAGGGGGGCTCTTAGGCCAGTGGAAGAGACAGACACATTCAGATAATGTCAATAAAAATGTGGTAAATACACAATGGATCCCTCTGGGATCCCAGAGGGGTTCATAGGATTCAGAGATGTCTTGCTGACAGATACGTTGATGCAGGCAATGGGGGACTTCAAGCCATAGGAGATGCACAAGCTAGAGCAGAGAAGCCAAGGAATAGCTCAGTGCATGTAGAGGAGTGGGGTACATCTGAGAAGCAGTGGGTGGCCAAAGGTGTGGCAACAGAGATTTGCAGAGCCATGCCATGAGAAGAAAGGCAGCCACAAGTGGTGGTAAGCAGGAAAGGAACCCAGTCATATTTGTGCTTTCAGTGGAACTCGGTAGGTGTGTGAAGGGTGGAATCGAGGCGAGACTTGGACCCCAAGAAAACTAACAGGCACAGCCCTTTGGGAAGCAACAATAAGGGCAGGAAGATGTCCATATCATTAGACTATTTACCTAAATAAAAAATAACTTAATAGAGGTTAAAGAATTATATACTTACATACTCAAAATATTTTCTATGATAAAAAGTACTGGAAACAAGCTACATGTCTAGGAATAAAAATGATGTGAATGATATTTAAAGTAGTTTTTCTCAGTAGTTGTTCGTTGTTTTCAGTATATAGTACATGCCAAGCACTGTGTGTATGGGCATCAGACAAAAAATCCTTTGTGCTTGGTCCTTCACCATGAAAGAGATGCAAACCTTTGGGGGCTTTAGAAGTGGAGTCAGATGATACAATGTGCTTTTATAAAGACTCATTCTAACTGTAGCACCGTGAATCAACCCGGGGCCAATAGGGGATGGCAGGATGCATACACAGCAGACATGGTGATGGCTTGGACCACATCCGATGCAGTGAGAAACATCTGGATTCTGGATACCTCAATGAGAGAACCTATAAAATTTGCGGATTGATTCTAAATATGTAGAGCTGGAGAATTAAATTGCTCTGGCTAAAAGTTTGATGTCATCCTTAATTCTTAACTGACTTACATCTGGAACTTTTTTATTTTTTGGTACCAGGGATCAAACTCTGGTCCTTGTATATCTGGGACTATTCATTGTTCCTCATTCCTGAGATACTTTTTGATTGGTCGTCCAGAGCTATATCTACAGGATGCCTTCTTTCCAGTCTCCCATGCCAATCTCCCCGCCTCCCCACTCTGAAACTCAAGTGTTAGAACATAAAACAGGCTGTGGTAAGTCTGCTCCTTGCTGTGGTGTGGATAAGGTTCAGTTTTGCTCCAGGGTTCACAGGCTGGAGGCTTGGGTCTTAGTATGGTGATGTTGGGTGATGGGGCCGAGGGGGAGGTGTCCTTAAGTTAACATGGCCTCGTGAGGTAGGAAAGAAGCAATTGCCAGGGATTTAGCTCAGTGGTTTCGCCACCTGCGCAAGCACAAGGACCCGAGTTCGATCCCCGGTACCAAAAAAAAAAGACTTCATTCCTTGGAAAGAAGCAATAAAGATAGAAAGGGGACAAGGAAAATAGTTTCTAAATTGTACTTTTAAGAACACTGCAACTTCAGAACACAATCAGTTGCCCAAGGTGATAATACTTTTTTCCCTTCTAGGAAATGCCCTCCAAAAAATTCCTAAGGGTCTAAAAGATACAGCAAGGCTGTAAATTGGGCCTGTGCTTTTCACCTGTGTTATGACTGTGTCTAGATGTCACCCCAAAGCCTCATGTGATCATTGATGGGACTTTTTCAGAGGTGGTTGGATCTAGCACACGTGATGCTAGGATTAAAGGTGTGTGGTTACTAAATTAGCTAACTGATTGGTTTGGCATAGTTCTGGATAGGATTAAAGGTTCCCACCCTGGGTGTGAGTGCTACCAGCCCTAAAGGCAGGTAGCCTGGATAAGATGTAAAGGACAGAAAGAGGCTCTCAGCTTCTTGCTTGCTGCTTTCTGCCTGCCCTTCTTTTGCCACGGACTGTTTCTCCTCTGTGATGCCCTGGAGACAGTTAACTATGCACTGAAACCTCTACGAATTGTAAGCCAAATAAACCTTTCCTCCTTTAACTTTGGCTGGTGGGTATTTTGTCTCAGCAATGAGAAGAGTAACTGAGACAACCTGTAAACTGTGTCTGCACTTTTCCTCTGATGCCATAGATCCACAAACTCCAGACTTCCATCCTCAAGGAAGCCACACTGTTAAGTGGACAGCGTCTCTCTGCAGTTCAAATACATGCAGATGGTTTGCATTCTAACCTAGCCCACTAAGTGGGTACCTGACAGACAACAGGCCACACATCCTAGCTCAGCCATCTTGAGGACACCCCAAAGACCACATAAAAGCCCTGAACCCCTACCATAATGTGCCTCTCTCTTGAGGCCTGCTCGCCATTCTCTGAGTGTACACTTCTTTAACTCTGCCTAGTACAACCTTTCTATCCCTTTCACTGAGGCATCCTGCAATTCTTTTCTGTGACAAATCAGCAAACCTACAACCTACCCTGCAGGTGGGATAAAATGAAGTCCTCATCTCCTCTCCGGGGGTCCTCCTTAGATCTTGCCCAGTGACACTTGGACCCCATCTGGTAACCCTTGAGCTTCCAGAAATGTGAGCTAAATAAATCTCTCTTTATAAAGTCACATATTTTATAATAGCAATCAACAGGCCAATATACATGACAATCAGAAAGACTTAAAACTAAAGTTCCTAAAGGCCCGCTCAAAGGGAGGCAAGACCCCCTTCAAATGTTTAGAGAAACTTAAAGGATTGTCATTTGTAACTACATGCATTGGTTTAAGCCATCCTGAAATATTCACTTTACAGATAATGTTGCACAAGACATAGAAGCAAAAGGTCTGGGTTCAAGTCCTATCTGTCCCCTTATTAACTATATGACCCGAAAGATTCTCTAGGTATCATTCAGATATCTAAACTAATCATCATTGCACATTAAAAAAATAATTGGGTATGCATACTTTAAGACAGTTTAGTCCTAGTGAACTCAAAAGGACTTTGAATTGTTAAGATGGAAATATTTCCCCACTTTGCTTATCCACACCACTTTGAGCATCAGCCCCTCCAGGGGTGGCCTGAGGATGCATCTTGCTGCCCTAGACCAGCTCTCCAGAGCACCAAGGGAACCGAGCCACCTTCATTCACAAGAGCCCCTCCCTTTGTAGGCTGGCCCTGTCCCCTCACTTGGGCCTGTGCTTCCTGCTCTGTCTGAAGCTCTGGTCTTCCTTGGGCTGGAACCCTTCCCCAGGGTCCAGGAGGTGGACACCATGCCCGGAAGTCACCAGCTCTCTCTGGTCCATGCAGCAAGTGGGCGGCAGTGGAATCTGATGCTGCCTCCCACTTGTCTGAAACACCTGCTCGAGCCGAGGCCAAAGAAGCCCCTGCTCAGACCAGCAGGTGCTGTGAGGATGGCCAGCTTCTCTCCCTTCCCAGCCCTCCTCAGCCCCTCTGTGAGGTTGCAGCACACAGCTTGGCCTCCCCAGCCCTGCACTCTTGTACCTTATGTCCAGACCTTCGGGATCCTGGGCCGTCACATTGCTCACTTTAGTGCCCACAGCCACATCCTCACTGACTTCCGCTTGGAAGACAGGCTGGGAAAACACAGGTACTTCATTCACATCCGTCACAAAAAGAAAGAAGGAGGCGAAAGAACTCAAGTTGTATGTGACACCAGGTACCAGAGGCTCAGGATTTTGTGCGTGGACCACAATTTTGGAAATAGCTGCTGTTTCAAAATCCAGAGGCTGTGGAGGGAAATAAAATAGGGGAAAATGATTTTGGGGTGATTAGCTCCTTTAAAAGATTTATTTCCTATACAACCCTCACATAGAACAGCGGTTCCTAATGCAGTGTCACCAAAAACCTACTTCTCAGAATGGAACCATGAAAAAGTCTTCACTGTAGGACTTATTAGGGTTTTAAGATGTTAATGTACATTTTAGCTTTCCTAAAAGAGGAAATGTAATTCTCAAATTTATTTAACTCTAGGACACTTCCTTCATTCAGGAGAAATGTATTGATTCTCAATACAGTTCTCAAAGAAAAGCTTGGGAATTGTTTATGCTATGAAGATTTCTGCATTTGTATAGACAATGATTTTACAGCAGCCTTAGGAGACAAATCACAAAATAAAACACATTAAACTCATGGAGGAATAGCTAAAGCATGGAAACAGCCTGTTTGTCAACAGATGAATGGATAAAGAAAATGTGGTACCAAGAGAGCATGTAAAGGTGCAAATTTCCAATGATGAATGCCATTATATTGTATATCTAAAATGTTCCAATATAATCAATGTTTAAAAAGAAAATGTGGTATATATACACAATGGAGTACTATTCAGCCATAAAGAAGAAATCTGAGCCATCTTTAGGAAAATGGATGCATCTTGAAACCATAATGCTAGGTAAAATAAATCAGACACAGAAGATTAAAATGCATAATTTGTCTTATATGAGAAACCAAAAGCATAAGTAATTTAAAAACCAAAACAAGACAATACAAAACAGGTAGATCTTTTGCAGATGGGAAGGGAATCTAAGGGTGGAGGGAAAGGGAGGTGAGGACGGGGAGGGAAGAAGAAAGGAATGAGGTGTACTATGTACATGTACCTACTGCCCACAGTGAATGTATTATGTATCACAAATGTGTACAAACACCCATTTTTATAAAGCTCATGGAGAGTGTGAGAAGCAACAGAGATGATGTAAAGACAGATGATCTGCTCTCATTCCAGGCCATGCCACATGGGGCCAGAAAGGGAAATTAAGAAGCCAATGTTGGTTTAGTATGAGAATCATTGAATAGGCACAGCTCTCTAAAATGGAAAGAGTTACTTAAAAAGTAAGTTCCCAACTCTGGAAGTTTTCAAGCTGAAGCTTAACATGTGGTGGCCTAGAGATGATCTGACTGTCACATCAGGAGCTGGTTCTACAGGACTTCACAGCGCCACTCGGGGCCACAGCTGATCCCCCTCCTCTGCCAGGGGCTGCACAGTGGACAGCTCCTGTGCAGGCTCAAGGACTCAGTCAGGCCTGAGGTTGCAGCTTCAGCTGCTGCAGAGAGAGCCTGGAACCCAGGAACTTTGAGCGATGTCCCAGAGGCTGGTTCAGAGTGGACAGTTGTGGAAATGCTGCCCACGCTGTTTGCTGCTGCCCAGCCCTGGCCTGCTCTGGGGCAGATGGGGACTCTTGAGGTTAAGTGCTGTCAGGCACGACTAAAAAGGGGGCTTCTTTGCACCTTGCCTTGGCTCAGTTTCTCTCCTAGGACCCCCTTTCTTGAAATTCAGAGTTTTGGCTTTCATTTTCGTATTGTAAATTTTTCCTTTTTGAATTCTTGCTTCATGAATCTTTTCAACCAGCTTCAGCATCATCTGGAACACTGCACGTTTTCTCTCTCTGGAGCAGCTGAAGCAGCAGGTCCAAGTGAGTGCCATTTGATATTAGAATCATGCATGTTTGGCGTCCTTAGGCCCAAGGGGAAAACTCCCTGTACTTTAAGGGGTATTGATGGCAATATATCTTTTCCTGTAATAATTTTTTAAACACTCATCATATTTTTCAATTATACCTAGTAAGTATCCATTCACCACAAGTGGCCAAATTAGTTTAAGTTGGTTCACAATAAGTGACTACTTTAAAATGTTGACATGTGGGAGTCATCCTCAGTGGGATGGATGGACCTGTCTTCCTTTGAGTCCTAGAGAGCTCTGGTCCTGGGGGAGGATGGGAGAAAGCTGTCCCCACCCAGCACAAAGCATAACCTGCTGCCAGCATAGTGCCTAGCCACCCCCTACAAAGTCTGAAGTCCACCCCACCCTTATCCTTTACTTCTGGCATTCTCTCTGTCCATGTAGGCAGACACAAACAGAAGTTGTTTTTCCCTCTTTTTTTGGTACTGGGGATTGAACTTGGGTCCTTGCACTTGCGAGGCAGGCTCCGGAACCACTGAGCTAAATCCCCGGCCCCACGAACAGAAGTTGTAATGGCGTCTTTCCCAAATATCAGACTCACACAGAATGCTGTGCTTTGAGTTGGTCCACACACAGTCCTCTTGGCTGAGGCCCAGGGAGACCTTCTGTCATAGAATAGCTATACAGCAACAGCGTGATCGAGTTCCAAGATTCTGTCCACAAGCACTTCTTTTCCCCTTTGCTTTTGTCCATGCCCTGTGGAATTATGCCATGTTTGTCTTCATTGTTAGCCCCTACCTTAAGCTTCCTGTATTCTGGCTCAAAATTGTCCTCCAGAGCTTCTTTGCAGCCTCCAGCCCACTGCACTGCAATTCTTCAGCAGTTAGCCACACATGCAGATTCTCTACTGCTGTACCCTTCTCTGGCCGTTTCTAACTGGAAAGTTTCACTCTCTCCCAAAGAAGGTATTCAAACACTTAAATATGTTGGATGACAAATGAGTCATCTGGTAAACCCTGCACATACTCCAACACAGATGAGGCAGCTACAGAGAAAAGAGTCAAAGCTCAGGGATGCATACATGGTGGGGGACAGACATGGGTGAAGAAGGGATAGTGAGATCTCGTGAAAAGAAGCAGGAACTACGAACTAATACTTTGGTTCCAGACCACCTTTTCCTTAAACAGAGAGGTACAAAGCAAGAGCCAATGGGCTTAGCAACACTATAAAAGGTAAAAAGAGGAAAGGATAAACTTGTCTATCAAAAATTGAAAGGCGATCCAACAATTTCCAGTCACTAATTAAGAGGAGTCTGTGCTGGTCGTGGGGGAATAAAAGGTCTACAGCCAAGGGCCACAGGGCTCATCCTCCTGAATTCCCTACATGTGCAAAGGAGGAAATGAAGCCCTGAGCCCCAGCTCCACCTTCCACAAAGCTTGACAGACTTAGCAAATTAAAATATAGAATACCTACTTACATCTGAATTTCAGGGAAACAACTTTTGGTATATGTCTCAATTATTGTATGGAACATATACCAAAAAATGATTCAGCCTATATTTTTTGTGGCAATCTTATCTCACTGTAAAAGTTATTTGACTAATTAGTGACAGACTAGGACTAGAACCCTGACTTTCTGTCAGGAGAGGAATGACAGAGTACACCAAGAGCCCATCACCATGCCTGAGAGCTCACTGCTAATACTATTTATAGGTCCTCACACAATCAAATAATCCACCAAAAAGACAAATTCATTTAATGGGTTATTTACCTTTTTAACTGTGACATATCCTGCATTGGTGTGGGGATCTGTGTCAATCCCCAGTCTTCCCTCGCTGTCCCCCTGTGTAATTTGATACAGGATTTTAGAACTCCCAGTAAATGGCTCATCAGCATCTGTGGCTTGGATGGTTAAGATGGTATACCCAACAGCTGTGTCTTCACGAAGAGTCAGGTTTCCATACTGAGGAGGAAACGGGGCAAGGAAACAATGAGAATGTCCACTGTCATCAAGCATAATTGCCAAAGAGTACACTTGTCTCAGAATGGACACAGTCATAGTCTACATCAATGTTTACCAAGCATATTTTTTTCTTCTCATGAATATGGTGCAGTTGATTTTAACAGCAGTCGTAGTTATGAACTAAAATCCCTGGTACAGAGGAACATATCTCAGAGATCTACTAGTAAGATTTCACCTCCCATATCCAATATGTCTAATAGCTATAATTATAGTCCAATGATACAAAAATAGCTGTAATGTATTAAGTACCTACAGTGTAACAAATGCTCTAGGTGAATTGTTTTAATTAATTCTTAACAAAAGGATAGAGGTTAAGAGCTTGCACTTTGGAGTCAAAGAGCTGTTAGGAGTCCTAACCTTGCCATTTGTCAGTTGAGTACTTGGAGCAGTTACTTCACTTCTTTAATCATTCATAGAGATTAAAGAACCTACTTTCTGTTTTCTGTGGGGATTAAGAGAGACAGTAATGCGCAGAAAGCCTTGAATGCCTGGTTTGTAGTCAACACTCAATAAAGATAAGAAATAAAACACCCTATTGAATAGCTATGTTAGATACCCTCTCCACTTAACCGGGGAGCAAACCAGGAGAGGTTAAGCTCACCCAAGATGACACTGCCAATGAGTCATAGAATTGAGATTTAAACGCATGTGCGTCCAACTCCAAAGCTTGTGCTATTAATCGCTGGCCTAAAACATCTCCCACTCCCCAGAAAATCCCCCAGACCATCTCTCTTGGTGTGTGATCTTCAAGATGGTACCTGGGAGGGCCCTAGGTGAGAACCACTGCAATACACAAAGCAGGCTTTTGGTTGCTATAGCCAGATTGGTATTTCTAAACTCTGAGATTTCCAAAGCAAGATTCTTACCCTCAATCTAAAAGCTTCTATCTAGATGCAAGGAAATCACAACACTGGGTAAGGATGGATGCCCAAGAGAATGGAGGCTGAGAAGTAATGGATTCTTTATTTCATGCTTGCTTAACCCCAGTGCCTGTTATACAAGATATATTTAGTCACACCTCTTACCATTCCAAGCCCTATCATAAATCAATCCCCTTCTTTGTCACAGCCTTGTTTCTATTTTGATTTATGAACTTCATCAGAGGGCTCCAGGCTGCCTCATCATTGACTTCAAACATGACAAAACAATCTAGTCAAATGGGCTTCTCTCTCCTTCAAACTAATAAAGCTAGACGTCCCTTTTAAGGGAAACAGTGATAAAGCCATCACCAAGACTAAAGCCTGTATTGAAGACAAGAAAATAGTAATTTGCATTTGCATTCTTGATGTTCTAAATTTGTTTTTTCTTTGTCTAATTCTAATTCTTACAAATGTCTTGAGTATATTTTGTGTTTAACTTAAACCAGAGCCTCATTTTTTGGTCTTCTCTTACCCAATTATTACAAAATGAGTTAAAGTTGCCAATAATCCAAATATTAAATATTTGATTCAAAATGCTTGAGACCCAGCAGTAACCTATACACAAAATCTATAATGACAAACTGTAAGCAGCCACTCAAATTTGTTCAATTTAATGAAGATGATGATGGCTGTACCTTTTAAGCAGTCCTTGGAATAAATGAGCTGTTGGCAGGAGTTTATAAACACTTACTCCCAGATTCTACAACAGTGAATGTTACTGTTCCCTGAAGACTTCTACTCAAGATGGTGTCTGGGTTTGTGACTGGCTCAGTGACAATGGCTACCTGTCATGTCTGGCATTTTTCTTAATGATTGTTTTTTTCCCCAGAAGTAGGGGTTGAGTAATATGAACAAAGTATAGGAAAAACAAATGGTGAAAACTACTCACATCTGATTTTTCAAAGATGGGAATCTGATCATTGATATCAATGATGTTGATTTGTATAGCACAGAAGATCTTGAAATCTGAAAACCAAAGTTATATCACAGAAATTTTTTACTGTAAATAATGCATTAAAATCAGAAATCTGTCAGGAAAAAACTGGCAAGTGAAATGACAGACATATCACAACTTCATAGCTGACATGCAGTCTCTCTGGGGAGAGGATTCTCCGCTTTTCCCCACGCCCCTGCACTCACAAGCATGTCACCGAAAAGGAGGTGTGAGATGAACGCAGACGGAGGAAGTGTTCTGGACTCCCCACACCCTGAAATGTACATTTAATCCCCTTTTGCCATCTGCTTCTTGGAAGCACCAGAAAAACCCATCAATGTTGTCTGAGCTACTTCTCTGTACAGCATGTATCTCACAAAGGAAGCAAAGACTGGCAGAGTTCTGTAATGTATCCATGATGAGGCACGTAACACATCATAACTAGAAGACAAATAATTATGTGTAACCATGGCAACAGGTATGATACCAACCTTTGTCAGACACCTCCACTGTTAAGTTGTACTGAGGAGCATCTTGCTTTTTCAAGGACCGTCTAGCTAATTGGACCTTTCCCTCATATTCTTCAACCAAAAAGAGTCCATCTATGGGAACTTTGGGGGTTTGTTCCACAATTTTATACTTCAAGATGCTGTTGATAGTGTTTGCTTCATCCATGTCATGGGCGGTAAAGATGCCAATACTGCTTCCTATGGAGAATGAAAGAAAATCCATTCATACAGGCCCCATGTCATCTGTTTTAAATTGTTTTCACTCAATAAGCAGGTTCCTAGAAAGCACTAAATAATCTTACATAGCAGACAAAGGCTTTTACATTAATTTTTATCCTTTACCCTTCCTATGGTGTACTTTGTTAACTACTATAGTGCATTCATTAGCCAGGGCTGTCATATAGTGTCATGGACTGGATGATTTAAACAATAGAAATTACTTTCACATGGTTCTGGAGGCTGGAAGCTGACAAGGTTGGTATGTGTATGTTCTTCTCCCTATGGCTTTATATCATGTTCTCTCCTTACCTCTCTGTATCCAAATGTTCTCTTATTAGGAGGACACCAGTCATATTGGATTTAGGGCCCACTGTGAGGACCTCGTTTTACCTTAATTCCTTCTTTAAAGACCCAACCTCCAAATATAGCCACATTTTTAGGTACTTGGGGTTAGAACTTCACTGCATGAAGGGGTGGCACAATTCAGCACACACAGGGCATTAGGACTTCAAAATACAAATTTGAGAGGGATACAGTATGACCCATAGTACCCTTCAAAAGTTCTTGTCAACGCAAAACCTCAGTATCGGACTTTATTTTGAAAGAAGGGTCATTGTAGATGTAACCAGTTAAGGATACTGAGATGAAATTATCCTGGTTTAGGGGAGCCCTCTGATCCTCATAAGAAAAGGGGATGCTGAGACACACAGAAGCAGAGATGATGTGAAAGAGGCCAGATACTGGAATTATGCTTCTGCCAACAGCCAATGGAAGCCAAAAGAGGCAATAGATTCTCCCCCAGGAGCTCTAGTCCCTAGATTTCAGACTCTCAGCCTCTAGAACAGAGAGACTGATTTTTTGTTGTTGCTGTTTTAAGGAACCAAGTCTGTGGTGATTCATTAAGGCAGTCCTGGGACACGAGTACACATGGCAAACAACATAATCCAACAAGGAGAAACCAAGGCTGGTTTGCCACTAAGCACCTTTATGGAACAACTACAGAGACTGACCCCACCCCAAAGATAACACAGGGCAAAGAACAGGCATGGCCCCTCCAACCCTGCCCTTGTGTTGCAGCTCATAGCCCTAAGAATTATGTTCCTGTGAATGTTTCAGTCCAGGGAGCTCTAGAAGTCAGGGGGTGGCTCTGTGCTGTTAGTGCTGAGTTCTGGTAGGCTCTGAATCATCTGCTCCTTGAAATGGGAACTCTGAATTTCTTTACATGCAGCAATAATCCCACCAGGGCTAAGATTTGAATTCATCCCATTGTGGATTAGCTAACGTGCCTCTCCCAGATGAGTTTAACTCCACTGGCTTGACTGGAAACTTAGCAGGTTTTGGCTTGAGGAAGTGGGGAAGGGAAATACCTGTATTATGCCTACAGTGGATCTAGATACATACAGGTGTGTCACATGGAGTGGGTTCAGGGGCCATCATGAGCAACAGGACAGAAAGAATATGTGTCTAGTGTGCTGTTGCTTATTTCTGAATCCATTGCAACTTAGTTACCTTTGTGACATGCATATGTCCTTGTTAGAAAAGTAAGTGGTAGGATGAAGAGTGCCCTGCTGAAATCTGTGATCCTTTGGTGTTTGAGTAGCCCTGCTTTGAATGCTTCCCCTTAGCAAGTGGACATAACAACTGAGAACACCATTCTCTCCCTCCACAGGAAGCTTCCAGCCATCAGAGGCACCATGAGGACCACTGGCACCAGGTGACACCTCCCGGTGGGAGCAAGAAGACTTTTCACATGAACCTAAAGTGAAAGAAGTGCCATATTTGACTGAGGCAGGAATAAGTGACAGCCCAAGCTGATTCAGGGCCATATACAGCATTTCTTGGGGGCATCCAGGAATACTTTAGGGTGGTAGGGATGCATGAGAGCCAAATTTCCTGCAAGTGGGATCTAAGAATTATTGTTAGTATTGCTACAACTTTGAATAAGAAGTCCCACAAGATACTGGATGATACAAGACTGAACAAGAGAATGTAAATAAAAGAAGGTAAGTTAATATTTTCATCCATGCATGTCTTGACATCTCAGCTAGGTAGTAAACCTCTAAAATGCAGGGGATTTGTCTTTTCCCTCTTCTAAGCTACACATACAGAATATATTTATAAGAATTCTTGGTCTATTAAAAACTTTGTATTTTTTAACAATAAATTCTCACTTTTAAAGAAGCCAGTAGCATGCTGAGCCCCTGAACAATTTATTCTCCCAACAATAACTTCCTTATCATTCCCAGAAAACTAGCACTATCTTCTTCCCAATGAGATGGGCAGCCTCAAAGATGGCTCCCAATACCCCTCACCTCTCAAGATTCCTAACTCTTTATGATTTCCTCCTTTGAGCATTGGCCAACCCTAATGACTTTACCCTGATGAGTAGCACATGGGCCAACATTTCCAAGATTAGGATATACAAAGACTGTAACTCTCTTGTTCATATCCCCCCCCCCCCGCTGTGTTTGTGTGTTTGTGTGTGTGTGTGTGTGTATCTCTGAATCAGAGGCACATAGGTGCCTGGAACCCAGATTCCTGACTCACAAAACTATGAGATAATAAATGTTTGTTTTAAGCTACAAAGTTTTGGAGCAATTGCTTATACAACACTGGATAACAAACATACTGTATGCTTGGCCTAAGGCAATAGATTTGAGGTATCATATAGAAAGGTTTTCAAGAGTTTCACACCTTCATTCAGCATCAGACCATCCTTGATTTCCATAAAGGATGATACCACAGGTGTTGTTTGCTATTGTTATGCATTAATTATACAGTTGTCACTATGACAAGAGTCTTCTTTTTTTGGTACCGGGGATTGAACTCAGGACCTTGCACTTGCAAGGCAGGCGGCAGCACCATTGAGCTAAATCCCTGGCCCAAAAGTCTTCCTTTTAATTTACCAAAATCTTGCAATTATTGTTTAACTCTTCTTGTTGAAGCAAAAATTGGAATAAATTAAACAGAAAGGACCTGAGAAAAATACAAGGTAGCCTCCGTATGACTCCTGACAGCACAAAGGAAAAGAATGTTCAAAGAGCAAGAAAGCCACTCCTGGCACACCCACCAGGCCACCAGGAAAGCGGCTACCTCATCAAAGGTGTGTAGCAAGAAGAGTAAAGAAAGCAAAAGAAACTGATGAGAATGTGCACAAGGAATATAAGGATCTCACCAAAAGGGAGCAAAGCCCTAGAGATGATGGTTGCTAAGCTTGTCAGCCTTGGGAACTTCATGGCACAACAGACCAAAGCATTTCAAGAAATGCAGCCAGTTTACTCAATGGGCTCAAGTCCAAGGAGGAAACAAGTAACAATTGCCCCAAATCTAGGAAAGCCATTAAGATTCCCAGGAAAGCCATTAAGATTCCCAGAAATCACAATGTTCTTATAGTAGCTGTTTCTATACAAAACTTGAAGCTATAATGAGATACAATTTTTTTAAGTGGAAAAAGACAAAATAGGTGAGACTTAACTTTATCCACCAGCCTCTTGAATTATGAGCTTCCTAGATAGCAAGGAGGCCCAAAGGTCAAATTCAACTCTATCAGTATTGTTTACTTATTTCAGAGTATCTGACTTTGGGAGTCAGTGTTTGTTCAGCAAATTTTATCTCTTTTAGGTTAGTTAAGTAGAGGTCAAATAAGACAACTTACAGGAAAACCTTGCCAATGAGATACCTACATGTATGCATACAGGATGATGGTGGGATGGTTGTAATGCTCGTGATTATGCAGAGGGTGATAGTGGTAATAATAGTAGATGGTAATAATAACTAGTGGTGGGAGTAGTTATAAAAGCTCTGATTTAAAATCACTACCCAGATACTGCTTGAACCAAAAATGTTCTACCTATATGGTCTCACGGTCAATCTCTGTGCTGGGCCAGACATGGATGACTGACCACTATTAGGTCTCCCTGTCCACCTTCTACCCAACTGAGGGGAAAGGAGTCACATAGTTAACATAGGAGGGCAGCTACACAGCATCCAACAGCTCTCACTTCTTACCCAATGCTTCATTCTCCTGGACCTCAAATGCAGTCACTGGAGATGGACATGACGGTGAATTATCATTAATGTCTTTAACTTTCACATGAATTTGCAGTGGGTACGAAAGTAGTTTTCCATACTCATCCTTTGCAGCTGCATAAAAAACATACTACAACAGGAAGGTCAGAGTTGAGACAAGACTCCTTCATTGTCCCCCTTAAAAGGCAGAGAAAATTGCTGTTTCATTTCTAGGTCATCCCCTGCCCCATCTTATTTTCCATTTACTTAGAATTGGGAAATGAGAAACCATGGCTCAGACTGGTGGCCATATTATCAAATTATCATGTCTTTGAGGTCCCATAATATGGTGGGTCTGGAACGCAGATTTTTTTAAAAGTAAAATCGATTTTGCTCTCAACTCTAAGTGGATATAGAACTTTGTCTTGCTGTGCTGCCTGTGCAACTCTTCCTGTTTTACTTACTGAATCCTTTTCTTCTCGGTCCAAGGGTTGAGTCACATAAATATCTCCTTCCTGGTCAATTGAAAATGGGAATCTTGGAAGCTTTTCCTTTTCAACTAAGGAATACTGCGCACCTGGATCATTCCACCGCACCTGCAGGGCCCAAAGAACAGTGAGAAAAAGCACAGGGGTGCAAGAGAACTGGTTCTCCTTTGGGAATGCCTTTAGATGTCGGTGCTTCCTTATAGCAACTGAGTTACATTTTTTCACTTTCAACCTAAAATAAGACATTAAAAAATTATGTTGCTCAAAAAAGCAAACCAGGGGAGTTTTTCTTCTCTAAACCAATTCTTTATGATCTGCCCCCTAAAGACTTTGTGGGCTGCTTTCTTTCAGAGGTATGACTGGGAAGGCTTCATCTTCATGAAACATCAAGTTAGCAAACAAAATGTACTTGGTACCGAGTGTTGTCTGAGGACTAAGCCATGATATATGAGAAGTTTCTAAAATTTAGCACTGAAGATGAATAAGAGCAGTAGGAGATGCTTTAAACTCTTCTCCATGCAACTAAAGAAAGATAAATGATATATAAATAAGGCACAGTCCTCCCTAAGTATTTATTCTTACAGTTTTTAGGAAAAGAGTTACTGCAAACTCCTAGAGTTGTTTTTAAATCAACCTAATAAAAAAAAATAAACCTGATAGTAAGACCAGTTAACTTTCTGGACAGACCCTGGCTTCTCTGATACCCTAAACTATTATTAGTTTATATTTTATATTATTCATAATAATATTTATGGAGGAATTACTACTACATATCATGCACAATTCTAAATACTTTAATGGATTATCCCATTTACTCTTCAAACAGTCCTATGAAATAGAAGCTACTGACAGCTCCATTTTATAGATGAGGACACTAGGGGCCAAAAAATTAAATGTCTTGTTTAAGATCCTAGAGCTAGTTGAAATTTCCTCATGAAGCCATTCTCTTGGGCTAATTGGAAACTTTGTCCCTTGCCAGTTTTATAAGTAGCACCTACAGTACACACTTAAGGCCACGCTACTGATTCTACAGTGAGCTCGTCCTATGTCCTAAAATTCAGTCTACATTCTTATTCCTTGAACTGTGCCGTGTCACTTTTCTTCCTGGGTTTCAGAACACCCGAAGCACTTTCTCCAGGCTTAGGACTTGGGTGTGGGTCCCCAGGATTTCTTTTCTTTGACAGCGCCAACATCTATGGATTGCAATGAGGGTAATCTGAATAATGAACAGGAAGGCTTTAATCCAGTATCTGAATTTGAAATCCTCATGGGAATGTGTACTGGCATGCTTTCTTAGTTGCCAAAGCAAAATCCCACTTTTATTCTTTTTTCTTTTTCTTGCCTGAATGTGATACTCATTAATTTAACATTTATTAAATGACACTTGATCTTAGCCAAAAGGCCGAGAAGCGATGACATTTATTAAATGAAAGTCCCTTTCAATTAGACAACAGAGAAGATAGGATAGGCCATACAGGGCCCTTTAGCTACAACAGTATCATTAAAAAAAAAATCTTAGGGCATGACAAACTGAGTTCTTTTTAACATTAACATCTTTTACTCACTTTCACAGGTACTACTTCAGTGACTCTTCACAGTAATTCTGAGAAGTCTTATTATCCCCATTTTACTGAGGAGAAACTGGAGCCCAGAACAGTTAAATTATTTATTATCAGTCATTAAACTAATGGGACAAGAACTTGGTTTCAGTTGTCTGCATCCAAATCCAGGCTCTCACACCACCCCACAGTGTTCATGTTATAAGAAACCTCCCCGGTTTCCAAAAAGACCAGATGTTGGTAGGATCCAGGTTGGATTTCCAGGAGCTAAGGTAGAAAGGTTTGCAGGTGAGAGCACCCTCCACGGAAGTGAAGGAAGACCATCTGGATGGGAGAGAGAGGCACACACAGGAGACAGAGTAGGGCACTCTTCAAGGGGAAAGATCGCCCGCTAGGACTCATTTATCCTTGGCCGTTCCTGTGCCTGTCTCACAGCTTCTGAGAGGTTGAGTCTATCGGATCCAGACTTTCCCCCACAAGATTAATAGCTTTTTAAAAATATTTGCAACCCTAAATTCAAACCATGTATATGACATGTGTGTCATAGATGACTCACTAAAGCCACCATGTCCCCCACCACCAACAGGGAACCACAAACATCCCTGGTGTCTGCTTTCAAGGTGAGGGGGGTAGAAATTTTCTCTGAAAGTTCAAATATACATCTGAATCCAAGTTTTCTTCCCATGATGATGAGCTCCAGAGACTTGGGACCAGAGATTGCTTAATTTGCTTTTTAATCATGTGGCACAATACAAATGTGTTTGTGAAGGATATGAGGGTAAGTCTCTACAGATTGAGTACTTATCTAGTAGGTGCTAGGTGCCACTTGGGTACTACCTGGGTGATTTTCACAGGGTGAGGATCGGTTGAATTTTCCATAATCTCCACAGGCTCTGGTGTTTTCCAAATATTCTCCTTCACTGTAACATCTACAGATGCAGTATCACTGAAGGAGTTCTCACTCTCGCCTCCCATGTCCTTCACTGAGACCACCAGATTGTAGGAAGGGTTCTTAACAGGATCCAGTTCCAGAGCCCCTATGGGTAACAGAGAAAAGGAAACATCTCTGAAAGTGACAGACCTATGTCTCTTTCTCTGGCCCAGTTTCGGGTGGCTCCCTTGACTTACCTTGTCGGGTAAGTGATATTGCCCCTGTTTTGTTGTTGATCTGAAAGTACATAATATTGTCGATCTTGGGGAGTTGAATGACAATTTGATAAAAAAGATGGCCATTGGGAGTGGCTGGATCATCCAGGTCCGTAGCATTGACATACATGAAAGGCTTTCCTATTTAACAACACACACCCAGAAAACAAAACAAAAAGATAGTTGAAAACCAGACCAACCATACCCACTTTTGCCTTCTAAGAAACAAAGATCCAATGGAGGAAGACACCATGGATTCATATCAGTAAGAAATAAATCTTTATTCTTCTCCCCTCCCCTAGAATACAGTTTCTCAAAGGATGGTCAGAGGATCTTTCAGGGTCTCTGAGACTATTTCAAGATGTCTATAAAGTTAAAAAGCATGCCTATGTAGTAGATCCATTCAAGCCACAAGATACTTAGTGGATTTTACTGTTAAGGGGTAAGAAATACGTTATTTATATGGTTTCAGATTCTGTACTGCAATGACTCTTTAGGAAACTATCATTTTTTAAGTTTTGGTATCATATCAAAAAAATCTGCAAACTTAAAATACTATTAAAATGTTTCTCTCTTTCCCAACTACATGTCTGTTGAGACTAGTTTTTATTCAGGCATGAATTCAACCAAATTAACATATGGCAGTAGAATAAATGTAGATGGAAATAACACAACTGTTTTCCCTTAATCCAGACATTAAATTTGCAAAGATTGAAATGATGGTGCTCTTCTCAGCATTGTTAATTTTCCTATATTACTTTTGTCTTGAAAATAGTTTTTTAATTAAAATATTTTTGTGTTTTTACATGATTTAATAAGCTTTTTAAAAAAAATTTCTAACACTATAAATAGGAATAGATATAACCAGTGATGAACCAGAGTCAGCTAGTGGGAGTCAATTTTGAATTTTAAGAAATTTTGTGAGTGAATTATTAATATCATTGGCAGCTTGACATGAGCCATGATGAGAGTTTTTATATAATGGAAATTCACAAATGCCACAAATTAGGGCTCCACATGCTCCCAAAAATAAAACTGTAATCATTGACCAGAACATCACTGGCACCCATGTGACTAAAATTTCACTGAAACATTCAAAAAATTTTAAGAGTCCTGAGGCCAATAAGTTTGAGAGCCACTTCGCTAGAAGATTCTATTGGTGAAGAAGAAAAAAGGCCTGGAGGATTTTTACATAGCAGAATCCATGAGTGAAAGTCTTTTGTTTGCAATCCCAGGGTCAAGGACAGGAACAGCAGAACTGCTCCACATAATGAAGTAGAATAAATATTGCTTCCTGAATTATTAGTTGTAGGCACTAAAGGATGAGAAAAGGAAAAGACTGAGTATTATAAAGGAATTACTTGATGATGAGTTGATGACAATAGCTAAGACTCTTCCTGAGAACTTGGAAGTCTAATTTTTAGTTTTGTTCTGTGCACTGTTATGATGCAATGCTCATCAGAAGTGCCTGCCACATGGACTTATGCCTTGATGAAGAGCTTTTATGGAAACAACAGGTAGAAAGTCAATGCACCATAGAGAAAGGACGAGCCATGTCTGAGAGATGAATATAAGAGAAAATGAACTGGGAACCAGCAGTGACTATGCTAATGTAGGTTCCTGCCTGGATATGGGAGAGTGGGCTCACCTTTCCAGATGGTTCTAGGGTTTTTAAAGTTGACCATACAACAGTGGTTCCCCACACACACACTTGACAATGTCTGGAGACGTTTATATTATCACAACTCAGGGTAGGGGTATCACTGGCATCTAGTAAATAGAGGTCAGAGATGCTGCAAAATATTCCCAATTCATAGGACAGGTCTTGACAAAAAGACAATTATCAGGCCCAAAATATCAACAGTACCAAGGATGAGAAACTCCAGTCTACAGCAATAGAGATAATAAAGCAACTTCCAGAAGATCACTATGAGATTTAAGCTAGTAAACGTTTAATAAATGATAACTTCAGCTGCTAGTAACACAAATCTGGCATCTCCATCTGAGACCTCCATGAACATCTCCAGGCCCTACTCTCACCTGGGCGAGAGTTCTGCCTCACTGAGCCTTCATACTTTGCCTGAGAAAACATGGGACGATTGTCATTGACGTCCTTCACTTCTATGGTGATGGGGACTGGACCCTCCACTGTCACTCCTTGAGCATCCAAGGCTGCAATCTGATGTTGAGGGAAAACAAACCACCTTGGTGAGACTAGACTTCATACCACACACACAGAAGTCACTTGAAAGAAATTAGAGTTCAAAGAACCAATAGTTTAATGGCTGTAGGAGAAGAGGAACTCACAAGAGACCAAATTGGGAGCTGCTAAAATAGGTGTCCAGTCAGTAAGCCTGGGTCATCATGGCAGTAGCTTTACCACAGTGGAAGGTGCTGGACACTGAACATGCTCCTATTTTAAATTGCTGGAGGTGGTGAAGAGCACTTTACCTCTTGAGGCTAGGGAAAGGCCATGTGCTGTCACAGAGCTGTTATGGTGATCAGCCTCCAGAAGGTGCTGGACAGGAAGCTGTTGGCTTGCTGTTATTTAGAGTTAGCTCTCTGCCATTCTTAGGTGTTCAGACACCACCATGAAACTAAGGTTTGATAGTCAGCCTCTGGCCATTGGTTCCTTCTGCTTTTTCCAAGGCACTGACACTGACTTCAGTATAGCCACAGGCAGATAGCAGTAAAGCGTCAAAAAGACACCGGCTTGGTTTGGGTTCTAGTGCCTGAATATGGCCTTATTTGAATGTGTAAGGCCACTTGAGGGTCTCAGGAATGTAAATTGGATTACTCTAGTCAAAAAGGTTAAGGAAGAGGGTACCATTGATATATGCTCCTCCAGCATTAGTAAAAAATGTTCACATGAGGTTTGCAAAGTTAAAATTAAGAGAGCTGAAATGGGGTGCAGGGCATCAAGGTATCAATGGGGCTTGTAGGACCTGGGGTGCTGCAGAAGTTGGAGTCAGATCCCTTTGTCTGGTCTCAACTCACCTGGAGATTGTGAGTGGCTCTTGTTTCCCTGTCCAGGGCTGTAATGTAATACAGAAGTCCATCAGGTTCTATCTTAAATATGCCATCTGTCTCCCCAGATAGTTCAAAAGTCACAGCAGGAGGATTGGCCTTAAACTGAAAAAAAGGAAAAAAAATTGAAAAACAAAAGAAAAAAGATTTTTAAAGATTAGGTCATGAGGAAAAACAATGTGATGGATTTTGTAGAAAGTCACCAATATCAAGCATCATTTCCATTTGCACAATCACTAAAGAAATTCTGAGCACTCTAAAGTAGTAAATTCCAAATGTTTGATTGTGACTTAGTTTTATAACATTCAAAATACATTTCCCTCAAGAAACAATATATAATATAATTCAGTACATTGACTAAACCTGTTAATGCTTTATATTGTAGCTGGAATTAAAGGAGATTTTTGGTGAGGGGAATGTCTGAAAGCTACAATAGTACTAGCATCTAAGAAACATTAAAAAGGCCAATGAGCTGAGCCTTTTGGGCCAACATACCACAGCCCCCAGTGCCAAGGAACACAGCCCCACCCCAGCACTGAGGCAGTGAGCCACGCAGTTGCCAGCAGCACACACACACACACACACACACACACACACACACAC
>NW_004624763.1:1590844-1609961 GCF_000247695.1 Heterocephalus glaber
AATAGTGGAGGGTGTGAAGGGAGGGCTAGGAATGGGGAAAAAATAAGAACCAAGATGCATCATGTAAAAAAGAAAAAAAAAAAAAAAGATGCATCATGTAAAGGTACAAGTTCCCAATGAGAAATGTAAATGTGTTGTATACTAAAATGTACCAATAAAAGAATTTAAGTAATAAAAAAAAAACCTCCAAGTTCCAAAACAAAAGCTGCCAAGTACGAATTATAAATCCAACAAAACTGTCCTTCAAGAGACATGCACCAAAGCGCCTAGCTGGAAGGGACTGAAGTTCACAGGAGTGCAATGACCTGACC
This sequence comes from Heterocephalus glaber, assembly GCF_000247695.1. Next base: position 1,591,156 of record NW_004624763.1, read on the forward strand.
AGTTTCTCCTGTCTACATCACATTTCCCTCAGAATCCTTAATTAGTGATGATGAACCAGGCTATGACCTAGATTCATTTTGTATTCCTAATCATTATGTTGAAGATTTGGAAAAGGTGTTCATCCCTCATGGACTACTTATGTACAGGACTGAAAGGCTTGCTCGAGATGTGATGAAGGAGATGGGAGGCCATCGCATTGTAGCTCTCTGTGTTCCCAAGGGGGCTATAAATTCTTTGCTGACCTGCTGAATTACATTAAAGCACTGAATAGAAATTGTGATAAATCCATTCCTATGACTGTAGATTTTACCAGACTCAAGAGCTACTGTAATGACCAGTCAACAGTGGACATAAAGTTAATTGGCAGAGATGATCTCTCAACTTTAACTGGAAAGAATGTCTTGATTGTTGAGGATATAATTGACACTGGCAAAACAATGCAAACATTGCTTTCCTTGCTCAAGCAGTATAATCCAAAGATGGCCAAGGTCACAAGCTTGCTGGTGAAAAGGACCCCTTGAAGTGTTGGACAAAGGCCAGACTTTGTTGGGTTTAAAATTCCAGACAAGTTTGTTGTTGGCTATGTCCTTGACTATAATGAATACTTCTGGGACTTGAATCATGTTTGTGTCATTAGTGAAACTGGAAAAGCCAAATACAAAGCCTAAGATAAGAGTTCAAGTTGTCAAGAAACATTGGGAGTCCTATTGGTATTGCCAGCAGAATTATCGGATGTTCCAGTTTTGTGGCCATCTGCTTAGCAAAGCTTTCTGCATGAACCTTCTAAGAATTTTTATCCATTTTGTATTTTAGAAATGTCAGTCGCTGCATTCCTGAACTTTTTATTTGCACTGTGAGCCTATAGACTATCAGTTCCCTTTGGGTGGATTGCTTAACTTGTGAATGGAAAAAAGTTTCATAAATTATACCACTATTAAATGAGAATATTGAAATTGTATCTGTAATAAATATTTAAAGAGAAAAATATTAGTTTCTTAACTGGTATTTTCATTTTTGTATATTCAGGAAAGAGCAGAGGTGATGAATATTGTTCATTATATTGCCATGTGCTTAGAAAAGTAAGAAGCAGTCAGTTTTTTCACTGATGTCAGTGACAACATCTAAGAGGTTTTGTTCAGTTGAAAAAAAATGTGTTTCAGTAGGGTTGACTCTTTTTTCCACTAGTTCAAGATTATTTCCCATTATTTTTTGTCAACAGTTTCTTTTAAATGCAAATAAATACATTTTTTAAAGTAAAAAAAAAAACTATCCTTCAAAATGAGGATGAAATTAACTATACTACTATCAGATAAAACAGACTTTAAGTCAAGATTGTTACTAACAAAAATAACATTCTGTCATGATATAGGATCAATATACCAGGAAACCTTAACAATTGTACTTGTGCCTAGCAATAGACTCCAAAATACATGACAGACTGACAGAGTTGAAGGGAACACAAACAATTCAATAGTAACCATTGGCGATTAAGACTTCACTTTCAATAATGTATAGAATAGAGAATCAACAAGGAAATACAAGATGTCAATAACACTATAAACCAACCAGAAGCTAACACCTCTCCATAGAATATTCCATCCAACGAAAGCCAATTATGTAGAACATTTTCCAGGGTAGATCTTATGCAAGGTCATAAACAAATCTCAATAAATGTAAAAGGACTGGAGTCATATAAAATATGTCCTCTTATATAACAGATTGACGTTAGAAATTAATAATAGGTTGAAATTTTAGTAATACACAAATATGTGGGGAAAAAATATGCTCTACTAACCAACAGGTCAAAGAGAAATTCAAATGGAAATTAGAAGACCATTGAGATAAATGAAAAACAAAAAAGCTTACATATGGGATGAATATAAAAGCAGTACTTAAAAGATTGATAGATGTAAATGCTTATATTTAAAAACAAGGATCTCAAATCAATGTTAGTATTTCACTTTAAGAAAGTAGACAAAGAAGGATAAACTAACCCCAAAGCAAATAGAAGAAAGAATAAGATTAGAATGGAAATTACCAAAATAGAAAATATGAAAGGAAAGGAAAAAAAATCAACAGAGCCAAACGTTGATTCTTTGAAAAGATCATCAAAATTGACAAATTTTCATCTGTCCTGACCAAAATAAAAGAGATGCCTCAAGTAACTAAAATCAGGAATGTAAGCGAGCATATTACTCCTAATCTTCCAGAAATAAGAAGCACTTAAGAGAATATTATGAGAAATTGTTTTCCCACAAACTAGACAACCTAGAAAAATAGGCAAATTCCTGACAGACAAAAATACTAAAACTTACTCAAGAATAATTTTTTTAAATAAATAGAACTACAACAAGAAAAGAAGTTGAACTAGCAATCAAAAAAAATGCCACAAAGAAAAGGCCGGGGCCATGGGGCTTCACTGGTAAATTGTACCTAGCATGTAATAGAGAGTTAAAATTATACCTTCCCAAATTCCTCCAGAAACTAGAAGATTAAGGAACACTTCCCAAATCATTTTCAGTCCAGTATATCCTGATACCCAAATCAGAAAAAGACAACTTCAGACCAATATCTCTTATGAATAAAGACACAAAATTTCAATGAAATTCCAGCAAACTGAGTCCAGCAACATAAAAAGAAATATATACTATAAACAAGTGGAATTTATCTCAGAATGCAAGAGTGGTTCAAGACATGAAAATCAATTAATGTAATATTATTTGTTAATAGAATAAAGGACAAAAACCACATGAGTATCTCAATAGAGCAGAAAATTATTTGACAAAATCCAACATCCTTTCATAATAAAAATACTCAACACATTGGGCTAGGGATTTAGCTCAGTAGTGCCACCACCTGCCTCGCAAGCACAAGGTCCTAAGTTCGATCCCCGGTACAAAAAAAAAAAAAAATACTCAACACACTAGGAATAGAATGTAACTTGTCAAGCTGATAAATGATATCTAAGAAAATCCACAGCTATTACCATGTTTACTGGTGAAAGAAAGCTTTACCCATAAGAAAGAACAAAACAAGGATATCCAATCTTGCCACTTCTACTAAACTTTGTACTGGAGATCCTAGCAAGAGGAATTATCAAGAAAAACAAACAAAAAGCAACCATACTGGAAGAAAAAAGTAAAACTATTTCCATTTGCAGAGGACATGATTTTATATGTGGAAAATCCCAAGAAATCTTTTTTTTTAAATTATGACAGTTAATAAGTTTTAGAAAGTTGCAAAATATCAATGTATATAAATTAATTGTATTTCTGTACACGAGTAAAGAGCACCCTAAAAATGATATTTCTTATATGCTATTTAAGAAAGGATAAAAAATAATAACATAGTTCCATATAATTTTAAACAAATAATCAAGACTTGTAAAATAAAAGCTGCAAACATTGTTGAAAAATTAAGAATCTAAGTAAGTCTTAATATCCTTAATATCCTTAATCTCCTTAATATTTATTCTTAATTTATATCCTTAATAAGTCTTACTATCTAAGTAAGTCTTGATATCCCATGTTTACAGATTGGAAATTTTAACATTATTAAAAGGGCAGTAATCCCCAAATTGATGTGTGGCTTCAAAACAATCCCTATTAACGTTGTAGCTGCTTTGTTTAAAGAATTAACAGGCTGATCCCATAATTCAAATGGAAATGAAAGAGACCCAGAATAGCCAAAGCAATCATGAAAAAGAACAAAGTTGTAGGACCACGGTAAAGACAGTGTGATACTTAAGATAGACAAGTAGATTAAAGGAATCCACAGGGGTTCAGAAAGAAATCTTTACATTTCTGGCCAACTGATTTCTGACAAGGATGGTAAGGTAACGAAGAAACAATAGTTTTTTCCAAAGAATGGTACCGGGAAAACTGCATATCTATGTAAAATATATATATATATGCAAAAGATGTATTGGACACCTACCCCCACGTAACATTACTTTCATGGTCCTGAAGAAGGCTATGGCTTTTTAGATATGATATCAAAAGCACAAAGCAAAAGATAAATAACACTTCATAAAATTAAAAGTGTTTGTGTTTCAAAGGCCACTATGAAGAAGGTTAAAAACATTAACCTGAAAAATGTGAGGAAATATTTTTTAATGATGTATTTGCAAAGGCAGGATTTTCATGCAGAATATATAAAGAACTCTTACAACAATAAAAAAAAATCCAATTAAATAATAGGGAAAATATTTGAGTAGACATTTAACCAAAGTATAGAGAGTGCCAACAGGCACATGAAAAGATTAACACCATTAGTTATTAGGGAAGTGCAAAGAAAAGGTACAAATAAGTCCTACTTCATAAACACTTTGATAGCTAAAATTAAAAAGCCAGATAATAAATGTTAAGGATGTGTAAAAATCTGAACTCTTATACAATGCTGATAAAAATGAAAATGAGCCAGGCATGATGGTGCTGAGGCAGAAGGATCCAAAGTTCAAACCTAGCATAAGCAACTTAGTGACTCAGCAAGAACCTGTCTCAAAAAAAAATTTTTTTTAAAGAGGGGTAGGTGGGGCCTGGAGATGTCACTCAGTGGGAAGTCCCTGGGTTTAATCCCCAGTACCACAGGAAGAAAGGAAGGAAGACTGAAGGGAGGCTTGTCCTCTGATGGCACTTTCCTCGTGTCCTCATAGGCTCCTTTAAGCCTTTTTTATAAGGGCACTCATCTTACGTATGAGCACTCTGCCTGCTTGACCTAAAGGCTCCACCTCTTTATTCAATTGCATAGAGGGCTAGGTTTCAACAAGGAACCTGCAAGACATCCACATTCAGATCCTAGCATGCCCTTTGCCCTTACTTAAAGCAGGACCATCACTTCTGACGGGACTACCAGAAAGTTAGCTAAGACCCCTCCTGCCTCTGGCCTCACCCTCTTCAAACCACGCTCACCACGACCCCAGACAGAGTAGGCCCGCACACGTCCATTCAGAGCATTCCTTGTTGAAGCCCTCCAATGGTGCCCAGCAGCCTACACAGCAAGAAGGGTCAGCCATCCTGCGCCAACCTCAGCAAGGACGTAGGCCTTTGACTATGCACTGTCTCCTACCTTCAACCCCCATTAATGCTCTCCACATACTGTGGTCAGTGCCTGCTCCCTGTCCTGAGTTCCTGCCCACCATTCAGCCCTCAGTTCAGGAGTTGACAAAACCTTGTTGTCATCCACTGTCATCCTTCTTGAAAATTGGCAGCTCTGAGATCATGAGCATTCTTGTTACCACCCAAATGATGAGAATGGGAGGTTATGTTACTTGCTCAATGTAGCCGCTCTACAATGAATATTTTTTAAAAACATTTGCACACAATAAACATGTACAGCTTTTGTCAACTGAAAAGACAAATAGACTCAGTTCCTCTTGCTTTGCCTGCCCTTAGGCCATCAAACTGCCATCCGAATTTTCCGGTGTGGTGCCTGTGTTTGTTTCCTCATTAGCTTTCGCCTTCTGACTGGAGTCCTACTGCCCAGGGTAGGGCCTCCTTCACAACGGGCGCTCCATTTAGGGTTAATTTAAAACTGCAGTGTGAAAGTGAAGTCTGTGCCATCCTGTGAAGCACAGTACACGAATGAAGGGACCAAAACACGTCAGAGAGAGCCTACAACCAAGTACTTCCAGGCAGGGCAGAGATGAAGTCAAGGAGGAATTCATCTCTCCGGAGAGCGCTGCCTCCTCCCTGGCCCCTTCCGGTTGTTGCCACGGGGGTCTCTTCTGAAAGGAAATCGGAATCGGGGAAACCGCAGCACCTCAGGAGCAGGGCCGTCAGGTCCCTGCAGCCTCCTCTCCCACCCTCTCCTCCTAGTCCTGTCCTGCCCGGCCATGTGGCTCTCTGCCAGTCCTCAGACTGTGCCCTGTCCCCTCCCAGCACGGGGCAGCCGTCCCTGCTGTGTCTTTGAACAGTTCTCTCCCCTCCTTCTCAAGCTGGTTCCCGACAGCCTCCAGCTCTCAGTGTGTTCACCACCTGTTCAGTAACTGACTTCCCTAGCCAGAGAGCTCAAGAGCCCTGTGACACCCTGCCCAGCACTGCTGGATGGCCAGGCGTGCATGTGCAGCTGCCAGCTCATACTTATGCTCGTCTGGTCCTGAACAGGACGGGGGCCGTGAGACAACAAAGAGCCTTCCCTCTGTGGATGGGACACATCCACAAGATAAATACGCAGTGGTTGATGGCAGGCATCTACCCTAGAAGACCATTTAGGAACCCTGTGTTGTTCTCTGGTGCTTGGCACAGGGAGAGACAATGAGCAACCCCAGAGGCTCATCAGGGCACCTCCATGCTCCAGGGCCAAGCAGCTTTCAGAGATGTCTGGTAAATGCAGCAAGATGTTTTCTTTCTTGTTACATTTCCAGGATTATTCCAGTGCCCTTAGTAGCTGAAGTCCTCATCCACCTGCAGGCTGTCCCTCGGTCTGATGCTCTCTCCACTTATATTTCTAATGAGAGAACCTTTTCCCCTCATGGCTGTCCCATCAGTGAGGGCCAGAAGACCTGGGCTCTGAGCTGGTAGGGGGAAAAGACAGACCTTTGCCACACAGAGAGGCCCATCTAGCACCACTTCCAGGGAAGCCCCACCTCCCAGAGCTTCGTGAGGAAGCTCACCGACATACAGCCTATGGGGCAAGAGGCCAACGCCTCCTTCTCACACAGGGGCCCTTTCCTCTCCAGGGCCGACAGATACCAGGCTCCCTGCCCAGAGCCCTGGCCCCAGACACGATTGAGGAAGTCTGGATGTAGATGTCAGGTATGACTCATGATATGGCACTACCAGTCTCTGTTTAACTTAGCTACTGAAATCATCCTTGATGTGTGGATTCGCCATGCCTCCATTTTATTTCCTGTTATATAGTATAGAAGGGAGTAAAAGTCCACTCACATGCTGAGAAATCAAGATAACAGTGATCGAGGGTAGCCTTTACCTGGAATATGACTTGACTTGGTTCTTGGCCTTCATAAATGGAAAAAGTCATGGGCTTCAAGGGTCCACTAAATTTCCCATCTTGGCCATTTCCAGCTGTCTGTTAACAAAGAAAGAGAAAAATTAGCATCTATTACAAATGTATGTAGGTGACTTACTGACTTTTTGAGAGCTTCCAGAAACAATACATGAAAGATAGGATTCCATCACAGCTGAAAATGGAAAATGTGGTCAAAACAGACAGAAAGGGGTCTAATATTTGTTAAGAGAACTACCATGTGAAAAGAGTTTGCTGTGGCTTTCATTGCTTTTCTCACTTAGCCACTGGAGCCATCGCCCTTTGGGAAAAAAATATTAATAGCTCCATGTTACAGTGTGGCCTAGAGAGTCCAGCCCAGAACAAACCACAGAAGTGGGGATAGCACACATCCTCCATCCCTCTGAGCCCCTTTCTAAATTCAACAGGGTTCTATATCAGCTTCTTAAAACATCTCTTGCTGCTCCTATTATTTTATGAGGGCATTCATGACAAATTCCCAGCGCTCTAGAGTTCACAGTCACCTGAAGGACAGCTGAATTTATGGAGGGGATATTTAGTACAATGCTCCCTTGGCACATACTTAATATGGTAAATTTTGGTCAAATACGAATCTGAATTTGAACTGAAACTAAGAAAAGCTTACTACTTTAACATTTAATAGTCTATATTCACTCATAAAAAAATAATAAAATCATACAATGTTTATTTCAAGCAGGGGCCACACAATGGTTCTGAAACCCAAAGACCTTGGGCCAGGGTTGTAGCTCAGCAGCATAGTCTGCCAAGCTCAAGGTCCTGAGTTCAATCCCAGGTACTAAATAAATAAATAAAATCCAAAGACCTTAAACCTGAAGGCCAAGCCACCTCTGTAGTCACTCAAATCAGACTGGACAACAGTAGAAGCAGCTGAGACAGTAAGAACTTGTTCTTGGCAAGTTAGTAAGTGTGAGGCTCTGTCCTAAGCACATTTAATCCTGTGGACAAGCCTATTGGTGTAAATTACTACCATTAGCCCCATTTTACAGGTAATGAGACTAAGGTGTAGAGAATTAACTGCTCAGGTCATGGCTGGAAGTAGGAATCGAACCAGCAACTCTGGAATTTACCCTCTCAGCCACTGTGCACCACTGTGCACCAGAGGGCACAAACATGGCCAAGACAACCTAGAAAGAAAGGCTACTGCAATGGGAACATGCTCCAACCCTGGAGATAGGGAGCATTTAGCAGTGACCCTGCCATCTCCATCATCCCACAGCACGATGACAGTGGCACCCCTGGAGGAAGATATAAGGCAGAATGAAGCAGGGGCATGGAAGGACAGTCAGCCATACACTCAGGGAGGAAGGCCCTCTAGGACTAGGGACCTAGTGTCCCAGACCAGATACTGGCCAGGCCACCTCTCTCTCTTGGGTAGTTCTTTGGGTCTCCCATTTATGATAGAAATTGGGGTGAGATAGGTTAAAATCAGAAATATAAGGGCAATTTGATAGACAAGTGAAACCAAAAAGGTAAGAACTGGGTGAAGAAAAGAGAATTTGTTTCCGTTTATCTTTAGTGAGAGAAAGTACATGGAGCCCATGGAAACTGATCCCAGCTGGAATTCACCCAAAACAATCAGTATGTGAGTGAAGGGGAAAAGGTCCTGTAGGGCCTCTCCCTTTGTTGAATCTTGACTAAGTTGACACTGTTATCTGGTAAAAGCCAATAACAAAAACAGAGTGCTTTGAAATTTGATCTCTGCATCACTGTTGTGGCTGCTACTCCAATTAGCTATCCCTGGATCACTGCTAACCTTTCTTCTTTGCTACCTCACACTATGCAGACTGGGAAGCCCAATCAGCTCCTTCCCAGGCTCCCTTGCAGCTAGAATGGTGGCCAGGTCACCCACTTCTGGTTCATTAAACAAGAGGGAAGTCTGCAGAGCATGGAGGGGTTGGAGGTGTCAGACTTGCTTCCTTGATGAAAAGGGACAGATGTGGCTGGCACTGTCCTTGTGATTCTGGCTAACCTCACATCTGCATCTACATCTGGTGCAGCCACCGTGAACCATGAAGGAACAAAACAATTCAAAAGAAGGTAGGGAAAAGAGAAAGAAATTCAAGATTCTGATAACATCAAGGCACTGCTAACAATGCCCCTTCAGAATTCCTGTTATTGGAGGAAAATAACCCTCTATTTAAGAGGCACTAAAGTCAAATTTCCTGTTAACTGTAGCTAAAAGCATTCTTAACTCACATAATAACTGTACCGACTTCTAGCCATCTCCTTTATCTTAGTTTGATTTCCTTTGGGAGCTCTTTCTTCTGGCTCCTTTTCCACATCCTGTCCACCTCCATTAACTCCTCTGGAAGGTGGAGCACAGGAGTTGGCTACAGATGCTCTTGTGCCACCATGATTGGTCCAAGATAAGAACTGTGATTTCTGCAAAGTTACTTTTCAACAGCAAGGTACCTCCGTCACTTTATGCACATCCCAGCTAAGTCAGCCTTGCAGTTGATCACAATAGTGAAAACTGCATCAGCCAGAAACCTCAACAGCAAGGCTGCGTTTTTCCTATGGAGACAAGCTGGCTCACCTATAAGAAAGGAGTGTCAGGTTGCAGTTCCAGGGTTCAAAGTTGCATCCTGGTATCAGGCAACAAATCTCCCTTCCTGCCATTAATATGACTATTGGGGCCATAAAGATTTCAAAATGCATGTGCACCCTCTGAGTCATCAAGCCACACCACCAGACCCAGGAAGGATAGTGTGGTAGAAACTGGAAAAGAACACCTGTTAGCCAGGAACAAGAACATATGCCCCCTCCTCGTACACGAACCATATAAGCCCACTAATACCAAAGTATTGAGTGATCTCCCCCTCCTTCTCTGTCACTGTTGCTTCCCAATGTAAGTCCATACTCATGTATTTCATTTCCACCCTGTTCATGGTACTTGCTAGGTACTGAGGCTGCAAAGGTGACTAAAACACAGTCCCTTCAACATAGAGGTTAGGGTCCATATGAGTGTAGACTCTGCACATTTAAAATGCCGTAGTGAGACCAATAGAATATTTATTGTGCTCTGGGACTATGCTAGTCACTGATCTAAGAACTTTATAATGGATTATCTCACTTAATTGCAACAACATCCCATAAAGCAAGTGCCATTATCAGACCCATTTCAAAGGGAAAAAATTGAGTCTCAAATCTTACATGACTCAATCAAGTTCCTATCCCTAGCAAATGGCAACAAGTTTGAACCCAGGTCTGACTTCATTACTACCCTGTGATAATGTAGGTAGGAAAGGGCATTTGAGAACACAGGTAAAAAAGCAAGGTCAAAAGGGATGTCTGACCAGGCCCTTAGATGAGCCCAAGACTCGATTTGTACCCATGGGCTGTGCGGACACATGTGACCCATGAAGTCTGAATTGCAGTTTTCACCCCAGGAGGAAGGGTCTTATAGTTTCACAAGTTTGAGTATTTCACTCTCTAAAAATTTTTGAATTATATGGGCTCTAGGGAACTTTCTAGGACTTGGTATATAATTTTTGGATCCCAGAAGAAAGGAAACAAGATGGGAGTCATAAGGATATAGAAGTTTCATTACAAATACATTTTGGCAACTTTTGCAAACCTTAAGAGCTTCATGGATAGAGCAAGGATGCACACTGCTATCTATCCAGGCTGGGACTCTAGTTCCCATTCAGCTCAATAGGGTTGACTCAACAAATGGCTGAAGATAAATTTAAGCAGAAGAAATACTGAGTTCAAAATAGAAAAAATGATTTTTCTTGATGTTTTGGTAGTAAATTTTCATGGTCAAAATAAAGTCAAGATTAAAGGATGCAAGCTAGTACATGTATCAATATAATTTCTTTCCAGATTCCCTAGGTTATCCATGAAGGATATATTTGTTTTAAACCTTGCTCATTAAGTGGTACTGGCTTGTAAGAGCTGAGAAAAGAGTGTCTCCTCCAGTTGAAAAACAGGCATATGATTTGTAGCCGTTTCGTTGGAAATAGAACATCAGAGCCCACTGTGTCCATTCTATACAATTTTATTTGCATAGGTCACCTTTAAGTAATGAAAACCATTCTTTCCCTGGTACACAGAAGGATGACAGAAAATATTCCAGTGAACAAGCAGAGAAGCATACCCCCTTCTCTTACCAAATAAAGTACAAGGAGACACAGGGAGTGAAGACGGGCTGGAGTCATCTTGCTATTCTTATCAAACTCCTGTGAATAAACCAGAGATAGAAGGCATTAGTTGCCAGTCTGTTAAAATCATGTCTCTGAAACCAGGAAGAGTCACTGGGTGATACCCATTTACAAACCTAGTCAAATGGGATTGGTACACACCAGCTCTCCTCCAGCAACAGCCTGGCCTTCTGGAAGCAACATGATCCCTCACCGACAGCAAGACACAAGTTAACATCTCCAAAGGAATCTGTAATTTCACTTCTTTAACAGCTTCATTCTATCATAACCTTCATTTGACAATCTCAAACAATAGGGAGTAGGTATCACTTTCACTTTTTGTGGTTTTTTTATAAATAATTTTCACTTGTAATATGGGTAGGGAAGATATGTTTTGGCAAATGCCAGAATAACTAGGTAAAAAAACATTTAGTGGTTCTGAGTCAGAGCTGCAAATATATTAGATTCCTGAAGTGGAAAAAAACCCAAGAATGTTCACGATCCTTCATTCAAAGAGCTCACCAGCTGCCTCTTTGGTCTTCTACATATTGTTATGATCAGTGCAATACACACAAGTGAAAAACATTACTTATTCCTCAAAAAGAGACAAAATAAGAATCCCATCTCTGCCCACATTATCTTCAGTTCAATGCTTCATATTTCTTAAAAGTTCAACTTTTGCCCTGGATTTATCATGACTGATTTTAAGATGTGAGACAAATTTTCTATGTAGGCTCTAAAGCATCCTTGCTGCTTATATCATAATACTGAACTGCTGAACAACAAGTTTTTAAAAACCAAGGACATAAAAATGTATTCATTTCACTAAAATCCCAATCACTTATTATCTTTAGGGATTATGGATGATCCTGGTTTAATTCATCTTTTTTTTAAAAATTCCACACAAAACATATTATATAATCAGTATGGAAAATGGTTACTAAAATTCTACCCACTCTAAAAATTTAGACCCTGAAATATTTAGATGCCTTATATTTGCCTGTTATCTGAACTTTAAAAAGATAAAAAGTGCTATCTCATGTCAGCCTCATAAGTGCTATGGCAGATAAAGAAATAAAAGTCACCTAGGAGGTATATTTGCAGAGAAACCTTTAGAAATGGCCTAACCGAGTGGTGTAGAAAGTGATTCAGAGCCACACAGCTGGGCTGCAACCAGCTCTGTACAGCCAGGGGTGTGCAACTTTATCACTCTGCACCTCAGTTTCCTCATGTGGAAAATACCTACCAATTGTTCAGTAATAAATGTGTGCTCTTATGATTTTCTCACAGACATAATGAGTTAGGAATTTCTTGACTTTATAGATAAGGAAATTCAGGTTCCAATTAAGCAATTTGTCTAAGGACACATAGCTAAGAAGTGGCACAGTCAGATCTGTTGAATCCAAACTCCAGCCTCTTTAGACCCTATGTACTGTGACAGCTATGTGGATAAAGATATAATATATAAATATATCATTTGTATATGTTACATAAATTAAACAACTTATTCCAAGTTTCCATGGATATTTTAAGGACGGGGGCCAGGGATTTAGCTCGGTGGTTTCGTCGCCTGCTGCACAAGCGCAAGGACCCAAGTTGGATCCCAGGTACCCAAAAAACAGAAAAACCTCCTGGAGGGGCTGGGGATTTAACTCAGTGGTTCTGCTGCCTACCTCAAAAGCACAAGGACCAGAGTTCGATCCCTGGTACCAAAAAAAAAAAAAAATCCTCCTGGACTCAGATTCATGAACTAAAAATCAGCTTTGCAACAGGATTAATTTGGTTGATATGTCCAAAATGCCATTGTAGAATTAACTCATTATTATGAAGCACAAAAAAAGGTTTGTTTTGTTTGTTTTGTTTTGTTTTTGCTGCTCTTGACTACTTATTTGGTTTGGAAACAACGTAACAATAACAAGTAATCCCATGTCCTAGTATATTGCCAGAGGAAATGCAGCTGGCCCTGTGTATCCACAAGTTCCACATTCACAGATTCACCCAACCTTGGATTGAAAATATTTGGGTGGAGGGGAGAATACATCTTTACTGAGCAGGTACAGGCTTTATTCTCTAAACAATAACAAGTATGTACACAGCATTGACAGTATATTAGGTATAGGTAATCTAGAAGTGCCTTAAAGTATTTGGGAGGATGTATGTAACTTATAGGCAAATTCCAGGCCATTTTATATAAGCGACTTAAGCATCCATGAATTTTGATATTCTTGGAGGTTCTAGACCCAATCTTTAAGAATACTAAAAAATGACTATATATAAATGAATAAAGTGGTATTCTTAGGTCTAACTAGGGTTTTTTTTTTACATTAACAAATTGTACATGATCAGCAATCAACCAATATTTGCTTAAAAGAACTAAAAATATAGACGAAAATGACCCATTTGGGTATCTTTCTCAAATTCCTCAGCCTTCAAGATCTTCCACACGCTGCTCCCAGATCCTCCAGCCTTATCTGCCACTCCCTCCCCACACCCAACCTGCTGCCCTCCCCAGCACCCTTTGCCCAGCTCTCCTCTGGGATCCAAGCCTCTGCTGCTCTGCCCACCTGGTGTGGGCCTGGCCCTGAGAAAATGGACAATGGGGATTTTCTTAATGAAGCTGGATCAGGACCATGCTTCTTCCTATCTGCTTCTGCTTCTCACATCTTATCATCTAGCTCATTTATCTAAAAAATATCGAATCAAATTTTCATATGTGCCAGATATGGTACTAAGAACTGGGACATCAAAATGGAGCCACCATCTAACTCCTACTTCTTTCATGAAATCTTTCTTCATTTCCAGCCAAAAGTCCCTTCCTGAAGCTCTTCCTCCCCACATTTTCTTTTTTACCACTTACTTACTTGTTGGTATTACTGCCGCTACTAGAAAATATCCTTCATGTAGGGGCCTTATTTTTAAAATTGATTTTAACCTCTCAAAACTCTTCATACTAGATCTTGTACATATTAAGCCCTCAATACCTGTTTGTTAAATTGTAATGTATTCATGGTTGTCTAACATGGACATCCTATTAATTTGTTGTCTATAAGAGTTTTCAGAATAAACACAACATGTTAAAGGGAACTAATTCAAGACTTAAAGCAATATTTGGGTGCAAAATACAATAATACATTTTTACTGTTGATGAAAAGGATTATCTATTACGTACACTATCAATTTTTTGCTCAGTAAATAGTTGAGAAATGGCTGGAATACATCATCTTTCCTTGAACTGATTTTCTTAGCACTTTCAATCTTCCAAAGAACAGCAAGGTGAATGATAGAAAAGCTAATCAAAATTAAATGAATGCTTTATTTTGGTAAAATAGGCCATTGTATGGGATATTTTAATAGAAATGTATTTATCCTTTGTCATTTAAATTTAGTCCACCACTCAAAGTGTTTCTGGTAAAAACAGAAGTAATTGCTTTCCACTCTCATGTGTAAAGTGCCATGATTTATTTGAGGACAAATCCAGCACATCATGCTATTGTTAGGAGCAGACTGGAATTAAGACTGTTTGGGTCCTGTCCTCTAATGCCCTGTGGCTCTATTTATCTGTAGAGCAGGGATAATTTTACTATCCACATTTGAGAGTTCTAGGATCCAATGAGTTAATACTGAGGACAGTGTTTGTCAAATAAGAATTCATTCTGCCGCACAAATCTGCTTAGCCTGAACTCTAAACGTCACCCTCCAGTTCACCCCCTTCCTCAATGCCCTCGATGGAGACCACTCAAGAAGCTCCCACAGCAATATCCTTGTGGTCAAATGAAGTGGGAGGCAAAGCCTTGCCCAAATGATTCAGAGCAAACCACACTAATGCCAGGATTCTGCCCAAAGAGGACTTTGTTCTCTCACATGAGTCTTGCTTTTACTTCCTCTTTGCAGAGACATGAACCACTAATGAATATCATACACTGAGTCCTCATGACATGGACCGGAAGCCATTGTTTATAACTGAAATTTGCCTAAAACTGCCAAGCCATCCACATAAGTTAGGTCTCACAACTACTGCTTGGAAAGGGTTTAAGGAGAACTGTGGATAATTCAGTGACATTTTATCTAAACTGCCTGAAATAGTTGACTCAGCCATCTGCTTGGAATTGTTGCTATTTGTCAGGGTCTTCTTCAGGTACAGAAACTGAATTCAGACCATTGCTATGGTGACTATCTGAGAGGCCAAGCATGCTCTTAGCAACACAGGTCAAAGGTAGTTGGTGCTACTGAAAAGGAAGAGCTTTGTAAGAGAAGTGTCCCAGAGGGGAAAGGAAAGAAGGGAATGGAATTAATATGAGAAAAGGAAAAAATGGAAACAAAATCTTTGTAAATAGGGAGGGGTGAAGGGGTTGAAGGGAGGGCAGGAGAATGGGGAAAAAATAAGAACCAAGAGAGATTATGTAAAGGTGCAAATTTCCAACGATGAATGTCATTATATTGTATGCCTAAAATGTACCAATAAAATTAATTTTTTTAAAAAAAGAGAAGTGTCCCAGAAATATGGCTGCACCTCACCCAGCAGACAATGCCACCATTATTGTTTTAGCCATGGACCAAGGCCTCGGCTTAGAAATGTGGAACCAGGGCTATTGGCCTTGCTGTAAAGGACACGTGGCTTCACTGCACCCCAAAATATGTGGAAATTCCCCCATGGCCCAACCTTTGTCCAACCAGGTCTCAAAACAAGGGCAGCTCACATTTCCATGAGCAGTGCTGAGACTTCTATATGAATTGTGCCACTGATTTCTCAGAACAACACTATGAAGCCTATACTACTATAATCTACCTCTTAAACATGAAAAATCAAGAGATAAAGGTCAAAGAAGTTAAGAAACTTGCCCAAGCTTACACTGCTAGGCTAATTTCCATGCCTGTCCTCTTAATCATATATTAGTCTACTGCTGAAAAAAAATGAACATTCTTTTAAAGTTAATAACTGATAATAAGATATCAAGTATCACCTCATCCATTACATCTTTCCAAAAATTCAAACAAGTTTCATTTTGTGGTTTATTTCATGGCTGCTCTTCCTCTTCATATGCTAACAATACCTCACCTCCACTGCCCACTACCAGAGGAAAAGGCTGCATTACCCTAGGAAGTCTTTAGGGTGGACCCTTACTCAATAGAATGGTGTCCTAATAAAAGAGAACATTTGGAGATGGACTCAAACACAGGAAGAATACCTCATGAGCATGAGGCAGCCATCCACAAGGTCAGGAGAGAGGCCTGGAGCAGATCCTTCCTCACAGCTCTCACAGGGAACCAACCCTACAGACATCTTGATCTTGGACTTCTAGCTCAAGAATTGTGGGACAATCTGCTTCTGTCATTTAAGCCACTCATTCTGTGGTGTTTTGTTATAGCAGCTCTAGCAAACCAATACATCGAACAACTCTGGTTTGATGTAAGGCACTGCCATGCCAGGCCAGGAGTGGCCTCCAAGGAAAGAGAGCCGTACCCTGCTATTATATATGCAGCAGTCACAGCATCCTCAGGGGCAGGGAAGGGGGAGTTGAAGCTTGATTGCTTCTTGTGCTGGCTCCAATACCTACAAGAGGCTTTAAGACATTTTTTAGGGACTCTTGCCATTTCCACATTTATCTGAGGACAGGGAATTTCTAGGTCCCAGATTACTAAACCTACAGGTAATTCAACATGCAAACATTGATTTCTGCAGCCCCTCACACACCTCGAAAAAGCTAAGTGCCAGGTAAGTTTAAGTAGACTCGATCCTCTGTGTTTTGTTTTTGCTTTTTAAAGAGGAGCAGGAGAGGAAAATCAGGAAAGGGGAAGAGGAAGAAGAACTAAGGGATTTACATTAAAATAATTCATCTGATGATAAGGCTGATCATGCAGCTACAAAGAACAAAGAAGGTGCAAGAGGAGAAGACTGCAAAATTTGTTTTCAAATATCATAGGGTGGTGAGGGCAGGAAAGGATGTGACTAGAATTCCTAATACCATGAGGACTAAACAACAGCAAATAGCCTTTGTGCCATGTATTTGGCATCTGCATTGTGTATTGCTAAGAACCACCTAAATTGTAAGGCAAGGCCAGATATGAATAAAAATCAGATTAAAGGCTGGTATTGTTCATCAAGTGACGTTGAGATTGATCATGCCTGTCTTTTTAGGTCTGACTCACAAATCACTGGCACCAATTACATCACTAAAGGGTTAGAAAACCACAGGAGCTGTTGACCAATTTGTACTTTTGACAAATTAAGGAGCCTATTAGAGTGGCTCTTAACAAGCTAGAAATAAGCAGACAGGATAAAATCTTGGCTGCTGCCTCATTCGGAACAATTACTCCACCTGAGGAAGGAGTGGGCGGCCTGGTGGTTCATTTTTAGAGTTGAGAAGGAAGAAAGGCATTGAGAGGAGACTGACAACCCATCACCTCCACATATATAAATATAAGCAATTCTTTCACTGAACTTTACAACACAGAAATAGCCATCTTTGGCTCTGAACGTCCCCGCTGGGCAGGCTCACACGTCAGAAACCCAGGCAGGAGGTTGAGGAAGGATTCCCTTTCCACCATGCCTAGCAGAACAACCTCCCAAGGGTGTTCCCTAGTCCACAAAAGAAGATAGGAAGAGCTATTTCTCAGAGAAGGTAGCGTAATTATTTTTGGCAGAGTTTCATGTATTAGAAAACGTTTCTCCATGTATAATAAAGCACACAGATGAGCACTTTGTCCAGATAATAAGACCACACATTCTGGCCTTAGAAATTCAGTCGGAGGTAAATCTAAATTAGATTCCAACTCATACGGTTTAGACATTGAAAGATTTAAAAAATAAAAAGCCACTTACTGTAACACTAGCTCATTTACAAGGTGACCCTGAGGCAACAGTTGTAATGGCAAAGAAATGTGCAGTCATGCCCAAGTGCAGCTGGTTAACTCTGATTTCTGTAATTAAATCATTGCTGATGGTAGGGATGCACAGGAGAGTAGGAAAATGAATTTAATTCTACCTAATAAAGGATCCCTACAACTAAAATCTCATCATGAATTAGTTTTTTTTTTTTAATTGAAACCTTAAAGGAATAGCTTACACTCATTGAATACTTGGTCAGTTAAGCACTTCGGGCAACTCATTTCATTTAAACAATACAACAATCTTAGGATGTTGGTTCTGGTATCCTACAGGGCAGGAAACTAAGCACGGAGAAGTAGAGGAAGGGTGTCAATCTGAATGCAGAGCCCAAGCCCAGGACCACCAGGCTAGCAGTCCTCCCTGTGAAGAAGATGCATTCTCCTCAAGCACCCTTTACAGACACAATCTATTGTTTCGATTCTCTTACCCAAGAACTACAAGTTCAAATGTTTTAAAATAACAACATGCTATGAAATATTGACACAAATAGCATAGCTGAGAGAATTCAAGATGTCAAGCTTACAGAAGATTTTAAGAGAAACTAAGTTTCCTTTGCACCACATGTACGTAACCACTAAGTACAGCGTAGTCTGTTTCATAATGTTGAAGTGGGGGAAAAACCCAAGTTCTGCTATAATTAATACCTCAGAGCCTGGGTAAATGTCTGCTTTGAAGTTCTGGAAACATTAGCCACAGCAATTAGACAAGAGAAAGAAGTAAAAGGAATAAAGATAGGAAATGAAGAAGTCAAATTGTCATTATTTGCAGA
>NW_004624763.1:1612066-1687123 GCF_000247695.1 Heterocephalus glaber
AAGATGCATTATGTAAAGGTACAATTCCCAATGAGAAATGTAATTGTGTTGTATACCTACAATGTACCAATAAAAGAATTTAATAAAAAAGTCTGCTTTGATTAAATTAATATTTCTTGTACTTAAGTAAACATTTCTGTTTGTTCTCACAAGTAAAAAACAGGTAAATGAATATCCCCTTAATGAGTAAGCCACAGAACAGCTAGCCCCAGCCTAAATTAGACACCAGGGATTTCTGGATGAGTGCAGCTTTATGCAATAAATAAAGCTATATATTTTTAGCCCTGTAAACCAGCACCCATACAAGCACTGGTTTGTGGCCCTTCAGAGAAAGCATGTCAATGTCCAGCTTTCCTAACATGGAAAAAAAGTAAGGACATGTTCTCCCTCCTAGAAAATTTTTTGAACCATTGAACAAGAGTTTATATTCTCACCAGAGTATATTTTGCCTTTTCTGAGGGAAAGAAGAAGATACTAGAAATACAACTTTCACCTTGAACAACAATTTTTTTTTTAGCGCTTATCTTAGTGGGTTTTACAGGCTTCCATCCTCACACCTCGCCCAAAGATTTATATGGAATCGTTAAAGGGGCTTTTAACTATTGAACCTCAAGGATTTTATCATTCTTTTTTCATACTACTCGATCGGTTTTCTTTTGCATAATATTAACTGCTCTCTTGTGCAATGGAAGATGATATCTTTGTAGCATTACTAATTTTTCTTTTCTTTTTAACAGAAGGAACAGTAATTTCTCAATTTGATCCAAATCATCCATGTAAACTTTCTCATGGAAAAGAGAGCTAAGATTCATTGAATATCTACCATATTCAGCCATGTAGTAAGCTCTTCACCTAATTATCTAATTACTTCCCACAATTACCCAGTTAGATGTTATGTCTGTTTTATGGATTTAAAAAAAATTAAAGTTCAGACAGCTAAAGCACTCTGTTCAGGGCTGCCTGCCTGGTAAATGATGAATCTGGCCGGACCTGTCTGACCAATGCTGTGAACTCAAACTACATGCCCCATAATCCACTGAAATTCTCACTCAGGAAAGACTCATCTTGTTTCCTGCCAAGAGCTGAATGTCATCCATTTTCCTTGTCACCTAAACATGCACCTTCTTTCAAATAATGCTTGCTATTTAAGTTTTTGAAGAAAAGTAAAGTCAAGAAAATATCAGAAAACACATTAGCATTTCTGCCTGAAATTCCCTACCACAGAGGACATGCATTCCCTTCAAGATAGCCATGATAAAAAGGGAAAAAAAGACAGAGGCAAAGACTGGACCTTTGAAGCCTCCAACAAGCAATATGTGACTTAATATCTCAAAGTAATCTCTCATTAGCAGATGGTTTATCCCCTAACAAGACCAAACACAGCACCTAGAAGATGGCCAACATGCACACCAGCCTTCTTTTCCAGTTGTCAATGCAGGTCTGGCTCTGTTTTTTATCCTTACCGTGGTATTTTCTTTAAAAGGTTCCTTCTCACTTTTGTGTCTCCCTCCCTACCCTGTCCCAGACAATCCAACAGACCCCAAGCTGAGTCAAGCTTTCTGAGAAGTAGACAGAACGCTCAGCCTTTGGAGACCATGCCTGAGAGATGCCACACTTAGTGAGACTAACCCCAATTCCTAGATGTAAGAGCTCCAGAACATTGTAAGGCCAGGCATTTTTCTGTTAATCACAAAAGATGGATGTAACACTTGTTTAAACATCAGAAAACCCAATATTTCTTTTTTTAAAATTCCCCTGCCATATCTGGTCCAACCAAAGCTACTCCATCAAATTGATTTCTAAAACACAGACCAATAAAAAGGAACCACACACTCACGCAAAAAAAGCAACTTTGCTCCACAAGCAAAATTTGTCACATGAGGAGTCAATGTCTATTCCCCACAGTGCTTATGTAACCCACCTCAAGAAATAAATTAGTCCAACAACTTCAGCATTCCTCCACCTAACTTGTCAGTCTTGGAGAAATATGCTATCAACATAGTTAAGACCTTACCTTTCTATACACGACAAAATGGTGATTAAAAGTTATTTTCTTCCATTCAGTTATGGAGACGCTCGCTGCTGCAACTTGAGGACCTCGGGGGAACACTCCCTCTGCCCTGCCCTGCCTCTCCAGCCCTCCTTTCACCTTCAGTCAAACATTAACCATTAACATTTTTATTGATCTTTGGAACACACTGGGTATCATAAAAGGTATCATTACATTCATTCCAGGAAAGAAATGTGTGTGTACCAAAAGAACTCCCATTCATATCTAATGCATCTCAAGACAGGTTGCTGAATTTTTTAATATACATGAGTAAATTACGGCAGAAGACAAGAAGTTAGAGTAGAAAAACTGTACATTCAACTACATATCTCCAGAGTGTGAAGTCTATGACATCAAAGACAGTTTTGTTAAAATTTTGCACACTCCAACATTCAGTGTAGTCAGTGTCTGCAGAGGAGACCTGGTCAACAAATACTTGTGTGGATTCCACGACAAAGACAGGAGACACGGAGTACAGATGCAGGATGCCAAGTCTGAGCAATGATGTAAGTCACTGATAACGAGTCACAAGAGACATAAATGACTCAGAAAGTATGATCATTGCCCTTGCTTCTGAAATTCAAGGGTGCCCCCCAAAGTCTTCATGAAACAACCAATAGCACTTCCCCAAAAAGCACAAGTTTTTGTTGTTATTGTTTTTGTTGTTTTCCCCACAATTCAGGGAATGAACTTACCTAAAAATAAGCGCGCGCTCACACACACACCCAGTTCAAGCCAATACTTCTGGACTTCTGAAGTCAACGCCTCTTTTAGAGTCCTGATTCCTAAATTCAGTTGCTCTGGAAGTCCCCAGTGAAGAGAATTGATCTACTTTTGGGTCAGCTGGGCCCACTTTGGGCTGCTTCTGCAGACCTTCTGAGGTTTATTTCTGGGCTTCTCCCAAAGTGGGCTTGCAAGTTCCTTTTGTCTGTGGTGCATCCAGCCCAGTGACAGTACAAGGACCAGTCTGCTCTCCTCCCCGCTCCCCACCCTTCCTAGGTGTCATGAGAAGCTTTCACACATGCTCTAAGCCACTGATGAGAAGAGACCTTGTTTGCTGCGGGGACACAAAAAGTGAAGCCACCCCATTGCACTTCGGTGGTCAGTATCCTCGGTGGAGCTGTGGGCTCAGGAAGGCCCCCCTTCCTTTCCCTCACAGCCAACATCCCTCAGGTAGGGAAATGGGCTAAGCACTTCTCAAATTCTCACCACCTCTTCCCTTGCATTACCCGAATATAAAATAACCCTGTTCTATAAAATCAACTCACTTCCACTTGCTGTATTTCACTTCCTGAAGTCAATACCATCTCATCTCACGGCCTTGCTCTGAAAGGGGTTTGCATCTTCTCTGGAAGCTTTTTAATAATTATGTAAAAGTGATCTTAAGTCTATATAAGGTTTTTAAGACATAAAGTGCATATATGTATCATTTTTAGGTATTAATGTTTTTTAGTAACATTACACTTCTATGTTCCTGGCATATGAGTATATCCATTAAAAATATTTTTCAGTTATTCTTTAGGACATGTCTATGAATAGATTCCAGTGTAAAGATAATAAACAGAGGCACAGAAAAAGTTTACATCTTGCCCAAGTCATACAACCTGTGATGATAAAATCATGACTCCATCTCTGGTCTGTTTTAAAGTCCAGGTAATTCACACAACTTCAAGCCTGCTAAATTAAAATTCCACAAGGACAAAGTCCCTCTGTGGGAGCCCATTCTTGCTGGGAGGTGGCCACATTCCTACCTGTGCTCCCCTGTACACTTCATACTACTTCTAGCTGTGGCTTCCAACTCAGAGAATCAGGTATATTTAACTCTGAAAAGGCTAAAGTCAGCCATCAGAGACTGTAACAGTTGATTGCATTTCAGAATGAGACTCTGTCCTGGACTCTCTGGGATAAAAGGTTCACATGTTTCTCAGAGCCATTTTTATACTTGTCACCATGTGTTACACATTCTTCCAGATTAAACCCAAAGATTAAGAGCATGCAGATTTCAAGGTGAACACCACCATGTTTTAGGAATCCATTTACATGCAAGAGTGAGACACTGCTAGTTCAAAAGTTTAGTGCTCAGTAATAGGAATAAGGAAAATACAGTTAATAAAAACTATAGTTCCCTTTTTCAGAGCAATGAAGATATTTTTATGATGGAAACAAGTGAACAGTTAAAAAGACTTGAGAAAATGCTTTTAATTAAACAGTTTCATGAGACCGAAAATATTATAGCACTTTTATCTAGAATAATATTTTAACCATTTCTCCAACATTGGTCCTAGAGAATATATAAGTGATGCTTAAATTATGGATAAGGCTAGTGAGCAAGGAATAAAATCTGGATAGACTCCCAGACAAAAATTTTATGAATCTGTGAAATTATTCTTAAAATTCAAAGTATGTTGCATTTCTATTACTTTTATGCTTTAAAACTCAAATAAGTGGAATCTATGAGTGCTAATATTTTCCACTTTTCATGCACTTTAATATGATCTTCCATTACATGTTATATATGTATTCCGAGAACATTTTTTTCATGAGTCTATCAACACACAAGCCTTAACAGAATTGTATGACACTTTTATATTACTATGTGACCTATGCTTATTAACTTAATGATGGCAAAAGCTTTGTCTTCCAGGTTCTTAGTAAATACTTCTTAGAACTGAACTCCCTTCAGTTATTTAATTGAATAATTCTAAAGGGTCAGTTTTAACTACAGGTTCAACCAAGGCTGATGGAAACCCAACCAAATGAATGATTTTGGACCCTGTTCCAACCAACACATTTGTTCCACATGTATTTAGTAGAATGAAGTGAAAGTAATTTTCTGCTAGTTGATGCTTTAGGTTAAAACAGAATCTTCCCTAATTATTGTCACTGGCCAGGACAGAGTTTATTTTCTGATACATTTAAGCAAAACATCACCACTTTCATGTAGCAATTATGCCTGTTTCTGGTTTGTTTGGGTTAGGATATTTAGTTTGGTAAATTTTTTATTGTCAGTTTTGTTTCTGTTTTTGACAAATTTCTAAACCAGATCACTTTATGGAACCATTAAAGGAGTTAAAACTTAGAAATCAAGGTGAACCAAAAAAAACACTGAGCCATGTATAATGCTGTTTCAAAATCCTAGCTGATAGCCACCTTGTACTCTTCCTAAACATAGTCAACAAAGAAATTTGCAATTAGTAAAGAATTTTTTCTCTGTTTGCTCTGACAAGAGTGGGCCCAGGTTGTAGTTGTTTAGGTGGTTTCTCTAAGCAACTGCCCAGGAGGTGAGGCCTTCAGCCATGCCTCACGACATGAAACTGGTAGAGTTCCATAAAAAGACTAGAAAGTATTCACTTCACCAGCTGTACACTGGGCACAAGGCTTCTAGGTTTGGAAAGTCTGGAGGGTTTATCAAAACTGGGCTAACACCATGGGTCGATAGTTCTGGGATCCCAGGGACTTTTAAATACTCTGGATTTCTGTTGCAGGATAACATGGACTTCTATGAGAAACACTAAGCCTCCGAATTCTGTATTTATCTGCCTGTAAATATTCCTTAGCAAGGTCTGTACTTAAGTGAGACTAATCTTTTCCCACCTCATAGGATCTGTTTCTGCACATTATCTCAGCCAGTAATTCAGGTGGTCTGATGTTGAACATGCCAGCTAGATCAGGCAGACATGAATGTGTATTTCTCCCCACAGTTTTTCTCTCAATCAAATGAACTTTTTATCTGACCTTGGGTTATCTTTAAATTCCAAAGAATAATAATTGTGTTGGTTTTCTGAGACCTATCTGTGTCTCTAACAGATTTCACCAAACAAGGTTTTATTCACATTGCATTCACTGTGCGTGACTTCCACCATTAGCCCACTGAAGTCACATTCACCAAGATGAACAACCACCTTCTCGTGATAATCAAGGGACTCTTTCCAGTCTGCACCTTATCAACCTCTCATAGCATTCAACACCATCCACAGCTCTCCTCGAGTCACCCTTGATGCCCTGGCTTCATCACTAGTACTGTGTCCTGGTTTTTTTCTACCTCTCAAGCAGTCCCTTGCAATCCTATGCATGGGCTCCTTGGGCCCTCAAGTCCAATCCCAGTTTATGTTGTCACCCACACTGGGAGACAGGCTCCGATCTTCATCCCAGAGTCTCAAGTCTCCCTCGGCCCAGCTCTCACTTCTAGTCAGGGCTCTTCTATGTCCAACTACCTAGTGTTCATGTTCACTCAAATGTCCTGTGTACTGTTTTAATGCCTTAAAAACAAGCTTCTCCTGGGACACCATGCCTTCATGCTAGTCCTGGCAGCCTCACAGCTTAGCCAGACAGCATGCTGTGGTTAGTCAGTGGCCTCTCTCCTAGGTAAAAAGAGATGACAGACGTGTAAGTGCATGTGTTTCATTCCTTTTGCATAGAAATATTCTGTGACATGAGTACTACTATTCACTCAATAGATAGTCATTTCCCTTCTCCACCTATGGGTTTCTCACTAAAGACACCAAAACACTAAGTGCCTCTGGAAACTTTGCCCTTAAGACTTTTCAACAAAGGGTAGAATAGACATCCACATGAATGTAATTGAATTCCTATCTCACAACTACTCAGAAAAATTAAACTGTGTCAAAGACGTACATGCATAAGCCAAAACTATAAAACTCTTAGGGTATAGCAAGGGAAAATCTTTCTCATTTTCGACTTGGAAGTGATCTGTTACTGCTAACATCAAAAGCACAAACAGTGGGAAAAAAACAAGTTGGACTTCATCAAAATTAAGAACTCTTGGGCCAGGGATTTAGCTCAGTGGCACCATGCCTGCCTTGCAAGCCCAAGGTCCTGAGTTTGATCCCTAGTACCAAAAAAAAAATTAAGAACTCTTGTGCTTCAAAAACACTATTAACACATTGAGACGGTGCAGTTAGAGAGAATCTTGGTATAAATACTGACCCCACCCAGTTCTCTGGTACTTGTGAGACCTTAGGAGACAAAGATGTCAGAAAAGTTTTAAACAAATACTACCTGCCAGACTTTTCCTGGTCAAAGATCCCCGAGCTCAAGCTCTCCAAAGCCCAGTGCTACCTGGAGCAGTTGTTGAAAAAGAAATTCAATGTTGGCAGAGGCAGTGCAAAGCAGGTCTACCTGGGCCTGCCCTTCTCGTTCTCTATCTAGAGCACCTGCTGCCTACCAGCAATCACCTTCAAGAAGGGCCCTGAAAACAGACACCACCATAGAGTACTGAGCCATAACTTCCAAGCTGAGAAGCTGCTGAAAGAGGAAGAAAAGATGGTGCAGATGGAGAGGAAGGAAGAGGAACTCAACAACTCCACGAAGGTGCTGAGAACAGGACAAAGGACTCCACTCTGGAGATGGGGGGACAGAAAATCCTGCAGGAGCTCAAGGACCTAGGCCAGGGGCAGGCACACACAGGCTCCAAGCCTGTACCATGGGAGCAGCCTGATGGAGGAGGCAAAAACAGATGCAGGAGGAAGGGGAGCCAGAGACAGCAGCCTTGGTGGAGGAAGTTGGAAACAAAGTTGGCTCAAGGGCTCTGATTTAGAGGACACTGCTGCTCCCATCCTGCCCCAGCTGGTCCTCCTCCCCAACCCCACTGCCAGTTTAGCCAAGGTTTTGAAGGCCAAGTAGAAATTGAAGAGCTGGATGCAGTCTTAGCAACAGATGCCAGTTATCAGGCCTCATTGTGGTAAAGTAAACTTGAAAATACCAGTTAGGACCATGTGGCACCTACCCTAGGGACCTCAGAGAGCAGGAAGACAGCTGACCTTGCATCCCAAATACCTGGAGCTTCATTTCTGAGCCAGCTGGATGCACATTCAGAGAGAGTGGGCTGGCAGAGACAGAAACTGAGCCCCTGACTGAGCCCCTGTCCAGGCCCTTCCCTGGGTCAAGATCACAATCCAGCTTCAGCCAAATCAAAGACCAGAGGACTCAGTGGTCAGGGCAGGAAGCCTTGGAAACAGACCATGGCACCATCATCCTCTGAGGCCTGTGGGTCTGGGAGGGCTCTGTCCAGGGACTCTGCTTCCCTCCTGACCACAGCAGCACCTCCAGAACCCCAGCTCTTCTTGGCCCCGTCCAGCACTATGTTGAGGGCTGGGACATCCCTGGAGCACCTCTCAGACATGAAGAACATGCAGATCCCTCTCCTGGACCATCCTTTGGGTGCTGGTGGAGTTGTACTTGTTCTAGTACACATAGGAACATTTCAGGACATAAAGATTATCTTTGCTTTGAGCAATATTCAGCGTGATGGAAATATATGGTGAATATTTAAAAATTTGTTACAGTAAAAGACATTGTTATTAATCCCCGTCAGACTACTCCCCCTGACTTGGAACCATACTTATCCCATTGTTGTTGGCAATGTGTCTTTTTCTGTAATAACCTTTTTATAATTTAAATATTCACCATATCTTTCCATCACCCCCTGTAAAATAAGGAGAAAACAACTGCGTGACCACTGCGGCCCTCCTATCTGTCCCCAGGGTTTCAGCTCAGGCAGTTCAACCCTGGATAAACGCTTTGACCCCTACATGAACCCCATGCCTGCCCCAAGAGGTGATTTTTTTTCTATGTGACTAAACCTAGTAACTCAGAAGGCAAGGAAGCCAGACCCTCCTCCCTTTGGCCTTCCCACTAAGGATGTTAAACCCAGTCCACTGAACAATCTAGGAGAATTTCTGGAAAAGCCACGTTACGTTAAACTGGAATGTTCCATTGCTATATGAAGAAACACAGAAACTGGAATCTCACAACTTCAAGCCACTTAATCCCCTGCCAAAGGAGGACCATGAAGCAGCCCAACATGCAGAGGAAGGGGGAGGAAAGCCAGCGCCACTAGATCCCGTTATAAAAGAGCCTGGGGGAGGGTCAGCACGGGACCCCTAATTACACTGCTCAAGTCCCAATTACCCCCATCTCCTGGTTTAAGCCTGATTACATTGACCAATTTCTCAGTAAGGAAGGGCTCCAGGAGTTTGTTTTTGTTGTGTTATGTTGTGTTTTTTAATTCCCAGATCTTCCCAATTCTTCTCCTTGTTTTATGAAAAACAAAGTCAATTTCACAGAGCCAAGATTATATCCACCCAGATTTACAAAAGAGACATGGCTGGGCCTTTTCTAAGCTACCATGCTAAAAAAACAAACAAAGAAAAACAGAAAAGGAAAACCAATGATAATGAACACCACAAAACTTGGCTAAAAGTTAACCAAATTCCTCCACCTTTTCTATCCTCTAGAAGTTTCCCGAGTATAAATAACAAGTTTTTAGTACAGGGGCTTTTATTTGGTTTTTGGTGAAACGGTCTGTTTTTTAACTTCCCCTTGGTTCCAATGTAAAGCCGAGGTAAGAATTATTGGTTTAAATGTTTATTCTGTACCAGGCACTTTCATAATTGCTCTGTCTGTATTTCATTTTATCTTCACAACAACACTGGAGGTAGTTATTCTTATTACTTTACAAATGAAGAAATTGCCAGATATGGTAACACCTGCCTGTAATCCTACCACTCAAGAGGGTGACACAGGAGGATCACCATGAGTTCAAGGTCAGCCTGGACTACACAGTGAGACCCTGTCTCAAAAAAAAAAAAAAAAGAAAAGGAGGAGAAGAAGAAATTGAGAAACAAAGATAAAGATAAATTCTCCAGGGTTTTATCCAAGACTGGCTAAAAGAGATAAAAATCCAAGCATTTTAACTGGCACCGTCCGTGGTCCTCAATTGCAGGTGCTGAACATGCCTCCAACACTGCTCTACCTACCTGGGTGGAACCTGGTAGCAGTGGCCCATGTCCACTAAGTAGATTAACTGACTCACAGCCAAAGCAGCAAAGTTTCCACCCCAGGCCTTTCCCACCAGCTGTCCCTCCCTCCCTCCCTCGTGCTCCTTCCTGAAAGCTCCCTCATTGGCCACCACTGGGGCCTCTGCCCAGCTGAGGAATCTGCTCAGGTGTCGCTTCCTAAACTGATGACACTGACCCCTTTATCCTGTTGAGTCAGAGTGCCTCACCTCCTCTCCAGCTGATATCCCTTACCTCTTTCCCTGACATCCTTCATCATGGAGAAAGAGCAACACCTGACCCACGTGTACCAGGTCCCTCTCTTTTCAGCCATCAGGAGGAAGGTCATCCTCTCTCACAGCTAAAAAGGAAGTGGTCCACTTCACCACAGCTCAGTATCACATCAGGCTTCGCCACTGACCAACATTATTCAAAGTCCTAGAGAACCAGGAGCATCAAAGTCCCAGCAATAATTGAAGTAGCTTCTCCCAGTGAGTTTCCAAAAATGTACCCTCTCTCAATATTGAAAATCCTCTCTAGGGGTGTGGTAAGATTGTAGCTCTAATACAGTAACATGACCTTCACCTTGGAACTTAGTGTTGCTCTACAAGAACCTTGGATATTTCCAAACGAATTTTCCAATATCATTAGAATGTGAGGTCCTTTTCTTTTTCGGTCATGAGGTAAAGGAATGAAGGGAGAATTATCAGGGACCCAGGCTGGTGAGACTCATTGTCCACTGCCGATTTCCCAAACTTGATGTGGGCAATGAGAACTTTTTCCTCCCCATCTTGATTCATCTTTGTAATAATTTAGTCTTTAATTCTTTAAGGCATAGTTTTTGAGATCGCAGACTTTGGAGACTGGCAAATTGAGACCTGAATTCCAATCTCAGCACTATTTTTTCAGCTCTATATTTATTACCAACATGGATTTGGAAATCTTAATCTAGAAGCCCTGATATCACATCCCCTCTCCTGAATTCATAGCTGCAGTTGTCTAATTAAAGGAGGGAAACTAAATGGATTAGGAGTCTGTTAGAAAACTGAACCCTATTTGTCTCAAAATAGTACTAAGTTACTTAAGAATGTATTGAAAAACAGAAAGAAGAGGTCTTAACATTTCCCATAAATTGCTTTTGTTTTGTTTTGTTTTTTCTGGTACTGGAGATTGAACCCAGAGCCTTTGCTCTGAGCTACATCCCAGTCCTTTTTTTATTTTGGTACAATATCTCACTAAGTTCCCCAGACTGGGCTTGAATTTCCTCCTTCCACCACTTCAGTCCCCTAGAGTGCTGGAATTACAGGCATGTACCACCACACCCAGCACATAAATTACTTTTCTAAAGAGTCTTCAACTCTATTCCTTCTATCTTGAATATTTTCTCATTTGTCTCCCAAGCATACGCAGACCAAAAACCCACAGCAATTAGCCTAAACAATCAGGAAGCTAATTACCCCCTCATGTGGTTTTATAAAGACTGCTTTCTGTATGTCTTCAGTTGCACTGTCATGACTCTCTCAATGTCCTAAATAGAGTCAATGTTTACCTTGTCTTTGGGGAAAAGCCAGAAGTGACATGGCACCATGTCCTGTGAATAGGAGATAAAGACACCACAATGTTTTTACAAGCCTGCCTTTCCATTGGATGGCATTCGACAACAGCATTCACTGAATTTTTCATCACACCATGTAAAAACACTCAAGGAACAAGACTTCCAGAACTGCTTCAGAAAGTTGCAAGAATGATGGGATAAGTGTGTTTGAAGAGAGGTATTTTGAGCAGGATTGATGGCAATTCGCCTTTCTCTAATGAATTTCACTATTCACCACATTTTTGATCAGCCCTTGTGGATAACCTTGACCTGGCAGCTGCTGCCCAGTTCTGACCCAAAACTTGAATGAATATGGAAAAAGAACCACTTATCATACTATACACCATTATAAATTTCAAGTAGATCAGATATTTAAATGTTTAAAAAAAGGAATAATCTAGAATAAAACATAGATGAATTATTCTAAAACCAGGGAAATTTTTAAAACTTCCCTAACTATAGATCAGAATCCAGAAGCAACAATGAAAAGGCTGAGACTGTCAGTTTGAGGCCAGATTGGGCTACACAGTGAGTTCAAGACCACCTGAACTATGTAGTGAGACCCTTTCTCAAGAAAAAAAAAGAAAAAAATATATATATATATAAACATTTTTTAAAATTCTTTGCATGGTAATTAACACCAGAAGCAAAGCAAAAAGAAATGATAATTTTTTAAATGCAACATATGAGAGAAAGGGTTATATATTTAACATATTTATGTATTTATCATATATTTAACATATAAGAGCTTCTAAAAATGTAAATAAAGGATTGGAGATTTGGCTCAGTGGTAGAGCACTTGCCTAGCATATACAAGGCTCTTGGTTTAATTCTGAGCACCACAAAAATTTAAATTAAAAAATTAAAAAATAACTAAAAAGACAAGCAATATGAATAACAGTTCATAGGAAAAGTGAAAATGCTTCAAATATATAAAAAAGTATCTCACAGCCAGAGATTTAGCTCAGTGGTTCTGGCACCTGCCATGCAAGTGCAAGGTCCTGAGTTCGATCCCCAGTACCAAAAAAAAAGTACCTCACTAAAAATTAAAAAGGTGTAAATTAAAAACAACAATTCTAGAGTCAGGAAAATGGCAGCATAAAATTCATCAGCATATTACAACCTCTCTAGGACCAGGACTCACAACACTTGGAAAACAACAACTTAGCAAAGAGAACAGAAAAAAAGCTCCAGGAATTAAGAAACAGCCAACAGGAAAACTAGAAATCACAAAGAAGCTGAAGACACTGAAAACAATGAAAAGAAAAGAAGAAAGCAGGCTGGAATGCTAACCCAAGCTCCCAGGGAGGAAGACCTGTCTCTATAAACACAAAATAAGCACAGAGAACCAGCAATCCCAGGGAGAAACAATGACACTGTTAGCCCCAAGAAAAGTCCACAGTTACTGTAAACAGCAAATAAAATGTGGGATTTGCCTCTGAAAGTGACTCTTCACATATTGCAGAATAAAGTGGGAGAAGAAATCCAGTGCGGTGCCCACTATATTTGAGAATGATTAATTAGGAGTCATTTTAGGAAGGAATTAATTGTTTAAGACTGAACTACCCTGGGAATCAGAAGCCACAAAACAACTATACTTTAGGGTTTCCAGGGTCATCCTACCATAGTAACTGGTTGAGAGATGGCCACAAGAGACGGTTGCAGAGAGGGCACAGGCTAAACATGGACCCCTTTAGAAGTTTAAGCAGTGGCAAACTCAGGCCAGGAAGGCATGTTAGTCCCAAACTCTGTAGTGAGAAGGCAGGCCAACTGTGTGTGGTTTTTGGATGGGGCTGGGTCTGAAAGTGTTGGCATAAATACGGCTGACTGCTTGATTCTCACCCCACTGCCTACAACCAGCACAGAGCTCAGTGGCTATTTGTTTTCCCCACCTGCCAACATGATCAGGGATATCCTCAGTTTGGACCATTGCCATTGCCTACAGTGGGCAATGGGCAGAGGGGTTTCAGTATATACGCAAAGGAGAATAAGAATTAACCAGTGCTTTAATTTAAATAGTACCTTTCATGGACAAGTCAGGATAACCATCAAAAGAATTATGCATAGAGGATTGAAACATAAGCTAACTACCAGCATATTAATAAGTTCTGACATTCTCAAATCTTCCCCCAATCTCCAACTATACTTCCCCCTCTCTGTGTCTCTTTCTCCTCCTCCCATAAATATTCTCTCAAACAGCCTCAACACTAGCCCTTTAGTCCACCTATAAAAAATAATTCCAATAGGGCTGGGGATTTAGCTCAGTGGTTTCGCCGCCTGCTACTCAAGCGCAAGGACCTGAGTTCGATCCCTGGTACCAAAACAAAAAATAATAATAATAATAATAATTCCAATAGAGTCAGATCTGTTTTTTTTCATCTATTGATATTTATCTTTTCTCCTCTTCGTATTTTTTTGTTTGTTTTTGTTTTTGTTTTTGAGGCAGGGTCTCACAGTGTAGTTAAGGCTAGGCATGGACTCACTGTGTTGCCCAGGCGGGCCTCAAACTCACAGCAATCCTCCTGCCTCAGCCTCCTGAGTGCTGGGATTACAAGCATGCACCACCATGCCTGTTTCTCCTTCTGTTCTTATTAACTTACCCATTTCCTTTTTCTCTTCCTTCTTTCTTACCCCTCCCTTCACATTCCAGTCTACCTATTAGTAGCAATATAGTACATCTGTATGGGGCATGAATAAAAATGTGAAAATGTAAAAACAAGTTTTAATGTACATGATTAATGTATGGTAAGATCTGTTGACATTGTTATAATCAGCAGGAATTCTCTCATTGCAACAATATGATGAGGTTCATTCCTATTAAACTGAGTAGGTTAAAGAGGTAGATAAATATCAAAACACAATCAAAGCCAAAATCACATCACTAGAAAACAGACCACTAACTAAAGAGATTCCTATGCTAGCAACAAAATCTTTTCACTCTAACTGACCTTCAATTCCCAGCACACACACACAAACACTAAAAACATGAGAAAACAAGGCAATAAAATGTCTTCAAAAACTCCTAATTTCCCCAAAGCTGACACATGGGGCATCAATGGTGAGAAAATCAAAAAACAAATGGCTGAATTACATGATATGATAAAAGAAAAAAACGAAAAAAAAAGTCAACAAAGTGCTTCATGAGCTCAAAGATGACATAACTAAACAGATAATGGACTTAAAAAATAAAATAATCACTAACCTTAAAGAAGACACTAATAAAAAGCTGAGCTAAACAAAATTATATAAAATATAATGACCAGTTTAAAGAAGATTAAAGTCCATGAAAAAGTATCAAACAGAAATCCAGGAGATTAAAAAAACTACTGAAAGTATGGACAGCAGAAGTAACCAATATGAAGAGAGAGTAACAGATCTAGAAAATAAGGATGATGACGATGACAATATACTCAGAGGTACCTTGAAAACAACAAGAGATCATGGAAAATGGATCCAACAGCTGCTAGGTGACACAAAGACTAACCTAAGATAAAGTGTTCAAGCCCTAAAAGAAAACAACTTGCAACCCAGACTAATATATTCTGCAAAACTATCTTTCAAAATTGATAGAGAAATAAGGTTTTTCCATGACAAGGAATACCTTAAGAATGACCAGCACTCCAAAAAATTCTCCAGCACACCAAAAATTCTCAAATATATTATGGACAGAGATAATAAAGTAAACATTGCCAAAAAGTGGAATGAATATATCAGAAAAGGTAAGCAGTTTTAAGCAGAAAAGGGGAAAAAAGGAAATCAGCAACAGGAAGATAGTGTAATGACAAGGATAAGTCAATACCTTTCAGTAATAACTCTGCATGTGCATGGTCTCAATTCCTAAATCAAAGAACATAGATTGGTAGATTGAAGGGGAAAAAATGGTATGCGGTATACAAGAAACATATTTAATCCAAAAAATTCATAAACTAAAAATCAAAAGATAGAAAACTTTATTCCATGAAATGGAAGCCCAAAAGCAAGCAGGCATAGCTATCAGACAAAATAGACTTCAAGCCAAAACTGATCAGAAGAGGCAAAGAAGATTATGACATATTAGTTAAGGGAACAATTCAACAGGAAAAGCTAACAATTGTAAATATATAGGCACTGAATATTGGTGCACTCAACTTCCTAAAACAAACACTACTGAACATAAAGGATCAAATTAACATCAACACAATTATACTGGAAAATATCAATACCCCAGTATTGCAAATACATCAATTAGACAAAAATTCAACAAAGAAATATTGGCGTTGAACCACACCTCTGAGCAAATGGACTTAATAGATATCAATAGAATGTTCCACTCAACAACAACAGAATACACATTTTTCTCAACAGCACATGGAACTTCCTCCAAGATAGACCACATATTAGCCTATAAAGCACATTTAACTAAGTAAAGAATGAAAAATTTGTCACACACTATCAGATCATAGTGCAATGAAACTAGAAATCAATGGCAAAAAACCCCACAAAATTATGCAAACACATGGAGATTAAACAATACACTCCTGAATAATGAATGGGTCATGGAAGAAATTAGACAGTTCCTATTAAACAACAATGTCCCTACAATATGGCAGAATCTATGAGACATAATGAAAGCAGTCCTAAGAGAGAAGTTTACACCTGCGAATAACCACATCAGTAAAACGAGTGAGTCCAAATAAATAAATAACCTAATAATGTACCTTAAGCCCTAAAAAATAGAAACAATGCAAATTCAAAGCTAGTATAAGGAAAGAAATTATAAAGATCAGAGAAGAAATTAATGAAATTGAGACCAAAGAAACAATACAAAGAATGAAGGAATTAGAGAGCTGGTTCTTTGAAAGAATATACAAAGTAAATGAACACTTAGCAAAACTTACCAAAAGAAGGGGGCGGGGTGGGGGGGGGGGAAGACCCATACCAGTACAAAAAGAAAAAAGCAAAATTGCAGCCAATATCACTGAAATCCAGAATATTATTAGTAACTACTTCAAAAACATGTAACTCCAATAAATCACAGAATCCAGAAGAAACAGAAAGATTCCTAGTACACATGAATTACCAAAACTGAACCAAGAAGATGAAAAAAGAAAACTTAAAGCTGTACAATAATATACAATGAAACTGAGGCAGAATATAAATTTTAAAAACTGTCCCTAGGGGCTGGGGATTTAGCTCAGTGGTTCTGCCGCCTGCCTCGCAAGTGCAAAGTACCAAGTTCGATCCCCGGTACAAAAAAAAAACACAAAAAAACTGTCCCTCGGATTCTCCTGTGTGCGGAAGGTGATCGGACTGTGGGGGCGCTGTGCTCCTCAGTGCATTGTCCGCAGAGGAGCTCAGCAGCTGACACTACTGTTAGGAGGTGGAGCCCAGATGCAGACACAACACTGGAAGGGTGTTTTCCTATCCCTGGCTCCTCCTTTCTCTCTGCTTCCCGACTGGCATAGGATAAGCAGCTTTCCTCTGCCAGGACCCTTCACCGTGCCATTTCTGCCTTGGAGCGGGGTGACCATGGACTGAAACGTTGTGTCGGGTATTGTCTCTTAATAATGGGAAAATGACTAAAACAAAGTAGTTATTACCAGAAAAACCTGGAAGCCACCAAAATGTCCACCAATAAGGTTCTGGTGGAATAATAGGGTATATCCACTCAGTGAATAGTTTGCAGCAGAGGGAATAAGGAACCGACTCAACAGAACAAATGTATGAGTAAATTGTCAAAATAAACATTTCCCAAAAGAAGGCATACGAATGGTCAACAAGTATATGAAAAAATGTTCAACATCGCAAACCATCAGGGAAATTCAAATCAAAACCACAATTAGGCATCATTTTACCCACATTGAAATGTTTATGACCAAAAAGACAAAAAAGAACAAACACTGGTAGATGAAGAAAAAGGGGAACACTCATACACTGTTGGCAGGAATATAAATTTGTACAGCCATTATTAACATAGCTAGTATGGAGACACCTCAAAAAACTAGAAATAAAATTATCATATGATCCAGCAACCCACTTCAGGGTAGATACATCCCAAGAAAAGAAAATTGGTACGTTGAAGGCATATCTGCCCTCTCGTGTCGCAATCATCCCACGTGTCCATCCATAGATAAATGGATAAAGAAATGCAACAATATGTATAATGTAGAATATTATCAGCCATAAAAAGAATGGAACCCTGTCATTTGTGGCAATAAGGATGGATGGAGCTGGAGGACACCATGCTAAGTGAAATAACCCAGGCACAGAAAGAAAAACACTCATATGTGGAAGCCAAAAATGTTGATCTTACAGAAGTAGCAAGTTGATCTTACAGAAGTTACTAGAGGCTGGGAAGGGATGAGGAAAGGGTGGGTTAACAGGTATGGAGTGCAGCTGAGTGGGAGTAGCTTCTAATGTTTTACAATAGAGTAGGATAACTATAGTTGACAATATTTAATTGTAAATTTCAAATAGGTAAGAGAGGATTTCAAATGCTCCCAACACAAAGAAATAATAAATGTTTGAAGTGATAGATATCACCAATTACCTTGATTTGATCAGCACACACTGTATGCATGCACTGTATACATGTACACTGTACCTCATAAATACATCCAATTATTATTCATCAAAGCAAAGATCAGTGCCAGCTACATCACAGGTACTCAACAGGTCACTCGGTGTCCCAAGAGAAGGACGCAGTGCCTCTTAGGAAGGGTGTTTTGTTTGCTTAGCAGTACTCTGGATTGAACCCAGGGCCTCACGTGTGCTAGGCAAGCACTCTAGCACTGAGCTGCGACCCCAGCCCTTGTGAA
Source organism: Heterocephalus glaber (assembly GCF_000247695.1). The sequence goes on from NW_004624763.1 coordinate 1,630,304, forward strand.
GGGTTCTTGATGAAAACACTGGATTTGAATCAGATCGAATCTCTGATTCTGGAGTCTGCAATTTACAGAAAATGCTGATCAGAGAAACCAGTGAAGGACAAAATGACACCTCAGAGTTGCAGTCAGCAAAATACAAAGACAGAAACTGCAGGACAAATGATCCTACTTCTTCCCTATATAAACTGAAAAAGCAAAAAGGAAGGAGGAAGAAACTTATACACTTAAAAGGAATTTAAGAAACATTTGGAGCCTGATGAAAACAAATCATCTTTTTAAAAAAAACTTCCCGGCACTCTGGAAGGCTAAGGCAGGAGGATCGCAGTTTGAGCACAGACTGGGCAATTTAGCAACTTAGGAACACCCTGTCTCAAAAATGAAAAAGGAATGAGGATATACCTCAGTGCAAAGGCCCTGGATTCAATCCCCAGGACCAAAAAAGAAAAAAGGAAAACAAAGAAATGAAAAGAGGAAGGGAGGGAGGGAGGATAAAAATGATATCATGAAGGAAATTTGAATATTGACCACGTTTAGGTGGGATGATGGTTATGTGGTTTCAGTGTTTAAAGAGTTCTTATCACTTCCATGCCCATCTGGAAATGGCTATGAATGGCATGGTCGTGTCTTGAATTTGCCTCAAAAGAATCCACATGGAATTGGGGGCTGAAGGGTGCGAGGGCAGCACAGATGCAACAACAGTGGGCAGGGGCTGCCAGGGAATGGCACAGGGCAACTCACTGGAGTATTCTCCCCGCTTTATGTTTTAATTTTTCTATGGAGAAAATATTAAAGTGAGAAAATTCAAATCACACACACACCCTGACTTCTCCCACCTTCTTACGCATGTCTGGATTCATAATGGGCGATTATGAGCAGCAATTTTTTTTTTTAATCAAAGCATTTACTTCTTTAGGACAGTAATGAACACATCCGATTGGACAGCTGCCCCTACAAGAGACGATCCAGCCATGGCACCATGTGCTGAATCCTCAGATTTCACATTCTGGGGATAACCTTACAGGAAAGTTGAACACAGAATCCTGAGCTGGAAGATAATGTGGAGGTCAAAGTGCTAAAATAAAAGTATGGAGGCCGGGGATTTAGCTCAGTGGTTTCCCCACCTGCTGCACCAGCACAAGGACCCGAGCTCAATCCCCAGTACCAAAAAATATAAAAAATAAAATAAAAGTATGGAAATGTGAGAACCAACCCACCCTGTTATCATTGAGTAGTGTTAACCCGTCACCTGAACGGGGACCTGTCCTGGAAGGTACAGGGGCAGCTGCATGGGGGCAGAGGCCAGGGCACTCTGCCTACTTGAGACTAAGCCACAGCCATGGGGGATGTCAGTAGCTTTTATCAGCGTGATACGACGTTATAGTTTTGTTAGTCTCCAAAGGTGAGGGAAATCTGAGCCAATAGCAATTGCTAACTACCATTGTGAATTATCATTCCAGGCCATGTTCTAGCATTTTTTTTTTTTTTGGTTCCGGGGATTGAACTCGGATCCTTGCGCTTGTGCAACAGGCAGCAAAATCACTGAACTAAATCCCTGGCCCTGTTCTAGCATTTTATAATAATTACCCCACTGACTTACAAACCACCACCACCACCCTGCCATTGACATGGGTATTTGTGCCACAATTTGACCGAAAAGGAGGAGGAGGTTAGAGAAGTTACATAACTTGCTCAGGGTCACACAGCTGGTGAGTGACCTAGCTCCTCCTTGATGAACCTGAGGCAGTCAGCCTAAAAACCTTTCTCTATACAGTGTCTGGGTTTAGGGAGCCACAGGGTAGCACCCTACAGACACGACCTCAGAGGCCATGCACAGCATTTCCTGGGTAAAGTGCCCAGTCCTAGTGTAAAGGCACCAACACCAGTAGGAAGGCCAGTGAGTTCAGACAACCACTCAGGCCTCGGCCATTTACCTGCCAGCCAATCTAGACAAGCATTCAGAGAGCCTGGCTGGGGCTGGTGGGAATCGAGAAAGGAGGCAGCGAATTTCCCAGCTCCTTTCCTCATCACCTTCTATCATTTTTAAATAGATCTCGAACAATATTTTAGACAAATGCATTTCATTTCCCTTTGTGGCAAGTAATGCAATAAAAGCTAATTTCTTTAGCACCCGATTGATTAGAAAGTAGTGATACAATCCAATAAAAATTGATAACCATGAACAGGACCCCAAGGCAGCCAGATATTCTAAAGACATTTATGACTGACTCATCACCCAGATGCAATTAGATTCCAGAGAGGCAGAGCATTAAATGTATCTTATTAAATTAAATTTATCTGACAACTGCTCTAGCCACACATGGTTATTTGAGAGCCACAAAACCAGAGTACTTGGTCATCCAATGTCACATTCCCTGACCACACTGGCTTTTCTGACACCAGATCTGGATAAATGTGACCCCCTGTGTCCTTCCTATTTACTCCATCACTTGAAGATGGTGGAGAGATTAAACTTAGAAGTGGACTGGAGAAAATGGGCTAGAAAATGACCTGGAAACAGCCTTTCATAATACCAAGCTACTGACGGGGAGAAATTTAGCACTGTAGCTTGGGCAACTGGGTTTTCCTCAGCGCACTGGGTGAGTCCTCCAGCATCTACATTCTGTCAGGAAATAGTGTGTGTGATGGACCAGTTTACACCCAATAACTGGTAAGGCTTCCAAGTGCCATCTATTATTACTGTGATCATATATACCGTATTTATTATAGAGCTAGGCTGACAGAAACTGGCTTGTGTTTATTTTGTCTTCAAAAGAGGAGTAGGTATGTCTTTGGCCTTCATCTAAGATTCACTTAAATACAGTGAAATCTAATGATCACCATGCTATTCCCCCATTTTCTGCTTTCTATTTGTCACAACGAAGCAAATAAATGAAAAGCAGGCATGAGACAAAAAAGGCTATTTCCCGAAAGGGCTGGAAGCCCAGTTATCGTGTGAAGCTTTGGGGCTAGAGGTTGCAGAGGATGCTGCTGCTCCTGAGGTCTCCACATCTCTGGACGAGTTAGGGTTCTCTGGGGAAATGGAATTAGTAGAGTGTGGTCTCTATAGAAAGAGATTAATTTTAAGGAATTGGCTCATGTGAGGATGGAGTCTGGCAAATCCAAAATCTGCAGGTTGGTGGGCAGGCTGGAGACCCAGGAGCTGAGGTTGCAGTCGAATCCCACTTGGGGAGGTCACTCCTGTGCTCCAGGGGTTGAGTGAGGCCCCCACACTGGGAGGGCGACCTGCTCTACCACTAGTTTCAAAGTCAACCTCACCCAAAAGCATCCTCACAGAAATGTTCGGAGTAACCAGACACCACGGCCCAGGCAAGGTACACATCAAACTAACATCGCCATCTGTTTCTCACTTGCACACAGGAGTGAGGTCATGACAGGAAGGAAGGAGGCACCTGGGTGTCAGTGACACCCTGCGCAGATGCCACCTGCCTGAGGAGAGCAGCACTGGGTGTCACTGGGCATCAGTTCCAAGGAAGAATCTTGTCTCTTCTTTAATGAGAAAAGTCATCCATTGGTTCTGAATACAGACATTACTTATAGAAGACACTCTTTTTAAGCCCTCTGAAGTAAGCATTGTCATCTCTCCCTCTCACAGATGAAAAAATTGCATTCAGTTAAGTGACTGCCCTGCATCCATCATCCAATTAGGTGGAAGAAGCTACATTTGAACACGGGTCCTCAAATATCCTTGTGATTTCTCTTCACAGTCCCCGTGGGGAAGGGAAACAAGAAGGTTGGAAAATGTCTGTGGCTGCAGCACCCTGTGATGGTGGTGAGAGCTGGTATTTTGGGTTTTCTGTGGCTTCCTCTTGGGTTGGGGGAAGTGTGGGAAGGGGCACTCTGGCAGATGGGCGTCCAAGCTGGTGGCCTGCAAACCAGAACCTCCTCTTCTAAAGTAACTTAGGATGCCTTGGGCAGCAAGCCATGATGCCCATGCATCCAGCTCACTGTGCTCCTGGCAGGCATCATTTGTTGGGGACTTTTCCTGAGGCACTGGACAGCCCCCCACAGGCCATTCAATCTCTGCTGACCCCAAGCTTAGGCTAATGGTTGCTTATAATGCATGGCAGAGGTTTTCCAAAGAGCTGACAAGGTGCAGCCAGCTAAGGCCTAAGCTACTCTTTGGTCTCTAGCTAGTGCCTAGGTGACTGAGAGACCGGTGACCCGCTCCAGGGTTCCCCTTGGACAACCATGTCCTTGCTCATGCTCAGAACTGCCCTGGCTGGTGGCTGTGTGCTCAGAAGGCAGAACACCAAGGGAGTGATTACTGTAGAAGCAATGTGCTGTCTGCTTCTAAAGTTTGCCTTGGAATTTGGGCTGGGAAAGTGGCCTACTTCCTCTCTTCTCCCTATGTGCCACCTCTACACCCCACCCACAATTTCAGACAGCAAAAGGCAAAGAGAATTCTCTTCCTTCTCTAGTTTTTGGTCTGACCAAAGTTAGAATAGTACTTCAATAGCAAGACAATAATCAGAAACCAGGAAAGTGGTTGCTTTAATTCCAAAACCATATTACTAGTAATAAAGCAATAACTTTGAAAGAATTCGTGTAAAGAGAATCTTTCACCAGGAAAAAAGATAGTAACACCCGAACTCATTCAGATCTGAAAACAACACTCAGAGGTACACACTCTCCTTCTCACCATCTTCCAGATAAGGAATCTCAGGGCCAGGGAGGGAGCGAATGTAAACTTGTACAAAGTAACTCAACTAGTAAACTGGTACCACTAAGAAGTCTAACTCCCAGGTCTCCTAAAAACATAGCCATTACATTGCATTGCGGTCCAATTTCATAATATTTGAGCACAGGAGGCATTCTCAGGCCTATTAAGATTTATTATTTTTATTTCACACACATTTCTTCATAATTGTTACCATTAAAAAATTGTATGTTTTCTTAATGTATTATTATTTTTCCACCAAATAAGATTTTATCCATGCCTTTTCTCCATAATTTATCCAATTATGTGACTTTTACTAGATTAGCCAATTTTAACCCAAGGAGGTTATTTGAAATATGAGATCACACAATAGATACTGAAACCCACATTCACTCCCCTATATTATGTTCCCTCTTTTAGGTCACGTTAACTTCTAACTTCTTTGAAGAATGTTTCCATCTCTTCAGAAATTAAAACTGTAAATTAAGTATTTATTTTCATATATGAATGAGAGGAGAAGAAACTGAAGTGAGATTTGGGTTTTCTGGGTTTTGCATTTGGAGAGAGATTTGTTTTTAACTTAGAGTCTTCCTAAAATCATTCCATGGGACAGCACCTCAGTCTGCACCTGCAGGTAGGCGAGCTGTCTGTTCCAAGGTGAGCAGAAATTTAGAGGGTTTTCTAATGCCATTCTGATGCCTGAAACATTTTAGTGTCACAGGCTGTTCTGTGACCTGAGACCTCACCTACTTGCTGTGACATTGGAATACCTCTAAACCTCAGTTCTCTCAACCACAAGGAGAAGCTCATAATACCTGCTTCTTGGAGTTGCAAAATACCATTAAAAAGCCCTAACACAACACCCAACCCATGGATGGACACTATGAAAGTCGTCACTCTTGTAATTTCCCCAGCCCTCACTCTCAGCACACCGCTGCCTGGCCCTGGGCTGGCACTCAACCTGGCCCAGGATGCAGCCAGCAGACTGGTGCACCCTTATCACTCACATCTGCTCTCTCCAGGACAGCTGAACTGAGCTCATGGGCCGGCCACTCAAATAACTGCACAAGTCTGAGGCTGCCACCATTAAAAAAAAAGTGTGGGCCAGGGATTTAGCTCAGTGGTGCCGCCACCTGCCTCGCAAGGGTCCCAAGTTCAATCTGGGTACCAAAAAAAAAAAAAAAAAAAACGTGAGGCTAAAGAAAACTCAACTTGGAAGAGATAACGAAGATCCTAGTTTGCCAAAGAATTTTCTTAATGCTCTTAATAATCAAGAGATGGCAGAGCAGAGGGTTCCCCCTCCCAGTGGAAGTGCCTCTTATGCATTCTTCGAACACGAGCATGTCCCAGCCCAGTGTCATGGCACCAACCACCTTGCTCTGTGTGTCGTTGTCATTGTCATATTTGTTTTAGAAACTGGACCCAAGAGAAAGCAAACTGAAAGTGAGCTTAATAAACAGCTTGCTAAATGAAAAAAATAACAATTACACACTAGCCATTGTTTATTGAATACAGTGAATGAATCACTTACACAGTTAATCCTCGGAACAACCCTATGATGATTTATGAAGTAGGAATTTTAATTATCCCCATTTTATAGTTGAGGAAACTGAGGCAGGGAGTGGTGACATGGCTCATCTTCAGGGCTCTCCTCCCTCACCACCATCTTATATTTCCCATTCGAGAAATAGCATGGATGCTGATGGCCCGTATTGTAGGGAGGACCTGCAATGCCCTTGATACTTTACCAACAAACAGGAGGGAGGAAAGCACTCATTTAAAGAAAAGTAAATAGCCTGGGATTTAGCTCAGTGGTTCTGGCACCTGCCTGGCAAGCACAAGGTCCCCAGTTTGATGCCGGCACCAAAAAAACCAAAAAACCAAAAGTAAATAGCTTCTAGATGTCCCTATTTTACAAAAGTAACATTCATCTCAGATGTACATGCTACTCTTACTTGTTCCAGTTGCTTTCAATCCTAGCTTCATACTAGAACTATCTGTGATTCTTTTTGAAAATACAACTATCCAAAATTCACCCCAAACCTGGGTGTGTGACCCAGGCATGGGTAAATTTTTAGAACTTTGCAGGTAACTCAGAGGGCCACCCAGAAAATTAAAAATTGAATTACTAGATGATCCATCAATCCCAAATATCTGAAAGAAAAAAATCAGGATGTCAAAAAGACTTGGTACCCCATGTTTATTAGAGGTCTATTCACATTAGCCAAGAAATGGAAACAATTTAAGTCTCCCTCAACTGATAAATGGTAAAGTGTGGTTCATATGTATAATGGAATACTAATCAGTCACAAAAAAGAACAAAATCCAGCCCAGCCCTGGTGGTACACACCCATAATCTCAGTCCTCTGGGAGGCTGAGCCAGGAGGATCACAAATTCAAGTCCAGCCTGGGCAATTTAGAGACTTAAGGAGACCCTGCCTAAAAATTTAAAAGTTAAGGGGAGAAGGTGCTGGGGTGTAGCTGAGTACAAAGGCCTTGGGTTTGATCTCCAGTACCCCAAAGAAATAAGGAATGAAATCCTGTCATTTGTGACAACACAAATGGAAATGGAGATCCTTATGTGAAGTAAAATAAGCCAGGCACCGACAGACAAGTAGCACATAATCTCACGCTTGTGGAACCTGAAAGAGTTGATCTAGGAGTTGAGCATCAGATGGTGGTTATGGGAGCGTGGGGAGGGGAGAGAGGAGGCAGGGGAGAGACCGATCGCTGGGCACCAGACTGCGGTTGCCCCAGAGGAAGACGTTCTCACGCACTGTGCCACGGTAGGGCGACGGTAGTTAGTGACTCTGCGGTGTGTATCTCAAAAAGCTAAAGGAAGGAGTTCGCATGTTTACCAGAAAGGGATGTAGCTGTGTATGTAGGCCCTGGGTTCAATTCCTAGTACCACAAAAAGACAGGCAGAGAGAGAAAGAGAAATCTAGATAACCCAGAATGAGAGCCCTGAAGATCCGATAACAGACCCACAGGGAAAGATGGTGCAGTGAGCAGCAAAGACGGATGCTGCGTTTCACTCCTCTGGCGTCTGTGCCCTGTGTCTTTGAAGACTCGGAGGTGGAGTCTGCTTCCCTCCCTATGAATGTGGGCACACAGGCGGCTTGACCAGCCAACAGCACACAGCAGAGTGCCAGTCCAAGCCCAGGCCTCGAGACCCTGGCACGTCTCCATTCACCAGCCTCTGCCAATCTGCTGCAGAGCCGCATGGAGCAGAGTGCAAGGGTCCCAGCCATGGCCCAGCAAGCTCAGCGCATTGACCCACATCAGCATCCTGCGAAACCAGAAGTGCCACCCAGCTGATTCCTCAGGCAGAGAACTGCAACCCCTGAGTTTGAGGACGATGTGTCCTGTAGAGGGAGCCTGCTGGTACAGAGGGGCTGAGATGGCTAAGAGGTAAGAGAATGGGGTCTCATCTAATACTCAGCTTTGGTTCTGTCCGCCCTGTGCTATAAAGCACAACTAGGCACAAATCTTCAGTGAACACACCACCTTGTTACTGATGCTTTTCCTACCACATGAAGTAGGGAGAGGGAAAGGGTGAGACACAGGAGGGCAGTCAAAGCAGGAGGGGCGCAGGAGGATGTAGTGAGGAGGAAGAGGTCCTCAGGAGGAAAGCAGAATCCCCTGGAAGTCTGAGCTCTGAAGCCAGGACACGGGACAGGCCACCGGGTGTGCAAAGGGCCTGTGGGGATTAAAGGAAGGGGACTTTCCTGGGCTGGAGGCTCAGAAACATCCGAAGCGGCAGCCCCCACTGCATGCTGACGCCATTCCACCTGGCCCTCACGCCAACCCTTGCAGGAGGATATTTATTACCCTCAGGTTATCAGAAATACAGGATGGGAGAGGTTAAACCACCTCCCCAAGATGACTCAAAAGGTGCCACCGGCATGTGACTCAAGCTCTCCGGGTGTAACTAATGCAGTGGTTAGAGTTGTGAAAATTTATTCCTGAAACTCCAAACTCTCAGGCCTCTCCTGTATCCTGGTCTTGTCTGAAGCTGGAATGAAAGCATCCCGAATCCCCAGACCCAAGGCTGCTGTCCCATGCAGCCTTCTAGAACCTTCCATACTAGTGAGCATCCCACTGGCTCCCTCTGTTCTCTCCACACGTTTTTCAGCAAGAGCCAGGCTTCCGAGTTCCTGTCTCCAGCTGGCCAGACAGGTCCCTCTGCTAAGGAACCAAGGACCAGGGGAGCCATTAACACTCCCTGCTTACCCCACAACCATAGCCCTTCTCCCAGCCCTGTGCCGGGCTCAGAGTGCAGAGCAAACCCCGCACGCCACTGCTGTTTGCTGACTTCCTGTGCTGTAGGGAGGGAAACCAAATCGCATAGAGGTCACAGCCAACATCAGGAACCCAGAAGAGCCACCCATAGCTCTGTTCCAGACCCTCTCCTGCCAGCTCAGGGTCAAAATGTTCTGTGCTCTCAAAATCTCACCCTTAAAGTATCTGAGCATGGGGGAGGCAACTGCCTCCTGATTTCTCTTTCAGATTCCAACAAAACAGGCTTGGTTTCACGCCCCAGGTCTCCGGGGGTGGGACAGAGGACAATCAAGTTTGTTATTCCCCTGACTGCCTGCTCAGTGTCTGTCATCTGTATTTGGCGCCCTCACAAATCCACTCTCCAGAGCTTGGAGCCTGAGGCCCCTCAGCCAGGCAGCAATGAATCCAGCAGGAGCAGGCCCTTCGCAAGGCACCAGGCAGCCAGGCAAAAATAAATCGAACATGAAGCCTTCTCCCCAGGCTGCAAGCAGGCCCAGTGTGGAGCCCCCGGGTGTGGGGAGTTTTATAAGAATTAATCTTGTATTTTGTGGGCAGGCACTAGCCATGGAAGTAGTTAGGTCCTGGTCCCTGAAGACTCACAGATGCAGGCCTCTTGCGCACCTCTGTAAACCGCTGACACCCCAGGGGGACTCCACAGCCACCCCGCCTCACCTGGGGCTGTGGGACTTGGTTCCCTCCCTCCTGCGGCCTGCAGATTGATCTGGGCAGCTCTGTTTACTCCACCCATAACCGCTGGAGCTGCTGGCTACCTTAAAAGGCCCCCTCAGGGCCTTTGCACATCCCACACACTTCCTGTTGCTAACAGATGAGGCCAAGCTTATCGTGGCTGCTTGCAAGATAACTAAAAGCCAGGGCCTGCAGGTCAGCTTTCAGTGCTACTTAAGGCCCCAGTTCCCAGCCACCTGCCTGCCCTGAGGGACCCCTGCACTTCCCTCTCTGTCACCCTTGCTCTGAACCCTACAAGTCTGGAAAAATGTCAAGGTGGGGTTGAAGGGGGAAGGGGCAGTGCGAATGGTGGGAAGAGCCCTGGCTCATACCCACAGCGCCTTGAGTTTGAATCCGCCCAGCAGCCGCCCTTCAGCTGAGCATCCTTGGCCGACTTATTTCCCTTCTCCAAACTCAAGGCTCCTCATTTGTAGAGTACAGCTGCTGGGACCTGCCTTGCTCCTGTATGGTGCTGAGATTAAGTATCTAAAAACAAAGGGGAGTAGGAGAGTGTGCGCCCCGCCCCACCTGGCAGCCACTCTGCATCTCTCCAGGATGAAGATCTGGGCTCCGACAACTCTTTGGGGCAGTGTCAGTGAGTTGACCCATTTCTATACCCAGGAAGCCTCAGCTCATGATGACAAGAAGCTAAGCGGAAGCTGTCAGGCTTCCAGGGTCTGCAAGGAACAGAGAAACCAGGCACAGACCAGGGAGGGTCCAACCCTTAGCTGATTTTTCCTAAGCTGGACAACAGGGCAGGGACATGCCCAGGGAGGGAGACTCTGAATATGGGGATGCCATCACCACTGCACACAGAGCCAATCAGAAAAGTGCTACTTTCAATCCTCCATTTGAATCTGGTGCTGTTCACAAGCCCAATCAGAAGATACTCTTTGCAATTCTTCATTTCCATATGAACACAGCCAATCAAAAGATGCTGTTCCCGATCCTTTATTTACATATGGCAGGGATCCAAGTCAACTTTTCCCTAGGACAGTTTACACAGGCCATTATCCCAAGTGAGTAATAGGACAACTGTCGCAGTGAGAATCAAGGAACTGTGAAAGATCCCTTTCCCTTACCCTCAGAGCCCCCTGCCCACTCTCACCCCACAGAGCATACATCTCCACCTTCAATAAATATACACCTTTGCTGCCTTTTCTATGTGTCTTGTCCAGTTCTTTGTTAAGGACACCAAGAACCTGGGAAGAAGCCCCGAGGGACCCTCCATCTGGTAGCAGATTCACCTCCCCTCCTCTCAGATGTGACAGCAACACTCCTGCCCTGGGGTGGCCTCTCACTCGGGGCCAAGGTCCCTGGGACCTGGAGTCCTTTGGGCCCTGACAGTCCACAGCAGCCCCCACGAGGACCCCTGAGGACCTCACCCTGGGACAGGCCCTCCTGTGCCAGGTCTGCAACCATTCCCTGGGCTGCTCTGTGCTTCTCCTCTTCCTCCAGTCCGACCTAGGGATGGGCCCTGCCAAAGGGAGCGTCTTCCACTCTGAGAGAGCAGAGCCCACAGTCCCCTGTACCTCCCCTGGGACTCCGGAAGGTAGCACAGCTGACGAGCTGTATGAGTCTGGGCGAGTACTCGGTCTCTCTGAGCCTGTTCTTCCTCTCACCCATACGGTGGGATACAGCCTAAAGCAGGACCCAGAGCACGTGCTCGGCAAAGGAGAGCTGTGCTTTCACTAGGTGGGAAAATGAATCTGAGGACCACAAGCCACTGAGCAGACAGCACATGCCCGAGAGCCGGAAGGTCTAGGTTTGTGTCCAAGAGTCACGGGCCCCCCCCCGTGTCATTTTGTGACAGTGCAGCCTCTTCCTTAACACACACACACACACTATTAAAGTTGATTGTCTCAGCCCACGGCACCTTTAGAAATAGTCCTGGAATTTCTGTTTTGAAGATTCCTAAATCTTTCCCAAATCTTTTACACCCAGAGATTAATTACTATGAACCATTTAAAATTGTTCCAATAATTTCCCTTTTTCCTTAAGTTATCTCAGTTTCTGTTGTTTGCAACCATTGAGCTCTAGTTGATACAAGAATTATCTTTCCCACATGCAAAAAAAATGAAGTTGGACCCTTACCATATATCATATATGAAAAGGAACAACAGATGGATCAAAGACATAAATGTAAGACCTAAAAGTATATAACTCTGACAAGAAAACAGAGAAGAAAAGCTTCATGATATTGGATTTGCCAAAAACAAACAAACAGACAAACACCTTGGATAGGAAATCAGGAGAACCATCCACAAAAGAAAAAAATAGATAATTGGACTTCAAATTAAAATCTTTTCTTGGGCAATTTGGGCTCTGTTCAGAAAGTCCTTGCCCACGCCTCTATCTTCAAGAGCATTGCCTATTTTATCTTTTGATTTTAGTACATGGTGAAAGATATGGGTCTAGATTCTTTCTTCTGCATGTGGATAGTCAGTTTTCCTGGTAATATTTATTAAAGAGGCTGTCTTTTCTCCAGTCTATGTTTTGGGCCCCTTTGTCAAAGACCAGATAGCTGAATGTGCCTATTGCCTGGGGTAGTTTCAGCTTCCTCTATTCTGTTTCATCGATCCACAAGTCTGTTTTTGTGCCAGTACTGTAGACAACCTAAGGAATGGGAAAAAATACTTGCCAGGTATTCCTCAGAAGACTAATATCTAGAATGAAGAACTCAAAAAAATTAAATTCCTCAAAAAATAAAAGATTCAGTTAAAAAATGGGCAACTGAAATGAATAGACACTTCTCAGAAGAAGAAATACAAATGGCCAATAAATGCATGGAAAAATGTTCAGCTTCTCTGGTCATTAGAGAAATGCAAATTAAAACAACACTGAGATTCCATGTTAATCCAGAAAGAATGGCTATTACCAAGAAATCATGACAAGCCTCCAGGGGAAAAAATGATTGATCTATATGGTTGATGGGAATGTAACCAATGGCAATCACTATGGAAATCAGTATGGAGGTTCCTCAGAAATTTAAACCAGAAATTCTATTTGACCCAGCTATTATCTTTATACATGTCTTCTCAAAAGAGTTAGAGATGAACAGACATTTCTTAGACAAAGAAGTAGAAGTAGCAAATAAACATATGAAAAAATGTTCAACATCACAGGTCATTTGAGAGATGCAAATGAAAACAATGCTGAGATTCCACCTCACCCCAGAAAGAATGGCTGCTATCATGAAATCAACCAATAACAAATGCTGGAGGGACTGTGGGGAAAGAGGAACCCTGCTCCACTGCTGGTGGGAGTGTAGACTGGTGCAACCACTGTGGAAATCATTATGGATCTCAAAGAACTAGGGCTGGAAGTCCCATTTGACCCCTGCTGGGTATCTTCCCAAAGAATTAAAAGAATCATACCACAGTGATATATGTGCACCCGTGTTCATAGCAGCACAGTTTGTAATAGCTAAAACTTGGAAGCAGCCCAATTGCCCATCAACTGGAGACTGGATAAAAAAAATGTGGTTTTTGTATAAAATGGAGTACTACTCAGCCATAAAAAATAAGAAACTAGAGACATTTATAACTAAATGGATGCACATTGAGGCCATACTCTTAAGTGAAATAAATAGGATACACATGTGTAAATACCGAATAGTTTCTGTAGTGTGAGAAACTGAAAGTGTAAATAAGGACTAAAAGGTATAATAAATATTGTGAAATAGGAAGAAAAGGGGCAAAGGGGAAGGGGAAGTGGTAGGGGTAGGGGAAAGGAAAGAAGGGAATGGAATTAATATGAGAAAAGGAAAAAATGGAAATAAAGTCTTTGTAAATAGGGAGGAATGGAGGGGTGAAGGGAGGGCAGGGGAAGGGAAAAATAAGAACCAAGAGAGATTATGTAAAGGTGCAAATTTCCAATGATGAATGTCATTATATTGTATACCTAAAATGTACCAATAAAATTAATTTTTAAAAAAAGAGTTAAAGAAAGACTTCATATTACACCAATACATGCATAGCTGTGTTTATAGCATCACAAGTCATAATACCTAAATCACGGAAGTGGCCCATATATCCAACAGATGAATGGAGATATATATATACATATATAATATATATTATATATGTATATATATTATATATGTATAATGGAGTACTAGTCTGCCATAAAGAAGGATAGATTTGAGTCATTTGTAAGAAAATAAATCCACCTTGAGACCATGTTAAGCAAAATAAATCAGACACACAAGCTTAAATATTGAATGGTTTTTCTTATATGAGAAACTCAAAATATGAATAAAGAGCAAAATAAGAGACAGATAATAGGAAATAGGGAGATAGGGCTTTTGCACAAGAGAAAGGGACCAAGAAATGTAGAAAGGGGAAGGGAAGGGATGAAAAAAGAATCAAGATGTGTCATGTACATGTACAAATTCCCATAAGGAATGGAATCATTACGTATTGCAAACATGTACTAATAAAAATAAAAATTAAAAACTTTTATCCATCAGATGACACTGTCCACAGAAGAGGAGAAACACACAGAATACGAGAAAACATTTGCAAATCATGTATCTAATAAGGGATTAATACTCAGAACATATAGAGAACTAGTACAACTAAACAACAAAAATTTTAAATGGACAAAACACTTGAATAGACATTTCTCCAAAGAAGATAAATGACCAGTACACACATGAAAAGATGTGGAATCACTAATCACTAGGGAAATGCAAATCAAAGCCATAAAGAGCCTAGCCTAGTGGCACAGGCCTGTTTTCCCAGCTACTTCATAGGCTGAGGAAGGAGGATCACAAATTGGAGATCAGTCTGGGCAACTTCATGAAGTCTTGTCTTGAGATCTTTAAAGGGCTGAGGATGTAGCTTAGTGATAGAGCTCCTGCTTGGCATGTGCAAGGCCCTGGGTTCAAATCCCAGTATGCACACACACACACACACACACACACAATGATACAGCACTTCACACCCAGTGTGAATGGTTATTGTATAATTAAAAACAAACAGAAAATAGGAAGTGCTGGTGAAGATGTAGAGAAACTGGAATTCTTGTACTTGCTGGTAGGAATGTAAAATGATGTCACTGTGAAAAACAATATGGCGTTTCCTCAGAAAATTTAAAGGAGATTTATATGATTGAACAATTCTACTTCTGGGTATAGGCCTAAAAGAATTGAAAGTAGAAACTCAAATATTTCTACACCCATGTTCATAGCCACATTATTCCTAATATCCAAAAGGTAGATGCAACCCAAACGTTCATTATCAACAAATGGGTAACCAATATGTGATATGCACATACTATGGAATATTATTCAGCCTGAAAAAGGAAGGGAATTCTGACCCATACTCCAACATGGATGAACCTTGAGGACATTCTGCTAGGTGAAAGAAGCGAGTCATAAAATGACAAATGGTGTACAACTCCACTTATATGATAAACCTGGAGTAGTCACATTCATAGAGACAGAAAGCAGAATGGTGGTTGCCAGAGGCTGGAGAGAAAAAGGAACAGGGGGTTATTAACAGGGACAGTGTTTAATTTGGGATGATGAAAAAATTCTGTATATAGATGGCGGTGATGGCTGTACAACAATTAAATATACTTAATGCCAAAGATCTGTTAAAAATTGCAAATTTCATGTTAGGTACATTTTACTACATAAAAATAAAAACTTATTTTCTACTCCCTTTAACCTAATTTTCCCTGGACATATTTGACACGGGAATCCCACTTTTCATTAGAACTTGTGTTACTAGCACACAGCCAGGGTCCCAGGGAACACACTATGGGAAAGGTTGACAGGCTGGCCTTTGAACTGGACCTTCAGGGATAAGGTCCAGTTGGTTGAGAAGAAATGTATTGGGCCGGTCACTGAGGGAAGGGTGATGCTGGCGTCTCCCTCAGCAAACCAGGACCCCAAGGAGGACTTGGAGGGCAGGGAGCTGGAACACATCTGGTCCCTGGAGCCTAACAGCAAGCTCTCTATCCCACGCCCACATTTAAAAAGACATCTATGAGGTGCTCCTGAAGTTGGACATAAGAAACTCAGGCAACATACCTGAGGGTATTCTCCAAAACTTGTGCCCAAGGGCACGGGGGCTAATGACCCCTGACATTCTGCATTTATTGTGGACATTGCAGAGTTCAGGTCCCTTTGCCCACTCAGAACTTAATAACAGGAAATTTTTGGAAATTTTCACCCCATTCTCAGCTGCTAAGGGGAGCTCTTTGGCCAAGAAGTCTGTTCCCCAGTAAAACTCTAAAAAGTAAATAACATTTTTTAAAGTCAGCCTCTCACTTGGTAGCCCGAGCTGACCTGGAACTCACGATCCCCCTGCCTCAACCTCGGGAGTGCTGGGATTTACAGGCATGCGCGACCAGGCCTGAGTTCAAGTAAATAACTTTTTTAATTCCTTTTTTCAACATCTTCATTCAGGAAAGCCAGGATTCAAAACAAGGCAGCTGGATTCCAGAACCCACTCCTGGCTCAGCCACTTCAGCTCGACTTTCCAGCCACCTTTCCTCAGCTGCGCAGCCTGCAGCTTCCTCGCAGACACCCAACAGGCACTATCTCTGTGGCTGCCTTGGCTTTGCTGCTGTACTCACAGTTACAACCAGGCACACTGGTGAGGCTAGACAGGCCCAACGGGGGAGTGGACCAGTTCACCCTCAAACTGAGTTTTTATATCAGTCGCATGTCCTCATCTTCAGCACCTAAAATGCATTTCTCATTGTCCAGGCCGCCCGGAGACTCTCAGAGACACCATAAAGGAAATCAAATTAAAGCCCATAGAGATCGTGTTGGCTTTCTCCCAATTGCTAATGTTTTGGGCTGGCTTTAAATATCCCAAGGGACAGTGATCAAGGCCAGTCCAATATGGAGCACAGCAGGTGAGTGTATGTCCCCTTCTGGAACCAGAGTGAGCTGTAGGGGAGACATTGAGAGATCCACCCACGCCCAAAGGTCTTTTCCCCGGCTTGTCAGATAGGAACCTGTAATTCTCCCTCACATTGCTGAGCGGCCGAGGTGCAGGCAGCCCTCGAGCCCCTTCATGTGAGCACAGCAGGCACTTCAACAACCCCCCCACAGAGGCTTCAGTCCCCAGAGATTACCGTCACTTTCACCTTCCCCGGCTGCCATATTAAGGTGGAGATCATTAATCTTGTTTTATATATGAGGGTTTTACCAGCCACAAATCGTGAGCATCTCAGGCTTTCCACTGCAAGGCCAGTGTTCTCTGGATATAGGATGGATCAGCATCTCTGACAGCAAGAGCCTAAAGCCTGGGACAAGTGAGTGTCGGGAGGCAAGTAAGAAGAACACAGGCCCAAGCATGATGGCCACGGTTCCTCTCCAATGCTGTGGTGTGGCTCCAGGTGACACAGCAGCGTGTTCTTGTTTTGTTTTGTTTTTGGTACCGGGGATCGAACTCGAGTCCTTGCACTTTGGAGGCAGGCGGCGGAACCTCTGAGCTAAATCCCTGGCCCTGCAGCGTGTTCTTGTGAGATGAGTAATGACCTGGACCCGGAACCCTGCATTCTAGACCAGCCGGGCTATGAGTCACTAGAAGCAAATCACTTTCCATTTCAGAATCTCAGTATTTCTGTGTGTAAAAAGGAATAGGAGGGCCTGATAGATAAGGCCTCTGGACCTCTAAGCTCGAGTCGTCTTTCAGAGCCGATAGGTCTACATGTGTTACATGTGACAGAGAGCTAACTAAACATTGGCCACTTCCACCCTCATCAGTGTCACCGTCGTCTCAGCTGTGACCAAGCATCCACACGTGACAACCACACAGCACTGCATAAAGGTATTATGGGGGGCTGCTTAGGCCAGCCCTCTGCTCCCTTGGATTGCATATCCAAGATGCTGAAGCTCTAGTCCAAAAGACATCTGGAGGCCCTGCCTTTACTTGTTTTTATTTTTCCACTCCAACTCAGGATAATTTTGCCCAATCATTCCTCAAATAATCCAGGCTCCTCACAAGCTGTTTCCAAATATTGAAACACATCATGGCGGGCCACCAGCTCCATCTTATAATCAAATAGATGAATCATGAGGCAATTTCCTTTAGATTTTTAATAGGATTTTCCACTCCTACCTCATTGCCTTGTCTGGCCTGATGTTTACAGAAAAAGAAATTACTACTTTCAAATATATCCAATTGTGTTTTTTAGTCAAATAAAAGCTGACTGACTGACTGCAGGCTTCATAATTCTAGGCCCATTTTGTGATGTTTGCACATGTGCCTTTGAGTCTTCTGGTGCTCCCCTCCCCAGCAGGGGCCTCCCATCAACGCGTATATGGGGGATAGAGACCCATCAGGTGTTTATTTCAAAATATCTGCCACATGTACTGCAATTATTTTCTAGATTTAAACCAGGCTGGCTTAAATGCATATGTGTATATCTGTGTATTACACACACATATATAGGTATGTATATGTATACTATATACACATATAATGTGCTCACGTGGGCTTTCCACTTCAAGCCCAATATTCTCTGGATATAAGACATATCAACATCATATATGAATATGTGCTTAAAATTGCAAATACCTTTCAAGAAAGTGCCCTCTGGAACTTTAAATTATCCACAAGGCAGCCATATTTCTCCAGTCAGACAACTGCACTGCAGGCCTTTGGTGAGAGCAGCAAGAATACTTCTCAGTCCTTCTGCATTTTGATATTTCCTAAAGCCTGACAGTAAGGGGGTAGTGTCTCTATTTTAAATTAAGAGGTTAAAACACTTCGGTACAGTACAATACACAGGAACATTTTTGTTTTTACTTATTTGACCACAGTCCCGGCAAACCTAAGTTACAATGACTTTTCTTGGGTATCAGAAAGGGCGTGCGCTCCTTGAACACTCAGTGTCTTTGGTAGATTCTGAAATAATTAAGACCACTGACAGCAGCCCCATTTCTGGAACATAGAGATTGAAATATGGAATGAGACAAGAAAGAGTCTAGTAGATATGTGAAGTTATCTGGTTGAAGCATTCTGCTTTTTCTGTAACTGTGAACCCTCTTTCTAGCTTTACTATGTTCTCCAACACACACACACACTCACACTCACACTCACACACACAGAATTACTTGTATATTCTTGTGCTGAAAACCCCAAGTCCTTAGTTTGCATACATGTTCCCCTGGCCTCATGACAAGAAAAACAGTATTTACTTCCTCATTTCTCTGTGGTTAGGACTGGAGCACCTGTGGGTTCGGGCTCTCTTGCTGTCTGGTGGCTGCTCTCCAGGCAGTTGCAACCCTAAAATCCATATCCCTACTCCAGTGAAATCTGGTAACCAGAGCCTGGACTAACGCGTCTCTGCCCAGCTTCCCTTCCCTCGTGTGCTCGGCCATTTTGCCCTTCCGTCTGGCCATCAGGCCTACCTGCTTTGTGAATACTGCTCACACAAAACCTTTAATGCTCCAGGGACGTGCATTCTCACAGCCCAGCACACAGCAGGCACATTGTGAGGTGACCCCGCCCCAGGATCAACTTCCTTCCTTCTGCCTGAAACACCTCACTCAACGAGCCAGTCCGGAGCTGGTGGCGGCCTCCTCATTGCTCTCCCAGATACAGGTCTTGTTCCTTCCTGTCCCAGCCACCTCAGCAACCCTGA
This sequence comes from Heterocephalus glaber, assembly GCF_000247695.1. Next base: position 1,649,598 of record NW_004624763.1, read on the forward strand.
GTGCTGGCCTGAGCAGCCTCATTTCAATCAACCACACAGGGTTTAGAAATATCCAGTACCTCGTTGCCTTCAGAACCAAGTTCAAACTTAGCCTGTCTCCTACAATTACTCTTATCTTTCCATTTTACTCACTCTCCACCTCTTAGGCAATAAGCTAACAAGCTAAGGGCTTCACATTTAGGTCTCATGATGTTCCTACAGGAAAGGCACTATTCTCCTTGTTCTTCAGATGAAGGAATTGAGGCTCATCCAAGCTAAGTTAACTTGTTTGAAATACCTTGGTTGTTTTTCTCATTGCTGAGACAAAATACCCAACACCTGCAACTTAAAGAAGGAAAGGTTTACAGTGGACCCTCAAGTTATGACTGGCCTGACATACGAACAACTTGAGTTATTTAGGTTAATAGAAGACTCATCTGCCTCTTGTTATCTACACTGTGTACCCAGGTACATATCCAGATCTCAGCTGGATTGACTTACAACCAACTTGAGTTACAACCAGCCCTCAGGAACTGAAGAAGTTCATAAGCCAAGGGTCCACTGTAACTACAAAGCAGTTCAGTTTGTAGAGGTTTTGGTCCATAGTCTGCTGATTCCCAGGCGGGACAGCAAAGCACAGAGGCAGAGGAGGAACAGCTCACAGCAAGGCGCCAGGAAGCGCAGTCAAGGGAGGAGAAGGGAGGGATAAACGCTTCCAGGCCACGCCCACAGAGGTCCACCCCTTTCTACCAGGTCTCACGACCTAACAGCAAGTCAGCTGTAAACTCATCAGTGGACACCCCCATGACCCAGTCCACCTCCCAAAGTCCCTCTATGAGCACATGAGGCTTTGGAGGACATCCAGATATAAACCATAACAGTGTCCCTGTGTGTTTTCTTTCCTATAGCTGCTGAGGTTAACATCAACTTGATGACTTAAAACAACAAAACCTGATTCCCTTGCAGTTCCGGAGGCTTGAAACCCAAGCTCAGGGTGTCTGCAGGACCGGCTTCCTATGAAGTCTTCTTTAGGGGACACTGCTTCCTTGATTCTCTAGCTCTGGTGGTCAAAGACATCCCTTGGCTTGTAACTCCATCCCTCCAGTCTCCACATGGCCTCTTCCCTAGGTGTCTCCTCTGTGCCCAAATCTCTCCCTTCTCTTATAAAGTGCCACACATTGGATTTAGGGCTCACCCTAAATCCAGAAAGATTTCATCTTGAGATCTTTAACTTATTACATCTGCAAAGAAGTTCTTCTAGTCAACTTTCCCATTGCTGGACAAAATATCCAATGCCATGACTTAAAGGAGGAGAGCTTTATTTGGCTCGTGGTTTCAGATGTTATAGTCCATGTTCATCAGGCTCCAAGGCAGAAACATCATGGCGGAAGGGCATGGCAAAGCAAATCTGCTCACTTTGTGGTAGTGGGGAAGCCAAGCATATGGGGAGGAGTGCCCAAGAGACACACGTTCCAAAGGCTCAGCTGCAGCGACCCACATCCAACTGGGCCCCTCTGCCTTTGCACATCATCTAGGAACATCAGTGGATTGATCCACTAATGAGTCTAGGGCCCCAGGACCCAATCACCTCTCCAGGAGTCTCCTAATATGCTCAAATTGACAAGCTCAACCATCACAGGCCCTATTTGCCCCAACCAGGTCATATTTTGAGGTTCAAGTGGACATGAACATAAAGAGAACAATATTCAACCCACTACCTCGGAAATAAGGGTTCTCTGACTCCAATCATCATCTAACCATGTGCTTCACTTAATGCCAGCCAGAAAGCCCTGAACAAATCAAACGTTTCTCGTTTGTCTAAAGTCCCTGACTCTCTTTCTTCATGCTATTTTCTTCATATAGACCAATCTTGCCCTTTTTCTTCCCTTCCACTAACTCTACTTTTGGAAATCTTGAGCAGTCTTCAAAATGTAGTCCAATGCCCCTTCCTCCAAGAAGACCTCCAGGATTGCACCAGCCAGGCAAGGAGATCTTTCTCCCACCTACACTCCCACTGCCTTACTTCTAGTCTCTGATGGCTGTTATTATCATCAACGACACATTCCAGGTTTTTGTGCAGTTGGCTTCATTCACCATCACTTCCCGGCACTATGAGCCATATTAAGAGAAGGCAGGGCTGCCTTCTCCCAGCGTGCCCTCTCCACAGCACCCTGCATAAGCAGGAGCACTTAACACTACCTTTTCCCCTGCATTAGTGCATATATTAGTAAGCAAAAATGTAGAATGCATAAAAACCAACCTTTCTCCATTGCTCCCACTTCCCAAAAAGGGAACATTTTATTTATTTTCTTTTGGTTTTTTGAGAGAGAGTCTCACTATGTAGTATAGGCTGGCCTTTAACTCATTATGTAGTCCAGGCTCACCTCAAATTCAAGGGGATCCTCCTGCCTCAGCCTCCCAAGTGCTGGGATTACAGGTGTGTGTTACCACATTCAGCTCCAAAAATGGAATTTTTTAAAGCCCAATTTACTTTCCCACATCTAATCTAATCATTTTAATTTTTCCCTTTATTTGAATTTGATTTAATGAAGACTAATCCATCCCTTCCAAGTATAATACTTCCACAGTTTAAAAAATTTTCCTCCTAGTTCCAGTGCCACCTTCTTTGGCTTTGGAGGACAAATCTACTGTTTTCAAGGTTTCTGAGGACAAGGATGATGTCTTGGTCACCGTTAGATTCCCAGCGTTGGTCAGTGCCTGGGCACCCGACACCATGTGCGGAAGCGTGAGGGGGTGAAGGTGCAGACGCTGCATCAGAGCTGGGGCAGCCACCATTCTCCCTGAAGGCGGCCTGCGCACCCTCATCCCAACCCCGGGAGGCAGCCATTGATGCTGACCCCACATTATGGATGGAAAGCTGAGGCTGGGACAGAACACATTCTTCACTCTATCACATTCCCAGGAAGGGCTGAGAACCAGGACTGACTCCGGGGCTAAGTCTTGTAACCAAGAGGCCTCTCGGATACAATGCAGCCTTCGTTGTCCCATGAGGGTCAGTCCAGGAGGCTGAGCGGGCCCTTCAGCCCGGAGGCTTGGGATCTGTGGGCCATGGGGTGGCAGAGGCTGAAAGACAAATGGCAAAAGTTGGGTCTGAGAACAGACAATGGTGCAAATAAGGTGTCTGTGTAGGGTGTGTGTGTGTGTGTGTGTGTGTGTGTGTGTCTGAAGCATGCATGCATAGTGTGTGTGCCATGTGTGTGCACTGTGGGTGACACATGGGGAAAGAAGGGGCTATGTTCATAAGAACATTTTGGAAGCTAGAATATGCAGTGACCACGAGTTACATGGAGCCCAGTCTTGGCCCAGCTCTGAACATCTAAACAAACATCATTAAGTCGCTATAGCCCTGCAGCACTAGCTTGCTGTGAAATGAGATTCTGTTGCCCTCCTAAAGGCACTGGGAGGATCCACAAGATTCAAGAAGAAACAGTTCTGAAACTGTCCATAAGTGCAGGGCCCTGCACTGAAGAGTACAGGGATAAAACGGGAAAGTAGTGGTGACTCATGAGAAGGAGTTCCCATTTGGATTGGGGGAAGCAGACATACAAAACTACCTCTAATTTATGCAGAAGGAAAGACGCACAACAAATAATGAAAACTACTACTTCTTGAGCTCTGTACTGCACAGCAGACTGAAAGATGTTCATCTTACAACAACCTTATACGGTTGGCATTCTTCGCAAGCCCATTTTGCAGATGAGGAAACTGAGCACTAGAAACATTTACTCTTTCCCACAAAGACACATCGCGTTAAACGACACAGCCAAGTTTCATCCCAAGCCCGTCTAACCTGAATCTTTACTCTTATTACCTCCCTGCACTATTTCCTTGAGCAATTCAAGATGCAAGGTGCACAGAGATGGAACTTTTGCCCTCAACTTAGAAAGGAAGTGGCCAAAATATAGATCGGTTTAAAAACTGTGTCACTTTAAACAACGTGCAAAGTCCCACGGTCATTCCTATTGGTGTATCTGGCTACAAACTCAGAGGCAGGGATGCGGAAGTAAAAGTGGTGCACACAGGGGCAAGACGTGACCAGTGACACCAGGGAGCCCACTCCTGCACACCACCCTCAGAGAGATGCCATGTGACTAACATCAGATCACATTAGGGTCAGAGAGGAGAATGTGGAAAGCTTTGCCCAGCCAGATCTCAGGCCAAAAAAAAAAATGGTTTTTTTTTCCTCTCCCTAATCTTTTTTAACTTCCTCTAGAGCTTTAACCAAGCTTAAGACCATAAGCTTTCAGGGAACAAAGTGAGACCCATCTGTTCAGGCAGGAATTTGCCAGACCAACGTAAAAGGTCAATTTGGCTCTGATTATAGCATAGCATTTAGATGACCCCAAATACTTCCCAACTGAATGAGCCAAAAATAACTTTGCATTACTGTGAATCATGACTCCAAAGAAGAAATGTCAGGAATTCTCTTTAAAACAGATCACGACTGTGTGCTACTAATGAAAAAATGAAATAATGTAATAGGTCGGTCTCTTTGGAATACGCTTGTTCTAAAGGCTATATATAAAAAAATCATAACCATCTTGTTTGGGGAGGAAGACAGAATGACTTTGTTTTCAAAGATTTTATTTCTTTTATTATAAGACATATAGATAAAAACTTGTATATTTTGAAAAAGATAGAAAATGGTAATAAAATGGACATTTTCCTTAAGAAATATGTTCATAAATATGCTTTATCAAATCTTAAAATGTATATTTTGCAAATAATAAATAGAGCAGAGCTGTGACATACAAGGGTCAACTCAAACTACTGGAAGTTTTTGTGTTATATTTTATAAAAATTCAGATCTTAAAAATTTGGCATTTTGCAATTCAGGTTATGAATAATTCAGACTTTTAAAATATTTTTACAATGGCTCCATGATTTCAAAAATAACAAAACAGAAAAGGTGGCTTGACTAAGTAGAATTTGATGAAAATAATATTCCCCAAATAAAGAAGTATTAGACACATAAGTAAAGATGCAGTTTTTCAACATGGAAGGGGTACATAGAGCAGTTCCCCATCCTATAAATCCCTGTGGGGGCTGAACAAAAATTATGAGCTAAGCTTTAGTTTCCAGCACGGTCCATCTTTTCTTTTTCACAGTTTGATGGAGCAGTAATAGTCGTGACCACGATGAGCCAAGTCCTGCAGTGACAGGTCCGGGAGACAAGGGACGCAGAAAGCTCTCCTTCTGAGGAAGCCCTGTGACAGCTTCCCATGTCCATATGACCCAATGGCCTCAAAGTCACATAAGAGCCCTGGGTAAAATGTCACTGATGAAATTCCTCTTCTAGGCATTCTTTCCTAAGCTCCAATTCCCTACTATCCAAAGAGAGAGAAAACTCTTGCTAACATCAAATATGCCCGGTAATGAGCCTTGACTGTACAAGTAGCAAGATCAGCTTTTCCTATAAATAAATACTGACTGTGCAAACATCTTTCATTTCCCATGCATTTTGTTGCCCACAAGGCTAACATGTTAGTTCTCGGCTGCAACGGGGGATGCTACATCTACCAATGCTTAGGTATCCAATCTAATATAGATTACTGGTCCCAGTGGCCTTCGATGATGTCCAACAGAGGACATCTGGGTAGTACTGGGTGCCTACAGCACAGAGAGGTCGTGGCAAGATTTGGACTTGAGCTTGAAGGCCATGTTCTTGTTGTTTCTGGCCACGATCTTGCCCCAGAAGCGCCTGGCTTTCCTGGGGATGCTCTCCCTCCGTTTCTGGTAGGCCAGTCGCCGCTCGTTCTTCTCCTTGCTGTCCCGGCGGAGGCGGACCTGCCGCACGATGCCCTCAAAGAGCTCCTTCACGTTGTGCTGCACGGCCGCGGAGGTCTCGATGAACTTGCAGTCGAACACCACAGCACACGCTCTCCCTTCTGGTGAGAAAAGGCCAGAAAGAGTCAGAGGGTGCGCGAAGCCGGCCCCCAGCCACGCTGGAGGACCACTGCCGAAAACTGCGCTGGGACAATGGTAGCCGGGTCAGACGGGGCAGCCCTAGGACGCACGCCCTCCCAAGGCCTGAGTCTGGCAGGAGGATGCCTGGAAGCAGGAAAGATGGGCTTTCGGCCTGGTCTACCACAACTTCCCTGTACGAGGGTCCAGGGTCACCAAATACAGGGAAAGTCATCATAACGGCAACGCTGTGCCCTTAGTTTCAGTGATTACAGGCTTACTATGGGCCAAGAACTAGGCTAAGTTCTCTATTTTCAATGTTCATAACAATCTTGGAAAATAAATTACAACCCCCATTCAAATAGATGAGGAAAATGGAGGGGTGTCTTTTAAAAACTTGAGGGAGTCCACACATCCTGTATGTGATGGTAAATCCATCCTGTTTAATTCTCAGGCCAGATTCTTTCTCCTGACTGTTTTCTCAATAAGAAATTAGAATTCTACTACTTGGCTTTCCTCTCTTTAAAGAAAAAAAAAGCTGTGATAAGATATTTTGAAAAAAGACAAGATTTTACAAATACAGTTACATCAAATTATTCAACCATTTCTGGGAAAGTCTCAATTTCAAATATGTTTCTGTGTTTAAGATGTGACTGCTATAGACAGTCATGTCCCAGCAGTAAGACATCCCCAACTAGGTGAGTACATTGTCTTGACTGGGTTTCTTTTCTCCTGAGCAGGACCTGGCAATGCTGTATTTTATTTTTATGATTGTACCAGGGACACTGTCTATATTAGGCCAATAAAATCTCACTGGCCCTAAGATCTCTTGGGTGCCCACTCAGCAAATAGGAATTAACCTTGAGCTAGTATGACAAAGTATATGTGACACCATGTGACTTATCTCTTAACTGAAATTTAGGAAGCAAGGGATGGGGCGGGGGCAGGGTAGGAGGACACAGTATTTCCAGGGTTAGAGAGACCAGCAGTAGCAAGAGTCTAATTCTTTTTCTCAATGAAACTTTTCCCATAATTCCTCTGCATCATAAGTCCCCATTCTTCTTACACCAAGATGCTATGCTCCCTTCCTAAACTCTTGAGATCTTCTCGGAGAATGAAAGGACAAAGAAAAACCTGGGCATGGCCAGTAAACCCCTGAGCGTGATCTCTTCCCTAAAAAAATTCCAGGAAAGCCCTTGGGAGTGAGGAGACTGGAATCCTGCAGAGAGACCAGGTAAATAAGGCAGCACAACCAGCAGGGAGATGGGACTGTAGCGGTCTTAGAAGGTACACATCCAGCTCCACATAGGGCTCTAATGAGACCCTGGTTCTAGCCTCAGGCAAGAGGAAGGGAAGAGCTCTTGTGTGAAGGCCAGTGCCTATGACCCCGGGTGGTTTCCACGGGGTGGCACTAGCCATCTTACCTGATACAGACACTTCGCGGCAGCGCACCAGGTCACTTTTGTTGCCAACCAGAATTATAGGAATGTCCTCTGTCTGCCGAGCCCTGCGGAGCTGGATCCGGAGCTCTGATGCCTTCTCAAAGCTCGCCCGGTCAGTGATGGAGTAGACAATCAGGTAGGCGTCCCCAACCTGCATGCAGTGCTCCTGGAGCCACTCATTCTCCCCCTACACAGAGGAAAGATCTCCCATGAGCTCAGGGCAACCTGGGAAATGAGGTGGACAGAGAGAAGGAAAGCCACCCACAATGCCCCCAAATGCATGCTCTTCATGCCTACGGGATATCGAGGGCTGTGAAGATTGCTGGCCTGCATCGTACTTATGCCCAAATTTGTTTCTTTCCAATTTCCTCTAGAGCTTGAGTTGAAAAATTACATAACTACTCTGCCAAACAGCATTTCTATCTAAACTACCCAAAAATGGGCCTCTTCTGACTTTCTAAAAAAACTTCCTTTTGCCTTTCCCAAGGATGAAATTAAGAATCCTTTGGTGAGAATAGGAAGGTTCTTAATAAACAGAAGGCCTAGCATATATGCTCAGACATCTAAAACCTTCAGAAGGCAAATGTTGAAGACGAGTGTTGAGAATGTCAACTTCACGATGATTCTAAGGGTTCAAAATACTGTGCGTGCTTGTTTGAATATTTCCTAAAACAAATACATTTTTTGTGTTTTTTCAGTAGAACAAAAGGCAAAGCACTGCAACTTGTTTGCTATTCAGAGCTCACCTGTGAATGACCTGCTCCTTAAAACAGTCTTGTTTTTCAAAAGTCAACGCTTTTAACCAAGGAAATGAGCCTGCCTCATCTGCAACAGCCACTATGGAGAACAAGGTCACCCTCACACCAGCCTGTTGAAATGCAAGCCCTAAAAATATTCGCCAAGAGCTACAGGCTCTGCATACCTTATTTTCCCACATGTCCAAGAGGATGATTGTCGCACTCTCCCCATCAACAATTAGGGTGCGCTCATATGTATCTTCTAGAAAAGAAAGAACATTGGCATTGGAGTCAGGTGAATATGCAGCACTTTGACCTAAGAAGATCACAGAGAAAGCTATGCTAGAAAATAAACTTACTAAATATGCAACTAAGTATGCAAATGCAGAAATATCTGCAACGATAAATTACTAATCTTGTCATCTTCAACAACGTATTTTGTATACTCCTCCAGTACTAAGATCTCTCAAACCGCTTGAATTAAAAGGCATTCGTTGCCATCATTCTTGGAGCTTTTACATAAGAAAACCATTTATGAGGCTAAAATCACAAAAGAGCTTTTGACTCATCCAACAGAAGAGGCTGTTAGTAAGCATTAACTGTGAGCCCCATTTTCATAAGCTCTACCTGGAAATCCACTGTCCCTTTCAATGGGTGGTTCCTAAACTCTCACTGGCAACTCCGGGAGCTCTGAGCTCAGGGATGTCTCCTTTTTGCGGCAGTACAAGAAAAACATCTTGTGGCTACCCATGTTCAGACCGTACTTTTCTTCCCTTGGAATAAACCCTAACCAGCTCCCTAGGACTAAATGAGCTTGCTTTTCCATCTTGAGTAGCGCAGAAGCACAGCCCCCACTCTCCCTGGCAATGGAAACTCTACTCCCTGCCTTTGAGCCCAGATTGTGTGGAGTGAAGCACAGAGCAATGGGCCAAAGCAGCTGCAGCTTGGAAAAATCTGCCAGGGGGTGGCGAGTAAGGTGTCCTGGGATTTCTACAAGCAGGATTCCCATCAACCCCGTGCCATGGAACCCTCTCCTGCTCTGTTTTCACAGTGAGGTTTCCTGTTTTGAATTTCATTGTTTAAAGGTAATAACTTTCCTAATGATTTATCATTTTTCTTGTTGGCCCTTTTGCCTATAATCTCTTCCCTCAGCTATCCTCAAGGATTGTTCCCTTTCTGCTTTCTGGGGAAGGTATCCCGACCACCAATTCAAAACTGCAACACCTTGCCCTCAGCAACAATTCCTTACTCCTTGTCCTATGATTCTCTGTCCTTATTGTCACCTAATATGCAATACATGAAACATAGTTATTTTATTATTTGCTTTGCCTGCTTCCCAGAATGTTAGAACAGAGATTTGCATTTGTGCTGTATGCTGTGGCCCCCAGAACCCAGGACAGTACCTGGGACAGTGCAGGTGCTCGATAAAAATGTGTCCAGTGAATGAATGAATAAGTGAGTGGATGGATGGATGATAAACACAGTGTGTGGCTGTGACCACAGCAAATGTGAATCAGAATCTGGGTTCCCTTGCTTATTAATTATGTGGAAATGGACCATTTATATCAGTTCCCTGACACTCAGCTTTCTTCATCTGTGAGATGGGACTGAGAAGAGCATCCACCCCTCAGGGTGTGTGAAAACCACACACAGAGCCTGAGCACAAAGCAGAAACTTCCTAAGTGTTGGCTGCCATCATCACGTGCTCAGATGAGAAGCTGGCCCGTGCCATACGCAGACTCCTGCTCTGTGTAAATCCTGGTGTCAGAGTGTGGAGGGGCGGGGCGGGGGGGGCACTTTATAACAGTGAGGGGTTCGTGGAAACAGTGCTCGTGGTTTAATGTTTCCTTACCTAAAGACCAAAATCAGGAGAGGGAAAGGAAAGAAAATACAGCAAAGGAAAAGAAAGGTAACCTGAGGTGGCTCTATCTGTCCATTTCCCCACCTCCAAAAGTGTCATTCTTCTAATCAGAGGAATCTGCTTCCCAGCGGGGGGACTAGCATGTTCATCCTGCTCGTGGGCCCACAACATGATGGGCAGCATGAAAGAGACCACAGTGGATGCACTCCCAGAGAGCAGGGCCTGGCTCAGCGTGCAGACCTGCGCAGGCTGAGCCTGGCCCACGGGCAGGGCTGACTGCCCTTTGCTACCACAGAGTTTTCATCATTGGGCTAAAACCCCTCCCTGCACCCAGAAGACTCAAGAGGTCACTTTCTCTGCCCTTGGCGACACTCATCACCCAAAAACAAGTGCAGGGGATTTAAGAGACCCACAGTTCACACAGCAACACACTGTTCCAGCAGCTGAGGGGCAGGGTGAACCCCACTTTCTCTTAGTATAACACAGATAAGAAAAGTCTAGAGAAAAAGTAGGCTAAGGATTACAGTTGTGAAAGTAGAAACTAGATGCTCTGCCATTCTGGAAGTTTCCCTGGTACGAAAAGCCACCGTGTTGGAGATGTGGGGACCAGAAAAATACATCCCAAGGACTTTCCCAGCACACCATCCCCTGCACCTGTCAGGCGGCCTCCCACTAACCAGGTGCTTGCAACCAAAGCTCAAGGTTTCTCTCCCTCCCTTGGTCCTCAGCTCATATTTTAAGTCTTTTCAGTGTTAATCAGGTGGGGGAAAGGGAAATCAAAGAACCTAGACCTCTAGAGAGCTTTCTGAAATTTGCTCAGAGTTAGAGAAAGGGACCAGGCCTAGCATCCTGTAAGGCTTCCCAGCAACAGGGGTCTGGGGTTGTCCTCATGCGGATGAAAGCTCCGGTGCTCATGCATACTCAGCATACCAAGAAAATGGGGCCGTGATGGGGCCGAGGAGGCTCTACAGGGGGACCGCAGTCAGCATCCCTCTTCCCTGGACCAAGGCAGTTTGGTCTGGCTTTCCTCATCTGAACCCCCCGACAAAAGCTCCTCCCTGATCAAACTTGCATCAGGCTCTGACAAACCCTCTCCTGCACTCAGCCTTCACCCTGAGCTTCCATGTCTGCCCTTGCACAGTCCAGCTCAGTGAATCCTGCCAGAATCCTGATGAGTCAGTTTAGTGAGAATCCCCCGCTCCCACCGGTAATATCTGATCAAATTCCTCATCTCCCACCTTTGATGTCTAACTCCTTGGCCCAACTTCAACAAGACTTCTATTGTTGGTTTAGCAAGAGTCCCCCTAACCTTGTTGTCCCTTCTTAGTAATTTTCCATCCACATATCTTCCCAACCTGCTCCTTGGCTGTAAATCACCACTTGTTCTCATTGTATTTGGAGTTGAGCCCAATCTCTCTCTCCTACTGCAATAGCCCTGATGCCTATTGCATTCGCCCTGAATAAAGACTTCCTACCATAGACTTTTCTCCTTGACACCCCTTGTGTTTAGAGGTCTCTCGGGCCCAGACCTGGCTCATGCGCTGAGTGGAACTGCACAGTTGTCTCATGCTGGGTCTGGCTCCTGCAGTGCCCAAGATGTTCTGAGGTTCCAGTACCTACCCTCCAGACCTTTCCACCCAGTTTCAGCTTTCAGGGCCCAGGGGGTCCCCGGGGGTCCCAGGGAACCCTGGAAGAAATCCCTGCCCTCTCTTCTCCTGGTCTCCTCTGAACATCTGAAAGATCCTAGGTAAGAGTGATGGGGTGTGAAGGGGAATAGAGACAGGACAGGGGCCAAGAGCAATACAACCATAGTTGTAGAAGTTACACACATGGGAAGAAAATGGTGCCTCCCCAATTGGCGGTAACCAATGTTTATTCTGCAGTTCCTATGTGCCAACAGTGTGCTACATACATGCTTAATGTTACCTCCTTTAATTCTCGTAACAGCCTATGAAGAGTTATCCCAACTACTGACAAGGAAACCTGGGGGAGGGGGTAAGTGGCTTGGCCAAGAGCGCCCAGCTAAGTCTGCATCACAGCAGGTCCAAGTGCACACAACAGACTCCAAGTGGAGTGTTCTTCCCCATACTTCCCTGTGTAAGTACAGACCCCCTTCTCCCCTAGCTCAGGATTCCAAAATCCTGCTTGTCTTTAGGGTCCAACTCAGACACCACCTCTTCCACAAGGCCTTCTCTGATTTCTACACCCAGAACTCTTTTCTCCTCTGAATTCCACTTTCTCACGGAACTTTATCCTTGTAACTCTTTCAAGACACTCATCATGCCCTCGCTTGATTTACAGCTTGTGTCTGTCTGACCTCCACCACACGCCATGAGCCCCCTAAGGACACGGCCCCAGGACTCTGCATAGTGCCTCATCAAGTTCGGCAGTGTGTGTTCAGTCACCGCTTAGGAATGAATGAATGGATGGATGAATGAATGGATGGATGAGTGGCATTGAGTGTGCACAAAGAGTCGTAAGATTACTGCAATATTAACTGTAACAACATCCATCTTTATTAGGAGAGACAATGATGAAAATATTGTGTAGATTGTTTTTCTTATGGTTAATGCTGGAAAAAAAAGACAACGCAGCAGTATGCATTGGAAAACCTTCCTCTTGGAAAACAAAGCCAACTCATGATTCCAAACAGTATCTACAAATAAAGGGTGTGATCCTTGACGGTATAAATTAGGACACAGACAGGTCACCTGAGCTGTTTCTCTTTGTCAGAGACTCAGTTTAAGGAGATAAGATACAGATCCTTTCTCTCTCCTCTTCCTTTCAACAAAGAGCTCTCCCAAGTAGAGAAGCCCACTTCCGAAATTCCAGATATGAATCAGTCTTAATTCTCTATGCCTACGGGGATGCACCCTCTGGATACACACCACCCCATTCTAATGACAAACATTTTTGAAAGTCTATCGTCCTCTGTGTTTTCTACCTCTTAAAAACAAACAAAAGGCTGGCCATGGTGGCATGTACCTGTAATCCCAGCACTAGGACTGCAGGATTACAAGTCTAGTCTAAAACCAGCCTTGGAATTTAGTGAGACCCTGTCTCAAAAAGTAAAAAGGGTTGGGATGTAGCTCAATGTATAGGCCTGGAAAAAAAAAAAAAAAAGAACAAGGACTAAACTCACAGTTCATCTCTTCTTTGTGTCAATCCTCAAAGCACTTTATTGTTACTTCTTAGGATATTTCTTAATTTCCCCCTGCTCTGAATTACAGCCACGGACACAGAGCTCCTTACTAAGAGTGCATGGTGTGCCTCATCCATCACCAGCTCCTCCAAGCCCAGCATATAGGTAGGCATGTGGCTGGGGTATGCACTTAATAGCACTCAGAACTCAAATCCACTGCAGAGGGTTTAGGAATAACCACAACTAGGTTTGAATCCTGGCTGTACTATGTATAGGTTTTTCACCCTGGAAAGTCTGTGGACTTTGTAAGTCTCCACTTCCTCACTCATAAAATATTGGTTCCATTCTTATATTACAAAAATATATGTGGGAAATACAGCACATAGCAGGTGTCCTATAAATGAGAAAAAGCACTGAACTAAAGTCATAAAATCCCAAAATCTAAAGCCAGCCTGTCCGTTGGGTGACTCAAGGTCAGCCACCAGGTCTCCCTTTTACTCCATTCACTCATGAGTACAAGACTTTTGTGAGGAGGGCCGGGGATTTAGCTCTGGTTCTGCCGCCTGCCTCACAAGCGCAAGGACCTGAGTTCGATCCCCGGTACCAAAAAAAAAAAAAAAAAAAAAAATTTTTTGTGAGGGTCAAAGTAAACAATAGCAAATATAAGACACCTAATAAACCGTACCCATTGCAAATGTCCCTTCCAATGTTAGCTCTTTCTTTCTCTTCTAGCCACAGCCACCCACCAGCCTTCACAAAGAAAGAGACTCCACTGTCTCACACTGGTCCCATTTCTCCCTTGAATCTTGCTTAGCTATGGTTCCTGTGATTCCAGAAGTGAGGAGAGAAATCGATGTTACATCAATGAGTCATCATCTATAGCTCAGCTCCTGAGCTGCTTCTTGAAGTAGCTTGAACTCCATGACACTGAGAAAGTTAAGTAAGAATAAGACCTTTAGGTGAGGGGCCGGGGATTTAGCTCAGTGGTTTCGCCGCCTGCCTCACAAGCGCAAGGACCCGAGTTCGATCCCCAGTACCAAAAGAAAAAAAAAAGACCTTTAGGTGAAATGGGCTATTGTAGTGAGAGACAGGATTCATACCCACTGAGTGGGGACAAGTGAGTCACCACTAAGTCATCTTCCTACTCTGGATGCCTGTGATTCAGTCCTGTGTTGCCTCTGAGAGCAGAGAGACCAAGTGACTTAGGGAAGCACTGCAAGCACTGGACAGTTCTTCCTTCATTTCCACAGCTGTAAACCGGGACACCTGGTGGCCCTGCTCATGTGTGCTAGGACAGAAGCTGTGGCTGAAGGACTGTATGAATAATAATAACAATAATAATAATAAGGACTGTATGAATAATAACACTGTATGAATCTGTTGGTTACCAGGTTCCTCATATCAGTCATAGATAAAAGGCTGTACTCCACCTGTTGAAGAATACTTCATGAGATAATGTCGCCTCAAAACAGCTTTGAAAATAGGAAAGCCTTCAAAAAATAAATGGCATGAGACTCTACAGGGAAAATTATCTTTAAAAAAACTATAATACTCTACAAAAGCATTTATCATTGTTATATTTCAAATTTTTAAAAATTATTGTACTATTTCAAATACAGATAATGAACTAATTTATACCCACAAAAGTATCTAATGTTGATGGAAATAAACTGATAAGCTCTCCTAACACTTTTTTCAAATTGGTTTGCTTTTAAGACCAACCATGGGAAAAGGCTATGTCTACACTGAACTCCTGGAATAGGATCCAGGTCAGAGTCAGTAAATGCCAGAAGTGGATCCTGACCTCTGGCTCTGTCCCGTTGAGCAGCCTCCCCTAGATGCTTCAGACTGAAAATCTCAGAAATTCCCCTTATGGCCAAGGTCGAACAGATGTGGATCTTGTCTACAGGTATTTTCATTTTTCTGTCCTGGGGGCCTGTACCAGGGCCCCACTTCCCCATCCAGTGCTAAGAACATATAACCTCAGCTCCCAACTCCACAGACAAATGACCTATCACCTGGCTGTCACTGCCTGGACCACTGCTGAGGACAGAAGCCCCTTGGGGCTAGGCCACCTACCTCCCAGCACCTCACAGTCGCTGTCCATGCTGTCATGCACACCTGCAAAGATGTTGGCCAGGGTGGACTTGCCCACCCCCTGCTCCCCTATGAGCACCACTCGATAGTAGGTGTTCCCCGACTCGGAGGAGATGACGGAGTCTGTGGAGTCCGAGGACCAGCTCTGCCGGCAGTGGTCATCAGGGGCTGAGGGGCGGTTGTGGTAGTTGTACGGGTGAGGCTCTTTCTGGACCATCAGGTGCCTGCCATCGGCTGGGACGCTCCAGCGCTGCTGCTGTGGCTGCATGCCCACAGTGCCCTGGCGCATGGTGACATTATTCAGAGTCATCGTGGGGTCCTAGGAAGCAAAGCAACCAATATGCCAGCATCAGTAAACACGAGGGAGAGTTCAGGAGTCTCAAACACATGGCCCTTCTCCAGTCTTACCATCTATCTTACCGGATGTATCAGAACCAACAATTAAAGTTGCCAAACCCCAACAAGCCAGGCTTTCAAATGGATGGACACACACACACACACACACACACACACACACCCTCACTGTTAGCAACCAGTTCGTCTGGCAAACCATCATTTACATAGAGAAAAATACCGTTAACATCACCCACTGCCCATAAGCTTCCTCCATCCTCAAAAAAGCCTCGGACTCCCCACTCAGAGCTGGCACGCAGGCAGCTGGAAGGAACCCACAGCCTCTAGAGAAGGCTGAAAGAGCAACAAGTCAGTGCGGCTGTGCACGGCTGGCCAGGTTAGCTGCTCGCTCTTGTCTAAACATGGCTCTTACTGGCCCCAGCCTCCTTGCAGGCTTCTGTGCCTCTGTGGGAAACACGTGGCAATGACATCACTGCCCCTGGCTGGACTGGACAAGACTTAAGACAACTTCCATGTTTAGTAAAGTCGCCCTGATACTCTTCAGCTGCCCAAAGAGACCGTTATGTGAGGATGGGGCGAGTTCACTTGGGGGTCTACGCCTCAGCTCTGCCCTCCTGCGCACAGGTGCCACGCTGACCACACGCAGCCCCGCGCCTGGTCCTTCTGGCAGGGGAATGAGCTGCTCCCGTGCAGACCCATCAGATTTACAGAGAATGCCTTCACTCTTAGCACACCACGTCCACTCTGAGATTCCTTGCAATTCAACTCAGAGCTCCACCTTCCTGAAGCAAACCAGCTCCTGAAAATGACACTCAACAACTTGCTTCAACTTTCACCTTGCAGGACCGCCTCCCCCAGCACCGAGGCCTGTCCTCTCAGACTGCTGGAGAGCAAGTGGAATCGCTCACACTTGACTCAGCAAGATCCACGCGTGACAGCGAGGAACGCATAGACCTCACCCCTACACCCTGCCCCGGCACCTCGCTCACGAATCAGGACCCCGGGCCAGGTTTGCAGACGGCAAAGTAGCCCCTGGGTGGCCGACGTGCACCCACACCAAGACAGTAGAGTCCCTGAGGGCGGACCAGGGGCCTCTTCTGAGCTGAGCTAAGGAGCCTGCGGGTGGGGAGCGCACCCTTTGCAACCGGGCTCGTCTCTCCCTAGAAGCCCCTGGCTCAGGCGGCACGCCCGGGGTCCCCGGATCAACTTGGAAAGTTCTGCGGGCCGGACACGCCCCCTCGCTGCCCGCCGCCCAGCCGCCGAGACCGCGCCGCCCCCTTACTCGGCTCGGCTGGGCCTGCCGGGTGGGCTTCTGCGCATGGGAAAGCGGGCCGCCGAGCGCCGAGAGCTCCGCGGGGTCCGCGCTCCGCGAGGTCCGTGCCGCCGTCCGTGCTCCGCCTGCACCGCGCGGCCGGGTTTATAGCGAGCGCCGGGCTTTTCCGTGACGTCAGCGCCGCGGGTGGGGCGGCTCTGCGGCGGCCCGAGGTGCTGGCAGCGCTGGGTGAGAGCGGTTACTCGCAGTCACGTGACCTCTGCCCTTTACAAAACAAATGACAAATCCTGGGCTTCCTGTGTTTTATTTTCTTTTATTTTTACCAGGTGGACCCTGGAAAATGGAAAGAAAAAAAAAACACTTAGTGCGACTTAGTTGCGCTTCCCAGCAGAGCGCTGGCAAGCTGTCTGGATGAAAGATGAGGAGTCGCACAGGTGTGAGTTGCGAGTCGGGCTTGGCCAGGAAACCCGAATCCGCCGGCAGCGTGGAGACGGTGCCTCCGGCAGGGGCCGCAGCCTGGAGAGGAGCGGCCTGGGGCGAGCAAGTCCTCCGCCGGGCGAGCCCCTCGGCCATCGTCACCTCCTCCGCAGACCCCGCAGTCCAGGAGCCCCGCACTGCTTTGTTCTGTTCTGTCAGGGACCCAGAGAGAAGGGGCCAGAAGGAGTTGAGAAAAGGGGACGAGACCTTGAAAAGGGCAGTTTTGACAAATAACTTAATTAGGGATTCAAGCAGAGTATGCTAAATATTGCCGGCCCTCCGGCGCGGGGCCAGAACGCTGAGGCTCCTCAGTCAGGGAGTAATCACATCCCAATCGGCAGCATCTCCGAACTGGGCGCCCTGGCACGGCTGGGTCTCGGCCGGGTGCCAGAGCCGCCCAGCCTTGAGGGGGGAGCTCAGGCGCAAGTCCACAGAGACTGCGGGGAATAAAGGCTCAGACGGCTACAACTACCGTTTACTAAGCACTTCCGGGACCCACGCTTGGCCAGTGCTGTTAGCCTGCGGACACCCTAACGCGAAGTGATAAACTACTGTCCCCATTGTACGAGGGATGACAGTGAGGCACTGCCAGAGTACTGCCCTAGGTCAGAGAGCCGCTTACTGGAGCCAGGGTCAGCGTTCAAATCCTGGTTTGCCTGACGCTTGCTCTGCACCACCAAGCGAATGGGCTCAGTGACCCCCTTCCTGGGGACGTGGGCATTTCCAGGATGCTGTGTTTAGAGACAGCGTTGGGCTTTCCAACATACTCATCTGCTCTGCCGGCCAGCTTCGCCTCTGGTTTGGCTGGTGGCTCTGGGAAGCGGCCAGAGGCACCAGTGTCTATTAGAGTGGCCGGGCTGTGTGTGACTGAGCCGATTCTCTTGTCCTGCAGGATGTGTCTGCTTTGGGGATTCTGAGTGACCAGCCGCTGAGACCCACAGGCCCCAAGCTGGCAGAGCAGTGACAACTTAGAGCCCCTTCCTCTCAGGGTCCAGCCCAGTCCTCTATTTACTCCCTACTCAGAAAGCTGAGTCCACGGGGTGATGGTCGCTCCGCTAAGAACTGCAGAGCTGGGACTAGAATCTGGGGATCATGATTTCCTGGAAAATGCCCTTCACTTCTGTCAAGTTTTTATCTGGGCTTAGCAAGGAGGGAATGGCTAAAGATGTGGGGAAATGAAAAGAGGGAGAGAGGGAGAAAGAGAGAAATCATACCAAGGGTATAGAACTGACTGTTCTAAAATATATGGAATTTGTAAATTACTTGCATTTCAGACTTGTTCCTGCTTTTACCTCGCTGAGCCTTTATTCTGTAAACGGGTCTCAACGAAAACATCATGGGGGTGAAAACTAAGAGCAAATGAGAGTTTATAGTATACCATATATTCTGTCAGTTCTATTCTTTCACATTGATGAGAATATCACATTAATAAGAATCTAATCTGGTGTCAGCCAATACTATCTATGAACTATTTTTCATTGTCTTATGTAAAACATGCTAAAGGAAATGAATAAGACTGCCAGGAGGAAAGTATCAGTGCAATGCTGTGTCTGAATAAATTTAAATTTTCTGTCCCACAAGGAGCCAGATGAGGACAAATGAGAAAAAGACTACTGAGGAAAAGTCTCAACTGTCCTAGCTCTTTGGGGGGGCTGAGGCAGGAGGATGGTAAGTTCAAGTCCAAGCTAGGCAACTTCGTGACTTAGTGAGAGCCTGTCTCAAAATAAAAATTAAAAGGGTTGGAGATGTATCTCAGTGTGAAGGCCCTGGCTTCAATCCCCAGGAGAGGAAGGAAGGAAGGACGGAAGGAAGGAAGGAAGGAAGGAAGGAAGGAAGGAAGGAAGAAGGAAAGGAAGAAAGGAGCTTCAGCTGCATCACAGTTAAGTTGGAGTTAGATCCCAGTAGCACCTCACCAGAAACACACTTGAGAGCCAAATCCTATCCAGCAGAATCCCAGCTGCCTTGCCCAGGATTCCAGTGCCCTAGGACCATCTGAGGATATGGAACTAGAGAGAAAAAAAAAAAAACAGATAGAATCAGGGCATTTGGACAAGTGGCAAGTTCTGAAGAGGAAAAATTGGCAGACTGCTGTCAATTCTTGTTCTACGAATTGTTTTTTCCCTAAACTTTCTGACAGCTTTTGAAGGTTTCCTCAGGTCTTCACTAAACTGAGCAGCTCAAGAAGACAACAAGGCAGACTATAAAACAAGAAAACTCACACTGAACAATGCACATCCTTCTCAAGATTAATCCTCATCCCCTCATATTTTAAATACTCATATTTTATGGGTGAAAATGCTGGAGGATGCTGGTAAATAACAGCTGGTAGATGGCAGAGCTGCATTCTCTGGGGCTACAGACTTAACCAGTTCTGTCTTGAGTAGG
Organism: Heterocephalus glaber; assembly: GCF_000247695.1. The sequence continues at coordinate 1,669,270 of NW_004624763.1, forward strand.
TCACACTTCCGCCCCGTTCCCACACTAACCCCACCAGTCCTAGGAGTACTAGGCCCACTCCCTCACTAATTCCCTCAAAAGAGAGTTTTTATGGACTAACCAAACTCCAGGGCCTTCACTGGGCCACACTTCCCTAGTGGGTGGGGTTACTCTCCTCCAAGGCAAGGGTAACACTTTTCCCTCTTTCTTCTCCAGGCCCAGGCCCAGGGTTAGAAGGCAAATTTGGGGTCCCTTGGGGGGCTTCTCATCTCACAGTCATGGTCACTGCCTTTCAGCATATTGACTTGAGCAACCAGTTTCCATGATCTCTATTGAGATGACAGAAAGAGGAAAGAAGTGAGGAAAGGCAAATAGAACCTTTGACCAGATTGTGCAAAAGGGTGTCAGGGGCTTGCACAACCATTAATGTACTAGGACTTTGAATACCATCCCTTGGAAACTCAAGGAGAGGAGAGATGGTGGGTAGGATCCTCATATGTCTGGGTTTGGAATTCTGTTCTAAAAGCTCTAATTCTATTCTAAAAGCAACAGAAGTGTTCACTTATTTATCTTTAACGTACTACACTGCCTCATGCCACAGAATTACTGCACTACAACCATGGTAGTGCTTACCAGTGTCATCAAGTAAAGCTCAATGGCAATGACACTATGCAAATGCTCTCCATTTTCCACCAACAAGGAGGTAGATTATAGACTAGGCCCTGAATGGGTGATATAATAAATGGGTTTCTCTTTTTCTATTGCTTTTTAAATGTTTTATTAGTCAGCTTTTTGTCACAATAATGAAATACCTGGGGCAATTAACTTATAAAGAGAAGAGATTTGTTTTGGCTCATAGTTCTGGAAGCTCCAGTCCAAGGTTGGGTGGTCCCATTTGCTTTGGCACACTGGCAAGGCAGCACATCATGGCAGGAGCATATGGCAGAGCAAAATCTGCTAAATTCATGAGCCAGGAAGCAGAAGGAAGACTGAGAGACCAGGGTGCCACAATCCCCTTCAAGAGCATCCCTCCAGTGGTCTAGGGACCTCCCACTACCTACTACCTCCTAAAGATCCTGTCTTCCAACAGCAACAGCCTAAAGACCAAGCCTCTACCACTTGTACCTTAGAATGGATGCAACTTCCAAACTATAGCAAATGTTTTTGCATTTTAATGCCATTAGGCAAAGCATGTCCTCTGTGCTACTTAATCTTAATTATCACCTTGACTGGATTGAGGCTCCTGGAGAGGATCAAGAGGTTGCTATACTTCTCAGTGGATTAATCCCCTGACCCTAGCTGGAGGGTGCATTGCTCATTAGCTTCCCCATGCTCTGCTTCTCAGCCAATAAGAAGTGAGCAACTGTGCAACACCATACCCTTCCACCATGATGTTTCTGCTTTGCAGCCAGGTGTCCATGGACTGAAACCTCTGAAACTGTGAGCCAAAACAAATCTTTCCTCCTTTAAGTTGTGGATGTTGTGTCTTGTATCCCAGCAATGGGAAAGCTAATACACCATCCACTTTCCCACAGTTCTTACTAATAGCTAATAATTCTACGCCAACCCACATCTCTTTATTATCAACCTGTCCCCTATAGGCATTTGATCTCAACCTGAGCTGAAAGAAAAAGTAGGGGACTTAACATCAAAAAAAAATCAAATTCAAACCTAAGGCTTGCCTTTTCTCAGCCATGTGATGCCGGGGATGTCACTGCACCCCAGAGGCCTTAGCTTCTGTTATTCTGAGGGATAAAGACCTACTGGATGTGGAAGTGCTAGTTAATCACAGAGAACAGCCTTGATGTGAGTGATTATGACTCTGACGCAGGAGCCAAGGATTGGAGCTCAGCCACCTGCCCTTGGTTTGCTGCCTCTTCAGGCTCAGGTTAAATTAATCCAGCAGAATTCAGGACACGTGAAGTGGAAGGAAAAAGGACAGAAAATGTGCTCGTGTTATATGTTACTAGGAAAAAATAATTAGCAAGGAAAGTGGTATGGTTAAGTTCTTTATAAACAAACAAGGAGATGGGGGCCAAATACCCAGCACATATAATAGGTCCCCACCAGCCTCAAAAATACAGTGTGCAAAGTGTGTGAGCGCAAAAGGAACCACCCACTCTCTCTGAAAGTCTAAAGAGGGAAACAATTGCTATATGGAAAATCATTGCTTTAAGAAGGAAAAGCAGAGGGCTCCAATTGTGAAATCAAGAGAGCCCTGATTAAGAGAATATAAAGACTGGAGTAAAGATGGCTAAGAATAACCTCTCAAGAACCAGAGGCCTGCAGGAGCCAGATGGACAGCTCCTCCAGCTGCATCCTGCTTCAGACCAGCCCCCAGCTTCTCATCAGACTCCTGCTGAGCAGATTTAATTTCCCATTGAGTTCCTAGCTCACACCCACCATCATCATCCCATTAGCCTAGCCTGCTGCAGGCCTTGATAGCTAAAGAAGCAGAAATAGCCAGAGCCTGCCTTCTGCAGTCCTGCAGAACGAGTGCAGAATGTGTCTCAGATGGGGAGCAGAACCTCCTGGAGAAAGCAGATATTTCCTCCCCCGCTTCCTCCATTCATTCATTCAATAACAAGAAAACTATGGAGCATCTGCTTTATGCAAGGACCTGTTCTGAGGCCGGGGGATAAGGTCCTTAGACTCATGGCCCTTAGACTCATTCTTTCTCTGGGCATGGCATCCTTAGCCTGTTTTGTCATCAACGAAAAGGAGATGGAAATACTGGAGAAGTCCAAAGACACCCCATTAAATGAAAATGTAAAGAAAGGAAGTTCTTGTGCCCAGCTGTGGGAGTATAAACTCATATAGCCACATTAGAAGTCAATCATCTATCCTTTATGACCCCAGGAATTCCACTCCTAAATGTACCTCATATATTACACAAGAAGATAAACACAAGGATACTCACAAAAGCACTGTTGGCAAAAACAGCAGTCAGAAACCACCCAGTAATTATCAGTAAGTAAATGCATGGTGGTGTATTTATACAATAAAATATTACACAGCAGTGAAAATGAATGACATAGATCTACTGTGTATCAACACAGATAAATACCAAGACCACAAAGGTGGTTTGAAAAAATAGATTGCAAGATATAAATTGGGTTATAATTTATATAATCTTTTAAAATGCCACACCCTTTATGGTTAAACACATATTTTGTAAAAGTATAATAACATGGATAAGAAAAAGACACACTGACTTCAGAATGGAAATATTCCTGGGGAGAAGGGAAATGACAATTGGATGGACAGAAGCTCCTCAAAAACAACCAAGAAGCCAGTAAACAGTTCAATAGGAAGCTAAAAATGCCTAGTAAAATTAGCATGGGATTTCATGCCCAACTAAATGGTAGTTCAACAATATAAACTAAACAAATACATGTTGAGCTCTATTACTGAGTGTATCCTAAGCTCCGGAGATGCAGAATAATAGAAGACCATATTTCTGTCTTCAAGGAGTTTAGTCTGGCATTCCTTTCCCCAAAAACTACCTACTCCATGACAAGATCATCTAAGAACCACACAACAGGTTTGGCCCACTGTATATTTGGATTCCCAACCAATACATGTTTTCCCTGCTGTTCCTCCCCAAGAAACAGAAAGGTCAATGAACCTACTTAACCTAAGGAGCCAAATCCCAGATGAAGACTGGCCAAAATCAAAGGCAAAGGCTTTGATTTTGCCAATTATCATGATACAAAGATTCTTCAGTGATAAAGATAGAAAAGCCAAAAGAATAAACAGCTGGACTGAGAACATGCATAACACCTTTCATACTGGTCATAAGTGTTTTTCCCTTGCCTGTTTTTTTCCCTTAATCTTACCATCTTCCTGATTTCTGAGTCTTTATTTAAACAATTACATGATTTCTCCAATACCTCATAGGCAACAAGATTTTTTGGTTTTGGTACGATGTATTTAACTCACTACTGAAACAAATATCATACAAAATGTTTTAATGAAAATTAATCAAAACCTTAATTAAGGGCTGGGGATTTAGCTCAGTGGTGCTGCACCTGCCTGGAAAGTGTAAGGTCCTGAGTTTGATCCCCAGTACAGGGAAAAAGAAAAAAAAACACCTTAATTGATGAAAAGTTGAAAATCTAAGCTTACTTTTTTTAAAGATTTATTTACAGTCTGTTTACAATCTAGCAACAATCTTTGACTAACAAACTGTATTATTATATGTTCTCTGCCTGCACAATGTTATCATTTTTCCAGAATGGAACATTTATTGATAGTAGTGAAGATAACAGGTGGAATAATAATATTGGCGATATGTGTACCTGACAGTGACGTGTATTATCTAACTTCATCCTCAAAGCAACCCTGCCAAGTAGATGCCACTGTTATTCCCTTTTTACGGATATGGAATCTGAGATTATGGGAAAGGTAGCCAGGAATTGGCAGATTTTGTCTCTTACCTACACCTTTGATCAGATGAGAAGATTGTCTACAGCTCCTAAGGTCAAACATTGGCACTGCTTTCACCCCATGGACAATAGGAAGTGAGTGGAAAATCAGAAAAATACATTTGTGTATACAGGGGCACATAAAGGTCAGCCTTTTTCCCAAGATAGGGAGCCATTGCAAGGATGGACTATACCATGTCCTCTCTAGGTCCCAGCTCCTGGAAGTGAAAACTAAATAAATGAGCAGCATGCACCTCACCTCATCCCGTCAGTTCTGGAAAACTCCCTAATCCAGTATTGCATGGTGATCGTTCAGCACGCCAGGTCTCCTTCAAGAAGCCTGGACACAATGTGCTCCCATCCCACACTGTGGAGCTAAGTGGTTCAGCAACTATGTGCTGGGCCCTCACTATGTACCAGGTTGTATAGGAGCGAGCAGCCATGCAGGCACACAGCATAGGGTACAAGGCACGATCCTGAAGCCGCTCAGGATTCAGAGGACAGAGATGCATGCATCTCAGAACACCTGCATCAGGTGTTCTGATGCAGCATGGGGTGAGGTGTTATGCTAGATGTGACACAAGGACTGAGAGGAAGTGATGTGACTACATGCTCTCCTCTCCTGCAGGACAGCCTTTACTGCCCTCCGGCAAGTCATAATCTCTTCTCTAGGGAAAAACGGCCTTGAAAACCACCTGCCCTATTCCCCTCCCCGTAAACATTTCTTCCTGATTGGAGAGATCAGGGAGGAAACTGAGTAGGCAGAAAATGATAATTTGAACTTTAATTTGTTTTTATTCCAGAGAACATGGACTTAATACAATAGGTCATTGGAAGCCATCAATTCAACAATTCAACTTGACAAACAGATGTCAAATACCCATCACTTGCTAGTGTCTAGGAATATAAGGATACACAAGAGACAGTCCCAATACAAATGACTGGGGGAAAAACAGCAATTAATAGTGATATCTGTCCTTTCTTAAGGTGTGTAATTCACTAAGTTATGTGCTTGTATCATCTTTTTAAATTTTTCTCATTAACTCTGTCTGATCATTTAATAGTGACTATCCTTGTTTTACAAATTAGGAAACCAAGGCACAAAGATATTAAGTATTTGATCCAGGGTCACACAGGTCAGTGACAGAGCTACAGCTTGTACATAAGCAATTTGACTTGCCAGGGCCCGGAGATTTAGCTCAGTGGCCTGCCTCACAAGCACAAGGTCCTGAGTTCGATCCCTGGTACCAAAAAAAAAAAAAAAATTATCACCATATATCCAAAGCCATCACTGCAAAGTGACATGACAGATACTATCACAGATGTGCATATTCACAGTCGTGTAGGCAGCATGAGAGGGATGATGAAATGTGCTTCAGGAAGACAGAGAAAACTTGAGTCATTCACGTTTTTATATATGGAAACCAGCAGGGGAGTGTATTTGTGTGTGCATGCACTGGAGGTGGTATATGTATCTGTGTGTTCTATGCATGTTCACACACCACCATGTGGACAGGAGATACACTTGCAAGAAGAACTACCTGCGAAGACTATCTGAGATGTGGGAGAACAGGGTTAAGTGTGAGGAAGGGTGGTCGGGTCCTCAACCAGTGCGGAGCTATAGAAGGAGACCCCAAAGCTCTGTTTAGTCTCACACCAGTGACTCAAAGTTCCAGCAGGAGCTGAAGTGATGGGTGGCAGGAAGCAAACAAGGACAAGGACAAGCTGTGTCAGTCTTAAGATTGAGTGGGTACAGGAAGCAGGACACACAAGTGCACATCTACCCTTTCCCGTATAAGGGCCAGGACATACTCACAATTTTTATGAGGAACCAGCTCCATAAATGGAGCTAAGAGGCTTCTGAGGCCCACTGACTGTCTTTTCTCCAGGGTATGGGATTGTGGGGAGCTGAGATCTTGCAGAACCAGCCAAGAGGAATGTGCCTAAACACACACCAACAGCTGGTAGGGAGAGATTCCTGCTCAGACACTCACCTTGTAGTCACCCCTTCTATCTTCTCCTCTCCAACTCCATCCGTCCTCTCCACTTCTTTGTCTTTGATCTGCATTATTTTTCTAAGCATCCAAGACACAGCAAATAAGATTTGTGCTCAGTCAAGGGATCACCATTTATACCCAATGCGAAACATCATGGCTGGTGGGAACAGATGTTTCTGGTCATTAAAATTTATATGAAAACTATAAACATTCGTCTGACAAATAAGATATGAAACCTCTGAGAAATCATGCAGTCATCCCCAGGGAAATCCAGTGGAGGGATGTGTGACCCAGTAGTGCAAGGCTCGCTCCTTTTCTTTCAAAATTAAAACACAATCTGGGGTAAAGGAAAAATAAGCTCCTGGCAAATGACTTGAAGACCCAATATCCTTATCTACATTTCTACACTGGGGAATTCCTGCCTTGGGTTAAGAAGTTGCATAGCGAAAATATGATCATCATAATTATTATCCTAAAGAGTCTTGTTAGCCATCCATCCATTTATATGATCAGATTATGTACTTTTTAATATGTGGTGTGGTATCAGGTTTTAGGTTTTGTCTCTTTAATCTTTTAAATTGCCAGAGAAAAACTATTTTTTCAGTCTTTTCACTCAATAAATTTTTATGGAAGGCCTATTAGGTATTAGGCCATGTGCTAGGCCCTGGGGTACACAAATAAGCAATGCCATCCTTGCCCTTCATAAAGTCACAATCACTGAACCCATCTTTAGTACTAAAGTATCTATTCACCTCAAAGGTGACGTCAGCTGGGGAAAGGGGACCTCTGAGCCTGAGAAACTGGGCATGGGGTCCCCTATTCCTACTCCATCAAGACATCCTTTGCCTTCCAAGGACACACAGATGCCTGTAAAGAAAGGGGCACACAAAAAAGACTACTTTTCAGGCAGGGCCGGGGATTTAGCTCAGCGGTTCTGCTGCCTGCCTCAAAAGTGCCAAGACCCGAGTTTGATCCCTGGTACCAAAAAAAAAAAAGAGAGAGGCAGAAATGTACTCAAATAGCAATTAGTATCTGGTGTTTGAAATCCACCCCTTAGTTCTGTACTCCCATTATTCCATCAGTATGACGTGACACCATTAGGATATCAGATTCTCCAAGAATATTTGTCTGTTAGTCCTTTCTAGGTGGCAAGAAACTGAGGGATACTCTGCTACGGGCTTATTGGAAGAGGTAAGAAATCATCTTCACATCTACTCTACTGGGTGTCATTGAGAACACAAATTTCATGCGGGTTACCACACAAACTCCTTGACCTCCTCTTTGAGGCCTCCCTTGAAAAACTTGGGAACTGCCTCAAGCCAACTTCATTTTAAAAAGAAAAATGGGAGTAGATATTATAAAAATGTAAGTATCCTGAGGTCTTAAGGGACTTCTGTGAGATATCAGAACCAGAAAATGGAAAGTGAAGATACACACCCAGTGTCTCTGCCTCTTTGAGTATAGCCCTCTATGTCTGTATCTGCCTGCCTTCCTCCCTTCCTTCCTCCCTTCCTTCCTTCCTTCCTTCCTTCCTTCTTTCCTTCCTTCCCTCCTTTCTTCCCTTTATGCCCTTTCTGTCCTGTTACAGTTTGCTTCTGGACTCTCCAGCAGCTCAGGTGTTTAAGGCTTGGTTTAACCCAGCTCATGGTGCTACTGGGAAGTGGTGTAACCTTAGAGAGGAGGAAGCTGGCTGGAGAAGGTAGGTCCCTGGGGGGGGTGTGCCTTTGAAGGATATAGTGTGTGTGTGTGTCCTTCCTAGTCAGCATGAGATGAGGAACTTCCTCTACCACACACTCCCACCACATGCACCAAATGCTTGGACTAAACCTGTGAAACCAAGCCAAAATCAGTCTTTCAAATAGTTTATCTCGGGTACTTCTGTCATAGCGACAGAAAGTTAACACAGTTCCACACACCAGCTTTGTCTTCTCTCCCCATAACTCCACATCCCTTTGCTGTAGTCACAGGCAGAGAAAGACTACTACCTCTCAGTTGCAGTTTCACTGTGCCAGCAAAGAGCAGCTTGGAGGAAACTCCAATCTTGATCTATGCAATTAAGTAAAGCCTGGGAGGAAGTGCCAGGATGCACAAACATAGCTGTCACAAGGACCCTTGAGAGAGTGGAAGGAGGATGTGCTCAGAATAAAGGGGTTGTTAGCAACTGAGGAAGGGCCACACAAGTGTGTACTGATGTTTGGCTGTTCTGTCATGGAAGTGCCCCCTTGCTTCCCATCCTGGAGCTCTGCTCAATGGTCTCTCCTACACTCCCCACGCTGTAGCTTCTGTTGTTTCACAGCTTCCACTTACTGCCTTCTCTGTGTCGCTTGGCTTCTCTGCCACTTTACTGCTGGCATCTCTGTGAGTGAATGGATTCTACTCTCCCCAAAGTAAACTGGACTGGATGGGCCTGTCAACCTCAGCTGACCTGTGGCCCCCCTGGGATCAGTCATCCATCCATTAATTCTTGATGCCATCAGCTCCAGCCAGGGCAGTGGGGTTCCAAGGCTACAGGATGGGATCTAAAATAAAGAACTGTCTGCTTCTGGTTTTTCCAGAAGAGAGCTATAGGTCTGGCAGTTTTCCTCAAAAGAAATCATGAAATTAAAAAAAAATATATATATATATATATATATATATATATATATATATATATCCTATCCTTTCTCCAAATACAAATACTCTCTGGACATAAAATGAGCTCCTTAGAAGTCTCTATGAGCTTTTAAATTTTTTCAAGCAATAACTAGGTTAGCATTTCACATACATTTAATAAAATTTCTACTGTACTATCCTCTACACACTATTGTACACTCAACTGGTATTTTAGTAAGCCTTATTCTCTTCAAATATCTACTTCTGAGATATTAGAGTGTTAATTTAATTCTGAGATTAAAGTAAAATAGGGTAAGTAATTGATAGAGTAATGGAAAAACCTCACACATTCCAAAATCATTAGGCCACTACATCTCTTGGTGACTCTCAAGACCTTACAATACTGGAGGTAAGAGTGTGATTCTTCTTATAAAATCCTCTGTAAATTGCTTATTTAAACAACTAGACACAAGTACGTAATACTGCGTGTAAGATATCTCTCTCCTATTCCTCATGGAGAAATATGAGCTAATAAATTTTAAGTGTTACAATACCTCTATTTTCACAACTTGAGAAATATAATACAAACACAAAGCAAGGGGAAAGACTATATTTCTGAGAACCAATGGGAATTTTAGAAAAAGCCGGACATATTACACAAAAGATCCCAAATATTTTGGTCTCCTAGCTACAAGCCTCGTTCCCAGTTAATTTATAGCCTAAAACATGCAGTCACTAGTGAGCACATCTCTGTACTGAAGACGCAGGTCCTGTGGGCATTAGAACATTCTTTGTTTCATAAGTAGACACAGACTAGATTCATTCCTGGAGCCAGCCCAGATGCTGCTTCTGGCTAGGGAAGACTCCATGAGGGGTACTGCTACAGTTTATGTCTAGATGTCCCCCAACAGACTCAGGCGCTCATAGGCGGGAGGTGATTGGATTATGTGGGCTTAGAGTGATGGGAGGCAGGGCCTGGCGAAGGCGTGGCACTAGGGACCCGACCCAAAGGTCCATCTCTGTTCCTCTCCTGACTCTGTTTCCTGTCTTGAGCTGTGAGCAGCTCTCCACTGCCATCCCTTCTACCATGCTGTCCTGCCTTGGAGCCAGCCAACTATGGACTGAAACATGAGCCAAAATAAAACTTCCCCTCCTTTAATTTGTGGGTCTTAAGTATTGTATCTCATCAATGAAGAAAGTAACTAAGACAGGTATGACAGATTTTTGCCTAACTGATGACCATAGAAAGGCAATCTCTCCTATATGCCATTCAATAAAAGTGTCCTTTGGGGATTCATTTACAAACCTGAAGTGTAAAATTCTATTTTAACAGTAGGAATGCACAGAGTGTCTTCCATAAGGGAGAATGCTGCTCAGAATTGCTCTCATAGTCAGCCCCAGAGGAAGTGCTTGGAACATCCAGGTTCAGAAACCAAAAGTACCCTGTCCAAGAAGAACCACAGCCCTGATTCTTGTAATGACAACCCCTCCTTCCCACAGGTCCCTGCTTCCCACAGTGTGGTATAAAGCAGCTCTTGCCAAGTAGGACTCCAATGTAAACCCAACAGTAAATGGACCCTTATTAGCAAAATCCAAAAGTAGCAACGGGATAACCAGCAAAATCTAAACTACAGGTATAAAAAAATCAAATAGAATATGTAAGAAATCCAGTGAATCAAACTACCACAAATCTATAGAAATTCTTAATAACCTTTTAGAATGAAATAACCATGGAAATATGCTCATCAGACTAGGAGCCAATCAATAGTAGCTATATACTGTGATGTAATAATAACCGCCTCAGGGCCCGGGATTTAGCTCAGTGATGCCACCGCCTGCCTCGCAAGTGCAAGGTCCCGAGTTTGATCCCCGGTACCAAAATAATAATAGTAATAATAATAATAATAATAATAATAATAATAACCGCCTCATCCTAGCACTCTGGGAGGCTAAGGCAGAAGGATCACAGGTCTTAACTCATCTAGGCCATTTAGTGGCTTAACAAGATGTTGTCAAAACAAACAAAGAAGCCTCAAAACTTACTGGCTTAAAACAACAATAATTTATTTACTTATTAGCTCATAATACCACCAGGCATCAGTGTGGCCAGATGTAGATGCGGGTATTTCATAGTCTCATCTGGGCTGACTCACACACATGATGGCTTTCTGTTAAGCAGTTCGGTAGAAACAGACAATACACAATGGCCTGCTCCTGTGACTGACTGTCGGCTGGGCCTGAGTCTGTCCACGTGGGCTGTCATCTCCCAGCAAAGCTGGCCTTGTTTCTTCCCATGGCAGCAGACTAGAGGATGCTAGACCTGGAACCTCACAGTGCAGGTCTCCCACTGACTCTCTTAACGTGTCTCTGGACAAGATGAGACACAGGTCGGCCCACATTCATGATGTGAAGTAGACCCCCACCTTTGAAAAGAGAAAAGGCAAATTTATAGGAATAAGGAGACTGGATACACGGAGAGGAGAAATCTGTGGCCATTTATCACCAGCCTATACATAACCAGCAAAATGCATCTTAATGAGGACTATTCTCCTTAGAACCTAATCTGGGGCTTGGCACACACAAAGGATATTTCTAGTCTGCTTTTAAATGAATACACAAGTCTTTGAAAATATGTTAATTAGTTGCAAGCTAGATGAAAAAATAATTTCAAAATTAAAAGTGCCAGTGCTTCCATAGTGACATACTAGTCAACTCTACTCATGCCGCTATCTTTCTCCCCTTTTCTCTGCTTATATTAGCATGAAAACTTGTCTTCTCCAAAGAGTTGAGCTGAGATGATTCTAATTTTGCCATCCTGAAAAGCTGTGCTAGCTTTCTATACTAGCTTCTATAGCTGTCAAAATAATACTGATCATACTAGACATATTTATAAGCACATACTAGCATACAGAACATACTTATAAATATAACCTTGATGCTCTACCCCACAATATCTGGACACACATAACCACAACCCATTACCATATGACTACAGGGTTACTCACAGTTCATCACAACAAAACCATAGGTCTGTTTTATAGAGTCTGTCTAGGAAGGGCACCCAGAAAGGGCCACCTTTTATGTCCTCCCTTCTTTTCATGAAAGGTAGCAGCTAAGTTGTTTTATCAGTCTATTTGCCGTCTCAAAAATTTGGGCCAGGGGTGGGGAGGATGGTAGCCTTCCTTCATTTCATCCCTGTCCCTCCAGTCCAAACTGTTTTTGCTGATACAAAGTTCTAAGGACCTGATAAGTCACCTGTATGTTACAGGGATTCGCTCCATTCGGCAAGAGGCGTGTCCACAGGTCTTTGCCAGATAATCTCATCTCCATTTTTGCTTTTGCTGAGATGGCTGAGGGACAATGCCCGTAAACTGCTTAGATGTTCTGGTTTGACTAGGTATCTGTGTGTCCTACCCTTCAAAGAGGCTTTGTGTGAATGAATACTCTGACCCTTTCGTCTTTCTGAGGTTTTAACAAAAGATTGTGCAGCATTTTTTTAACATTCTTTCCTAAAACTTATGTCCTTCAATTTTAGAATCTTTTATAATACAGATAGGCTGCGCATTAAACTCCTGGTTTTTCTGTGTTTACATTTATCTTGATCTTCTCACATTTTACTAGAAGCACCAAGAATAAAAACAGGCCATATCTTTAACACTTTGCTTGGAAATCTCCTCACCTAAATATCCAAGTTCATCCTCTCTAAGCTCTGTTTTCCAAGTCACAGTTCTGCTGACCTTCCTGCCACTATATAACAAGGATCGATTTTCCTCCACTTTTCAGTACCGTGTTCTTCATTCCTTCTGAGTCCTCACAAGAAGTGGCCCTTAAAAATCCAGATTTCTATTAATAGTCTTTCACAACTACGTAGGTATTCTCTGAGTTTTCTGAGCCCACAATAACAAAGACTTTAACATCCATATTCCTCCCATTGGTCTGCTAAAGGCAGCCTTGACTCCTCAGAAGTGTTCTAGCCCTTGCCTAATGGTCCAATCAATACCAATGACACTTCAACGTTTTTAGTTACATCACATTGGTTATAGCTTTCAGGCACTGAAGTCTATCAGTATTAGTTTTCTGTTGTTGTTATAATAAATTGTTACAGATTTAGTGGCTTAAGACAATACAAGTTTATTTTTTATAATTCCTCAGTTCAGAAGACTGATGTGAGTTTCCCAGGGCTACAGTTGAAGTGACAGGGCTAGGTTCCTTCCTGGATGCCCTTGGTGAGAGTCTATATTCTTGCCTTTTCAAACTTCTGGAAACTGCCACCTTTGTCCTATGGGTCTCTCCTCCATCTTCAAGGCTAGCAGTAGCAGGCTGAATCTTTCTAACATCTCATTTCTCTGACTCTTTTTCCATCATACATCTTTCTCAGACCCTAGCCAGGGAAGATTCCCACTTTTAAGAGCCCACCCAGGCAATCCAGGATAAGCTCCTCATTTCGAGGGCCACAACATTAGTTACATCTGCAAAGTCCTTTTTGCTGCCTAAGATAACATTCCCAGGTTCTGAAGATGAGCGAATCTCTTAGGGCAGCCACTATTCTGCTACCACAGAGACAATTTTCTCTTATCTAAACCACTACTATTCTGATTGGGGCAATAGCAAATAAAGTGGTGTTTGAATTAATATCCTCCTGTCCAGTTTTATGTTTTTTAGTAGTATTGGGTTCTGTCTTTAAAATACTACCCATATAATGGTTGTATGCATCTTTGAATATGCTAAAGTCCATTAAATGGGTTCAGTTTCTCTAAGGCAGGAAACAATGACCTCAAGCCCCATCCCTTCCATAATTTGACAGCAGGGTTGGCTGTTCCCTATTGTGGTCTTATTTTCTGTTTATTTTGTTCTGAAATTAAAGTGTGTGAAATAAAGAAGATGCAGTTTTTTTAAATAATATTAAATGGGTAAATTATATGGTATATGAATTGTAACTCAATAAAACATTTTGTAATTTTTTGTTCAAAAAAATAAAATACCACCTATAGGCAAGGTAACAGGCCACTGAGAAGGAGAAAATAAATTATGCCCTATGGGATCTAAGGGTGTCTCATTTATATAAGTTGCCTATGGTCATAGATATAATATTAGCTGCTATCAAATGAATCAGGTTTTAAATACTAGGAGAACTTCCCATGGAGAATCATTTGTAAAGTGAAACAATACTTTATAAAGTGAATAAGTACCACCTCTTGTATCAGTCTGAGTCCAGATTTGTCTGCCTAAAGTAGGACATAATGAGTCAGTAAGTAGCTTAAGAGAATTGGGCAGAATTCTTAAGATATTTTAAATATAAAGACTAAGTAAATCATTAACTTGTCAGCACTATGGAAAATAGAATAAATAGAATATGTGCTACAGTAAGATTATTGTCTATATATTCAAAAAAGGTGGAAAGACTAAGTGATAGGCATAATTATACTAACTTTTTTTTTTTTTAGACAGGCTCTTGCTATGTAGTTTAGGCTGGTCTTGAACTCACTATGTAGCTCAGGCTGGCCTCAAACTTTCAGAGATCATCTTGCCTCAGCCTCCCATGTATCCGGATTATAGGTATAAACCACCCACACCCAGTTTCATTTTGCTACCTTTGATCTGACAGCCCAGGAACATTTGAGCTGACTACCTATCAATGGCACCTATAATGTCCCCATTCTGGCCCCATATTTGTTGTGCAAGAGAAACAGAAGAAATCAGTGGATTCATTGGCTAACTGGTAAGCTACAGATTTAGCCACATGTACTTGCCTCTGTTGCTGATAAAACAATAGAATGTTGTCTCCAGGTACTTTGCATTCATTGTTACTAAAAATTCAACTTGTAACCATAGCTTCAGAAGGAAATGCTAACATGGCAGAGAGAGATGGGACATAGAAACATTGCATAGCCTGCTCTTTGCTCCCTGTCCTAAGTGTGTAAAGAGCCCCATCTCTTTCCCTTTGCTTTTTGCTATGTTATTCAATTGACTTAGTAAACCATGTGATTTGAACATCTTAATTTGTTCCATGAGCCCTTCTGGGTTCTGGGATAACTTGTGTGGTGGCATTCTTGGAGACAACCATTGCATTACAGTATGAAATCAGATGGGAGATAAAAGGTGAGCAGGAAGAGAAGGCTATGAGGGTGAACCCTCAGACAGAGAGATTCCTTAGCAATATTCAAGGGTTCACATTCAGAGAAGGTACTTTTAAGGATTAGGTCCACATATCACTGAGTTCCCTCCCTCGACGCATGCATCCTCATCCACTCAGCTACAAACAGAAATCTGAGAGTCAAGCTTGACTCTTCTACCTCTCTTTCTCCTCACCTCTACCCCTCACAAAGTCCTGCTGATAGCACTTCAAACAGGTCTTGATTTCATGTATTTCTCTGCTTCTCTCCATTTCTCCCATGACAACCCCAGTCCAAACCACTGTCCTCTCTCACCTAAATTTTAACAATTGTTTTCTAATGGGTTTCTCTCTGGGATCCCAGACCACAGAGTTGTTTTAAAACGTAAATCTCATCTTGGCCTTCCCCTGCTCAGAGCCCTTCCCTGGTTCCCCTTTGCTCTCAAGACAAAGGCCACAATATTTTTAAAGTTCCATAATTCTCCATGACTCCTCCCTCCAATCCTACTCATGTTCCTGCTACTTCTCCTCTTGCTATTTCAAGTCCTCTGACTGCCTTTCAGTTGCTAGAATATGCCAAATTCTTTCCTCCCTCAAGTTCTGAGCTTGGAACACTTCTTTCCTACTTCTTTAATTTCTTCCCCTCAGAGGATGCGACAACAATTCCTAGTTAAGTTTTCATCATCCCCCAGACCTTGGCTCAAGCATCTCTTGCTCAAGGAAGCCCTCCACCCTTATGTTTGCTCTAGAGGTTTTCTGTACTTTTCCTACCTGGAAACTGAACACAAATTCAACAAATATTTATTAAAGAAACATTGAGTATTGTAGGCACCGAGGACACAGAAGTAACAAAAGAGTTCCATTCTACTCTATGGTTTCCATTCTACTGTAGCAACTTTGGTGGTTATTTGGATAATTCCACCACCACCCCCCAAGTCAATAGGCTCCATGTAGGCAGGCACCATACTGATCTACTTACCATTAAATTTCCTGTGCCTCCCACTATGCTTGATACACAAGGTATAATAGCTCATATCTAGATGTCACCTCAAAGCCTCATGCACTCATGGGTGGGCTCTTGGGAGAGGGCTGGACCAGGAGTGTGTGACACTCATCACTGCATTAGTCCACTGATGGGTTTATAGCTGGGTGTGATGTTGGGTGGTAAAGTCTGATAGGAAGGGGGGGGGCACTGTGGGCGTGGCCTAGAAGGGTGTATCTCCTTCCCTCCTCCCTTGATCTCTCTCCCTGCTTCCCGGCGCCACACTGTGAGCTCTTTCTCCTCTGCCATGCTGCCCTGCCTTGGAACCAGTGGACTATGCACTGAAACTACAAACTGAGCCAAAACACACCTTTCCTCCTTAGAGTTGTGGGTGTCGGGTATTGTACCTTGGTGACAAGAAAGTAAGAAAGAACGTATTTAGTGAGTATTTGTTGAATAATGAAATACACCTTTAGAGCCAGCACAAATCATACCTCACCACTAAAATCTAGTCCTCCCCCCCATTCACACTTTTTCTAATGCTCATGGGGTTAAGGCAGTTGCTAATGGTTGATTGTAAGAATTCTTTCAATAGTGTTGATCCTTCTGAACAATGACTTTCATCTGTATAATAGTTTACAAAGGGACTTTTTAATAAATATTATCTTTTTGACATCCAAGTAAAGGAAGCAGAAGCATTAGTCCTAACTACAATTTTCTGATGCTGAAACAGGCGCAGAGACCTCCTGGGAGTCACACTCATAAGTGACAAGGCAAGGACTAAAAGCTTAGGTCTTCTGGTTTCTACTTTTTAGAAACAATTCCACTTCCTTCCCTTCCCTAAAGGTAAAATCTTATTTGATTTGGTTATCAGAATAGAGGGAATTTAAGCATTTAAGAACTGAATAGACCCTTTTACATTTTCTTGGAGATGAGAGAAGAGAGTTTTTCCTAAAATTTCACATCCAGGCAAGCACAAAAGTCAAAGGAGAAGATATTTGGGGAGAAATCTGTCACCAATGAGCTCAGCGCAGCTGGCAGAGGACACTGGGGATGAGCTGGTGCCTTGTTCCTGGATGCATGGAGTACTCGCTGATAAGACCAGAGACTAGCTTTACATAATCAGTGAGCCAAACTTCCATCTTGAGCAAGGAAATCTAGACATGCCAAGGACTTCCCATCTAACTGAAAAAATATGGATTATTTGCCAAGAACAAGGAAATCTTAAAATTAACCTTTCTTGGAAATATTCAAGGAAATCAAGAGATTAATCTATCTACTGAAGCTTCTGATCCAACATGCCAGACTAAATAGGACTTTACCTCCCCTCTTTTCTAAAATCACATTGACATGACAATAAAGAAGGAAAGAGTAGAACACTATATGTCACATAAAGAAAGCCTCTGCAGGTCAGAAACTGGATAGGTTTCTGGGAATAAAGAGGTCAGATGAAAATGTACTGGCAGAAGCTCAGCTGGTCCCAGCACCCAGAAGGAAGCTCCCCACCTCTATCCCAGGATCCTAGGGCAGAGAAGCTCAGCCGGTCCCAGCAGCCAGAAGGAAGCTCCCCACTGCCACCCCAAGGTCCTAGAGGAGAGAAGGTGAGCCTCGTGGGTACCAGAAACACGCCCCCACCCCCGGGGGAAATGAGAAGACACATAAACAAGCCTCAAAAACAGACTTCTGGATCACCTACAGCAACCCCAAAGGGAAACGAGATGGAACACTCTGATACTCAACCACCTGGACTCTCTGAACTGGCAAC
>NW_004624763.1:1695603-1714491 GCF_000247695.1 Heterocephalus glaber
TGTTTTCTCATTTCGACTGGGGGGCTGTTGGCACCTGCACAGATTACCTCCTCTGAGCTGGGAGAGGTGGGATCGGGGCCAGGAGCAGCAGTAGGGATGGTGGCCCAAAAGCCCTTTCCTGTGGGCTGGGAGCAGGGGGAGGGAGGGTGGCTGGGAAGCCCCTTCCTCTGGTCCAGGAGCAGTGGGATGGCAGCTCAGAAGTCCCTACCTCTGGGCCAGGAGCAGTGGAAGGGATAGTGGCCCGGAAGCCCCTTCCTCTGGTCCAGGAGCAGCGGGACAGAAGGTGGCCCAAAAGCCCTTTCCTCTGGGCTGGGAGCAGCAAGAGGGATGGTCGCCGGGAAGCCCCTTCCTCTGGACCGGGAGCAGTGGGACGGTGGCTCAGAAGCCCCTACCTCTGGGCCGGGAGCAGCAGGACTCAGTTCCGTGGTCTGGTGGCCCGGTGTCCTCTGCGTCTTTGTAGTGTGGAACCAGGTGGCTGTATAGAGGAGCTGGGCGGGGGGTCCAGTGGATTGTTGCCAGGGCGCGGGCTGATTCGGTGTGTTCCCCGTGACTCAGGACCTCGGTAGGGTGTGGGCAGACCTGCCTCAGCCCCAACTAATATGAACCAGTTTAGTAACTAAAGATTTCCTAACAATTAGTTCCTTATGAAACGCTTTTGTTCCTTAGGAAGATTTTGTTTAATTACTTTGATTTTAGGCCCAGTCTCGGCAACATTCTTCTGGCATTCTCTACGTCACGAGGTTTTAGAGCAGGCAAGTTGAAGCACAGCCCTCTAGGATTTGCTCTTTCCCCAATGGAAACTCAGCAGTAACCTCTCTGTTATTTATTATTCAGAAGTTTTTAAAGAAGAGATTATTTAAGGGCTAATTCTTAGCTTTGTAAATAGCCCCAAAACAGCAGAAGCACAATCTGGCTTGTCTCAAGAGCCAGTTAAGGAAGAAATCAGCCCTAGGCCTGAGAAAAGTCCTGGGACTGACTGATTAATTTTTGCCTTCCAGAAGATCCAACCTGTAACTCTTGAAAGAGAGGGTTGTCTCTGGAAGTCCAAATGTTGACCAATCCAGAAGAGAACACATAGGGCTTGAGTTCATCAAATGTAATTCTGCTCCTAATTTGAACAGCCAAAGTGTCTGAGCATTTTCAATAAATCATCATTCATTCACTCATTATGTTGTTTCTCAACCATGCTAATACTGGAAATACAGAGATGAAAACAAGCAGCTATCTGTACGTCACAGATACATAGACAGATAGAGATGGCAGC
This sequence comes from Heterocephalus glaber, assembly GCF_000247695.1. The sequence continues at coordinate 1,696,868 of NW_004624763.1, forward strand.
ATTTTCCACGTGGGAGAAGCAAGATACAAAAGATGTTTCCTTATTGTGTTGGGACAGCTGTAACAAGATACCATAAACTGGGTGGCTTATAAACGATAGAAATTTACTTCTCACAATTGTGAGAATTCTGAATTCTGAAAAGTCCCCAAATGAGGCACCACAGATACTATGTCTAGTGATGACCCCTTTCTTCATTCATGGATGGCACTTTCTTCCTGTGTCCTCACTTGGAAGGGCTGAGGAGTCTCCCTCAGGCCTCTTTTCCTAGGGCAGATTACTGCCCTTTGGCGACCAAATCACTTCTCACAGCCCCATTTCCTAACACGGTCACACTGGGGATTGTTTCAACTCATGGATCTGAGGAAGAAGGGGCCAAAAACATTCAGACCACAGCAGTGTTTTCAGGCTTACAACTCTAAGGATTAAATGACAATCAGAAAGAGAGTATTCTTTTTTCAGATCCCTTTCAGATCTTCCAACTATGTCAAGGAGAAAGTTTCCATTTGGTGGTAACCTTAAACAAGCCTCTAACACTTGATGTCTTTTCTCAGAGCAGTACTCCACTTCAGACAACACACAACAGCTAAAGGTTCTAAACCTTTTACTCAATATTATATTTATTATGTTCCACAGACAGCAGTAGCCAAAAATTTTTAATGTTTTACTCTTTATTGTATTTATTATTATGAGAACCTATTATTTATGAAGATAATACTGGTTCTTCATTTACAAACAAGTAATACAATGTTTGGTTTTAAAATATATTAAATGGATTCAAATTAAAAAATGGAGAAGAGAGTATACAATAATCTTGAAAGTAGTAAGCAAATAATTGAAGTTTGAGAGACAAAATAATATATAGAATCATGGTATCAGCCCATCTTCCTTACAGAATCTTTTGTAAGGATTGAATATGAAAATAAATGTTAAGGAGTTTTCAGAAGAGATACTGGGGAAAATTCAGATACTAAATTAGTTTGCCTGTGGCCGAGACAAAATACCCAACACCAACAATTTATAGGAGAGATTTAATTTGGCTCACAATTCCAAGGAATTTAGTCCATGGTCAGCTGACTCCAAGGCAGGAACCTCATGTAGGAAGGGTGTGGTGGAGCAAAGCAGCTTAGTCCATGGTAGCCGGGAAGTAGAGCAGGAGAACAGACCCAGAGAGGAAGAGGAAGGGACCACATAGAATACCCAAGTACCCTGCCTCCGTGACCCACTCAAACACACACCCAAGACTGTATTTTCCTGATCTGCTAGCCAGTTCTTAATCCAGTGAAGTTGATATAACAGGATTAACAGTCACAGATATAAATCTATATATTTACAACTATATTAATTAAAAATAAAGATGAGAGGAAAATATTTCTCCCCTTCTATTTCATGTTGCTATTCATATCACATTCTTCCCATTACTTGGGGTATATTTCTTTGGGGTATAGTTGAGACTTCATTTCATACAAATGTGTGTCCCATTCTGGCAAACATAGAACAACATTCAAATAATTTCATTTTCATTCAAAGGCTCTAAAAGACAAATACTTTGGGATTAAGTTGTTCATTCAGAGGCCAGGACTCAAATTTATCCTCTTCTACCACTGGGGCCTGCTAGCCCTTAAGTGCCCATCGCTGGGCCAGGGTGGGATGCACACACTGCTCCTCATCTCCCACTGCTCCTCCTCTTAGTTGGAAGGAGAGCAAAATGAATGGACACAGTGAGGCCAAGGAGGTACAGGCCAACACCAGAGCTGCCCTGCCCTGCCCCGACCAGGTCCCCCAACACCTTCTACACCAACATTACAATCGTTTGAGAATCCAGGGGCACCACCTTACCAAGGTAAAGAATTCTGACCCTAGAGCACTGAGCCAGGAAGGAATGCATCACAGATCAGAAGGAAGGGGAAAGAGAAGAAACGAAGAAACAATCCTAGGTGTAACCTGGGCTATGGGTTTTGGATAACTTAGAATGTTATCCAAAATCTGTGTTCAGCAGTGGGGCTTTTGGAAGGTGACTGGATCGTGGGGATGCTATACTCCTCGGTGGGTTAGTCCACTGATGAAGAAGGTGGGGCCTGCTTAGAGTGGTGGGTCACTGGGGGTATGACCTGGAAGGCTATATTCTTGTCCCTGCCCCTCATCCATTTATATTCTCTCTCTCTCTGTCTCCTCTCCTCTTCTCTCCTCTTTCTCTTCTTTCTCCTCTTTCTCCTTCTGGGCTGCCATGGGTTGAACAGCTTCCTCCACCATGCCTTTCACCTTGCCATTTCTGCCTTGCAGCCAGCCAGTCATGGATTGAATCCCCTGAAACAACGATGTAAACCTTTTCTCTTTGTAAGCTGTATCAGGTATTTTCTCACAGGGATGGGAAAGTGACCAATACAATGGGAAAGGCTGTATAAACATCTCTAGCTGGCTTCCATTCCTGCTGTGCAGTTAGACACCTGAGGTCCTCTTCATCTTTGTCACTGTCCATCTGGGTATTGGTCAGTGACACTTTGTAATTTATACCCTAGGCTGGGCAGGCAGACAATAGACTGATGGACGGATTGGACATTGCCTAGGGCAGTGGTTGCAAACCTATGGCACGTGTGTTATGGTGTTTTTCCTCTAAGACAAAAGATGTTAATGTAGAGGGTTTTTTCTAAACTAAAACCTCAGTATTCAGGTTTAACTGCAGTGTTGGCACTTGGCAATAACTAAGTGGGTTTTGGGCTGCAGTTTGACACTGCCTCTAAAAGGTTCACATTACTGACCTAGGACAAGGAAGGCTAAAAGCAGGAGTCAGCTGGTCAAGGTGCAGGCTGGCTGTCAACAGAAAGGCACAGTTCTTGAAAACCAGTGGTCCAGACAGAGAAAAATATTTCAAACCACAGCTCTACATCAGACACTGGGTTGCTGAGGCTGTTTAACTGTTTTCCACTGAAGCTCAGATTTGTCTGGGAACAAAAAAGGGGGCCAGTATGCATGAGAAAGTCAGGGCTACATCTGGAACATAAGCCATGGGGCAGCTGGACATGGCAAGACCGAGGTCTGGCTGTTGTCATCCTTGCAGCCATGTGCTCAGAGTATGTTGTTAGAACTTGTTGTCAGACTACATTCAGTTCATCGCTATGTGGTACTAAAGAGACAGCCCAGGCTCTAGTATTGTCTCTGGCAGGTTTTCCTTATTAATGCACTTGTTTTCAGTTTGTAGAAAGTTCACAAACTATCCTTAATGTTTTTATTAAGCTTTAACTCTCACTTCTCCTTCACAGAAGCTCTCCGTGCTGGGCAAACTCATGTACACACTGATCTTCAACAATGGTTTCCTTTCTCTGCCTCCCCATCTTGACCTACAAAGCTCTACCCTCTCCCTCTCACCTCCTATTCCCATGCCATCTGGCTCCCATGTGCAAGAACACACACAAACACACACCACACCGCTGCCAAGAACTATGAAGGGTCTGACTTTTTGCTGTACTTAAAAACTGACAGCTTAGTCTGCCACAATTCCATGGATACAGGCAGAAGACACAAGACTCCTGGGTCAGGAACAATACAGTAATACAGGGATGTCTTACTCAGGGGAAAAGAAAAGAGCGTGAGCATCAGCATATTTGGTGATTCCCTGACCTCTGAATCCCACAGGGCAATGTGAGGAATGCCAGTTGACACTTGCTAATGCCATGGGGTTGCACGACAGAGGAGGAACCAATGCTCAGGGAACTTGAATCTTTTATGAGCAGTGAGCATGCCTGTCCCTCATTCTATTAGAAGACATTATTGCAATCTTTGGAAACTGGTCAGTATACAAACATCTTTGGGGAAAAAAAGTACCACTTACAAGACCTGCAGAAATGCAAGAGACTCTTGGACAGTTATCCCTTAACGACCACCAGAAGATAAAAATAGAGACTTCAGAGATAGACTCACTTCTGTTTGAATACTAGATCCCTTCTTGCTAGTTGTGTGACTTTGAATGTGTTTCTTCATTTCTCTGATCTACTTTTAGCATCTATAAAACAGATATGGGGGCATGCACCATAAAGTCATTGCAGCCTAAATAGTCTACATATCTGCATTGTGTTTATCAGAGCACTTGTAACTTCTAAGTGTTCTCTAAATGGCCACCATCATTATTACTAGTATCCCATTGTCCAAATTCCACAAGTCTTCAAAGACCAGCATGGTTCATCCCCTTTGTGGAAGCTCTTTCCACCTCCTCATGAGACCTTCCTTTCTCCTGCCCACCACAGGGAGCTCAGCCTACTGTCACAGCCTCCTGCTTTTCTTCAACAGTTAAGTGTGTCCCAGCTGAGGATGTCACTTCCCCTGTTGTGTATGTTTTGTTCATTTCACTGTAGATGTGCATGTGCTGTCTTCCCATCAAGATTATTCCCTTTCAGAGGGCAGGGATTCTGTCTTCTACCGCTCCATATCCCCATGGTGTGCGGCATTATACCCAGTACACACTCCAGAAACCATTGATAGGAAGATCCCCCAGCCCAGGGCAATGGAGAAACAGTCATTCTTGGTATTTGGGTCCCTCTCTGATGGGCAAAGGAAGTGTACCTGAGAAGATCAGGACACAGGCAGGCCCTTGTGTGCAGAGTGGGGGTGAGGCCTGGACTGCCACCTGGGAGCTGCCAGCTCAGCTCCTCCACTATCCACCCATCCACATGACTCATCTGCAGCACTTACAGGAGGGGCCTGTCAGAAACTCCGGGAAGACTAATTCCCTTGGCGGAGGGAGAGAAATCCTGGCCATGAAGAGGAACTCATTTGAAAAGAACCAGTTAGTTGAAAATCAAAAAAATGTAACCCCCTGGAAAGCCAACTTCTAGACAACCTCTGGCATGGAAAACAAGCCTCTCTGATTGAATGCCATGCCCCAGGGTGGCAAAACACACGCACCTTTAGCCCAGCTGTAAACAGGCACGCCAAAGACATCTCTTGTGGGCCTTTTAGTATTTAGTAACCAGCCGACAGCTGATTAAGTCCAGATGTGTGCTGCAGCCTTCTCTGGTCAGCAAAGAACAAACAGGCCTTCCCAGCACCACCCCCAGCCCAGGCTGGCCTCAAAGCCTCCACAATGGGCTGAAGCAGGACGTCACTGGGCCCTCATTCTGTTGCAGAGCAAGCGACACACCTAACCAGCGAAATTCCTGAGATAAGCTGTATTACTGCAAAAGCCTGACAAATCTTCACTTGCCTGAAAAACTCCTCTTCTTTTAAAAATCAAAGTACTAAGAATGAGTGGTAATAGATCTAGCAAACCTACTGACGAAAAACTCCCCACCTGGGGTTATGCACAGGAAGTGCTGCCAAGCTGGGTACCACTCTCCTCTCTTCTCCCCGAGGTTCAGCAAGAGGGAAGGGCAGGGAGCACCCATGGCATGGGCAGCTGAGATAGCGGGAAGGCTGGTGGGGAAAGGGAGCCTCTCCCAGACACCCCCTTGTGTGTGTGTTTATGTGTGTGTGTGTGTGTGTGTGTGTGTATACAACCAATCAAGAGAGACCACGCTATGATTGTTCCAACACAGAGCCATGACACTACCATGGGATAACAAGGAGAAAGTGAGACGCTATGGACTGACAAGCATGGGGGCCACATCCACACCTAATATGGAGGCTCATAGAGCTAGGCCCGGGGTCCAGTTCTAGCACTGCCACTCGTGAGCTGAGTGACCTGGGTCAAGTGTGCTTACCTCAAACTTCCTCCCCACATAAAACAGGGGGAACCTTGTTGATAGTGTCACAGGGGCGTCGACAGAACCAAGTGCATGACAAGTGCTCAGTACAGAATGTGGGACATGGTGATGGCTCAGCAAAAGAGAGTGGATTTTTAAATCTACCTCTGAAGGCTCTGCCACCAGATGGCCACCAACTAGGGTTAAAGGCAGATCCCCTCCCCAGAGACTATATGGAAGAAATTGTTCGCACTCATCACCTGGGGCAGGGAGCAGAGCTGGGATGGTGATTATTTGTAATCACACCCAGTCAAGGCCTGGACAAGCCACCATTCTCTCCATTCACATATAGACTCTACCCCGTGACAACAGCTACCATAACAAGGGTGACACCCTGAAATTCAGGAGTTCTCAGTTTTCTGTTGGAATCCCTTCACTTTTCAAAAGCCTTTCAGTGAATGCTGCTACATATTTTAAACAACAGTTTTTGAGCACTTCCTCTGGGTTTCTCAAACTTGGGTCCACAGAGGCCACTCTCATAGATGTGTAGTTTCTCTGCACCAGAAGCTTCTCCCCAAAGCATTGATTTCACTGGATGGTATTCATTTGAAACATCTCACATGAAAAAGCAAACAAAGCATGGGCTTGTGGTAGAAGAGACACAGAGACATGAGGTTGGGATGCTGATGAGAGAGGAGTCTGGACTAAGGCACCACAATGTCAGCAAGGCAGATGGCACAGATTGCTCACCCCCAGCCATGTTCCCAGCCCAGCCAGAGCTGCAGCAACACTTACGGCTACCATCACAGCCTCCCAGAGAGCGCAGATGCTGGCCTGTGACCTAGTCCCTGCCAGAAGGTCCTCAGTGGAAACTGGGGCTGAGGGAGTTCCAGGGAAGGGTTTTCTTGGGAGGAAATTCCCCCTTCTTCAGCTAGGTGACCCTTCGATGCCTTGGGGACCAGGCAGCAGCAATCATCTTCTGACTCCAAAGACAAGGGCAAGAATGAAACAAGGTGCCAAGAACCTCTGAGCAGAAAGGTGAAGGAGATCCAGTCATGGCTAATACCATCCAGCTCCGAAGTAATCAGCCCTGGAACCCCCAACTCTAGACACCCTATTCTACAACATACTAAATCCCCTAATCATGGGAGCAATTTTTGATTGGGCCTTCCGATACTTGCAGCTGAAGGTAATATTTGAAACTAACTGAGTCAGCATGAAGGCGACATTTTAAAACCTTTCTACATGTCTCAAGGTCAAGGTGAAAAGTCTTTCCTGGGTCTAGGAGACAGAAAAGTGATACACAAGGGCTGCTTTAATACTGATGGTTACTCTGATTGATCAAGTTCTTACTACGTGCCAGACTCTGAATTTCACTTTATTTAATTCTCCTAACAACCCCATGAGGCTTATTTGTGATGTTATTATCCTCAGTAGTTTACAGAGGGTAAAAATGAAGCACAGAGAGGTTAAGTAAGTTGCCTGAGATGTTCAGCCAGTCCTTAGCAAAGACAGGCTTGGCCCCCCCCTACAGTGCAACACCAGAGCCCACCCATATCTCACTAACCCCTCTACACTACCTCTCAACTCCTTACAGAATAACAAGGGCTCAGGAGGTAAAGCAGCCCCCCAAACACAAACGTAGGTAGGAAGGGTTCTTTTAAACGTGTCCCAGGGGTTTGCTCTCCAAGAGGCTGCTATACCTTTGGAGCCTCTCCTTTAAGAGTTTGAAAAAAGTGAATAAATCAATTAATTAATGGATGGTGCTTTGAAGCACACTTTGTAAGTCTACATGAGGCTTGGCAAAATGAGCTGCTTTCCCCAGTGCTGGCTGAATAAGGCTCACAGACAGGTAGTACCAGAGATCCAACTCAGGACCTTGCACTTGCTAGGCAGGCATCCCCAGTCCTGAATAAGGCTCACAGAGGAAAGAGGACTGTTGGTAGTTAGAGGCAGAGGAGAGGAAACCAATCTGCAACAGCATTTTGAGGAGGGCACTGGGTGTCCAAGTCGAAGGAGGCAGGGGGCACCTGAGACCCCCACACAGAGGTGTGGCCCACAACTGCACATAGATTCACAAGTTCTGCCAAACCAAGACCAACCTCCATGGTCTGGCAGGTGTTTTCCAGGCAGAAACCTCACTGCCACTGTCTGTGCCCTCCTCCTTCACCACGCACAACTTCTGGGCCCTTAATTTTCTTTCAGCCTGCAGGGAGCATGCCAAGAACTTCCTGTAGCTTGTGAGTCATGATCTCATGTCCCTGAGCACAGAACATCTCCCAAGGAAGCCACAGCTGTGGGGGCCCCAAACCCAGAGGGAAGCACTGCCAGAGGATACACTGGCCGAGAAGCAGCACCCAGGAAGGGCCATGCTGGAGATGTTGGGATTAAGTGTTCGGGAACATCACTGAGTGGCCAGACCTCAAAGAACTCAGAGCCACAGAAAAGCAGGCACTGACCTGGAACTGGGCAGCCTGACATTTGTTGTGAGGAGCCAGGCTTGACAGTGTTGCTGAGGAAATGGAACAGGAAACCAATGTGAGATCGTTCGAAAGCTGAAAAGCTCTAATTGCTATAGTTAAACAAAAATTCAACATCAAACCTATGAGACATTATATTTCCTATCTCTCCTTTCTATTCCCTCTGAGTTCCAATTTCTGGGAAGTGTTGATTAAAAGGAAGGAGTACTCAATGTCTCAAGTGTGGAATTAAACATAGCTGTATCTGCCAAAGGTAAACATTTATAGTCTCATTTCAATGGGAAGCTTCAAAGTCCGGCACAAAGAGACCTGAAAAGCAGCCCTGGAGAGACCACCAAAACCAAACGCAGAAATTGCAGCCTGTTAATTCTGCACACACTTTGAAGCATTCCTACCTGTTGTAATCTTATTTTTGTTGATCAACAAATATTTATTCAGCCCCTGCTGTGTGGCAGTATACAGTAATTGGGCACGTAGTTTCCAGAAGCTATCCAGAATCATTTTCTGTCTTAAAATTCTAATACATTACCTCCCTAGCTCCAGCACTGCACCTTAATATTCTCATCACTCCACTGACCCAGATGGTGGATGCAACAGACACAGTTTTGTCTGGTAACTTACATCCATTTCTAATATTATTGTTTTTCTTGCTCTGATGTATCTCTTTCATGTCTTTTATGTCTTCCTTTCTGCTTCTCATGTAAGCTAGACACACATGACTGCATGTGCATACACACACAAACATACACACATGCATGCATGCGTGCACACACGCACACAGATAAAATGCTGACAATAATTGGAAGACACTTCACCCCCGAGGGTCTTAGTTTCCACACCTAGAAAATGACAGTGTTTAAGAAGATAAGTTCTAAGGATTCCTCTGACTGTTTTTCTGGGATCTTGAGGATCTAAGATCTTCATTTTCAAATCAGGAAACCAAGCTCTAGGCAGGAGCTCTCAGGTCACGGGCGAAGTAGGGATCGGAGATATTAAAACTGTCAAATTATCAAGTCACTCTGCTCTGTGATAGAAGGATAAATTACAAGACCCACTTTAACAGTTCATCTGGATCCAGAACAAGAGGAAAACTGTTAGATTGAATTGAAGTGAAAACTATTAAATGTTTAAAAGACCAAGTTCCTTAAGTAATTATTTTGTTACTAGGTATTTCCCAAAACCGGTTGATTCTAGCCTAAAATTGGGGAGTTGCTATAATTTGGGTATTGGTGTACCCCAAAGGCTGTGTGTTGAAGGCTTGGTCCCTAGGATATTGCTCTTGAGAAGTAGTAGAACCTTAAGAGGTGGGGCGTGGTGGAAGGTCTTTAGGTCATGGGGGGAGGTCCTTAAAGGGGAGAGGGGGACCCTAGCCTTTTTCTCTCTTTTGCTTCCTGGCCATGAAGTGAGTGGTTTTGTTCTGCCACACACTCCTACCAAGGTGTGCTGCCTCACCACAGACCAAAGCAATGGGCCAATTGATCACAGACTGGAGCCTCTGAAACAAATTATCACAGATGTTTCATCACACTGAAGGAAAGCTGACTAAAACAGGAGTCTTGGGATGGCAGCAGCTAAGGAAGGTCAGGCAAGACGATGAATGGATTTTTTCCCTCTTCAAACTGGAATATGCCCCATCCTCATTAACGTCTGTCGCCTCCCCACCCCCACCTCTTCAATAGCTGGGCTGTGGGGCCCAGAATATAACTCACCTCCAACACTTGTGCGACAGGACAGAAAAAATAAAAACTGGTCATAGCCTTCTCCACTCTCTCAGATTCTTAGAGAAACACTTCTGAGAAATGAGTAAAGATACAAATGGAGAAGGGAAAATATGGCCAAGAAAGCAAAGGGAATGGAGCGCCTGGACCAAAGAGAATCACAGCTTCCTGAAGAAGGTAGCAGAAAACAAGTCGGCCAACCCAAGCTGGAGTCTGTACCTCATTCAGAGACTTCAAGAAAAACTAAAATCCTTTTACGAGGTTTTCTTGAAGTTAGAAGTGTATTGCTTTTAACTGCCACACTTTGCTAAGACCTTTGCAAACTCTTAATTCTGGTGAGCTCTAGAAGAGCACTTGTGCCTGGGGTCACCTCGTACCTGTTACTGGCTGGATTCCTAGAGAGCGCATCAGGGAAGAGACCTTAGGCTTGAAGTCAAAAAAATGATTGAAATGAATACTTTTCAGAAGTACAAATGGCCAATAAATACATGGAAAAATGTTCAACATCTCTGGCCATTAGAAAAATGCAAATTAAAACAACACTGAGATCCATCTTACTCCAGATGGCTATCAGGAAGAAGTCAAAAAATAATAAATGCTGGTGAGCCTGGGGAGTGGGGAGAGGAACCCTTCTACACTGCTGGTGGGAATGTAAAATAGTACAATATGGAGATCCCTCAAAAACTAAAACTAAAAATTCCATCTGAGGATGCACCTTGACACCATAATGTTAAGTGAAGTAAATCAGATACACAAGCTTAAATGTGGAAAAACTCAATATATAAATAGAGTACAAAATAAAAGACAATAGGAAAAAAGATAAAAAGAAAAACTATAGTAATCCAGAATAGACAATGTATCTGAAATTGTACCTTGATTTAGTATAATTGTCCTATGTATTTTGTTTTTGGGCCAGTTAGTATGTCTGTTAATCTATGTGTTAATTATCTTTATAAGAACTTATAAATAAATGAGACTGACTCTGGCAAATATATATATGAATGACTTGCCAAACAAAAACATAAATAAAATAAAAATTTCATTCAATCCAGTTATTCCTCTTCTAAGTATCTCCCCAAAAGAGTTAAAAACATCATATTATAGTGATGCATGCATACCCATGTTTATAGCAACACAATCCATAACAGCTAAATCTTGGAAGTAGCCTATATGTCAATTAACACATGAATGGATAAAGAAAATGTGGCACTTAAACACAATGAAGTACTACTCTCTCATAATGAAAAATAAACGAGTCATTTGTAGGAAAATGGATGCACCTTGAGACCCCAATTTTAAGTGAAATAAATCAGACACACAAGCTTAATCATCACATAGTTTCTCTTATATGCGAAACCAGAAATATCAATAAAGAGCGAAAGAAAAGATAGATCATAGGAAAAAGGGAATAGATCTTTTTCAGAAGAGAAGGAGTCCAAAAGATGGAGGGAAGAAGGAAGAAGGGGATGAAGAAGAGAATTAAGAAGTGTTATGTTCATGTACTAACTGCCATAACCAATATGTATTGCAAATATGTACCAAGAAAGAAATAAAAACAGAGGGCCAGGGATTTAGCTCAGTGGTTCTGCGCCTGCCTTGCAAGCGCAAGGACCCGAGTTTGATACCCAGTACAAAAAAAAAAAGAAAGAAAGAAAGAAAGACAGAAAAAAAGATGATGGTTTCAATAATAATAATTCCATGCAGTTGTTTAGCTGCTCTGCCTTCTCAATTTGAAAAGAGATGATGATTTCTAAACAGATGTAGGAAATCAGTCCTCAACCAGGTGGTCACTGAATCACTCCGAAAAGTTTTATAAAAGACCTTGTGCCCTTAAAAGGGAAAAAGTACTGACACATGCTGCAACATGGATGAGTCTCAAAAACATCTGCTGGGCCGGGGATTTAGCTCAGTGGCATTGTGCCTGCCTTGAAAGCACAAGGTCTTGAGTTCGATCCCTGGTACTGAAAAGAAAAAACTGCTAAATGAAAGAAGCTAGACCCAAATGCCACATATTGTATAATTACATTTCTATGAAAGGTTCAGAAAAGGCAAATCTGTAAAGATATTACACAGATTAATAGTTGCTGAGAACTGGGGGTAGAAATAAACAAGGATGAGGCTTATTTTGGAGATGATAGATATTATTTAAAATAAGATGTGGTGATAGTTGTACGACTAATACTAATAATCACTGAAATATACACTCGATTGGTGGATTTTATAGAATGAGAGCTATGTCTCAATAACACCTTAAGAAAATACATATTCTCTTCTTTATGCCCAAATTGACAGTGCTGCTTGGGGAAGAGAGGAATACATTCTAAAAGAATTTTCCCCAGTTAGTTCTTATATATACTTTCTCTGCCTCACTGTCACGTAAGATCCATTCCAACTCAGAATCTACCACAGAACTGTCTTTGGTTTAGTGGTGAGCACATTCAAGATTGAAAAGCACTGCAAACAATGAGAGCCATGTCCCTGCAAGGTCTTTCCTCTTATCATGCCTTCATCTTTTAGGAATCCAATATTTGATAGGAATCCTTTGTCAGAGAACATTCTTGTTTTCCTGAAACCAGATAATTGGGGGAAAACCAAATAGCTTCTTTTCAAATTAAAGTCCTTCATTTATCTGTTATAAACAACTCTAATTAGGGTTGCCTGCCTGCCTCAAAGGCTTGACCAGATGTTTATGTGTGACTGCATCCAAAAGTCCCAGGAAAACATAGCCCTCACCTCCCTTTCTGGATGGACACTGGAGAATCCAAATGTCCATTTACTGTCACTCAGAGACCTCCCCACAGTCTGTCATGTTGGAAACTGCCCTACTGATATTTCTCTCAGTAATCCCCCTTAGCACAAATATCAGATGGTTGGCATTGTGCACTGGAAAACAACCTAAGGATAAGCAACACTTCCATATTTTGATGTTGAAAATCAAATAATACAACAAGGTCTAATTTCTAATTTTTCTGATTCAGGTCTGGAGGGCAACCAGAAATTGTGTTTTAGAAATTGCTTTAGGGACCTTTTAAGTGCTGGAGCTAAAATCTGCCCTATACCCCCCCACACACACACACACAAAGAATATTAACCTCAGATACTTAGGTAATAGAGATGTTTTCTTCATCTAAAACAAGGGAAGCATCATTTCAATTATGTTAGAGATTTTGACTATCTCAACGCCAAAATTGTTTATAAAACATTGTTCATTTAGCATGTGCCTACCTTATTATGCAAAGTAGTTAAAGGGTTTTGTCCTGCTCTGTCACTCAAGGAGACCATCCTGCCCAGGATTCCCTCTTGCCATTCTTTGGTCCCATGGGCAACTTTATTTTGAACATTTTTTTCCTCATCGACAGTGCCTCCAAAAGAGGACTAGAGAAGGGAAAGGTTACTAAAGCTAGGTCAGTTGTCTCCATTCCTTTGGAAGTCTGAAGCCAACAGATGACAATATTTCCCTTCTTGTATGATGTTCTTCCTTGTGGCAGAGAAGTTGAACACACAAAAGGATTTGATAAAAGGTGGTAGATGAATTTTGAGCTGAGTTTGTAAAAAATCAGAAGAGAACAAAGAAGGCAGAGTAGAAGCTGGAAGCAAATCACAGCTTCTCCAAGACTTGGAACTGAGATACCAGGAAAACAACTACTTTGCAAGGAGAAAGAGAAGAACCCCCAGGATCAAGAAAGACCCAGCAAGGGCTGGGGATTTAGCTCAGTGGTGCCAGTACTTGCCATGCAAGCGCAAGGTCCTGAGTTTGATCCCTGGTACCAGAAAAAAAAAAAAAAGAGTCAACAAGAAAGCTGAAGCCCATAGACAAACAAAACAATTCAGAGACAAGAATGAAGCAGTCTGGAATGCTAACCCTGGGAGGGAGGTTTGACTCTACAAGAACAAGGTAAGCCTGGAGAGGGCCAGCAGCCCCAGTGATGAACAATGGACCAGCAACACTAGCCCCAGGAAAAACCATGATTATTGTAAGCTGCAAATACACTGTGGGGTTTTACTCTGAAAGCAACTCCTTCTGAATGCAGGTTAATGCTAGAAAAGAAATCCACTGCAGCACTTTCCAGGAGTGATATAATCAGGGGCAATTTTAAGATGGGATTTATTCTTTAACACCAAGCTACTCAAGGAGTCAGAAATCACAGAACAACCATACTTCACAGTTGCTGGGCTCACCCTATCACAGTGACTGGGTGGGAGATAGCCACAGGAGACAATCGTGGAAAGATGGAGGGCTAGTCACAGACTCCTGAGACATTTAAACAGCAGTAGCTCAGGCTGTAGAGGACACAGTGGTCTCACCCTCTGTGGTGAATGGTTTTTTGAGAGGGCTGGGCACTGGGGTCGAATCCAACAGATTCTTTGGCTCCCCCTTGCTACCTACTTCTACACAGAACTCAGTGCTCTGTGTGCTTTCTCCACCCACCAATGTGATCAATGACATGCCTCTGAGTGGACTTTGCTACATCCCTAGGTGAATGGACCGAGGGGCCTCTAGAGCAAGTGAGGCACCTCAGGAGCCGACAGTCTGCAAAGTAGTCAGGAATACCAGTGGCTTTTGGCACACAGAAGGGCACAAATAAACACTAAAAGTCTCTCGAAGTGAACACAGTCCTGAAATGGACAACACCCCATTGGCTGACCCCACCTAGCAGGAAAAGTGCAGCAGAACTCAGCATTTACACAGAAAAAAATAAACATGGAAACACAACCGGCCTCAGTTTTAATTCACTATCCTTCTCCCATATCTGGTGGATTCCAATACTACAGGCCCTAGAAACAAACTACACACTCAAACACTTGTCATGGAGGAATTTTCTGAACTCATTTCTTTTTCTGTGTTTATTTTTAGGGATGTTTATATTTTGTTTTGCTCTTTGTTGTTTCCTTTTTTCTTCTCTTTTTCTTCTTTTTCTTTTCATTTTCTAAGTTTGTTTTTTCTGTTACTTTTACATAATTTGAATTACTTTTTAAAAATTATTTAATTGATTGTCTCACTTTTTGCTCCCCTTACTTCTCATCTTCCTTTCCTTTCTTCTTAAACTTTCACTTCATTTATCCTTCTCCCACCTCACCCATTTTTTAATTATTATTACTACTTTTATTAATTTTTACCTTCTTTATTCTATTTTATTATTGTTGATTTCTTTTTTACTGTTTATGGTTGTTTGGTTGTTTTTAGTGGGTATTTATTTTATGTTAGTATCTGTATTAGTCATTATTGTTGATACTATTTTTATTTTAATATTATTTTTTCTTGTTAAGGGTGGTATAGTTGTTGCTTTTAATTGCTTTTTACTGTATGTCAATATTGGCTTTCTCTTTGTGTCATCAACATTAATATGGTTTTTTTTCTCCTCTCTCAATGGGGCTGAGGATCAAGCCCACAAAAGAAGACTGAACAATAAGAAGACCTTCACATAAAAGTGGGAGAGATATTCATCCCAACAGATGCACAAATCTCAATATAAAAACACAGGAAGTATGAGAAAACAAGGCAACATGACTGCTCCAAATTTCCATAATTTTTCAGTAACTGAATGCAAAGATATCACAATGGATGAAAGTCAAGGAACACAAAAGATAAAATGATTAATATCTTTTTAAAGAATATAAATAAATATCTGAATGAACTAAAGAAAGTGATGCAGCATATGAAGGAGCAATTCAAGAAACAGAGATTCTGAAGAAAAACCAAACAGAAATTCTTGAAACGAAAAGCACAATTAGTCAAGTAAAATACTCAGTGGAAAACCTCACTAAGAGACAGGACCATGAAAAAGACAGAACTTCAAGGCTTGAGGATAAGATTAAGAAATTGGCACACACAGACACTTATAAAGAAAAAACTAAGAAATTATGAATTAAAACATCCAAAAACTCTGGGGCATAGTTAAAAAACAAAATTTACAAACTTTTACTGTAAAGAGGGTACCAGGACTAATGGCACAGAAAATCTATTTAATGAAGTAATAACAGGAAATTTCCCAAATCTTGAAAAGATATATTCATCAAGGTATGGGTAGCATTTATAACCCAATACAGTCATGACCAAAAAAGAAATTCTCAACATCACATTATAATTAAATTGTCAAGAATGAAGAATAATAAAAAACTATAGCAAGTTGCAAGGGAGAAACACCAAATCATAAAGAAGCAACCCCATCAGAATAACTTCAGACTTTGCCAGGAGTATCTAGAACAATATATTTCAAGCCCTAAAAGAAAACAACTGCCAACCAAGATTACTATATCCAACAAAGCTATCCTTCAAAATTGAAAGAGAAATAAAGACCTTCCAAGATAAACATAAATTAAAGAAATTCATGATCACTACCAGGATTGAAGAAGATACTTAAAGGAATCCTACATACAAAAGAAGAAAAATAGATAAACTATTGAGAAGTAAAAAATAATTAAGCATTAGAAAAAAATGATAAAAATGACAGGAATTAGCACATATCTTTCTGTAATTACTTTGAGGGTAAATGGTCTTAATTCTTCAATTAAAAGACAGACTGTAACACTAGATTGACAAACAAGATCCAGCTATTTTCTGCTTGCAAGAAACATACTTCACTAGCAAAGATACATACAGACTGAAAGTGAATGAATGGAAAACAATATTCTATGAAAACAGAATATAAAAACAAGCAGGAATAGCTCTACTCACATCTAACAAGCAGATTTCAAATCAAAATTAGTCAGATGAGACAAAGAAGATGATTACGTATTGGTAAAGGAAACAATCTACCAAGAAGACACAACAATTGTAAAGATAGATGCACCAAACATCAGTGCACCCAATTTAATAAAAACAAATACTACACAACATAAAGGAACACATCAGTTCCAATACAATAATAGTGGATGGGCTTCAATACCCCACTCTTACCAATATATATTTCATCTAGATAAAAAAAACCAACAAAGAAATATCAGGGTTAAACTACACCATTAGATCAACTGGACTTCACAGATGTTTACAGAACATTCCATCCAACAACTACAGAATACACTTTGTTTTCCACAGTTCAGGACAATATTCTCCAAAATAGATCATATTTTAGGCCATAAACAAATCTTAACAAATACAAAAAACAATGAAATGATTTTTTGCATATTATCAGATCCTAATGGAATAAAACTATAAAACAGCAAGATGAGCCACAGAAACTATACAAACACATGAAGATTGATTTAGTCATTGAAGAAACTAGAGAGGAAATTTTTAAATTCCTATAATCAAACTTAAATGGAAATAAAACATACCAGAATCTCTAGGATAAGCAAAGGCAGTTTTGGAGAGAAGTTTATATCTATGAGTGCCTACATCAAAAGATCAGAGAAGGCCATCCCATGCTCCTAGGGCAGAGAAGCTCAGCCGGTCCCAGCAACCAGAAGGAAGCTCCCCAGCCGCCATCCCATGCTACCAGGTCAGAGAAGCTGAGCCAGTCCCAGCACCTGGAAGGAAGCTCCCCCACAGCCATCCCAGGCTCCTAGGGCAGAGAAGCTGAGCCCGTCCCAGCACCCAGAACGAAGCTCCCCTGCTGCCATCCCAAGCTCCTAGGGCAGAGAAGGTGTGCCATGTGGGCGCCAGAAGCACCCCCTCCCATGGAAATGAGAACACACGTAAACAAGTCTCAAAAACAGACTTCTGGATCACCTACAACAACCTCAAAGGGAAACGAGATGGAACACTCTGATACTCAACCACCTGGACTCTCTGAGCTGGCAACAAAAGAGGATCT
>NW_004624763.1:1753775-1764294 GCF_000247695.1 Heterocephalus glaber
TTGTTTTTTGGGGTTTTTTGGTACCGGGGATCAAACTCGGGTCCTTGCGCTTGCAGGGCAGGCGGCAGAACCACTGAGCTAAATCCCCAGCCCTCTGCCTCATTTTTAAGGCCATGTATTTTGCCTTCTCCAATCACCACAACCAAACAATAGCACCAGGAAGTCCAGGAATGCTGGGGAAAAAGACAAGGTCCAGGAAAATCCATTGGGGCATACCTAGAGGAATAAATCCAAATAAAAGAGTGAAGGCATTGTGATTAAAAATGAAGAGAAGGCAAATCAATAGAAGCAAAATAACGGTTTATTTGGGGAACCAACCTAGAAAGTAATGATTTATATAATCACTAAGATTCATGTTCATTTATTCATAATGGATCTACTTAATAAACATAAACACATTAAATGGGTTAATATTTATACAGCACTTAGAAAAATGCCTGGTACCTACTGAATATTACACAGCTGCTATTAACCAAAAATAAATAAGACTGAATAGTATGGTAGTTAACATTATGTTGACTTGCTAGGCTATGGTGCCCAGTTATTTAGCAAAACACAAGTCTAGAAGTTGCTGCGAAGGGATATTTTAAATGTGATTAACATTTATGATCAGTTGACTATAAGTAAACCAGATTATCCTCCATAATGTGGGTGAGTCTCATTCAGTAAGCTGAAGGCCTTAGGAGCAAAACCTGAGACTTCCCAAAGAAGAAAAAAAGAATTCTGCCTCAAAACTGCAACAGAGAAATTCTGCCTGAGTTTCCAGCCTGCTAGTTTGCCCTACAGATACAGTAGACCCTCAAGTTACAACTGGCCTGACATACAATCAACTTGAGTTAATTAGATTAATGGAAGACTCATCTGCCTCTTGTTGTCTATAGCGTGTACCCAGGTAAACATCCAGATCTCAGCTGTATTGACTTACAACCAACTTGAGTTACAACCAGCCCTCAGAAACCAGTCAAGTTCGTAAGTCAAGGGTCCACTGTACTATACTTGCCAGGCCCACATCTACTTGAACTACTTCCTTAAAATGAGAGAGAGAGAGAAAGAGAGAGAGAGGTCATTCTCATACTGATTGTTTCTCTGGAGAACCCTAACACAAACAGAAAGTTTAAGATATGGTTGCACTAGAAGCCACTAGAATTTCTGTTTATTGAAAACTGAATATGGGATGTACAGTGAGACTAGAAATCCGTTGTTCCCCATTCCTACCCTCTTCTCACAGAGTTGAAGAATCATCTCTTCAGGACTTCACACATTCAGTCATCCTGCTTCCCTTGCTGCTGATTTACAGCAGAAAATCAGAGGGATTGTTATGGCTCATGTCTAGATGTCCCCCCCAAAGCCCCATGCAGTCTTAGGTGGGGCTTTTTGGAGGTGGCTGGATCTAGGGTGTGTGATGCTGGGATTAAGGGTGCAACGCTAGGATTAAGGGTGTGGTAGCCTGGAGAAGATTTAAGGGACAGAAAGAGGGTTGTTGCTTGTTACTTGCTGCCTTCTGCCTGCCATGAACTGTTTCTCCTCTGTGACACCCCCCTGCCATGCCACCCCACCATAGAGCCAGTCAATTATGAACTGAAAGCTCTACAAACTGTGAGCTACAATAAGCCTTTCCTCCTTTAACTTTGGATGTCGAGTATTTTGTCTCAGTGATAAGAAAGTAACTAAGACTGGGACCATGATGGAATAATTCATCCCACCTCTGGGAACAAATGCATATAGTACAGGGTTCTCTGGAGGGTGTTGAAATGTTCTGGAATAAAATGAGATGATAGATGCTCAACATGGGGAATGCACTAAATTCCACTGAATTACTCACTTTAAAATGATTTTATGTTGTATAAATTCCACCTCAATAAATTATTTTAATGGAGAATCTTATGTTGTGTGAGCTTATCTCCATAAAAACAAAATTGCAAACAAACAAACCAGAAAAGAGAAAATATCTTTACCTCCTTCCTTCTGAGAATGAGAAGGGATGCGGACAGCACAACCTCTGCTGTGTGACTCCATACCTTAAAGCTTACACAGGGAAACATTTCTTCATGGACAGGACAAAGTTCCATAATAACAAGTCCTCTGGGTCACAGATGGAAATCAAGTCCACCATCTAATCTATTAATAATAAAAGGGATATTTTGACTTAATCTTTGTTTCTCCACCTTAGCATGTATGAAGCTGAAGGAACTCCAGAGCTGATGTCTCCCACTAACTGAGGTTATCCTTATCCACTCAGCATGACCACTTGTATCCCAAATACAAAGACAAGACATTTGGAAGACCTGGAACCATAAAATTCCCATTCTGCGCTTGAAACTTGTTGTAGGTCCTATACTGTACTTTCCTGAAGATAAGTAAGTTTAAAGCTGGATGCAGCCCAAAGCACCTTGTGAGCTGACTGGCAATCTGAGCAGAATGGGTAATGCAATCAAATTAATTATATCAATTGTAAACTACCACTTCAACTGTACTATGACAAGATGAACATCCCTGGGCACCAAACAGTTCTGTTAAGATGAAAATTAGCAACAAAGATGTTATGGTTTCCATCTAAAATGTCCCCCATAAGTCTCACTTGTTTGGAAGTGGGCCCTGGTCAGAAGAGGTGGGTGACTGGGGGCGTGACCTGAAAGAGTGTGTGTATTTTTATCCCTGGCTCCTCTCTTCTTTGCTTCCTGGCTGCCATGAATTGAGCAGATTTCCTCTGCCATGTCCTTTCACCTTGCTGTTTCTGCCCTGGAACCAGTAAACCATAGAATGAACCCACCAAACTGTGAGCCAAAATAAACCTCTCCTCATTTAAGTGGCAGGAGCTGGATATTTTGTCCCTAATTATTATTAGGAAAGTCGCTAAGACAAAGGAAGAGAGAAAAGATGTGGGATGGGCATCCATTCACACCCCATACTATGTCCCTACTTTCCCTACTCCAATACTATAAAATGGCTCATGCTTAAGAGGAAGCTGGATGGTTACTGCCTCAGACAAACCTTCCCAGAACACCACAGCTATTATTAGGAGCCCTCCTTCTTGTGATTGCAGAGTTGCTGGTAGACATCAAAATCATCTATTTATGTGTGTGTTCACCCCAATACCATGTGACCCCTTTTAGAGAAAAGGTTGTCTCAGGTTTTGGGTTTTTTTTGGTACCAAGGATCGAACTCAGAACCTTGCACTTGAGAGGCAGGCAGGCACTGAGCTAAATCCCCAGCCCCTCAGGTATTTTTTTATTCATGGCACCTAGCACAGTATCGATTACATAGAAAATAGTTAATAAATATTGTTTGAATAAAGAGTAAAAGTCTCAATAAAATATATGTGCTACAGTATCAATACTTTAAAAGACTTCTAAAGTTCCCTGTCACTTTATTCTCAAAGATGATAATTTACTATGTAAAGTTTTCTGCTTTCATATGTCTGGTTAGGACGTGAAAGTTTATTTTTTAAACATATTTCATATTTTATGATATTCACACATTAATCTAAAATCCAATTCTTTCTTATTCTTTTCCTTTTCTTGTCCCTTCCTTCTTTTTTTTCTTTCTCCCTTTCATTCATTTCTCTCTCTCCCCCTCTCTCTCTCTCTCCCTCCTCTCTCTCTCTCTCTCTTCCTTCCTATTTTTCCTTCCTTCCTTTCTCCCTGGTGCTAGATATCAAACCCACGGCCTCAAACCCAGGGCCCCACATGTACTAGGCAAGAGTTCTACCACTGAGCTACATCCCAACAGTGCTCCAAACTGAATTCTTTAATTAATTCCCTTGAAAAGAGAATGTAACACCAAATATTCACATCAGTACATTTTTCTTTTCATACATACATCTACCTCAGGAAACTAGCATGGTGAAATCATGTAAAGAAGGCAGAATAGCCCAGAAAGAATTTTAGATTTCAGTTGAAGGGGATAGAGATGCTCAAATTTCAATTGTCATGATTTTGAATAAACATTTCATTTAAGAAGTCAATTTGCAAAAAAAGAGATAACAGAGCATATGTTCCTTCTAAGTCTCAGCATTGTTTAAGATGCAAGCCAGATATTAAAAGAGCTAAATATATGTTGGTTGTCACTTGTGTTTCAAATATTTAATGTTCATTTTGGTCAGCTTCCGAAAATTTTTGTTCTTATCTTAAAGTATAAAATACCTCTCGTTCATTTAATCAGTGCATATGGCTATACTACATACATAACAAAAATAAGGATTTATAAATACTGTTTTCACTTAGTACCACTATAATACCTGAAGGACAAAAAAAACTAGATTGACTTTCCCATATGTTTTCTTTAAAGAAATGTAGGCATCAAAAATTTGCTCCATTCAGATATTCAGATGCTAAACAATGCTATACATCTGATTTGTCCAGAAAAACAGAACCAACGGTGGGGGATAAATATGGGAATTGACTCATGTGAATATGGAAGACAAGAAGTCCAACAATCTGCCATCTGCAAGCCAGAGAACCAAGAAAGCTGGTGGTATAATTCACTTTGAACCCAAAGACCAATAACAAACTAAGGAAATCAGTGGTATAAGTTTGTCTGAGTCTGAAGGCCTGAGAAGGGAGCAGAATGTAGGAGTTTGCTATGGTCTGAATGTGTCCCCCAAAAATTTATATGTTGAAATCTAATCACTAGTGTGATATTAGGAAGTGAGACCCTTGGGGCGATTAAGTCCTGAGCACATAGGAGTAAGGACTATAAAAGGGGCCCAAGAGAAATCATCTGTCCCTTTTACCATTAAACACAGATAGAAGGCATTATCTATAAAACCAAAG
The DNA here is from genome assembly GCF_000247695.1 of Heterocephalus glaber. The sequence continues at coordinate 1,758,548 of NW_004624763.1, forward strand.
AGCAGGCCAGCAGGCAGTGAACCTGCTTATCTTTTTTTTTTTTGGTACCAGGGGTCAAACTTGGGGCCTTGCACTTGCAAGGCAGGCAGTGAAACCACTGAGCTAAAACCCCAGCCCTGAACCTACTCATCTTGATGTGGACTTGCTAGCCTCCAAGACCATGAAAAATAAACTTCTGTTATTTTTATTTTTTTAAAGCCATCCACTGTATGGAATTTTCTTATAGCAGCCTGAATAGACTAAGACAAGGTGATGGTTTAAGTCTCAGTGGCTCTAAAGGCTCCAATGTCTGAGGGAAGATGGATGTCCCAGCTCACACAGGAAGCAAATTTGCCCTTCTCATTTTTTTGTTATATTCAGGCCCTCGACAGCTTGAATGACACCCATCCACATTGGTGAGGAGTGAGCTTTACTCAATTTACTAATTCAAGGGCCAATCTCGTCCAGAAACACTTATACAAGCATATCCAAAAATTAGTCTTCCCAGTTCTCAGCATCCCCCAGCCCAGTCAACAGACAAAATTAACCATCACAACATGCTTATTTTTCAGGTAAATATGGCTTAGTTTTCTCTACCCATCAGGGTTTGTGGAAAGTTGAAATCTGTTACTTGAAAATATGATTTTAATTCTTACCTAGGTTCATTAAAGAATTCTGCAGGCTCATATAATAAGTGCAAAAGGAACGCAGGAAGAGGAGCCAGTGATTGCCACAATTCCCTTCCTTCCTACCACATGGAGGGCGGGAGGGCTTTTCCCCAGCTGCTGGTGGCAGATTATTATTCTCTGAGCAGACCTTCCTCCTACCACAGGTTCAGACATGGAGTCTCTTGGCCTCTCGAGAATCCTGTAGTCAACCAGTCTCAAAGCGGGCACCATACCCAAATGAACTCAAGACTCAAACATTTCCCCAAACTCCTATGTCTCGAGCCCACTTTCTGGGAAGCTTTCTCCTGGGATCAACATTGCTTTTTGGGGGGCTGGGGATTTAGCTCACTGGTTCCGACACCTTCCTCGCAAGCAGAAGGACCCGAGTTTGATCTCCGGTACCAAAAAAAAACATTGCTTTTTTGGATTAAACTTCCATTTCTACCTCCTGTATTTTGCCCTATATTGCAGGGCATAAGTAGCCCAAAAGTTTTATTTCTTAAGTTCCCTTCCACTTGGATTGTAGGTGTGATTTAGCTTCATGGGATTTATAAGATTGTGAGGCAGAGATCATTCATCTTTGTATGACAGCAGGATTGGTGGGTGGACTCCAGCCAACCAGTTTTGAAAGGCGAAGATTCCATGTTCCACTGCCTACCAGTTTTGAGGATATGAGAGGATAGCTGTGATATCAACAAGGGTCTTCTGCATTTTCCTATAAAAGGAAAATGGCCTATGTGGAAGGCCAAAATACATCTTCACCTTAATTCCTGGGTCCCTGTGAAAATGTTATGTTTCAGGCAAAAGAGACTTTACAGGTGTAATTAAGATTACAGTTCTTGTTCGATCCCTGGTACCAAAAAAAACTTACTGTGCATTACTTGGGTGGATCTCATCTAATCACATGAGCCCTTAGACATGGAGAACCTCCTCTGGCTAGATGAAGGAAAAATTGTGGTAGAAATAAGTCTGATTGTCTTAGCTACTTTCTCAATACTGGGACAAAATACATGACACCCACAAGTTAAGGGAGGAAAGGTTTATTTTGGATCATGACTTGTAGAGGTTTCAGTTCACAGTCAGCTGGCTCCAAGGCAGGGTGGCATGGCAGAGGGGCCTGGCAGAAAAATCAGTCTTGGCAGTAGGAAGCAGAGCGACTTCCTTCTTTTCTCTTTTTTATTCTATCCAGGCTCCAAGCCTATTGCTCGGTGCTACCCACACCCTGGGTGGGTCTTCCCTATTCAGTAAGTCCATCACCCACACCCAGAACTATGCTAAACCAATCAGAGGTGCAATCCAGTATCGCACACTCTTGGTTATGTCACTCCCAAAAGCCTCTATGAGCTTAACACATGAGGCTTTGAAGGGACATCTAGATTCAAGCCATAACACGGATCAAAATCAGGAAATTTCAAAATGAAAGCGGTAAAGGAAGGTTTGCAGGTAGACATACCCAGCTGAGAGAGGCTCCCAGATGACAGCCAAAAAGGAAACAGGCCCTACAGTTACTGGCAATTAAATTCTGCCAAGATCCTAAATGAGCAAGGAAACCATTTCTCACAGAGCCAGCACCTCGATTTTTCCCCTGTGAGACCCTACGGAGGGAACCAGCTGAGATACCCTGTATGCAGTCTACTGACTCACAAAAATCTGAGGCAAAATAAATGGGTGTTGCATTAAACTGCTAAGTTTGTGACCATTTGTTGTGCCAGAAATAGAAAACTAATACACCTGACATCTGGACAAAAGCAGTTTTCTGATTTGTTTTGTCTTGGGGTGGAGGAGGGGGCTGGTGCTGGAACTGACAGCCATGCACATGCTAAGTATGTGCTCTACCACCAAGCCACACTCCCCCATCTGACTCACATTTTCTCATTACTGACTTGGGAGACTACAGCCTAGCAGCACTCCCCTGAAATCCACTTCAACCCTTTCAGTGAAGGTCCTATATTAAATCCCATTCTGCTTGACACTCCTAGACTGGTTTCTGTTGCCTTCTCTGAATCCTGGCTGCTACATTTGATTCTATCTCCTCTGCACATCCTCAAAGCAAGGAACATCCAGGTCCCAGAGGGATAAACTCATAGTTGTCTAAAGAGCGGAAATGGGAAAATATGTTCCATTGCTTCTGATTCATTCCCATGAGGCTTCAGAATAAATAAGAGTGAATTTCTTCATCAGATTTTCATACCACACTAGTTTTAAAATCAGTCTTGGGGGTCTAGACATCCTAGATCTAAGTTGGATGACAGGGAGATGCCAATTAAATATTTTTAAATTGTGATATTCAAAAAAGAAATGTATATTTTATGTCTTTTTAAAATTTTACAAAGATTAAATTACATTCAACACTTTAGATTTTAAACTAAGTGTAACAAACTCCAATAAGCCATTCTGCATTCTGTCTGTGTTAAAAAGGCCTTTTCCCCCACAGTTTTTTTGTTGCTGAAGCTGAATTCTGAATTGGTATTGATTTTGTAGACAATAAAGAGTCTTAGGGATGGAGGTTTGCAATGGCTTGAGGCAAAGGACACAGGCTAGCTATAGAAGAGGCCCACAGGAAGCTCTTCTAAAGCAAGGAAATCTATATCATACAAGACAGGAGAAAATAATATCCCTTTGTACCAAGCCATGTTGAGTCCTTCCTTAAACACAAAAATAGCATGTCTTCAAACCCCTCTTTGACATAATATAGTAATCAGGGAAGAAATCAAAGAAACAGTGCCATCTGTTGATCATATAGTTTGCTGCAAGTCCTAGAATTTCAATCTTGCCAACACAATAGCAAGACACTAAGTCACTCAGGCAATGTGACTGTAGGCCAGGATTGTATCACTCACATGAAGTGATGGCTGGATTTCTTAACTGCTCCTTTATCATACACCGTTACACAGATGCAGAGGATAGGCTCTCCAGAAATTGAATTATGCAAATCAAACTGTTCATATTTTAATTCATCATTAGTGAGTCAGTCCTAATGAGAACATGATTGAAATGTATTTACATTGTCATTTAGAATAAGAACATTATCATATAAAGCAATGTGAAAGGTGTACTTGTATAATTAGAAGTGAATTATGTATGTGACTCAAATTATTACCCATTGCACTGACAGCTTTTGTCACTTCACGCAGTAGATGGATACAAATTACAGAAGCAAAGAGTCTGCATTCTTTCAATGCTTTTTTCGATGTCAAGCACAGGTCTGTGCTCAGCAGCTGGCTCAGCAGATACCCTGAAACTGAGATCTATAAGCAAGGAACCCAATCAAGGCAGTTAAGGAAGCAAAAGAGCTCCATTACTTCATCATTCAATTTCTAAATAACTGTTTTGTGCCAGGGATCATAGAAGGCCCTGAGACTACTAGGATAAGTAAAATAAAAACCCTGTCCTCAAAGAATTCAGATCAGTACAGTGGTGGTGAACCTATGGCATGTGTATTATTATGTCTTTAAGATAAAAGATGTCAATGTGTGAGGGTTTTTTTGTCAAATGTTTTATTGAGTGTAGACATCTGGAGTACTGTAAAACATGCGTTATATGTAGATTCAAAAAGGAGCAAGCCACATTGTTCTCACTGTCAAATGTGTCAGGCTTGGCATACATGATGGAGATTAATGAAGTATCATGAAAGTAATATGGTTCTTGAAAAGCTTCTACAATTTGAAGTAGGGTCTTAATCACATGAAAAGCAAGGTTGTGCACATTGAGTCACTTACATTTTATTGGAAGTACACAGTATTTTATAATTTTAAAATAAATATAAATAATTGCTTTGTAGAAGATTTCCATTACCCCAACTTTATTTGTTCCTTCAGTTTTCAGAAATTTTAATTTAAAAAACCATACACCTGCCAGGGATTTAGCTCAGTGGTTTTGCCGCCTGCTGTGTAAGCACAAGGACCCGAGTTAGATCCCTGGTACAAAACAAAACAAAACAAAAAACCATACACCTTTTGGAAGTTGTATGTTTATCTGAGCAATATCTAAAATGTTTTATTTCTTTTTTGATTGCTGAGGTGTATTAAATTTGAAGAAGCTAATATCTCCATCTTCAACAATATAATTTCTGCCTGTCATCTGTATGTTCCAGCCACCTTAACTGCATTTTCAGAACCTTCCTCTTTGAAATCTTCATATTTCATTACTTCAATGAATCCCTTTCTCAAAATCTGTGTGAAATCTTTCCTGCAGCCTGAGGAGCCTTCATCCCTTTCCCGATGGTCAGTGCATGTACTTCATCTGGGCCTGCAGTGAAAAAGTATTCTAGCTGGAGTGCTGCAAACCCCGCTTTAATGATCTTTGGCAAAGTACTTTGTGTCATGTTCACTTCCAGATACTTCTGTCTCAGCACTCAATTCTTGCAATTTGAGTTCCAAGGCCTCACTAAAAGGAATGACCATGGCACGTGGGTCATACTTGTCCAACCACTCTTTAATTTTTATCAACCGCTTGTTTTTCTAATATAGTCTTTTTCAGAAAGACTAACCAAGTAGACCATTGGTTTCGAAGTAAAAAATAAGTGCTTTTTCAACACTTCAATCTCTTTATCATTCCAATCATGATAGAAGTGAACAGGCTTCTTTTGATCCATAACCCAGGATTTGACTTTGCACATTATGTCATATTCAGGCTTTAGGCTTTATCTTCTCTCACAGCCACCTTGTCTAGTTTATCTATGATGGAACCAATCATTTCTTCATCTTTAAGCCGAAGCTCTTCATGAATTATTTCTATATCTCGAATGGGATCTACACTTCCTTCAACATGGGTGATATCATCATCTTCAAAAGCACGTATGACTACTGGGGATCTTCCCCAAAGAATTAAAAGAATCATACCACAGTGATATATGTGCGCCCATGTTCATAGCAGCACAGTTTGTGATAGCTAAAACTTGGAAATAGCCTAAATGCCCATCAACTGGAGACTGGACAAAGAAAATGTGGGTTTTTTATAAAATGGAGTACTACTCAGCCATAAAAAATGACAAATTAGAGACATTTATAGCTAAGTGGATGCACACTGAGGCAATACTCTTAAGTGAAATAAATAGGACACACATGTGTAAATACCGAATAGTTTCTCTGGTGTGAGAAG
>NW_004624763.1:1773563-1785877 GCF_000247695.1 Heterocephalus glaber
AAACCTACACTAATGAAAATAAAAAATAAGTGGGCCAGGGATTTAGCTCAGTGGTTCTGCCACCTGCCTCGCAAGCACAAGTTCCTGAGTTTGATCCCCAGTACCAAAAAAATTAAAATTAAAATTAAGTGCAATCTATAAATCTACAATCAGAAACATTTATTTTTAGAATGAAAACAGAAAAAAATTATTTTTTTAAGAAAGAAAACAAGTGGCAATTCTTTTTGTCATGGTCTTTGCTTTGTTTTTTTTTTTGGTACCGGGGATTGAACTCAGGTCCTTGCGCTTGTAGGGCAGGCGGCTGGCGTGGTCTATTTTTAAATAGGTAGTTGTCTTAGTTAAGGTTGCTGCAATAGAATACCACAGACTTAGTGTTTAGAGAAGACAACTTTATTTCTCAGTGCTGGAAACTGGCAAATCCCAGATAAGGGTGACAGCAGAGCCAGTATCTGACAAAGGCTTTCTTCCTGGGTTACAGACGGCCGTCTTGGTGCATCTTCACACAGTAGAGAAGAGAGGGGAGGAAGGAAGCAAGTTCTCTCATCCTATAAGATATCAATCTTACGCACGAGAGGGTTCTGCTTTTATGACCCAATACACAACCAAAGGCCCCACCTCCTAACATCATCACACATTTCAGCATTTGGACTGGGGGGACATAACCGGTGATATAAAGCTAACTTTTTAAAATTTCACATTGTAAATTCATTCCAGTAAATGGTTATTGGCTGGCAAGTATTTATAATCTGATGCCTCTGTTAAAATGATTAAAATGCTTTTCTTGGGCTGGTGGTTTATCTCAGTGGCGCCAGCGCCTGCCTGGCAAGTGCAAGGTCCTGAGTTCGATCCCCGGTTCCACAAATAAAAATTTAAAAATAAAAAATAAAATGCTTTTTTTTCAGCGAGAGCCCTGAGAGTAGTGTCATTTCTAAGCCAGATTCCCTGGAAAACAGACCAAAGCAGACGTGCACACGGAGGATTTACTAGGAAGAGCTCTTGGGAACAATATCCATAAGAAAGTGAAGAAAGCAGGACTGGACTGATGAAGGCAGTTCAATGAAGTTGTAAGAGAAGCTTCATCTGAGATCTGTGAACTAGAATGGACCTTTAGAGATGTCTCAGATTGAGTAAGCTGGACCTTCACACTCTGCAATCACAGCCAACCTGGGAGAAGCAGTCCCCTTTGGCAGGAGGCAACCAGAGAAACACACACCTTCATCCTGAAGGGAGCAATCTGAGCAGCACCCGAGCATCTACTCCAATTAAGACAGACAACAAAAATGCCTGAACCTTCTCGGTTTTTTTTAAAGAATTTTACACTTGACAATAATATGATACAAGGAGCCAGGGATTTAGCTCAGTGGTGCCACCACCTGCCTCACAAGCACAAGGTCCCAAGTCCAATCCCCAGTACCAAAAAAAAATAATAATAATAATATTATACATGACGGATACTAAAAGAAGTTTTATGCAAAGTATCACACATGGAGCCTACACATGGAGCCATTTTTTCCTATTATTAGTTGACTACTTTCTAATAAATTTGGTACCCAATTGCCTATTCAGGAATCTTACTGTCCAAGTATGGCACTACATATTTAAATAACTCGTATTTGATGATATGATGAAGAATTCATCAGCATTTGCAATCCTAGCCTTAAATTTTCTTTCTCCCTTGAGCTACAGTTTAAAGTTTTTCAGTTTTTCAGTTGTTTATGTCTAATATTCACCATATTAGATTTCCCAAAGACAGAGAATAAATATTTTACCTTTTTATATTCCTTAGTGTGGTGGTTAAGCTTCACTGTGTCAACCTGATTGGTTTGAGAGCTGCTGAGCAGATTAGTAAAGCACACTTCTGAGTAAGTCTGCAAGGGGCATAGAGGAATGGTTTGGGTTACTACATATGGTACCCAAGTTCCTCTCTGGCTCTGTTTCTCTGCTCTATTTCTTGGCCACCATGAACTAAGCATCTTTGCTTTGCCATACCCTTCCACTATGATATTTCTGCCTTGGAGCCAGCACATCATGGACTGAATACCCTGAAACCATAACATAATTAAACTTCTCTTCCTCTAAATTGTGGCTGTCAGGCATTATATCTCAGTGACAGGAGAGCTAATACATTTACAAAAATTCCTCAGTTGATACTTAATAAAAATGTATTAATCATGAAATTATTAATGAGCAGCTGTATGATAACAAAAGTACATCTTCAATGTTTCATTTCAAACGTTTAATATATAAAAATTAACTCAATTTTTATTACTGTGTCAAAACTAGGATGTTTTGCAACAAAATAATTATAATTTTAATAATTCTTTTAATTTTCAAAACTTACATTGATTACTGTATTAATTTTTAAAACAGAAGAGAATGTCGTGAAGTAAACCTTTATTATATACAAGTAGCTTGATTGGTTATATTCTGAAAAAAGAATGACACATTTTCTCTTATTCTTTCAAGAAAAGGATCCATAAGATTTAAATGATCTCCAGAAAAATGTTTCCATTGCTTCAGTTGTGACATGGAAAGAGGTTTCAAGGAGTTATATTTTTGTTGATGAGGACCAAGTTGACAATGTCTAGAGACAGCAAATTTTTCCAAAGAATCATCTGAAATAAGTAAAACAATAAGAAAATGCTTAGGCCAATCAATAACCTGCTGTAAACAATACTTATTTTGCTTTATAACAATGCGTTTATGTAATTTATTACATTGGATAACTATAGTTCAAGTTAAAATACATAATTCATTCTTTCTACAAATATTTACAATTGTTTATGCTATGTTGGTTTACGTATTGTGGGCAAAAATGGTTAAGAAACACAAGCATGGGCTCTGAATCTAGAGTAGAAGAAATATACATTAAACATAATCATCCAAAGAAATACATTACAGGTTTATAATCACATATGTAAAATCTGTAGGACCAGATATGTTTCCAAATTCAGAATACAATTGGAATAATCTGAGTCAGCACTCCATTATCAAACTCATTAATATTCTGCAAGTCATATGAATAGTCTTGTGAAATGGTTTAAATAGAGGCTACCAATAAACATATTAATTTAGATATGAGTTTTGTCACCAAATAATTTTATTACAAATTTATGAAGGAATAAAAACCTTTTGCTAGTTTGAGCTTTCTAGATTTCAGAATTGGAGATAAGGCAAAAAAAAAAAAGAATTGGAGATAAGGAATTGTGCAGCTGCACATTAAGGGTTTGAAGGAAAAGAAAAAAGAAAAAAAGAGAAAAAGAATTGAATGCGTGGGGCCAGGGATTTAGCTCAGTGACACCACACCTGCCTCGCAAGCGCAAGGTCCTGAGTTAGATCCCTGGTACCGCAAAAAAAAAAAGGGGGGGCGGGGTTGAAGGAATGACACAGGGACAATGAGCACATCTGAAAAGAGAAGCTGACCTAGAAGGTGAGTGAGGACCCCTAAGGAAATCTTCTAAGAGCTAGAAGATGACAAAACAAGAACTAGACGAGGAAGAAAGGCAAAGCAGTCTAGCAAAAGTACAAGGACCGTGAAAGGAACACTGGCATAGTTGAACTAAGATAATCAGAGCCTACAGAGAAAGGCAAAGAATAATGCAAGAGGAGAAATTAAATAATGCAAGGTGAAATAAGTATTGAAGGGTTAGATTATGTAGACATGAATGGCTGGGACCAAATTCATTTCTTTCTCCTCCAGGGCCACAGCCACATTTCCCAGCCACTCTCACAATTAGATGTAGCCACTGATGAGACTAGCCTACAAAATGCGACCATGTCACTTTCAGGTCTGGCCTATAAAAGTCCCCCATACCACAATTTCCAACATTTTCTCCTCTCTTGGTGCTGGCTGGCAGATGCAGGACACCCCCACAGAAGATTCTAAAGCTCAAGGGGGGTGAACCCAAAGTGGAAGAAGCCAGGTCACTGCATCACCTTATGGAAGGCTGTCCACTGAATGCCACAGTGACTTGTTACATGAGTGATGTCATTGTGCAATAAGTCATTTGTTTCTTGCTTTGACACTTAGCCTCCCCTGACTAACCACTTTAAAGATTTTAGTATTTTCCTAAGAGCATTAGGAAGGCACTGAAGGTCTTAGTTTTTTAACCTTTTAATTAGAGAAAATTTCAAGTAAATATAAAAGTTGGAGCCAGGTGTAGTGGTGCACATCTGTAATCACAACACATTGGGAAGCTGCAGCCAGAGGATCCAAGTTGAAACCCAGCCTGGGCAACTAAGCCACTCAGCGAGATCCTATCTTCAAATTTTTAAGTTCTACAAAGGATAGATATAGCTCAGTGTGAAAGCTTCAGGTTCAATTTCCAGAACCACAAAAGAAACAAACAAAAAGTTGATCGGATAGAAATAAAGAACCTGTACATACCTCTTCCTTTAATAACCACCAACTAATGGCCACTTTTATTTAGACTCCCTTATTTTCTCTAATTCCTTATTTGAAATACATATATAGAATATATCATTATACCTACAAATATTTCACTCTATATTTCTAAAAGATGGACTTCTTTCAAATTTTGTTTGTTTGGTTGGGGTTTTTTTTTGGGTACCAGAGATCGAACTCAGGACCTTGCACTTGAGAGGCAGGAGATGGAAGCACTGAGCTAAATCACCAACCTGACTTCTTTTAAATTTTATCACAAAAAATTTTGTCACTCAGTATCAAAATATCATCAGTGTTCAAAATCATAGAAGTTTTAAGAGATGGTAAGATTACTTTAAGAATCTAGGGGAAAAAAATAGAATATCTTCAAAGCACTGACCAGAAAAAAATCTTATCAGCAAAGGCAGCATTTAAGAGAGAAAAAATACATACTTGTAAAATCAAAGATTGAGAGAACCATTTTTTAGCCATTGTTGAGAGAGGAAAAAAAAGAACATGAAAAGACAGTAGAACTAAATAAAAAATATCAGTAATTATAATAAATTTAAAAACTAAATGTACTAGGGCCCGGGATTTAGCTCAGTGGTTTCGCTGCCTGCTGTGCAAGCACAAGGGCCCGAGTTCAATCCCCGGTACCAAAAAAAAAAAAAAAAAAAACCAAATGTGCTAGTTAAAAGAGAATATCACAGGCTGGGGATTTAGCTCAGTGGTGCTGCCACCTGCCTCGCAAGCACAAGGTTCTGAGTTCGATCCCAGTACCAAAAACAAAGAGAATATCATACTGGGAAAAAGAAAATCCAGCTTTATGCTGCTGTCAAGAGAAATAACTAAAACATAAGGAAACAGACTTAAGGGAAAAGGACACACCAGTATTACTGGTTTTTGGGAGTGTTTTTTGTACCAGGGATCAAACTCAGGACCTTGTGCTTGCAAGGCAGAAATGGCACCACTGAGCTAAATCCCCTGCGAAACGACACACCAGACAAACACAAACAATAAGAAAGCTGGTATAACATGTAATTTAAGATAAAATGAAAGCAAATGGCATTAAGGATAAAGCTATCACTAGATAATAATAAAATAAGTAAACCATAATGAAATCAATTTCACAAGATACAAATATATAAAGGAAAAATTGACAGAATAACAAACTGACTAATCCACTGTCATACAGTATTGTGAGAATTAAACAACTTTCAGTAACAGTATATCCAACAAAAATAGGTTATTAACTTTAAAATGGAAATGGTTCACATACAGGAAATATGGCTTTTATGTTCAACTTCATGCATAATAAGAGAAAAGCAAATTAAAGCTGTATAAATATACTATTTTCTTACTGTAAGATTAGCAAAAATCCAAACACTGGATAATCTACTATGGTGGCATGGTTTGGAGGATATAAACATTTTAGTATATTTTCGGTTAGGATGTAAACCTCCAATGGAGACCATTTTGGTAATATCTGTTAAAATTATGAAGGCACATTTTTTCTGACCCAGAAAAACTAATAATTTAACTTTCAGATATACTGAACACATGGAAGAAGATGTATGAATAGAATTATATCGTGAATGAAAAGCTAACTATACATCTGTGGGCAACAGATAAATTATAATGTATCCATACAATAGAGGATTATAGGGCCGGGGATTTAGCTCAGTGGTTCTGCCGCCTGCCTCGCAAGCAGAAGGTCCTGAGTTCAATCCCCAGTACCAAAAAAAACAAAAACAAAAAAGGATTATAGAGCTGAGTAAAAAAAGAATGAGGAAATTCTGCAGTGATATGGAAGGAGCTCAACATATACTGCTGAGTACAGAATTATACAAATAATCAGCTATCCTTTATTAGGAAAGATTAGCAAAAATTTAGATATAGAGTTGCTTACATATGTATGTACTTATATCTGAAAGGATACACAAAAAATTAACAATGGTGGTTTCTTAAGGGGTAAAAGGTTAGAACTCAGGCAGACGATGGGGGAATGGGAGGAAAAGCTTTGATCATATACATCTTATATTTTTAAATAATTAAGTCATGTAAATATACTATCAATTCAAAAGTTGAATTAGTAAAATTTTCAATCTGTAAATTAAGAAAATTGATGGCAATATTTGACTAACAGAACTTTGAGCAATTAACAAACTATAGATAATTTTATGCACAAAAAATTTACCAAAAAAATGATCATTTCCCAGATTACATACTAAGTCTCCACAGTTACCAGACAACCCATGGAATACAGACCATTCTTTCTGACTAGGGTACAGTAGCCATAATTAAATAACTAAAACTAAAGTACATTTGAAAACATGCTTTAAACAGCTCATGAATCGAAGAAATCATAATGGAAAATACACAATATAAGTATAGGTATAAAAATTATGGGATTCAACTTAGAGAAAAATTTACAGCTTTACATACTCATTTGGAAAAGAAGACTAAAAATTATTAAGTATCCAACTTAAAAATCAGGGAAAAATTATAGTATACACAAGGAAAGAAGAAAAGAGGAAATAATAAGAGAACTACTATTTAAACAGAAAAATATATAGTAGGACCAAATGTCGATTCTTTGTTACCAAAATGGCCATAAAAAGAAAACTTAAAAATACATATCTAAAGTTTAAAAATAAGATATAAAAATATACACATACTTTATATCTAATACCTAATACTGTTAAAATGTTATACGTGATTATAATTATATATGTATTAGTTCTAATACATTTACTACAAATTTTAGTATATGTGCTGCCGAAGTGAGCACACTACCAATTTTAGAATATAGAAAATATATTTTATAAACTAGGAGCAGAGGTACACGGCTATAATCCCAACTACTAAGGAGACTGAGAAAGGAGGATCACAAGTTCAAGGATAGCCTGGGTAACTTAGCAAGACCCTGTCTCAAAATAAATATTAAAAAGGGCTTGGGGCTGGGGATTTAGCTCAGCAGTGCCACCGCCTGCCTCACAAGTGCAAGGTCCCAAGTTCAATCCCTGGTACCAAAAAAAAGGGAGCTGATTTAGTTCTGTACTACAGTGTTTACCTAGAAGGCCTGAAATCCTGGCTTCAGGACCCAGCATCGCAAAACAAAAACAAAAACCTGAAGCCATTATACCAGGCTTCAAAAAATTTTCTTAAGTTATAAGAAGCTAAACTGAGAAAATGTGGTTTCTCAAATATCTATCTGACAAAGATAGACCTGAGAAAAAATGAAAACTAACATATGCAAATGAGAAACATTTTGAAGTTTTTCTTTGAATATTCTGAACTGCTAAAGAGAGACAAATTAACTTTGTAGTAACAATTATAATACAACTAACCTGTGCGATCTTTTTCTCCAGTACACTCACAGTCAAGCAGGTCATGAGTAACACAATGTGAACTTTCATGTAATGTGAACAAATTTTTAAGTTCCTCTACTGAAAACTGAATATGTTCAGATATCTTGGTTAGGTCTACAACGGCCCCAGAAAGAGCTTGCTTACTGATCTGCCTTTGATAGATCTTTTCTTCTATTGTACCTGAAGAGAAAACATTCATTAGATTTCTTTAAGATCTTTATGGCTGCTATTTTTACAGACTAAAACACATTTATTACCATATTAGTTAATATTTCTGAAAGTGAACATTGGCTAAAAAATTTTTTTAATTACTCAAAAGGTATACTTTTTTTATTCACTGAAAAGTTATTACCTGTGGTTAGGAGTCTGTAAATATGTACAGCATGTTTCTGACCATCTCTCCATACTCTAGACATAGCCTACGGAAAGTAAGTGAAAATTCTGAGTACAATAGAAACTAATGGTCCTTGCCACATAAGCCAATTTTCAGGAATACATTTTTTGGTCAAAAATTCTGGATTTTATTTATAGATTCAAAAACAAGGACCAAGCATGCCCCACCTCATTTCTTTTTCCTGGGATAAAGCAAGGGCAGATTTAGTTCAATCCCTGGTACCAAAAAAAAACCTGAGATAATCAATGAGGAAAGGTTCATTTCACAAAAAAAAAAAAAAAGGAAAGGGCAGGTTTGAGCACTCATAGGCATTATTACAAAGTAACTGCAGGGGGCCAGGCAACAGTGAGTGGAGTAGTGTGATGTAGTGTAGTGTTATTTTGGTTTGGTTTGTAGAACTGAGGATTGAATCCAGGGCATTGTATATGGTAGATAAATGCTCTAACACTGTTTTATCTTGAATTTTTAAAAAATGAGTTCGATCCCTGGTACTGTGCAAAAAAAAACAAACAAGGAGTCAGTGAATTTGGTCAGCAAGCATGTGAGAACCAAGTATAGCATAGGCATGGAGGGTTCCTTCCCAGACCAAGTAGCTAATGATTCACCCCTAAAAAGTCCCTAGGATACCTGCAATCAGCTCAGGCTCTAGGTTGAACCCTGTGATTTAGGGAATAACAATGAAATTGTGCAGTAAAAAGGTGACGTTCAAACCCTGAACATTCCAAAGCAAGTGAGGCCTCCCACCAGCTCTCTAAACCCTTAGGCTATCCTTGCCTGATAAGACCATCTTTGTTTATTTGAAGACTTTGGTCCACTAGACAGTTTACGCTAAGGATGTGATGGAGGATCTCTGGAGTGCCTGGAGACTGAGTAAATGAGGTTGGTCATGCAAGTCCTCCGTGACTACAGGACTGACCCCAAAAAAAACTCGACACCAAAGCTTGGGTCACCTTCTCTGTTGACAATACTCCATGTGTATCATCATTCATCGGTGCTAGCATGAAATGTCCTGTAATTCTGCTGGGAGGGACAACTGGCCATTAGTGCCTGGTCCCTCCTCCACTCTGCAGTATGATCCTTTCTCCTTTGCTAATTTAGTATCTTTACAGTAATACAGGCATTCCTCGTTTAACAACCAAGCCATGGTCCTGATACTAGGTCCTTAATTGAATTGTTCACTTAATGAGGAACTGTATATAGTAGGTATGTTACAATATTCAGAACAAAGAAATGGTCAAAGGAAACTTCAACCTGATGACTTTGCTTTTATTTGCATAACTCTTCCATGCAGTACTGTAATACATAACAGAAAATAAAACTACAGTACTGTACTGTACAGTATAATCAGGAAAAAATTACAGTACTGTATAAACAAGGTATACTGTACAAAAAAAGAGACTGAGGCTCTATAAACAAAATGTATAGAAGTGTACCAAAAAAATGGGTCATAAGTCTGAACAGTCATTAAACAGGTAGGTTGTTAAACAAGGTGTATCTGTGTAACCTAACTGTGAGTGTAGCTGCTTCTCTCAGTTCTGCCTGTTCATCCAGCAAATTATCAAACCAGAGGGTTGTCTTGGATCACTTAATGCAGACACTGAGGTACAAATATAAAGGTAGAAATCTCAAAATACATAAAAATGAACTAAACTATATCTTAAAGAAAATCAAAGGCTTTTTCTCAAATAGTTCCTAAATAAGTTAATTTTATACCCTTGCTGTAGCCTGCACAAATTGGTCCATAACACTATTATCCTCCCCTAATGGTCATGAGCATCCTAAAGGCCCATCTGTGAAGGGCAGTAAATTAAGGTCTGGAGACATAAAGTTTAGGTTTGAATTGTGATTCTGCCATCTATAAGCTGTGGGATCTACAAGGTTCCATTTATTTACTTGTTAAAAAATGTGGCCACTGATATTCATACTTTGTAGGAATGTTGTAAAGATTAAACAGACAGTAAATGAGAAGCACTATAACAGAGTGCCTGATACAAAATAAGGGCTCAATATACAGCAGTTAGTTACACATCACCAGCATCTTTATATTCCCAGCAGGCATTCAGCAATGTCTAAAACATAAATATTCCTACCTGGATATCAGTGGCTGGATTCCAATCAATGTCATAGAGAATTAAGTGAGATCCTCCAATCAGGTTAAGTCCTACACCACCAGCTTTTGAACTTAACAAAAAAATAAAGTCAGAAGAGTATTTACTATTGAAATTATCAACAATTTGTTGCCTTTGAGAGATTGGTGTTTGTCCATCAAGTCTTGCATAAGCATATCCATAACGCTTGCAGACGTCTTGCAAAATATTTAAGGTCTGTGTATAGTGGGATACCAACACCACCCTGTAATCAAAACAAAAGATTCTTTACATACCCTATAAAGGCAAAATTTGAATTTTTTAACTTTTTTTTTCCTGAGACAGGGTCTCACTATGTAGTTCAGGTTGGCCTTGAACTCACTAGGTAGCCCAGGCTTGCCTCGAACTTGCAGAGATCCTCCTGCCTCGGTCTCCAAGTGCTGGGACTACAGGTGTGCACCACCACGCCTGGCCAAAATTTGACTTTTTTAAGTGAAGGAAAATATCACAATGATATTATCACTGATATTTACAGAACATACAACAATAACTTCATACAATTAAAATGCAGGTACTCCATATTTAATTTTAAAGTCATAATCTAAACTTCCAGTTTGAAGATAATAGAATAAAGACTCTTCTGTGTTTTCCATCATTCTGAAGTTACCTTAAAAAGAGCCGAATTAACAAAATACAAAAATGTACAAAAGGGTAAATTGTGACACTTATGTTCAAACCTCATTTTTTCTCACTGCCTCTAAAACTCTGCTCACTGGGCTGCGGACATAAATCAGTAGTAGAGTACTTACACAGCACATACAAGTCCCTGGGTGCAAGCCCCAGCACTGCAAAAAACAGATGAACAAAAAAAATCTCTGTTCACCCATTCCTGGTCCAACAACTATCATTCTGGCCCTCAGAAAAGAGGGGAAAATCCAGGGGGTTTTTTTAATGCAAAGAGAAATGTCTATACTTTTAAAGCCAAACTGGAGTCACAATGTGCATCTATATACATGTCCTTTTGTACATATCAAATATTATCTAATAAAACATGTGAGAAGACTTCCATTAGAGGTAGCTGCACGATGCAGGGCAGTACAGAAGATGGCATCTAATGCAACCTGAAGCAGAGGCTTCCAAGAGAAAGCATCTGAGTTGAATCTTAACAAAGAAAAAAAGGCAAAAGAATGAAAAGCAGAGGTATGCCAGGCATAGAAATGTGCAACACATAAGAACCGAGTGCAAGAAACAGGGGAAGAAATAGTCTTATCTCATGTGCTAAGATGTTCAGAAATTTCTGGAAGACAACTAAGAGTCTGATTTTTTAAAGAAAAGGAGTGACGTGTTCACATTCATATTTTATAAATATAATTAAGAGCATAATTGAATATGTAATGGGGTTGAACGAAATAATTAGTTCATAAGAGCCCATCAGAACATATAATTGTGTTATGGCTTGTGTCTAGATGTCACCCTAAAGCCTCATGCAGTCATAGGCGGGGCTTTCTCAGAAGTGGCTGGATCTAGAATGTGTGACACTGGGATTGATTCATGGTTCAATGCGAGGCTCAAGGGCACTAAGATTAAGGTTGTGAGTGTTACCTAATAAGATATAAATGATAGAAAGAGCTGTAGTCATCCCTTGTTACTTTCGTGCCTTCTGCCCACCATGAACCGTTTCTCCTCTGTGATCCCCCTCTGCCCATGCCACCCTGCCTTGGAGCCAGCCAATTATGGGCTGAAACCTGTATAACCTGTGAGCTAAATAAACTTTTCCTCCTTTAACTTTGGGTATCAGGTATTTTCTCTCACCAATGAAAAAAGTAACTTAAAAAAACTGTAATAATCTAAACAAAATCTTAGTAAAGGAAAAGGGGATAGATTCCTGAATTAAGAAATAAAATTAGGAGGTTCTGAGTCACGTGGAAGATGCCAAAGCACCCCACTGCAGACAGGCAGGTCTGCCCATGCCCTACCGAAGTCCTGAGTCACACAGAACACGCCGAATCAGCCCGCTGCACACAGGAAGGTCTGTGCATGCCCTACCGAGGTCCTGAGTCGCGTGGAAGACACCGAAT
>NW_004624763.1:1791513-1840289 GCF_000247695.1 Heterocephalus glaber
TAAAGGTACAATTCCCAGTGAGAAATGTAACTGTGTTGTATACCTACAATGTACCAATAAAAGAATTTAATACAAAAAAAAAAAGAAAAAAAGAAAATTAACAGAATTCAATGATTGGATGAGTGTTGATAAAGAAAGGCTAAAAAGAAAATCCTAAGGTATATTAACATTCAGGAAACAGTAAGAAACTGAGAAACAAGGTGTTATATATCAGAAGACATCACTAGTGTTTTTTAAATATACATATATTACATATAGTTTTTCTTAAATAAAAACTTATATATTGTTGTTAAGTTTATAAAATACTAGAGCTTACCATGACCCCAGAGAAAAATATTTTTAATGTTTTCTTACATGGGGGGAGAAGAGAGAAGTAAGCAATAGAAAAGGCTAAAAACCCTTTTAGCACTTACAGGTAGTGTTCTAAACTAATCTCTTACTTTTCAGTGGGACGAAGTTCATGGATAACAGCTAGGAGTTTTGCCAGCACTTGTAGTTTTCCTGAATCCTTCTCCATAAACACCAGAGGATTATAATCAGCAGGAAACACATTTAGCAAGCCTTCGTACAGACTCTTTTCTTCGTATAGACTCTTTTCTTCGTTTCCATCACAAGTTGAGCTACAATCTTTTCCCTATTTAAAAGGTGACTGTTAATACTAGCTCATATTTGTTTTTTTTAAGGACAACAAAAACGCTAAAATTATGGGAGGAGGTAGAGATTAATAGCTACCTGAAAGGTCCAAGCTAACTGTTAAGTAAACCTTTATAAGTCACGATTTGATCATTTTTGAAAAAAGTAACACGCATCCCACTGAGCTGATTACTGAGCAATTGTAATACAGCCTCAGGGCTGCTCCCTTCAACTTGCAAGTGCAAGATCATTTTCCGCATATAACATTCAAGGGGGGGTGGGCAGAGAAAAACAGAGGAAGAAAACAAAGGGCAAACAAAAATGCAAAACCTGTCGTCTCCAGAACCCTGACATTTCCCATCATCAACATGCCCTTTTCTATTTTTCTCTCTCCTTCCCTGGTACTATTTTCTCCTGATTTGTGGGCTGCAAATAACATCTTCCAGGTGTTATTCACAAACAACCACAAGTTTACTTAATTTGCTTGTTTCTTCTGTAAAAAGTAACAATCTCACCAATAAATTAACAGAGAAGTTTATTCTTACAATACTTTTTATTTTACTAATAATAGTTTGGTGGAGAGTAGGGTACTGAGGACTGAACTGGGGCCTCACACATGCTAGGCAAGTGCTCGTCCACTGAGCCACAAGCCCCAGTCCCAATTTTACTAATACTATAGTCTTTTTTTTGTGTGTGTGTGTGGTACCGGGGATCTAACTCTGGACCTTGCACTTAAGAGGCAGGTGGCAGAACCAGTGAACTAAATCCCCAGCCCATGTAGTCTTGAGAGCATTTCAAAACAATCATCAGTACCTCTGAGGTCCCTCCTACAAAACTGTCTAGTTACAACATGAATATATAAGTAGAGGTCAGCGTTTTTAATGACTGATCACTTTTTAGGTTAAATTCCCAGGATTGGCAGATCTCCTCTCTCCCATATTTACCAGAATTATCACAATCTTTGAAATTTTTCTTTAATCTACACCACTTCCAAGAATGTTTTCTCATTTTTATGGCCAATTATCTCAATCCTATAAATACTTGAACCCAATGCAAATTATACTTGATCATTCATAGCTCTCTTTCTGTCTCTTTCTGTCTCTCTTTCTAGCACATTTCAGCTTTGACCTTAATTGAGCAGTTAACTATACTTTTTTATACTCCCTAATGTTTTTAATGTGTATTCTATTCCTTCTTTAATAGTACTAGAAATATCGCAAAGGCAATAAGTTCCATGTAGAAGATGCTGGGCACAAAGCACTAATTTCGTCTTATTACCATAATATAGCAATAATTAGATAAAGTTATTTGAATAAAAGTATTTGGAACTTTAAGACATTTACATATGAGGGAAAAGAGATGGCTACTAGCTGCCCCAAGCCTGTTTGCTAAAAAGCTTACAATTAAGACATCATCAAAGGACCACAGACGCAGGGTCTAGTCCACAGCTGTTCATGTTTGAAAACTTGAACATGCTTAAGCTATAAGAAATTAATGGCTCGGGCCAGGGATTTAGCTCAGTGGTGCCTCGCCTGCCTCGCAAGCACAAGGTCCTGAGTTCAATCCCTGGTACAAAAAAAAAAAAGAAATTGATGGCTCAAACTAATCAAATTAAAGAGACTGCATACATCAATTCAATGGATTCTGAAGTTTATATTGACCTACAAGTGATACACCTATTTAAATGAATTGGTCTACATACTCTGTCCTAACAAAGAAGATTCAAAGGAGAAGCCAAATCACCAGCAGAAGACTGGTGAATATTAAATCAGAATACAAGCAAGACAGGTGATCTTAAAGCACAAATTCTTACCCAGGACCACATAATCAGAATCACTTGCAAAATTCTCAGGCATGCCTGGGTTCTATTTTCAGAGATTCTGAATCATTCTGTATTTGTTGAGGTCTGGACAGATGCAGTTTTAAAAGCTGCCCAGAACATTATAGTACATACCACTAATTACTAATCAACTAATGGATAAAATGTTATGCTATGACAGCTTGATGTATCACCCATGATTGACCGGGTAGACTTACATCAGCTAATGAAGATATAGTACTCTCTCCTCTGACTCCATGTAACCTGGTACCCTTAGATTATGATTTATAATACTTTTGGTGGTTACATTCTATTAACATTTCCTCAAGAGACCCAGCACCTTGATTAAACTTGGGAAACTACCTAATATCACTAGGAACATATTTAGATTTATAAACCATTGCTTAAGGTTTACTATATATGCAGAAGGCTTATTGTAGCCCTTTCATAGTGATCCTTATTTGCTATGATGTTAGAGGAAAAGTTCTTCTGAATAGTTTCAGACTATAAATGATGCGCCCTATTTGAAACTGAGACCATTCTCTCTGCCTGTTACCAGTGGCCATATGGTAACAATGGAGACATTTAGAGCCCCCTGCTGCTTTAAGAATGTGCAAGAAGGGCCAGGGATCTAGCTCAGTGGTTCCACTGCCTGCCTTGCAAGTGCAAGGACCCGAGTTCCATTCCTGGTACCAAAAAAAAAAAGAATGTGCAAGGATATTCTTAACTGGAACATTCTGGGCCATCATAATGTCTTCCTTTTAAGGGAGAATTTTTGGCTTCTCTCTTTTTTTTTTGGTACCAGGGATCGACTTTGGCTTCTTTTTGCTAGGCTTCATGCCCAAGGGTTTAATTTTTACCACTTGCATATGGAATCTGCTTCTTTAAAAGTTGCTTAATAAATTGTTATAATCCTGCCTTCTTCAGAGTTACACAAAACTGACTTCTATGATAAACTAGGTATATATAATTCACTGTAGGATAAACTTGGAGAATTCTGGTACAATGCTTCATTTAATAAATACAGAATTAATGACTTCAGCAAAAAGTAGCACCCAGAGATTTTGTTTTAGGTTTTTTGGCAAATTTTGATTTTACTTTTTTGAAGAAAAAATAAAAGAATAAAAATTATTCAAGGTAAAATAGGGTATTAATGGTTATGATGCAGTTTCCATAACCAGGCATTCTGCTAGATTTTCTCCAGAACTCTCATCAAATTGTCACAATAACATTATTAAGAAATTATTGTCTCTGCTTTCCAGATAAAAAAAATGATGGCTAGGGCCAGGGATTTAGCTCAGTGGTTTCACCGCCTGCTGTGCAAGTGCAAGGACCCAAGTTCGATCCCTGGTACCAAAAAAAAAAAATAAATTACGGCTCACAAATATAATGACTACGTAACCTGTCAACAGTTAAAGAACTGATGAGTAGTTCTAATTAGTAGTACTAATTAGTAAAAGACCAAAGACCTAAGTAATAAAATGGAGACTGACACTCAATTCTAATCCAAAACAGAAAACTCTTACTGTACTCCAAATTGCCTTACATTTATTAAATATCCAAATAACCCTATTATGTAGTCATTAAAAATCATACTTGCAGAAGATATCTAATTTGGGGAAATAGTCACAATTTACTTAGTAAAAAAAAGTAGTACAGTATCACTAAAATTAAAAGGTTTTCTAGAATCAGATTATATATGCATTATCTCTGAGCCCCTATTTCTTCAACATCAAAAAGAAAGGAAGGGCCGGGGATTTAGCTCAGTGGTTTCGCCACCTGCTGCACAAGCGCAAGGACCCGAGTTCAATCCCCAGTACTAAAAAAAACTAAGGAAGGAATCCCAAGTTCAATCCCCAGTAGCCACCCCCCAAAAAAAAACTAAGGAAAGGGACTGGGGATTTAGCCTAGTGGCACCACGCCTGCCTCACAAGTGTAAGGTCCTCAGTTTGATACCCAGTACCAAAAAAAAAAAAAAACTAAGGAAGCTGGCATGGACCTCCAGTACCAGCTGTTGGCGAGGATAAGCAGGAGTTCAAGAACAGGCTGGACAACACAGTAAGACCTCATCTCAAAAAAAGGGGGGTAGTAAAATAACAGAGTTGCATAAAGAGTAAATAAAATAAAACTAGAAAAGTATGTAGTTTCAGTATATGATAAATGTTTAATAATGTAGCTGATTTTTTTTTTTAAAGAGAAGTTTATTTGGTCCTTCCTCCTCTCTTACTCTCTCTATCTCTCTCTTTCTTTCTTTCTATCTTTTCTGGTACCAGAGATCGAACTCAGGATCTTGTGCTTACAAGGCAGGCGCCACAGAGCTAAATCCCTGGCCCTGTAGCAGATATTAGTACCAAAATGTGATTTTTTTTTTCTGGCTTCAGAGCTTACAATGATTTTCCTTTTTTTAATTTTTCTGATTTTTCCACATGCAACAATCATGTATCACTTTTATACTAAGAAAAATAAATATTTTAATAGTAAATTTCCTATTTGTTAGCATCAAACAAAATCAACTGATTATGGCAAAGTATTAAGACAAGGTCCCAAAGAGCATGAGGCACAAACTGTAGAAGGCAATGTCTGAAAGCCTTCTTGGGAATGTGCACATGGTCTACAGAACAAGTAGAAGGTTGGAGAAGCTCTAATAGAACCAAACTGCAAGTGCTGCAAAGCTTTTACAAAACCCACAAATGTACCATGTACAATAGCACATGCCTATAATCACACGTACTCAAGAAGCTGAGGCAAGAGGATTGCAAGACTGAGGCCTGCCTAGGCGACATAGAAAGACTGTCTCAAACTAAAATAAAGGGCTAGGGATGTAGCTCAATGGTACACCACTTGTCTAGCATGCACCAGACCTGGGTTCAGTCCTCAGTACCATGAAAAAAGGAAAAAAAAATGGAAAAGAACCCACAAATTCAACCTCAACGATTAGTCCAATCGGTCTCCTTGGACTCGCATACCATAGCACCCATCTCTGCCATTGTTTTTCTTCTCCTTACCTTTATGGAGTTGAACAAAAGGCAGGGGTGATTGCACAGTTTTTTAAGAGCTCCTATACATATTAGATGAGGACTATTTTCCAGGGACCCTTGAAGACAGAACCTGATAGCCTGGGAATTCAACAGCTTTTTATAAAGTTCAATCTGCAGTGTTGCTGGTCGGCAAAAGAGTACATTCTCTATTTTAGGTGGGAGATACTTATTTATGACTTCCTGGGTTCTTCTAAGGATAAAAAGTCCAGTGACACGAGTAAGTTCAGCTGCTCTTCTCTCTCCTAGCTCCTTTTCTTCCTATGGAAAAAGAGCAGACTTAAATTAAATGTTCAGTATAATAATTTAGTTAAGTGAAGCCACAATCTCCTACTCATGGCTTGTTTGGTTAGAGGCACCATGCAGAACCATCAGAAATCAACGAACTACAAATGAAAGCATCCTGAAAGTAAGCTTTTCTGTGAAGACTAGAAGGGGACATGGTCTTAAAATCATTAGCAAAGAACTGACAGCAAAGTTCTCAGAAGCAAATATTTTGACAAATATTCACTCTAAAACTAAGCCCATAGGAAATTATTGGCCCAAAACAATGTTGATTTTTTTCAAAATTCTTACAAATTGTTCATTAAATAATAGTACCTTTTAACCCAAAGTATAATATTAATGAAATATACGTTCAAATTCTCTATATAGAATTTTTTGAGTACAGAACTTTACAGTAGAGCTTAAAATAAATCCCATAAGTGTATATTATTCCTATATAAATCAGAAATGTTCCTTTATATTTTAAAACAAGGTTTAATTTTTATTATGAAACTAATAGGCTCATTAAATAAAAGACAGAAACTACAGTTATACAGTAATAAGAAATTATAAATCAATTTTCAAAAATAAATAAATAATAAATCTAATCTAATTTTCACAACCAGAAACAACCAACTAAGTCCTGTTTCTCTACATAACAAAAATAGGATCTCAAACTATTAAGCTTCAGGCAAACAAGGCATCAATCAGTTTTTAGTACTTAGCCTTTGACCCTTTTATGATGTTTCATGTGTGTGCTGGAGAAATGAATGTGATCTTTTTTAAAAATGAGAGATCATAAATTCTTCATGCTATTAAATATTCACATAAACCAAGCAGAGGGAATAGTTCAGTGGTAAAGTGCTTGCCTAGCATGTTCAAGGCCCTGGGTTTAATCTCCAGCACTAGGGGAAATAAATCACATGTACCATTATTTTGTGCAGTTTCTGGTTCATAGAAAATGTTCAATAAATATTTGTTGACAAATTGCTGTTTTGTGAATGCTAAGACAGAATTTTTCACATTTTAGCTACTCTGGTATAAGATGCCTTTATAATCAATGACTTCTATCAATTTTAATTGATAATGTGTTTTACTTAGTGATATATAAAATAATGATATATACTGTACAATTGATAGCATCCTTTTTTTTTTTTGGTACCAAGGATCGAACTTGGAACCTTGCGGTTGCGAGGCAGGCACCGGAACCACTGAGCTAAATCCCTAGCCCCAGTTGATAGTATCTTAAAGTCAATTAAGGAGAATATCTTTACAAAATGAAGACCATAATTTAACCAATTTCCCTGTCTTTAAAAATGTTTGTTTCCTGTTAATTTTCTTTAGTTTGTTTCCAATTTTCTTCCCTTACAGCAAAATCTTTAAACAAATCTATTGTTACTTCTTTATAATAAATTCCTAAAAGTACTACTAGGTCACAAGATATACACAATATTAAGATTTTTCTGATACATACTGCCAAACTGTCCTCAAGTTATGCCAATTTACATCGCCACTAGCAGAGAACGGTACTCTCATCTATGCTTGGTGTTACTATGTAAATTCAACCTACTCTAACACCCACAAAAGAGTAGAAAAGTTACCTCCTGTTTACCTTGGTTAACTTTTTTCAATACCAGCAAGGAAGAATATTTTGATACATTTATTGTCATTTATAATCTTTCTGAAATACCTATTTATGAATTTTAGACAAGTCATGATGTCATTTTCTAAAATAAGGAATGAAAATATGAAAGAATGTAAGAAAAAAGTTCACTTATTAATTTTTTCTAAATTAAAGTAATACCCAAGCTATAGATAGTTTTTCCAGATATACTGCTCTTTTTCAAACTTATTTATTAAAGTAAATTATACCTCAGAAGCAGAAGGTTCTCTCGACATAACGATGGGTTCTTCATATATTTTCCTGTAAGATGCCAAAGAGCCCAGTACTCCTGGATTTACAAAATCAATTAATGCAAAAAATTCTTGCAGATCATTCTGAATTGGAGTACCTAAGGAGAGATAGAGAAGACCAAATTTGTTTTATAATCACAAGTATTTATGAAAGTTTGTACTCTCTTCCCTCAAAGGAATATAAGCAAATTCCCTAAAATCCAGAAAGAGCAGCCAAATCAAATTTAAAATATTAATAATCACATAAGTCTTTAACTGTCTTTTTGGTACCCAGGTGTAGTGGCACATGCCTATAATCCCAGCACTCAGGAGGCTGAAGCAGAACTGCTCCAAGTTTGAGGTCAGCTTGGGCTACATAGTGAGTTCGAGGCCAGCATGAACTGGATAGCAAGACTGTCTCAAAAAACTCTCCTTTTGGGCTTTTGCTGTTGCTATTGTTCTTGTTTTGAGACAGGATCTCACTAAGTTGCCAAAGCTGGCCTCAAACTCGAAATCATTCTGCCTCAGCCTCCCAAATAGCAGAGATTACAGGTATATGCCACATTGCCCGGCTCTTCTTAATTCTGGTTTTAACAGCACAGTAACAGAGTCAGGCTCAGAGTCTCAACACTATCTAACCCTGAGCCAGTTATTTATATCAGTGTATTGTCTATAAAATGGGGATGATAAGACTAGCTCCCTGGGCTGAAAGGATCAAAGTCATCAAACTATATAATGTACTTAGAACAATGCCTAAGACTTTCAGATTTTGTTACAGCAGCCCTAGCAGACTTAATACACTAGTCTGCTAGTCAGTTTGAATCCTAGCCATTTTCCAATCAATATTAACTAGGCTAGATAATACCAGAAATAAAATCAAAACTTCTTTGATTCTTAATTACTGAGCACCTATCACGTATACAGCAAAGTATATACTTACATACAAACATGAACTTTTATAATAACAAGCAAATCACCATGGGAGCAAAATATCCTGTCATTATAAAAGCAAAGAATTCATTCAGGGAATTCTAAAGGACATAAAAACCAATCACATGTATCTCTAAATTTAAGAGGTTATTGCTAATTTTTACCTAATTTCAGAGCTCTCAGAGTTATAAGTGACAAGGATAGGAAAGCAAAAAAAATCTAAGACTGACAAAGTAAGGAGACAGGGGACAATCCTAACTCTTAAAATGAAATTATCTCTATGCTGGGGATTTGGCTCAGTGGTTCGGTTGCCTGCCTTTCAAGCGCAAGGACCCAAGTTCGATCCCTGGTACCAAAAAAAAAAAAGAAATTATCTCAACTGTCACCATCAGGACATTCCTTCTAAATGAAGTACCAGAATAAACTATAAAGATTAAATTTAATTTGGAATGGCAGTTAAATTGGTAATGTAATTGAGAATATTAATCTGTTCATTTTTCCTAAAGAAAGCTATCTGGGGCCAGGGATTTAGCTCAGTGGTTCCACTGCCTGCCTCACAAGCACAAGGACTTGAGTTCAATCCCTGGTACCAAAAAAAAAAAAAATGGCCAGAGAGAATTTCATGGAAGAAAAGAGGACGAAAGCTATCTGATCTTCAAGTGAGACAAGGACTTTTTTTTTTTTGGTGCCAGGGATGGAACTCAGGGCCTTGGGCCTGCAAGGTGGGCACAGTGCCACTGAGCTAATCCCTGGCCTGCAAGGACTTTTTATTCTTTACCTTCAGTACTTTTCAATAACCTCTACTTCTCATTTATCTTTTTTATTCATTTTTCTTCTCTCTTCTGGTGCTAACCTTTTTTACTTTATAGCCACACTAGCTTTTAAATAAGCAATATCCAGGGCTGGGGATTTAGCTCAGTGGTTCCACCGCCTGCCTCACAAGCACAAGTTCCCAAGTTCGATTCCCATTACCAAAAAAAAATAAAATAAAAAAGCAATACCCCACATTTATCAGTAAGGAGAAACCATCTGGTTTTTCCCTTCTAGCACAATACAACTAAATTCAGCCATGTCTTTTTTTTCCATTTCCTTTCCAGCCCCAAGGATCTCAAGATCAAAGGCTAATCAAGAAGTGTGAACCATAGCTTTGGCAATCAAGAAAAAAGAATCCACTTAGTTCCTCAAAGCAACAAAGACACGAAAAATCACCTAGATTAAATTTTTCATTTCTTCAATTCCTTTTTCCCTTTAAAAATAGCATTTTATAAATGTCCAACATCAGCTTTTCTCTTCTCTGGTTTCCACACCACTCTTGCTGGGTGCAGCTGCAGCACCCAGACTGATATTTATATTAAGTACTTACCACATGTCAGGTAGTCCCAAGAACTTTGCATGGATTAACTTTGAACCTCACCAAAATTCTATGAAGTAGATGGTATTATAGTCCCTATTTCACAGACAAGAAAATTGAGGTACAGAGAAGTTAACTCACCCAAAGTTGCACAGCTGTAAATGTCAGATTCAGAAACCAAGCACAGGTAAGCCCAGCCTCACCTCCTATATTCTCTACTATGACACCATTCATTATGCTTATTCCTCAAAAGTACCAACATCAGGGCTTCAGAAAATTATACAGAGATTTTTGAATTCAAAAGCCTACCAAGATTCAATTAACACATAATTATTAGTATGAATTCCATTCAGTATCACCAGTTTTGGGATATCAAGTATCAGGTCACATTATCTGTTATGTTCAGTAGGCAAAATAACCATCATATCTTCCCAAAGTTAAATACCAACCAGTTAGAATTATTCTTTTCTCACAAGAAAGGCTAATGAGGGCTGTAGTTGTCTTAATGGCACTGTTTTTCAAACGATGTCCCTCATCACAGATTAGAAGATCAAATTTTATATTCTTAATTTGTTCCAGGGAACGAAGTAACATTTCATAGCTAATGATAAGAACAGAATAAAATACAGATTTGATGAATTCTTCAACTTTGTGGTCCTGAAAAAAAAAAAAAGATAATATTTAACAAGCCATGAGCATAAACTACAGTCATATCTTGATATTCAACTGTTTTGAAACTTGTCAGCCTAGCATGGTGGCAAATGCCTGTAATCCAGCACTCAGGAGGCTGAGGAGAACACTGCAAGTTTCAGGCCAGCCTAGGCTACATAGTGATTTCAAGGCCAGTCTGAGCAAGAACCTGTCTCAAAAAACAAAAACAAAAATGAAACTCATCAAATTTGGTACTGTACACATTCTGATGAGAAAATTTTGTTCCAATATTCATCATAGTTTGGTACTCAACACACAAAACTAGAACTTGTTGGTGTCAACTGCCTCCTGACTCGCTACCCTTTTCAGCCAAAACCATTTGTTTGGTATTCATTATACCTCCCAGAACCAATTAATGACCAATGTATACTGTATGTGAAATCAAACTATTCTGACAGCCACTTATCAAGTATTTGAACATGTTAACTCTTTAACATGTCTTGATCAGCACAGACTATGAGAAGAAATTACTATAGATTGGGTGGCTTAAATAATAGATATTTATTGCCCACAGTTCCAGAAGCTGGGAAACCTAAGGTCACGGTGTCAAAACAATAGATGACCCTCTCCCTGGACTGCAGAAGGAAGCCTTCTTGCTCTATCCTCTAATGGTGAAGAGAAAAAGCTCTGGTGCTTTTTCATTTATTGACAGGGGCAATAATCCCATCATAGGGCTCCACCCTCACCACTGCATCTAAGCCTAATTACTTCTCTAAGTCCCCACCTCCTAAAACTATTACAGATGGTCCCTGACCTCATGATGGTTGACCTAATGATTTTTTACTTTACAATGTATAAAACTGAATCCAAGGGCCAGGGATTTAGCTCAGTGGTACCACACCTGTGTCTCAAGCGCAAGGTCCTGAGTTTGATTCACAGTACCAAAAAAAATTGAATCTATACAACCACTGTTTTTCTCTTTCAGTATTCAATAAATCACATGAGATATTCAATACCTTATTATAAAATAGGTTTTTGGTTAGATGATTTTACAAAACTGTAGGCTAATGAAAGTGTTCTGATCATATTTAAGGTAAGTTAGGCTAGGCTATAATGTTCAGTATTACATGCATGTTCAGTCACAATATTACAAAACCCCATCGCATGCTAAGGAACATCTACATATTGAGAGTCAGAGCTTCAACATGTGAATCTGGGAGGAACCCAAACATTCAGTCCAGAGCAACCCAAAACCAAGACCACAATTTTGCATAACGGGGTTGGAAGTTACATAAACTTGAAAAACTACAACAGAAAAAATTAAAAACTGTATTATTGATTTTAAAAG
This sequence comes from Heterocephalus glaber, assembly GCF_000247695.1. The sequence goes on from NW_004624763.1 coordinate 1,803,438, forward strand.
CTAGAGATCTGAAGGATGACTAAGGCTAAACTTATAAAAGTCTCTTACCTGATCAACAGTAAATATCTTGATCCTTTCAGTTCCCAGCCATTTTTTAAATTCTTTCCTCCAATTATTCACCAAGCTTCCGGGTGTAACAATTAGGCTCTTCCTTATCACTGGCTTGCCTCCATAGGGTCCCTGACACTGCAGGGTCCAGATGAGCGAAATACATTGCAACGTTTTCCCTAAACACATCTCATCAGCAAGAATAGCTCCATATCTGCCATTCATTCTGTCAGAAAAAGTGTACTTCCTTTAATCAGAGTAGAAAAACATTTTATTCTTCTAAAACCATCAAGAAACCAGAAACTGATATTTTATAATTATGACACTGAAGCCTTTCCTAACGTTTTATTCAGCTGATTTATAATATACCTCTTTTGCATCTTATACCAAAACATCAATCTGAAATTAAAGAGCTGAATTTAAATCATCTGTTACTATCACATGTACATATTTGAAGACTAGGTTAATTGCAACATTATATCTATGTTTGGCTAATTTAACAATAACAGTGTTTCTCACCACTAACAGTTGAACAATTCTTATAATTTTCAATATTAAATATCAAAACAGTTTAAAATATATTGTAACTTTAATCAAAAGATCTATTAAGCTGAATTTATTCTAGGGTAAATAAGTCTAACCTAGAACAAGAAAAATTAATCATGCTGGCAGAAAATTAAGTGCTCAACCAAAAGAGCTCTCTGTAACGTACTTTTTAAAAAATAAACTAAATGGGGCCAAGGATTTAGCTCAGTGGTTCCACTACCTCCCCAACAAGCACAAGGACCTGAGTTCGATCCCCAGTACCAAAAAAAACAATAATAAAAAAAATTTTTTCAAATAAACTAAATGGGCTGGGGATTTAGCTCAGTGGAGCTACACCTGCCATTCAAGTGCAAGGTCCTGAGTTCAATCCCCAGTACCATAAATAAATAAATAAATAAATAAACAAACTACTTGATCTAATCCACATAATTTTAAAAATCTTTTATCCTACAGACTTACTCAATTAACACAATTTAAAATAAATGTCATTAGAAATACTAGGTCCTGAATTTTTATAAAGCCTTTAATATCTACATGCTATATATTAAAAAGTTATAAATTCTAAGGGAAGTGATAATATTACCCAAAATATAAGTATAGTTTGTTAATTTTGATTTGGTTTTTTTTTTTTTTCTTTTTTTTTTGGTACCAGGGATCAAACTCAGGACCTTGCACTTGTGAGGCAGGTGCAGTGCCACTGAGCTAAATCCCCATCCCTATTTTTGTTTTTTGTTTGTTTGTTTTTGGTACTGGGGATTGAACTCAGGACCTTGCGCTTTCAAGGCAACCGGCAGAACCACTGAGCTAAATCCCCAACCCTATTTTTGTTTTTTTGAGACAGCATCTCTGTATATAGTTCAGGCTGGCCTTGAACTCATTACATATCCCAGACTGGCCTCAAACTCGCCACAATCCTCCTGACTCAGCCTCCTGAGTGCTGGGATTATAAGTGTATGCCACCATGGCCAGCCTAACCATACTATATTTCTTATTAGTAGAAATAAAGACCAATAAGCAATTTTTATGTTTTCCATTTCAAAGTATACACAGAGAAAAAGCACAAATGTGAATTGTGATTGCTTTAAATAATTTGCCAGTGCACACCAACTGTCAGTCAAATGAGATATGAAGAGCAGAGGAAAAAAATCCAACCTTTCACGGTTGGAAGAAAGGAAGAGCATTGCTTCATTAAGAAGATACACCCTGGCCAATTTTAGAGGGTAAATAGAAATTCAATGCACTAATTACACAGTTCAATATAGTTGGAACTTGAACTGAATTCCAAGAAGGGAGATATAAAGATACAAAGTTGGCAAGGTAGGAAGAAGGTAAATGTGCTTATCCGGAGAACTCAGACTGTATCTGGTAGATCAGCAGCTCTCAAACAGCGTTTTTCACTACTATTATCACAAGTTTTTGCTATATATGCAATACTATGCTATTATTTACTTTTTTTTTTCCCCCAGTACCGGAGATCGAACTCAGGTCCTTAATGTTAGCGAGGCAGGTGTGGTACCACTGAGCTAAATCCCCAGCCCTATTATTTACTTTTCTTTAAATAAATTAACTTTTAATTTAAACTTGAAAACCATTTCTAAGCACAATTTATCTGGAACAAAAATTTAATGTGCCATTTTTTCTAGTAATTCTTTAAATATACTACTATTAAAATTTAAAAACAAATCTTATCTATATATCACCTCAAAATGATCCCATATACTGCCAGTGGAATGAGGATCACAGATACGGGCAAACTGCTTTAAATTTGGAATGACTCCAAGTAAGGGAATGCCTCAAACTGTGGATATAAGCAGATTAGATTTGAGAAGGATCAGAAGCAGAAACTCAAGTTAGGAGCCATTGTAATAGTGCATATAAAACATGATGTTTTGATGTCACCAGTTACTGCGGGATGCCAGAAAAGATTAGGCATCCAGTTACATTTAGGAGGTTAAAAGAATTATAAAGTTCAGGTCTGATTAGATTCAGAAGGTGAGAAAGAAGAGATAAGATCCAAACTAATATAGGTGGGAAGGGAGTTCAGTTCAAAGTTTCCAGGAGACAGTGTCCTCTGATTTGTATCAGGCAGAGGGCTCTTTTGAGTTTGGGGAAAGGATGATTTGTTGTAGCTGTGTGTTTTTTGGTGGTGCACACTTTTTTTTTGTACCAGGGATCGAACTCAGGATCTTGTGCTTGTGAGGTAGGAGGCAGGACCACTGAGCTAAATCCCTGGCCCTTGCTCGGTGTTTTTTGGGATTCTGGGGATGTGGCTCAGGGAGTGCAGAAATATGTCCCAAGCCCATTCATTCATTCATTCATTCATTTTTGGAGACAAGATTTGGCTAAATTGCCCAGGCTTGAACTTGCAATCCACCTACTTCAGCCTGCCAAGTAGCTGAGATTAGAGGTATACACCACTATACCTGGCTCCAACAAATCTAAATTCAAGAGCCTATTCATTTAAAAACAAAAAAATGCAAAAAAGACTAGAAAGAAATATTAGCAGGGACTTTTGATTCTACTATTCTTTAATCAGAAAATTCAAAAGGGGGCTTAATACTACTTTTGGAATAAACACAAACATGAAGTATCAGTCTCCTTTTCTTTTTTCTTTTTTTTTTCAGTCCTAGGGATTAAATCCAGGGCTTTGCACACACTAGGCAATTGCTATATCACTGAGCTGCATCTCCAGCCCTAATCACATCTCATAACTAAAATTCATAGTGTACCCTTGAGACTTATTATATCAAACTCTTCTTAAAAAATCATTACATGTTACAGGTTAAATCAAAACTCATATTAAACTAAATTAATGTTTTCCTACCTCATACCCATTACACATTCATAAAGAAATATGATTCCTTCTTTCTGATGTGGTCGAAGGTGATGTACAACATGAGGATCTATCACTACATCCACAAGAGGAAAACAGTTCTTATTGAACATCCACTGGTGATTCTTGTCAGGTCGTGGCATAACAAGAGAATCTTTTAAAAAAAAGGTAAAAGTATGATTATACTGTAATTTCACTTTATTGGCAACTATATTATCTTGTTTTCATTATCCCTAAAATGGAACCGTTTGCAATCATGACAAAAAAATACAACGTTTAGTAACACTAATGCTAACAAGGGAACAAAATCAAAAAAGAAAATCTCATGGGCCAGGGATATAGCTCAGTGGTGCCACTGGCTGCCTCACAAGCTAAAGGTCCTGAGTTCGATCCCCAGTACCAAAAAAAAGAAAATCTCATGCCTTACTACTTTTCAAACTTCATATGGCCAGGGCCAGGGATTTAGCTCAGTGGTGCTGCTGCCTGCCTCGCAAGCACAACGTCCTGAGTTCGATCGCTGGTACCAAAAAAATAAAAAAATAAAAAAACTTCATATGGCCAAAAGTGCTTCAAAAATCCCTGAAATTCACTTTTACCTTGAAAAGCCATAATATTTAGTAGCTCAGTATGCAGGGAAACGAAACCTCTTTCCCCTGGAAAGCACAGGTGGGAATTTTGCCAGGACACACCTGCCAGTGCTTACAGTTTCTCACTCTGAAAAGACTTCCCAAACTTAACGTAAAGTTTTTTTTTTTTAGTTTTTAGTCCTGCACACACTAAGAATGATCATTACTCCTATTAATAAAAACTGAGAAAGAATAAATTTTCCATTAATTCAGCCATCATTATTTGCTTAAATTATTACATTCATAAAAGTCAAACTGTGCAAAGCAGTATGAAGTAATCATCAAATAATAATTTTTTTAGACATATCCTAAAACAATTTTTAAAGTTTACTAAAACATCACCCAAAAAGGCAAAATCAAATATACCTCAAGGCAAGTCTCAATTGATAAATCTGAAGTAAGATAATAACCCCATAAAATTATTTTAGGGGTATATTTATTTGTCTACAGAATGAATAAAAACTCAATTTGATCCAAAAAATAAACAGGAAGGAAATAAGAGAAGAACAAAAAGAAGGGAAGACACAAAGAACTAGGTTCCAGTAGACTAAATAAATGTTCATCCATCTGGACATACATGATCATAGCAATGAGACTCATATTTACCATTAGCAGTTACCCAAAGGACAAGTTTTCTGTGGCTCTTCCTAGGTTTCTAAGTAACTCGAAAAAAAACCTTCTTTGAAATCAATTCTTGATAGGTAGGAGATTAGAAAGTAAAAATGGAAAATTTAGCCCTTGGCTTTTCTCTATATTCCAGTAGCAAATCAAGAGTATACTCCTGGGCTGGGGATTTAGCTCAGTGGTTCCGGTGCCTGCTTCGCAAGTGCAAGGTCCCGAGTTCGATCCCCAGTACCAAAAAAAAAAAGAGTATACTCCTTGAGGAATTTCAACCAAGAACTAGCCCCATTTTTTCCCCTTATCTTTTAAAAGGGACAAAGTGGGGAATATAGATGAAAAACACATACTGTTCATTCAAGGACACAGGACCACAGGATAACAACAACAAAAAACTAACCTCTAGGGCCGGGAATTTAGCTCAGTGTTTCCACCGCCTGCTTTGTAAGTGCAAGGTTCAGAGTTCGATCCTCCGTACCAAAAAAAAAGCTAACCTCTATAAGTGGCCCATCGTTTTTTTTGATTTCTGAATTTTTTTTCCCCCAGTACTAGGGATCAAACTCAAGACCTTACGCTTACGAGGCAGGCACAGTGCCACTGAACTAAATCCCCAGCTCTGATTATTGAATTTACTGGATACTTAACAAAAAGCTGTCACACTGAGTTATATCTCCAGCCCTTTCTTATTTTTTATTTTGAGACAAAGCCTCACTAATTCACCAAGTTGCTCAGGCTGGGTTCAAACTCACAATCCTCCTGTCTCGCCTCCTAAAGTACTAGGATCACAGACACAGACCACTACATCCAGTTTAAAAGGTTCATCTTTAAGGGAAAAAAAATCTCCTGGCATGGGAGACTGGCAGATGGACAGTTTGAGCCCACCCTGGGCAATTTAGCCACTAAGTGAAACCATGTCTCAAAACAGAAAATTAAAACGGGGTGAGAATGTAGCTCAGTGCAAAAGCCCTAGGTTCAATCCTTAGTACTGCAACAGATTACTTTTGAGTGTACAACCCAATTCTATCCATGGCACAGTAAAAACAATCAACCATTTATACAAAATGCTCTCATATGCATACATATATACCTACAAATACACACACAGCACTCTAATCTCTGAAGTGGTTATTAGAACCCACATGAACAAGCAAATCATTACGTAAGTGATACTCAAAGAGGTCAGAAAACTAGTTAGTTCAGTGGCAAAACCACAAGTCTGATTAAATAAGCATAATACTCTTTTCCGTTCCCCACAGCCCTCTATTGTGTAAGAGGAAGGCAAAGAGAAAGGAGATTAAAGAGAAGGAGTTGGTGGGACACATGAAATATTTGGGTAAAAAAAGGAAAAATTTGTAAGCACAAGCAACTACTCTACATATTTCAACTGAGTTTTTAGGATAAATTAATGAAGAAATAGGAATACTTAATTGTGGGGTTTTCTCTTCTATGTGACTGATTACTCAGTTTACCTAAGTCAGTTTCTCTTCCCAGGGCCCCAGTTCCCTCAAATGCAGAGTGCAGGGACTGATCTAAATGATCTCAAAGGCCCCTTTATCTCAAAATTTATGTTTCCATAATAATGGCAGCAGGAAAAAATAATTGTTGCCACTAGTATAAAAGAAGCCTCTTTTCCCTCCTTCTTGTATCTACTACATTATACTTTCATCCATAATCCTCACCAAATCAGGGTCTGTCGTAACAGCTTTACCTCTAGGTCCAATACATAAAAGGCAATCAAGAAATACTGGGTAAGAAAATAACTGAATAAAAGAACAATCAGAAACAGCTCAGGTTTCATTCTGCAATGCAAATTTTATTTTAAATCAAACTCTTCTGAAAATTAACTGATTGAATTAAACTGAATTTTCAGGTTTTGCGTACCATCTCACTACTCCACAAGGTAATACACTAATGCATGTGATCTCAGCATGTAATCTTCAATCCAGAAGTATAATAATTATGAAGAGTAGGTTTACTAATTTTTCTCCTTAGTACAGAAGTCAGGTTTCATTCAAAATTATACTTATGTGCATGTATACATCTACAAGTTACCTATTTTTCCTCCAAGGCATAATTAATATTGATTATTCTTTTGAGGTTATATATTTACATATTAAATAATTCCCAAACTCTTGAAGTTATTTGGCTTCAACATTATCTCTATGTCAGACTGTGTATCTTAAAAATAATAGACTTTCACCTGTTTAAAAAAAAAATCTAAACTTCAATTCACCTAACAAAAATCTCTTGACAGTAAAAGCAGAATATTCAAGTTATTTTTAACACCTTACTTGGTGTGTATGGGTCATGGCGTGGTTTGTAATTTTGGAAAGCATCCCGTATATTTTTCTTTGAACTTGGTTTACAAACACTTTTGAAAGGCTTAGAAAATTGCTTTGTGGCAGTCTGAGAAGAACCTGGGACAGCAGGGCTTCCTCCTCCAAACTGAAAACACCTGCCACTGTTGAAGTCCTCTGAAGAGATTATACCTATGATTTCTACTTCTTTTCCACCAATCATCAGTGTTTGGCCTTCTTCAATCTTTTCAAGCTCTTTGAATTTATATCCAATACCTTTAAGATGAGAAAGAAAACAATTAATTGAACTGACACCCCAAGATGACTTAATAATAACATAGCCTCCTTCCCATGACTGAACACAATGAAAATTGTGTTTTGCATGTACTCTTACATAACTCTAGGCAGAAAACATAATTTATCATTTTAATTAAGAAAAAATTCCTAAAAACTCAAAAGAAATGATTCAGCTATAAAAATTAGCCATGCTTTACAGAATGCAAGTATTTTTTATTATTGAAAATATAGCCTAGGTCAGGCATGGTGGCACACACACTTGTAATTTGGAAGCTGAGGCGGGAGGATCGCTGGAAGTTTGAGGGCAGCCTGGGCTACACAGTGAGTTCAAGGCGAGACTGAAGTACATAGTGAGACTCTGTCTCAAAAAAATAAATAAATAAACAAACAAACAAAAACTACATTTGAAGTGAAAGCATGAACACATAATATAGATTTTATAAGTTGGCCACACTCAAAATTGAGTAAGGGACAATGCAAAAAAACCTATGGTATTAAGCATTCTGAACTTACAAGCTAACTTGTATTAGTACAAGTTGTTCTGGCAACATTTTGTAACATAAATTAACGGTAAACCCCAATTTAGACATGTTAACCTAGATCAGGCCTAGCCATTATTTCCTTGCTCAGTTTTTCAGTACCAGTTTATTTAGTACTGAAATTGGCTATCACTAGAATCCTGCTATCAACACCTTATAAAATGTAATCACTCAGCATTCTGCAAAAAAAGAAAAAGTGCGCCAAGACAGACTGCTTAATCTCAGAATGCCAAAACAACTATATAAGTGGCTGACTGCTTTTGGAGAAAATGACAGAATTCACCTTCATGAGCGAGTACAAGTCATAAGCTTGTTGGGCTCACTACTATGAATTGTACGTATCGTACAGCTGCAGCATGAAAATGCAAGGCCATCTTGCTCTCTCTCTTTATAAAGCCCAATTGTATTGCAACTGTATAACCAGATATATATACAAATATTTAAGCAAAATCAGAAACATTAGGTAATATCACAATACCTTTCCCAATGTCTTTGCCTTCTAAATCTTTTAATATAAATGACCTTCCTTTCACAATAAGAATAGCATCTCCTTCCCACTTTTTGTGTTTTTTCTTTGAAGCCTTGCACCAAACAACACTGAAATATTTAACTAGGCTATCAAGTTCCTCTTCTTGTCCCTTAGACTCTGTTATTTCTTGAAGGGCTGAATGAACTAGAATGAAAAAAATAAAATAAAAACATTATTAAAGAAGTCTTTAATGTCTAAGTATCAAGGTCATTTAAACAAAAAAAGGCACAAGAATATCAGATTATTTTAAGGAACAGTATAAAGGAATATTTAATCACGCTCATGTCACCACTGCAGAAACTGAGGGCCAGGATTTAGCTCAGTGGCACCACAACTGCCTCACAAGCACAAGGTCCTGAGTTCGATCCCCGGTACCATAAAAATAAAAAAGAAATTGAGAAATCAAAATATCAGGTGTAGCATTATTATGAATTCAATGAAGGTAAACATCATCCGTAAATCATATAAACTGAATTTGAAGTGGAGTAACATAATAATCACTGTAAACATTTTGAAACTCAAGAAATTAAAGAATTTCAACTGGGCGTGGTGGCGCACACCTGTCATCACAGCACTCAGGAGCCTGAGGCAGGAGGATCACACAAGCTCCAGGCCAGCCTGGGCTACACAGTGAGTTCAAGGCCAGCCTGAACTATATAGCGAGACCTTGTCTCAAAAAAGAATAATAATTTCAATGTCTAAAATATCTAAAATCATGTTTTGATAAGTGATTTAATAGTGACATGAAAAGTTGAGAAGGTAAGACTGCAGAATTCTCTGAAAGAAAATCCAATTTTTTTATGTTTTTTTTTTGGTTGGGATCGAACTCAGGACCTTGTGCTTGCACAACAGGCAGCAGCACCACTGAGATAAATCCCCGGCCCTCATGTATTTTTTATTGACAAAAATTGTACATATTCACATTATTTTTTTTCATATTCACAGTATTCAACATGATGTTTTGATATACAAATACAATGTGGAATAATTAAATCAAGCTAACATTCGTTACCTCACATATTTTTTCAGTGAAAATATTTAAAATTACCTCCTTACCATTTCCAAGAATGCAATATGTTAACTATAGACATCAAGTTCTACAATAGAGCTCTTGAACTTATTCCTCCTTAACTGAATTTTTGCATCTTTTGACCAACATCTCCCCAGCCTCCACCCTGACCCCATCTTTTGGTGAACACATTCCATTCTCTACTTCCCTGAGTTCACTGCCTCCCTTGGCTTATTTCACTTAGCATTAATTCCCTCCATGTTTATACACATTGTCAAAAATGACAGGATTTCCTTCATTAAATGGTTTTCTATTGTACATAATATTTTACCTATTTACCATTGATGGACACTTAGGTTGATTCCCTATGCTGTCTGTTGTAAATAATATGGAAATGAACATGGGAATGCAGGTATTTCTTCAATATACTGATTTTATTTTCTTTGTATATATATCCAGAAGTGTAATTACTAGATCATCCAGTATATGATTTTAAATAAAAACAAATATAAAACAGCAAAGTGTGAATGAAACAATTTCATTAAAATACATGTGTCTTGGGCCGGGGATTTAACTCAGTGGTTCCACTGCCTGCCTCACAAGTGCAAGGTCCCGAGTTCGATCCCCGGTACCAAAAAATTAAAACAAAATACATGTGTCTCCTAATTAGAAAGTAATCAGGTTGGCCCAATGATTCTGAGGACTGAGTAGTATATGATGAGGAAATAAAAATTATTTTCTTATACAGTTTGCTTTTCTCAATAATATTTCCAGTATCACCTTATGGAAATATATCCACACAGTCTAACACAGAAAATATTCCAGCATTAAGAATATTAATATATGGTGATACAAATCAGAAAGTAGTAGTTCCTGCCTCTAGAACTGAGGAACTGACTAGAAAGGGATAGGAGAAAACTTATTATCAGTGATGGTTACATGGGCGGGTAAAATTAGAGGGGAAAAAAATCACCAAACTGACCATTTAAGAGTTATATATTTTTATTACATGTAAATTATACCTCAGTCTTTAAAACAAAACAAAAAACAATGGCAGAATAGACTGGAAGGCACATATGACATTCTATATAATGGTAACTTAAAAGAGTTTCAACCCAAATACACTATCATATTAACTCAAAGTACACTTGACCCTACTGACAAAATCCCCTTTGCTTCACCTTATTTCCTCTCTTACCCCCTCCTTTCCCCTTAAGGACTAGCATAAAACACTGGCATCCCATGAGAAATAATGACCATCCCCATACTGAGTTCTAGCTCCTCCTTCTTACCTAATTAGTACACTAGATTTTCAGTGGCTATATAAAAGACAATCTAGCTGAAGTCAGAAAAAAATCTCATTCTCACATAACTGGAGAGCACTTCCCTATGACTTTTATACAGTACACTCCTGACACATGGAAGATATTAAATAGAAGCTGCCAGATGGGTATGGTGGTGCACACCTTTAATCCAAGCTACTTGGGAGGATGACACAGAAATCTGAGTTCAAAGCCAACCTGGGCAACATATCAAGACTCTATCTCAAAAAAAAAACTATAAAACTAAAGCCAAATAATGTTTTAGCTTTTAAAATGCACCATTAAAGTGGAAAAAGAAAAATACTCCAATATCAAGAATAAGAATATCAAGAAAAGAAAGTACTCCAATATCAAGACAATTCTGCAATATCAAGACAATTCTGCAATATCAAGAATAATGGCAGGGGGTTTAGCTCAGTGGTTCCGGCATCTGCCTTGAAAGCACAAGGTCCTGAGTTCGATCCCCAGTACCAAAAAAAAAGAATAAGAATGAGTCCTTCTACTCAATATTGCCCTGGAAACGTTAGCCACTACAAGAAGACAAAATCTTTATAGGCCAGGGCTGGGGATTTAGCTCAGTGGTTTTGCCTCCTGCTGTGCAAACGCAAGGACCCGAGTTCGATACCCAGTACCAAAAAAAAAAATCTTTATAAGCCAAAAGATCAAAAATACAGAAACAAAGCCGTAACTATCAGCAGACGGTATGACTGTTTTCATAGAGATTCTAAACACTAATGGCTAAATTTAATAAAACATTTAACAGGGTCAAGGGATGCAAGGTTCATGGGCAAAAAACCAATTGTAAGGGCTGGGGATTTAGCTCAGTGGTTATGTCACCTGTCTCACAAGCAAAAGGACCCGAGTTCAATCTCTGGTACCAAAAAACAAAAACAAAAAACCAATTGTATTCTTATAGACCAGCAAGAAATAATCAGAAAATTAAATTTTTAATACTATTCACAATTAACTCCAAAAAAATTACAGATGGATACTTAGAAAAATATCTAACTAAAGGCACCCAAGTCTTCTACTCAAAGAATTAAAAACTTTGTTGAAGGAAATTAACAAAGACCTAAATAGGGCTGGCGATTTAGCTCAGTGGTTCTGGTGCCTGCCTCACAAAGCACAAGTCCGGAGTTCAATCCCCAGTACCAAAAAAACCAAAAGATCTAAATAAAGCATCTACTTAATGGATTAGAACATTAAATTCTGTTAAGATAGTAATTCTCCCCAAAATCATAGTCACTATGATACCAACAAAATCCCAAGACATGTTGGGCACATTGGCTCATCCCCATAACCTCAGCACTTGGGAGGCTGCTTCTAGGAGTACGTTTAACTTTTAAAGAGGCTTCCAAATTGTTTTCCCAAGTGCTGTTTCATATCCCTTCCAACAGGATATACTTCCAATTGCTCTACATCCTTTTCCAACACTTGGTATTGTCAGTTTCTTTAAAAATTTTAGCCCATCTAATGAGTATGTTGTTTCAGGGTATATTTTAATTGGTATATATTTCTGATACATAATAATTGTTCATTTGGGGAAACAGGTACACATACATAAGGTATTTTGGTCACTTTCAATGCCCTTTCCTCTCCCTCTCAATCCTACCTTTTCCCCCATCTTTTTTGGGGGGGGGGACCGGGGATCAAACTCAGGACCTTGTGCTTGTGAGGCAGGTGGCAAAACCACTGAGCTAAATCCCTGGCCCTCCCCTTCCCCATGTGTATATGTATTTTTAAACACGTTTATTGAGATGTAGTTCACATTCCACACAGTTCCAAATAAAGTGCACAATTCATTTTTAATATACTGTTAGGTGCACCTGTCACCACAGCCAATTTTAAAACATGTTCAACAACTGAAGCAGAAATTCCATATTTTTAGCTATCACCACCCAATCTCCCCACTCTAACCCCACACTCTCACCCTAAGCAACCACTAGTCTTTCTATCTCTATGGATGTCTCTGCTCTGGACATTTCATATGGTCGAAATCACACAGTATTTGATCTTTGTGACTGGCCTCTTTCACTCACCGTAATGTATTCAAAGCTCATACATGTTTTAGCATTTTATTCCTTTTATGGCTGAATACCATTCCATTGTATGTATATACTACATTGTGTTTATCCATTCAGACATATTGTTCACGTCAGAAAATTAAAATTCTTGACATTGTCCACATCTTCAGTCCCACAGCCAGTGAACCACAGTCCAAACAATTCAAGCCTCTACAACAGTGACGGCAAACCTTTTTCAGAGCTTTCAATGATAAAGTCCAGTCTGCTGCAGCACGTGTGCCACAGGTTCACCACAGCTGCTCTGTAAGGTTACCAGAGTGATGCACTATTTTATCTTTTCCATTGCTTCCACTTACTTCGAACTATGTATTAAGGATTTCTGAACTATTGCAAGATCTTCCCAACAAGTCTGAGCTCTTCCCTTGCCCCCTCTATTCTTTAAAAAAGCATTTCCCACATTTACTAGTTATCGATTTTTAAATGTAAATCTGATCACATATTCCTTTTTCTTAAAATCCATTCATCTTTATGGTTGTGAAGGAAGCGTGCTACTTCTCACCCAGGAGCCTTTACCTGTCTCCCCTCAACATGCTGACCCAAATTAAGTTCTACTCACTCTACTAACAGACTAAATTTCTCTGGTTGCCCAAACTTGAACAAGTTATTATATGAACAATAAACATGTAACAAAGTACTGTCAGCCTTTCCCACCGAACTATCAAGCCCTGAAAGGAGGAATCTGTTTTGTTCCCAAACAAGTATTCTTTAAAACTACTATTTTCACTCTAGGTGCATTTTTATTTATTTTCTTGAAAAATAATTAAGATAGTTATTTTGAGATTGGGGGTGTGGCTCAGAGCTTCCCTAGGCTAGCAGGTGCAAGACCCTGGGTTCGATCCCCAGCACTTTAAAAAAAAGTTCTCTTAAAATTAATTTTCAATGATAAAGTAGCTTTAGGAAATAACTCTTCCATTATTGTCTGTCCATTTTTATTTTCATTTTACAATTTGATCAATTATTTTCCAAGTAAACTGTAAAACAAAGATGTGATTCATCAGTTACTTTATATATGATAGCTTTTACCAACCCAAGGTTTTTCTGTTGTTGTTTAGGTTTTTAGAGTTTTGTTTTTTGAGACAGAGTCTCCCTAAATACTGCAGGCTGGCCTCAAACTCAAGGCAATCCTCCTGCCTCATTCTCCTGAATGCTGGAGTTACAAGTGTGTGACATTGAGCCTGACAGCGTAACCCAGTTTTATCAAGATTGTATTGATCCATCATTTAGTCAAGAAAACTGACCAGTTTTTAGTTAAATTAGTTGTCATGTGTTGTTTTGCTGTTTTACCAAGCTTTATTTTCCCAGAGAAAGTTTTAAGTTTTTTAGCTTTAATAAAAAACACGGGAGCTGACTACAGTGGTGCATACCTGTAATCTCAGTACTCAGGGAGGCGAGGCTTAAACTTGTGATCTTCCTGCTTCAGCTTCCAAGTGCTGATTACAGCACACCACCAAGTCCAGCTTCTTGAGCCTATTTTAGCTTTCTTTTTATATTTTTCTAACAGGTGTAGTCATTATGCACTAAATAAAACATTACAGTACTTTCCACATTTTAAAAACTTGCTCTGTTTTTCACTAGGTTATCCAAGAGAAAAAATAATTCCCCTTTAAATAATTCATGATTGCCCTAAGGCAGGAGTAAAAGGAATTTCTCATCAAAATGGCTGGGAAAAACATCCTATATCAAATACTCTGGTGTATTCTCAGGGTCTAAAAGATGATTGTTATATCCAAGACCTTCCCCATTCAGCCCCCAAAAAGCTGGAGAACAAATGATGATAATTAAGTTCTGATAACAGAAATTCCCTAAAATTAACTTTTTTTAAGGCTTTCAGACTTGTATAGATCCTTTCTTTTGCAGAGCCACAGAAGAACAAATTATGGAGCCAGACTGCCTGATTTTGAGTCTTGAGTCTGCCACTTATTAACTAGATGACCCTGAACAAAGTACTTAACCCTTTGTGCCAGTTTATGACTCTATAAAATGAAAGTAATACTAACGCCTACCTAACAGACTTATGAGCATTGGATTAGCAAACTGAAGATCACTAGGAACATGGGATCATGGAACATAACCTCCTATATCTAGCCTACTTGTATTACAGAAAATATTGACTGATTATGTTCCACACTAAACATCTGTAAATTTTACTCTAATAATTTTTATTTCTAAACTTGAATTTAATCAATCGCTCCCTCCACCCTATGAAAGTATTTCCCAGATCAATACCAAACCATGGCCTGCATAAGCAAGATACATGAAGGCCCCACAAGGCCTTTAGCAAGATTCACAAGAATGCTTAAAACCCTACTTTGAGGAACATAATGTCATTTAATACTACTAAAAATGGGCATTATCATCTTAATGAATGATTCCTAAGCATAGAATAACTTAATTATACATTCCATAAACCCAAGCCTTTAATATTCTTTTGTGCCTTAATATTTCCAAATATACAAGTTGTTTTTGATAGTTCAATGAAATTTAAAATGTCTCATATAATCAAATTCAATAAAGAACGTAAACATTCTTACAGATTGATTTTGAGGTTTAAAATTATCAAAACCTGCCAGAACTTTTAATATGCATTAACATATATCAACATAAATTTAAGACTGAAAATTTTTATTACACTAAAAAATATACAAACATCAACATACAATCCCTTCAAACTGATAATCATCCATAGTTCTTTGTACCAAATTTTTAAAAATTGAATGTCAACTAAGTATATAAAGAGAACCCCTATTTCTTTGCATTAAAAATCATTTTCAGGGCCGGGGATTTAGCTCAGTGGTTCCAGCGCCTGCCTCGCAAGCACAAGGTCCTGAGTTCAATCTCCAGTACCCCCCCCAAAAAAATCATTTTCGGAATGAGTATACATGTCAAATTCATACTTCTGATGGAAGTATAAAATGATCCAATTATTTTGGATAAAGGTCCAGCAATTTCTTAAAGATTAAATGCATATGTTCCCTAATCTAGCCTTGTGTCCACAATAAACTTGTACAAGAGTATCCATAAAACTTTATACAGGGCCGGGGATTTAGCTCAGTGGTTCCACCACCTGCCTCGCAAACACAAGGTCCCAAAGTTTGATCCCTGGTACCAACAAAAAAAAAACTTTATTCAAAACTGACAAAAATCTAGAAGTTGCCCAGAAGTCGATCAAAAATAAATTGATAAACTAGTAAATTCACACAAATGAATACAACTCAGCAATAAAAAGTAATGAACCACTGAAGAGGAGATAAAAACTTATGAATATTAAAACCAATGA
Source organism: Heterocephalus glaber (assembly GCF_000247695.1). Next base: position 1,819,463 of record NW_004624763.1, read on the forward strand.
GATGAGGGGAAAGTATGTATAGCATATGATTCCAATTACATGAAGTTCCCAAACACTTATCTAGGATCTTTAAACAATTAGAACAATGGTTGCCTGAGGTCCCAGCGGGCTGATTAGGAATGTCCCATCTTCCCACCCCTCTGAGAAATGAACCTAGGACCTCACATATGCTAGGATGTTGCTCTACCACTGGGCTACATCTCTAGCCCCATTTAAAATTTTTTTTTTTTTTTTTGGAAACAGGGTCTTGCTACCTAATTCAGGCTGGCCTCAAACTCATAGTTGAACTGGAGATTCTCCAGCCTCTGCCTCCCAAATGCTACAATTACAGGCGTGAGCCACCACATCTGCCCCCATTCTAAATCTTGACACAAGTTTGAGCAACAAACAATGGTACATTTAAGATTTCATTTTACTGTATACAAATTTTAGCTAAAAATATACATAAACACAAATACTGAACAATAGTTAATAATACATACGCTGAAGTATTAAGAGGTAAACTAGTCTAATTCTCAAACATGTTTTATTATTTTTATATTTCTTGCTTTTTTTTTTGAGACAAAGTCTTGCTATGTAGTTCAGGCTAGCCTTGAACTCACTACATAGCCTAGACTGGCCTCAAACTCATGGCACTCACAGTAATCCTTTTGCCTTAGCCTCCCAAGTACCAGGATTTGTTTGTTTGTTTGGTACCGGGAATCAAACTTGGGACCTTGAGCTTTCGAGGCAGGCGGCAGAACCACTGAGCTAAATCCCTGGCCCTCTCCACATGCCAGGATATCAGATATGTGTTACCACGCCCGGCCTGTAACATTCTTTAAAATGACCTTTCTTCTTTAAAAATAATGAGTTGGATACATAGATGGATGAAAGTAATTAAATAAACATAACAAACATTAATTGCAAAATCTAGGTGTTAGGTACATGAATATTTACTATGAAATGCTTTGAACTTTTTCTATATGCTTCTTAAAATGTTGAGAGTGACAATCTTTGTAACAGAGGTGAATTTACACATAATTATAAAACACAAAAGACTGAATAAAGTAAAATTTGAATGATATATCTACTTTAGCTTAAATTGCTTGGGCTGACTTGAATGGCATTTTTATTTGCATTTACTTAGTGTACCACAATTTACAAAGCAATTAAAATTTAAAATAAATAATACAATTTCAAGTTATAGCCACTAGTTTTAATCAATTTAAAAGATACATAAAAACACATTAAATAATACTTCAAACTGTATAAAAAACAGGATTCTGTTAATGTTTAATTAGGTTGTATTTTACAAATTTACTCTTGTATTTTTAAGTATGCAACCATATGTCAATTATCTTTAAATATATACAAATTTACCACTGAGTATTTGGTTTTGAGAATTCATGGATCTTAACATTTGAAAAAAGTGTATTATGACAGATACGGTACATTTGGTATTTATTATAATACAGTCACCTAAATAAATTCCATCTTACCTCATCAAAAAAATTTACCTCTGTTGTACCAAATTCATTGACTTATGACAACAAAAAAGGGTACAGTACAATGTATTATCTGGTACTTAAAAGAACATGTATTAACAAATCATTTAACTACCATCAACAATATGTATTAAATACAATTTATTCCACTCTAAGATATTTAAACATATCTATCTAAAATTTGACATTATTTTTTAAAAAAAGGCACATGGAAAATAACTAATTTTAAAATTTTCACAGAAGATAGCAGAGCTTCAAAAATGAAATAACAGCAAGTTGGTCATTATACAAAATAAAAGGATTTAGGGCCAGGAATTTAGCTCAGTGGCACCGCGCCTGCCCCACAAACACAAGGTCCTAAGTTCGATCCCCAGTACAAAAAACGGGGGGGATTTAATTTGACTATTTCAAGAAAGCTGTCATTTTTTAGAAATGAAAAGGTTTAACTTTTTTCAGGATGCCATTATAAATCATACTTTTTGTTTAAAAAACTGTAAGTCACAATAATAATATTCGTTTAAGTTCATATCAATAAGAGAAAGAGGGTCGAGGATTTAGCTCAATGGCACCGCGCTTGCCTGGCAAGCGTAAGGTCCTGAATTCAGTCCTGGGTACCAAAAAAAAAAAGAGAGAGAGAAAGAAAGGTGGCAAAAATAATCTAACTACTATCTAAATTACTTATGCATTAAATGATATTTTAACCTTATTTTTCAAATTTAAAACACTTCTACAGCATCAGGTCTAACACTCTATTTTCCCAGCATTACATGTTGCACATAAGCTCCCAGACAGTTCACTAGGACACACAGGATGTCTGGAAGGCTCAATGTATATTCTACTGCTCTTACCTGAGTTTCCTACGCTACACTCCCCTTACTGAAACTTGTCCTCAGCAAAAACTGCAAGTAAAAGTTGGTAAGTACTCCCCAAACTCAGAAAGTCTCCATATTTAAAAAAAAGGACCAATGTAGCTCAGAATTTCCCCAACATGCTCTGCAAGACAGTTAACAACCTCTAAAAAAGGATTCTGTGGTTAAATCAGTATCCAAGATTTCCCAAAATTGTGGTATGGTTGCATAAGGGAGGTGGTAAGAGAATGGAGCAGAATTATATTCATTTAAACTTTTGCCAACTAAAATTAAACAAGATTGACTCAGAAAAATTGCTACAGTAAGCACTGCAACAAATGTAATTCTGGTGTCTAAAGACAAATAAGAGTAAGGTTTTTTATTTTATACAGCTAATACTCCTAATACTAAGGAGTAGGACATGTGAAACAACCAAAGATACAGCAAGCTTGAACAATGTTGGATAAAAATGATTATAACAAATTATGTTTATACTATTTATGAGCAGCAAAGGACTTTTCAAAGGCAACTTTGTATATACATAAATTTCCTACTTTTCACATTGATTTCAGAACCAAACCATCAAAAAAGATACATGTTTGAACACAGAACTATTTTCTAGAAACATCTCACAGAATTAATATGCCACAATACACACTCTGGAAAAACTAATTTCACTGTACAAAGTAAACACTCAAATTGAACATTATCAACTTTAAGTGGTAGGCATGCTAAAATTATAATATGAATTAAATTTTGTATAGTAATTTGCTTCCAGTAATTTTAAGTTTCTACTGTAAAGATGTAATTAATAGAATCATATAATAAAAATATTACGTCAAACTAGAAGATTCATTACACTCAAAGTCATAGCACAGATTAAAAACCAAAGATAAAATTGTCAAAGGAATATATTATATGTTCAAAACATTTTTATAATAAAAAACCTAATCTAATAGCAGGTATAAAATACTCTATTTAACCAATGAAATTAAGTAACTAAGTACACATAAGAATTCACTTTATTTTTTCTATTTCTATAGCCATAACGTAAATTTCTGATTTAATTTCCTTTCACTACAATACCTATTCCTAAATGCAATTGTAACACTCTTCGTAAGAATCCCAGCTTTAATCATATCTCCATAAACAAAAGCCATCAATGGCTATCTACCATACATTCAGTTGTCTGGCTCCTTAAAAGCAGAATTTAACGTAATCTGTAATCTGGCACCAACCAACATCCAAACTGATATCCCTCAGTTCACTTCTGACCACTTTACCTTTCAACAAAAATTTTTGAGATTCTAGCATGATTTAAGCACCATACTAAGTTCTGAAATTTCCTACTGCATTGTTCTCAAAGTTTAGCTAGCATCAGTTTCTCTGAAAGGGGCCAGGCCCCATCTCCAGAATTTCTGACTCAATTGGAATGAGTGTCATTTCTAACTAGTTCGCAAGCAATACTGCTGCTGCTGCTCCAGCTCTATGCTCGGGACCACTGCTCTACTCTGAAGGCCACAAACTGAAAGCTCAGTGGGGCATGAGGTCCACTCCCATGTCTATACAGTGTTTGAAAATTATTTTTTAACTACTGGCAAGCATTTTTAAATTAGAAATTTTCACATAAAATGTAGATACCTGGCTTATTCCTATGTGTAAAATTTCTGCATGAACTCAACAGAAGCAAAACCATTTAGTCTAGCAAGATGCCCTAGTCCAGGTTACCAAATTAGCTCTCTCTACACTCACTTGAAATCAACTGGTTAGCAGTATATTCACACTTGTATACTCTGATTCACTTTTTCCTATTCTCTTTGCCTTTTCTCAAGTCCTCACTGATCTCAAACATCCTTTTGCCCTGATACTGCTGAGACTCTACCTTCCCCATTCCAAAGCTTGGCTTAAAATCCTGCTTAAACAAGATCCCAGCAAAAACAGAAACCCTTAAGGAATACACATATTAAAGGTTAATCACAACTTTCGTATACGTGCTTTAAAAATTGAGGTTTTATTTCCACAAATACTAAACTAGCAGTATTTACCAAAAAGGACTACCACATTATATCATAAATTATAAACTAGTATGAACTTTTGCTTTTTAAAATTTTCATCTTTTTATTCTGATTTTTACTGTGAAAGAAACCCTTCCCAGGATAAGGCATTTAAAATAAAGATATGGGGCTGGGGATTTAGCTCAATGGTTCTGCCACCTGCCTCGCAAGCGCAAGGTCCTGAGTTCGATCCCCAGTACCATAAAAATAAAATAAAATAAAGATATAACCTTAAATCACACCATCAAAATATGTAATACCATTGGGCTGAAGGTGTGGCTCAGTGGTATAGCACTTGCCTAGTATATGCAGGGCCTAGTTTAACACTTAGCACCAAATATAAATGAATACATACACATAAGATATGTATATATATTACATGTACTACATACATTATACATATACATATAAGTACATATATAATGTGTACACAAGTATATATCTAAGTACATATAAGTACATATGTGTATATAAGTGCATGTATTAAATATATATATGCTGTAGTAGCTTTAATAAAATATCTGTTCTAATTTTGCAGGATAATAAAGAAAAAGAGAGTCGGGTGTGGCGGCGCATGTCTGTAATCGCAGCACTTGAAGGCTGAGGCAGAAGGATCACCTTGAGTTGAAGGCCTGCATGGGCTACAATATTGAGTTCAAGTCCAGCCCAAACTACACAGTGATACCCTGTTTCAAAAATAAAAAATAAAAAAGGGAGGAGAGATGGGGTAATGATACAATTCCCTTGATTTCATAACCTAACAATCTTTAAAAGCAATTTTAATGAAATAAATTCTTCTAATTTTTCAACCTGAAGAATATTTTAGTGGATTAATCCTTCTACATATAACAAACAGGGAGAAAAATTACCAAAAACAATAGTATTTAGCCCTTGCTCTGCCGTACTTTTGTTACCTGAAGTTCTCCCTGGACCTCAGTTCCCTTACTTCTAAACTGAAGAGGTGAGAAAAACTCTTTTCCAAACATCTTCTATCTTGAAAATCTAGGACTCAGGGCCAGGATTTAACTCAGTGGTTCCACCACCTGCCTCACAAGTGCAAGGTCCCTAGTTTGATCCTCAGTACAAAAAAAAATATATATATATATAGGACTCAGTCCTTCAAAAAATGAAAACATTAAAAAAGTTCATAGAGGGCCAGGGATGTAGTTCAGCGGCACAGTGCCTACCTGGCAATTGTGAGGCCCTGAGTTTGATTTTCAGTACCAAAAAAAAAAGGTTTAGATATAAGCTTCTTGTTATTAAATTAATATAGCTTCTAAATTGGACTGACTTAAAGCCCTTTAATTATAAACTGGTCATGGTGGGGCATGCCTGTAATCCCAGCACTCATGAAGCTGAAACAAAAGAAACAAAAGTTTGAGGCCAGCATCATAAAATACATAGCAAGTTCAAGGCCAACCTACACAGCAAGATGTTGTCTCAAAACAAAAAAACAAAACAAAACCTAAACCAAAAAAATTTTAATTTTACCTTTCAAAGTTCTAAAAATGCTGAAGACTTCAGAACTCTGAAAGAAAATGTATATTGGAAGCTGGGCATGGTGGCACATACCCATAATGCCAGCATTTGGAAGGCTGAAGCAAGAGGATCGCTGAGTCCAAGGCCAGCCTGAGCTACATAGTAAGTTCAAAGCCAGCCTGAACTACATAGTGAGACCCTGTCTCAAAAAAAAAAAAAGTACATGTGTGTACAAATTTATGTATATTTTAATGAGGAAAATAAAAAAATCTCTGTAAGGCTAACAACTAAATATTTTAGGAAAAAAACAGGGAAGACAATGAAAAATATTACCACAGAGAGCAATCATTAAGTTTGAATATCTAAAAAGAATATTAAATTTAAAAGACATGTCAAAAATTAAAAAGAAATTATGTCAAAAACTTGTTCACAACAGGTATCTGCATTATTCAAGAACATGCATTCTGCTTCAGGATATTCCCCAATTAAAGTAAATTTGGCCAAAATTAAAATTTTCTAATTGTAAGATTGCGAAAAATATCTTAGAGACAATTATATTCAGGTAGATCATGTCGTAGGCGAATTGCTTTCAGCTTCTCCACTTCAATTTTTGCTCTTAGTAGCTCTTCCTCTAGCTGCTGCCTTCTTTTCAATCCATCCCTCTTTTCCTGAACATATAATCCAAAATTTTTTTGATTTTCTAAAATTATCTGATGCTCCTCTTTCAACATTTGCAGGATCTGAGGATCATACCCTGATAGTGACCTAATGTGTTCTCCACTCTCATGCTGAAAAAAATCATCTCTCCTTGGAATAGAAGATGGAGACGATGTCATTCTCATATCAACGGACGACAGTGATGGTGATAAAGATCTTTCCATAACATGTATTAATTCATGTTCTTCTCTTTGCTCTAAAGTATTACTATGTTGAGGATTTAAAACCAGTGGAGGAGGTTTAATATCTTCTTCTTGCTTTACCTCCACTGTAATAGCAACAGGATGGTGATCCAACATTACCTGTAGTGAACTGGTACCAGCTTGTGCAGCCTCATCCAAGTTTGCACTATAGCACATAAAAAAGCATTATAAAATGTAAATCAGAGTGTATCTATAGCATAATTTCATATTTAATATACATTAAATTATAAAGGTATAACAAAAATTATGAAACAAAAGTTGAATCCTGACAGTAACAAATTAAAGTGACTAAGATTAAAATGTGAAAAATAAATATATATTGGTCTACTCCATCCTTAACCTTTCTTTGGTTTTGTTTTGTGGTGCTGTGGATTGAGCCCACAGCCTGCGGCATGCTAGGCAAGTGCTCTACCACTGAGATACATCCTTAGCCTTCCATCCTTAACTTTATAATTAGGATTTTAAAAGGACAGGAAATTACAAATATTTTAGAAGGGTAATGAGGTAAATAAGAAAATCCATTTTTAAGCTCTCAAAGATCAATTATCCCTACAGCCTTTTTTGGTTCTTAAATGGTGTAAAGGGTCATTTCGTGTATTCTGGGCCTTGCTCTCCCTACACCTTACAGCTAGACCTGCTGTTCTCCCAGAGTGATCTAAAAAGTCAAGACCCATAACTTCTAAGAAAACAGTGGAAAACCATCTACAGAAGGTACCATTTTCTGCCTTTTCATAACTATCTGGAGATTAGCCTAATTGTCCTATTTCAGATAGAATGTCATTTTTCCTTTACCTATCCTGAGTAGTATTATGAGTTAAAGTTCACAGAAGCAAGGGTTTTATCCATCAGTATATACCCAGCACCTAGCGTAATACAGCACTGTACTTTAAAACATAGCAGGTGCTCACTATATGCCAAATACATAAATGAACAAATGATTTTTTAAGTAAACTGTTTCTAAATGCCTTCTATAGATATACTGAAAGTTTATTAAATTTACAAAAACTCTCATAACATATGCATTCCTAATAAAGCCAACTAAAGTTTTGGCATAACTTAAACTTTAGCATATTTTTTTAATTTTATAAACACAATGCACTTTAAAATTCTGTTTTTTTGGTTTTTTGGTACTAGAGATTGAACTCGGGTCCTTACGCTTGCGACACAGGCAGCAGAACCACTGAGCTAAATTCCCGGCCCAAAATTCTGTTTTTTTAAAAAGAGTTTCATGTGTAAATGAATTGTTAATAATATATAATCCTTGTTCTTTAAGTTTTCTCAATTTATACTTCTGCCTAACTTAAAAATAAAAGTTACAAGAGGAAAAGAGATTATTGAGATATTAATAGAATCATGTCAACATTACTTAGAGAACACTTTATAAGTGATAAGTAACATCATTAACAATACATTCTACTTGGAAGATTAAAATGCTGGAGCAAGTTCAAGTACAACATAAGGGAAAAAATCAGAATTCCCCATATGTCACTACTGGCACAAAATTGCCAAAAATAACAGATATTTGCCTAAGAGAGAAATGAAGGAACTCAACAAGATACATAGAGAGCATATAGTAATCTCTTTGAAAATTAAATCCTTTTGTTTTTGTTCTTGTCTTTTTTTTGTCATTTTATATGTCCCAAAAGCAAAACAATGGTCTATAGGGCTGGGGATTTAGCTCAGTGGTGCCACCGCCTGCCTTGCAAACACAAGGTCCTGAGTTCGATTCCCCGGTACCAATAAAAACAAACAAACAAACAGTGGTCTATAAATGTAATTCAAATTAGCAAGATTTGCTTCTATTAACATCTTTATTAAAACCTAGAATGGGAAAAGGTTAAAGATACAGATGAAAATTTTTTAAATCTACATAATTACTATTCCAAATTAGTTATAGAGCATAAACATAAGTATTATATCCCCTTGTAAATTAAAAATATGCTTATATCTGGAATATTCCATTCCATTTTAGCTAAAACATTACAAATCTCAGTGGTTCCGCCACCTGCCTCGCAAGCACAAGGACCAGAGTTTGATCCCCGGTACCAAAAAAAAAAAAAAAAAACATTACAAGTAAGCCATACCAAAATTTTTTTAAAAGCCCTAGAGAAGTTCATAAAAATGATAAAGGACTTGCAAAATTTATGAATCTAAACAAGAGAATCAAAAAAGTTACAAAAACAAAGACTAATCTGATATTAGAGGTTAAAATAAAGACATGATCAATGTGATTTATAGAACTAGATTTACAAAAGTTATGTATTTTTCAATAAATTAAGTAATACAAGCAGTAATATTTCTTTATAAAAAATGGATTGCTGAGATTAACTGTCATATTAGAAACATAACTGAGATTACAGAATTATAAACTTTTGAGATAATTATTAAGAGTCAAGACATCAATTGAATAAGTATAAGCACAAGAAAGATATAAACATATTTAATGACTAAGTTACTATGGAGAAAACACCAATGAGACACTGATATAGGTAAGAATTTAAATGGTATATTTCTTGTATTTTTCTCTTCAAAATCTAAAAAACTCACATTATTTAAATAATAGGTAAAGAAATGTATAAATCAATTAATCTGTTATCAGAGAAATGTTAGTGTCCTAAAGAATTGTGTGTACATTTATAATATAGATATAAACAGACACAAAATGTAAACAGATACTTGCATATTTATTTCTCTTCTATACTCATTGTATTTTTAAAATATGCAACTACCTAAAACTAAAGTTTCTATGTGTGGTAAAATTTTCAAATTATAAAAAACTAAATTTAATAACCAAAAGATATAGTTTTATATCTATAATGCAAAAGCCATAATTCTCCATAGTTTTGGGGGGAGATACAGGGTGGAAATTTTGAATAAACAGCACAACACAAAACAATTTTACTGTGTAGTTTATTGGACATCCAGTATATTACAATCTCATCATTTGTCCTCACAGTGAACATTTTAACCAGTGACCTCAAGTATTAATCCACTAGGCATCCATGTCCTGGATCCCACTGGCAATATTTTTTTTTTACTGCACTATCTGTTGAAATAAGCAGTGTATGCTAAGAAGCTTGGCTCAAAAATATATTCCTGGTAAGTTACAAAATAACAGCTACACTTCGCTAAAAAGTTTTTTTTCCTATTTCTTGCCTAAATTCAAAGAAATTTCACAGGTAATCAATAATTTTGCTTACATAATGCCTCTCCTACCAGTAAGAACACACACTGTGTAAAAGCTTTGTTTGAAAAGCCCCTCAACCAACACGGAGTTTACAGTTTGTTTACATTACCCTAAATGGTTCAGAAGAATGTAGCTGCCATTTTTTATCTTCTGCCAAAGGTTGAAATTTGAATTAGTAGCAAGATAATAGTTTTGAAGATTCCCAGGTAAGTACTAGTTATACAAAACAGAAATCTAACCTGAAAATTACTTCTACCCCTAAAAGAACTCGGTTGCTGTAATGGGTATGTTTAAATTCCTAGTTTGAGATCTTTGCAAAGCAGTATGAGAAAGCTTAACTTTCCTGTATGACTCAAGACTAAAGTGAAACTAGACCATTAAGGAATAAAAACAAAAACTTTTAATTTTATTAAGTAATCTTAATCTCCAATTAGACATTAACTCCCTAGAGTTGTGTTCATCTTATTTTAAGTATGTTCTAAAAATAATTTAACCTGTTTTCATATAATCATGTCATTAATAACTTTACTTCATTGTTGATTTTAGTTCTATTTGTTAGTTCAATGAATATTCTTTAAGTAGAGACAGACAATTCATACAAAAGCAAAGGTTCCATTTCTCTGCCACTGTTAACTTTATATAAATTTTATATAAAATTCAAACATCCAATCAACTGTAATCTTAAATGAGAAAAAAGTATCTCTCTGAAGCAAATTAAATAATTTTAAATCTTAAAAAGTTTATGAAGTCATGTCACAAATTTCATTCCATTTATTCATCCTTAACCTTTACTTTTAGAAATTATAGGAGGGAAGGGGGAGGGGAACACAGTTAAAAAGTGGCTTAAATCAAATGCAGCAGAAAAATTCCTTATAGCCTCACTGTTCTTTTTTTAAGAAAGCAAAACAAAGACACTATTCATTGCTCCCGTAGTGGGGATGCTTACTATGCATATCTCTATCACAGCTAAGCCAAAGCCCAATAGATAGGAGGCGCCATAATTTTCCACAACAAAATAAAATAAAGCTTACCTTTGTATGTGGTTCCTGTCTCTTACCAGGCAAAAACTGGAAATCTGGGGAATCATCTCCATAACTTTCTTGGTTGGCTCAGAAATATTGCTTTTAAAATCTGATTGGGCCTCTTTTTGCTGCAATAGCTCCTGTTTGGCATATTCTTTGAGCCTTTTGTAAAGGGTTCGTAGGCCCTGCGCTGTTCGAGGAGGGCGGTCTACTCCAATTGCATTATAGTTAACTGCTATGATATCCCAACATCTATTCTTTTCCACTATTACTGAATGTTTATTAGTGTGTTCTTCGAGAATTTTCACATATGGCTTCACAAGCTTTAGTAAATCAAGCTTTTCAGATAAGGTAAAATTGGAAGATCTAGCCTTTCCTACCATTGTTCTTCTCAAATTAAGTAGGCAGCATCTGAAAACACCACGCAGCCTTCAGCTCTGCTCAGCTCTTTTAACAAACAGAAAAAAGATCAGGCTTAACTAGGCTAGCCTCATTTAGGCCCACGCCTACAGGGGAGGGTTTATTAAAATTCCTCCAGCTTAAGCTGACGCAGGTTCAGGAAATCTGCTTAAACCAAACCTGACCTACATAAAGCTTCTCACTGAAGACAGGAAGGCACAAGCAAAACACACTTGTGTATAAAGAGAACTGCTCGAGATAGGATTTAATGCACAAAGGTCTAGAGATAAGCATGGAACACAGCTAAAAATTAGCTAATTTAGTGAGACTATCGAATTTCCACACATGTAAGCCTGACTGATAGACTGAAACTGCACTGCAGTTATCACTTCATAAAAACAAAGAAGGAACTGTTTTGTGCTATTCGTTTACAAATTCAATAGAAAACTAAAAGATACATGTGGTGAAAGCAAGGATTCCTAACAGATCTAATCCCTGTTTGAGAGCGGGGTGTTCTCCCTGACAAAATCTGCATAATGCTGGTCCTGCTGTCAATCAGGAATTGCATATCCTCTAGCTAGTTAGGTTACACCCAGCTCAGACTACACAGTAAAGCTAAGCTGCTTTCTCCTTCATTTCAGTCTACATCAGCCCCTGCATATTTTTAGTTATTTAAGAACACTAACTCTCAAAACCAGGTAAACACTAAGTTCTAAACCAATGAATTATTCTAGTTGCATATTGTGTGAATATACCAGCATGGTTGATCATGTGTTATAAAAGAGCAGGATTTTTTTTATTTAGCTATAACCACACAACCTAGATTATAAAGGAAACACCTAATCTAGCCATTTGCAAAGCTATCAGCTTCCTTCCTTAGACCGGGTCTGAAAACTTATGAAAAATTATATAAACAAAACAAACCTACTTTCTCATAACATGTTTCTCCAGTTAGGGATATTAATTAAAAGCATGGTTGGACATGGTTCAGTTCAGTCAAACAATTACCGAACACCTATAAAAATGCTCCCAAGCACCATCCAAGGCCCAAGAAAAAGGTAAAGGTCAATCCAGATACAACCCTTATACAGCTATAGAAATGCTATAAATTCTCAATTTCCTTGTTTTCATTCTTAAATCAAAAATTTCATTCAATTAAATTTATTGAGGTCCTTGCAAACACAAGGTCCCCAGTTCAATCCCCAGTACCAAAAAATAAATAAATAAATTTACTGAGGTCTCACTTTACCCCAGACAATATGCTAAAAGTTTTAAATACGTTATGTCCAAAAAAAAAGCAAAGTTGCTGTATGTTCTATAGAATAGTACTTGTTGCCTGGCATACCTTATTGGATGATCTGATTCTGTAATAGCCCTAGCCTTCTACTGCCTTTGAGGAGTTTTACATCTCAGGAAACTGTAGGAAATTACCCCACATTGAATATCCCTTATCCAAAATACCTGGCACTAGAAGCATCTCAGGTTTTGGATTTTCTTCAGATTTTAGAATATTTGCATATACATAATATGATAAGATATCTTGAGGAATGGACTAAAGTCTAAACACAAAATTCATTTGTTTCATACACAGTATATATATATTTATATATTTTTATATATATTTATATATATAGCCTAAAAGTAATTTTAGGCTAGTTCTTTTATTCATTAAAATTTATTGGTACATTTTAGGTATACAATATGATGACATTCATCATTGGGGATTTGTACCTTTATGTGATATATACTGGTTCTTATTTTCCCCCCTTCCCCTACCCTGCCTTCAACCCCTCCACCCCTCCCTATTTACAAAGACTTTTGAGTTTTTTCTTTTTCTCATATTTATTCCTTTTGTACCTGTATTTCAACCACAACTGGTCACAAGAGATTAAAGTATGGAATTTTCTACTTGGGGGACATCGTGTCAGTGTAGAAGATACTTGGTTAGCCTATGAGGACGGCAGTTAGCTCTGGAAGGGCCTGTGTAAGAATGGAGTGACCAGCCAGACATAGACTGCACCCTCCCTTCAGGATCTTAGTAGAGAGTGGGCTGCATTCCATGATGCCTGGCAAAGAATGAATTTCCTCAGGCAATGAGGAATGTAGCCCACTCCCTACCAAGATCCTGAATTCTGAGCAAGTTATAATCCAAATTAACCAGTTCCTTCTCAGATCCCAGTTTACTGTAAACACTGTGTGAAAGAGCTAGAGCCTGAATCCCAGTTGGTCACTTTAAATCCAGTCACCTATGATAGGTGACCACTAAACAATGAAGCAATTCCTGTGCCCTACTTGCCTATAAGTAATTCCGAATTGAGAGGCCATGCGGCAACCCACTCAGGACCCTCCTGTCTCTCAGGGACTATTCCTGTTCCCCAGTTAACCTTTCCTACCCTTAACCTCCTTTGTACTTTATAATTCTTTTATTTCAGGGGACACAAATACATCTGACATCTGGCAGGTTGGGAGTTATATTTCTCCTTTATCATCAGCACTGTAAAAAGTTTCAATTTTAGGAGTATTTCAGATGGTGCATAACTTGTATTAATCCAAATGATTCTTGTCCATACAGGTACAAACTAAGAAAAATGAGCCACCCAAAGAACCAGACCAAGTATTCAAAGTCATTCTAGCTCTTCTAAGCTTTCAAAAACAGTAAAGGAGAATCAACAGCTAGATTAGGTGTAACCTTTAGAGAACACAAGGTTCTTTATCCAGATATTTTGTTATTTTGGGGGGAGAAATACAGGTACGTAATGTGTTAAGAAATGAAATATTAAGAAAATATGAAAAAATTCAGTCTAAGTATCAAAATGTGTATGAAAATGATTTACTGGAGGACTGAACCCACCTGTAATCCCAGCACTCTGGGAGTCAAAGGCAGGAGATCCAAAATTTGAGCCCAGCCCAGGCAACTTAGCCACTTAGCAAAACTGTCTCAAAATTTAAAAATTTTAAAAGGGCTAGGGATGTAGCGCAGTGGAAAGGCCCTGGGTTCAATCTCCAGTACTACAAAAAATAAACATTATTAACTCATAAATTTTTTAAGCCTGAAAATGTCAAGAATGGATGAGGGTGCAAGGAAGAGAGTGCTGTTCAGCACCACTGGTGAGAGTGATGTAGGACAGAAGAAATAAAGCTAGGAGAAGCAGACAAGGAGATCAAGACTTTTAAAACTGTCAAGAAAAACTGCAGCTTCAGAACACAAGCCCAGCTTCTTTACTTTTTTCCCCTTTTCCCAAAATAGCAAACCTGAGCAACTCCACTACAGCTGCAATGGGTCTGCCCTTTCCCTTTTACTTGAAAATAGTCCTTGTCTACACTTTTGGGGTGTCCCCTAGGAGTAGACCATTTTCTCACCAGGGATGGGCCATCCTCTCCCACCCACTAAAGCTACAGACTACCAAATTCCACAGATTTTCACCTCCCAAAACACTGGAAGGATCCCCAGTTCCCACTGTATCAATGCCTGCACACTGAGTGCGTCCTGTATCTCCCTCTAATAAATCCTTCTCTCCAATCTTACTGACATATCTGGAAAATTCTTTTTCCTTGATGGGAGTCAGGGAACCTCCGTACTTATTTCAAAGGGCTGGGTTACATTCCTTATTTCAGCCTCCAGGATCCTCAGACCCAGTCTGGTGACAGGGATACAGAAACTTTCCATCTTCAACCCTTGGTAATTTTTCACTGCCCTGACTCTTACCTGAAGCCCCACTCCTACCCTACCCCCTCATTTGTGCACAGGCCCAGTCACCTCTGCACAAATTAAAATGAAGCTCAGCTCTCTCCTCTACTGTCAAGAGATGAAATCTGTTTCACCACTAGTTATTTGAAGTTAACTACTGAATAAAATCTGTAGCTACTGAATAAGATGTTTGTACCTCTTTAACATCCAACTTCTTTTTTAATCTTTGATCCTAGTGAATAAAAAAAAAACAAGTTGTAGATATCCACCTACATCCATATATTGTATGGTACCATTTATTTAAACCATACCACTCATATCATTAAGAATTTAGCTTCCTGTATAGTATATTTTAATGGGGAACTTAGGTACATCATCTTAATGAAATGCAAGAATCATTCTGAGGAAAATATACCAATGTGTTCAACTTCAGAATTCATAAAAAGAAGATAGGGGCTGGGTGTGGTGGTACACACCTGTAATCCCAGAACTTGGGAGGCTGAGGCAGGAGCATCGTGATGAGTTTGAGGCCAGGCCAGACGGGGCTACACAGTGAGTTCAAAATCAGCCTGGACTACATAGTGAAACCCTGCCTCAAAAGATCAAAAAAAAAAAAAAAAAACTTTTTTTAATTAATTAAATTTAAAAAGATAGGCTAATGTACAAATAAATAGATATGTAATAAAGCAAATATAGTGGTGTCTTAGTTTACAAACTTTTCCAATTTTGGGGAAGATGGCTGTGTGTCTGTGGGAGGAAGATGGCCTTGGTCATGTCTGTCACCTGATGCAGAGTTTGGGAACAGAAGTAAAATTTTGTCAAATGTTTTTGTTTGCAAACTGAGGAGTTTATGAACCAAGGTATT
The DNA here is from genome assembly GCF_000247695.1 of Heterocephalus glaber. The sequence goes on from NW_004624763.1 coordinate 1,835,412, forward strand.
CCTGTATAACAAAATTTTAATTGTAAATTTGAGGTGACTGGTATAAGGATGTTCAATGTAAAATTTGTTCAACCTTTACATTTTTTTAATTATCATGTTTTCACTACAAAATGATGTTTGAGAAGACACATATCCCTACCCTGATTTGAACATTATGTAATGTTTACATATAACATTGTAGTCCATGAACATGGATATTTATGTACCAATTAATAGTCAATTTTTACATTATCATAACATGTTCAAAAAGTTACCCTTCAGAAGAAAACAAATATAGCGGTTAATTTTTTTTTTACCGGGAATTGAACTCAGGGCCTTGCACTTGCCAGACAGCACCCTGCCGCTGAGCTACATCCCCACTCAGCAGTTAATATATTTTAAACTCTTTAGCCACTAAAAATGGGTGAGGGGACCGGGGATTTAGCTCAGTGGTTCCGGTCCCTGCCTTGCAAGTACAAGGTCCAGGGTTTGATCCCTGGTACCAAAAAAAAAAAAAAAAAAAAAAACACAAAAATGTGTGAGGTTTGAAAATGCTAAATTTCTAAAATAAAACTTACTTTTACTAATTACATGTTTATAACATTTTCAGAAAATGAAATCTGCTGTAAACCATCTCACTGCAATGTATAAAAAAGGTTCCTACTAAAAAAAAGATAAAACTCACTACTAAAATTAATAATAAGGAATAATTACAGCAAAGGAATAATTTCTCTGAGGTTTTTTTTTTCAGTGCTGGGGATCAACTCAAGGACTTTGCACAGGGTATACAAGTACTCTACTGATAGGAGATTAGAGGGCCAGGGATTTAGCTCAGTGGTTCCACCTCCTGCCTCGAAAGCACAAGGTCCAGAGTTCAATCCCCAGTACCAAATGGAAAAAAAAAAAGATTAGAGTGTGGCAAAGCTGGCTGGGGAAGTAGGCCTGACCTGTTAATTACAAGATCCCAGAACACGAACACACACAGCAGCCCTGCACTTCTACTTCTCTCCTGAACTGGAGCAGGGTCTCAATAGGATGGCCTACACCTGACCTCAGCCTGAGGTGTGGGATCCCAGCACTGCCTCTCAGGACCCAGACGTGGAAGTTCTCACGGGTTCCCCCGAGATGTGGACACCATATAAGGACCCACACTCCAGGAGGAAGCCGATATCCTGACTTTCTTCACTGTAGCATGCCCTTTCTCCAGGGTGTCCTTTTATGTTGCTTTTTCTCCTTTTACTCAGCCCAAGCTTGCTCTGCAGAGCAAAAAAGTTTTTCCCTCACTTACCATTTTTACTCTCTCAAACTTTGCCACTGCTTTTTGCCCAGTTTGTTCAATTTTTTGTTCAAGAAGAGAAGAACTTGGAGTCTAACTCCAGAGAGAAAGGCCAGCAACCCAGAACCCGGTAACGTTTAATTGGCAAGCCAGTTTTAGAAGGAGCTACCAGATAACAATATCACTGAGCTACATCCTCAGCCCTCTATGAACTGTTCTTATGCAAAAACCATTATGAGTATTCAAAGTATTTCTATATTTTAGGATACTGTCCAGTAAACACAAGATAAGGATTATTAATCTTTGTCAGCCCAGTTCTCTGGAAAAATAGGGCCTAATTAAATGCCTGTGCTTTCATTGAGAGAAGTCGACACAGGACAAGGATAAAAAAGGTAAACTGCGGTAAAGAAACAGGTAAAGCAATGCAAAGTAATAGCTACAAAAAGATACAGTAGGTCACTTGGCAAATGCATCCACTTGGCATCTTCTAGAACATCTTCTGATAGAGAACAAAAAAGAAAACATATTTCGAGTGAGCTGAGGAAAAAAGGAAATTTATCTGGCAGGTTCCCTTCTGTCTCCTATTTCCCATTAGTCAAAGTCCATCCCACTAGGAGTGAACTATGGTGGACTTCACTGTGAAATCGAGCCTCCATAGCTGCTCAGAACACTACCCCAACACTGTGATATGGTGTTTCATCCCAGACTGGAAGTGACAGGAAGAGCACGATGCTGCCCAAAAACGGTGGTCAGCAATGAGCAGAGCCCTCATTGCTCAGGTGAGGCAACTGATTGGTCTTCAATGGCAGCAGGAAAGTTAGAGGCATATGATACCGAGGAAATCTGAAGAGACACATGAGATTATGTTGAATATAATCACAATGTAACATCTGAAGAATTGAAAAAATAATCTGCCACATAAAAATTGGGCAAAGACTAGAGTTAATCCAAACACTAACAGTCATTCTCAGATACAGCATTTAAATATCTCACACTTCATTGTGCTCTGGTAGTGTTATTCTGGGATGTTAAGTAGTCAAAACAATCAAAACCTACGATTCAGGAATCTTGAGACTCTTCACAAAATTGAAGTCAAATTTTAAAATGTACACTGCTTATGCTAACTGAATCACAGGACTCTACTCTAGACAATCTAAACTTAGGTACACCTTCTTAGAATAGCTCCCACCTATCTATTAAGGATTTCTGCTTCACCAAATACTGTCCTTCGTACAAAAATATTTTGAGCTAAATGAGTCTGCTTCAGAACCAGGTTGGCAAAAACCTAGCCCTAGGCCAGGGGTGGTGGCACACACCTACAATCCCAGCATTTGCCAGGCTGAGGCAGGAGGATTACTGGGAGTTCCAGGGCAGCCTAGGCTACATAGTGAGTTCGAGACCAGCCTAAACTACACAGTGAGATCCTGTCTCAAAAAACAACAAAACAAACAACAAAAAAACACCTGGTCCTTAAATGTTAAATGTTGTCCTAGAGGGCGTGAAGCCCTGTGTTAGATCCCTAGCACACCCACCTCACCCCCCCAGTTGACAGGTGTCTAGGGAAAGGCTTTTATTTTCGCAGGGTAAACTGAAATGAGAAGTTAGGACTTTTAACAGAAGAATCCATTTTTTAAAATCTGAGCTATTTAAAAATGTTGAGTTCTTTAGCCATCCAGTCATGTGAGTGCTTTATTACAACTGTTATACGTTGAACGGATATTAGTAATCATGGGTACCTAGAACTGCCATCACATCAAAATGAGACAATGTTTAAAAGGAGGAATATTTTCATAATGAAAATATATTCAAGTTGCTCCAAATTCCAGTGGTTTCGGTTTACTTCAGGTAAGTCCTTTCTGTGTCTGTTCTAAACTGTGATCGTGAATGCTGTGCATCCTCTTAGACTGTGCCTTCATAATAAGTCAGGTGAAAAAAGTCGTAAGAATAATGTGAAAATTGTTAACACCACAGCATGAATGTATAATTGTATTAAAACCTATAGAAGTGAAAAAAAAATGTTAAATGTTGTATTGTTAAATGTTAACTGTTGTAGTAAATGTTAAATGTTGTACTGCTGTAGAATTTCAAGGGACAAGAGAGCCCAAATGGGAATCAGGAGGATTTATTTAAGGTGAACACCGGCTTCAGTGGACTCATGTTCCAAGGCTGAGCAACTGAACAAAGAAAAGTTCCAGTTTTTACACATTTAGTCGAAGGGGGCTGGCCTTTCTAGTGATGAAGTAAGTAAATTTATTGGAACAGGACAAGGGCAGACAGTTTAGTAATTTAGCCTTGTAAGACAGTGTCTTATGAATATGAATCACATGGGAACAGTGTCATAAACTTTGTTTACAGAACATAGTTGTTTACAGACCATATAGTTCGTGGGGGTTACAAAACTTTATTTACAGGAATATGACTGCCTATCTTATGGGAGGAGGGTCAGTAGTTATGGTAAAGGGGGAGGCTAGAACCTGAGTGGGGATCTGCTAGATTGTTTTCAGCTAGGAGAACTGATTTTCTTTTAAGTTCTGCTTTAATATACTGAAAAAACTGGTAACTTACTATTTGTTTTAGCTATTCTGTCAATCATTTTATCGGTATAAATAACATAATGATTGTTGTTTCACAACATCCATTCTACTCTGTTGTGTAGCAACCAGATTTGGGAGAAATAACTCCCAAGGAAGGAGATAGAAGGTGTGTGCCTCACTGGTACACAGAAGAGTCTCAGGAACCATAAGGACTTCTGAGCATAGTCATAATCTAAATCTGAAGTTAGAAAACTCCCTGTCAGAGGAAAGTGGTCAGTATCAGCACAAACTTGAAAATTCTTATTTAGTGATTCTGAGGAGGAACTATCTGACGCCATAGATAGATGAGAAAAGTATGTAGACCCCATGGGATCTGTCCTTTGCTGGACTCCATCATTTAACATGAAGGGAGTTGGTTTAAGAATGAAGCCAATCCTGTGATGAGAGATGAAAAAAATAGAAAATGGGCTCATGATGACATCTTTTAAACTACTAGGACAGTCAACCCTGAAGCCTAAAATTTCCAATTACAAATGGGAAAAAACCTTCATTTAGGTAAGCCAGTGTTTTATTATTATTGAACCTAAAGCATACTAACTGATATAAAAAGTATAATCTTTTTGTTATTTGTCTTACTATCGTGTTTATCTGTTTACCTATTTTATGTTGCTTAAATTATCACTTCCACATTTGGTTTTGAAATGAGCACTCAAATAAGAGACAAGATGTAAAGATAGGGGCCGGGGATTTAGCTCAGTGGTTCCGCCGCCTGCCCTGCAAGTGCAAGGACCGGAGTTCGATCCTGGTACAAAAAAAAAAAAAGTAGAGGCTGGACAGGAAATACTACACAAAGAATCAACAACTGGGATATCATTCTATTAAAGAGCTTTTGCACAACAGAAGAAATCCCCAAGAGAGTGAAAAGACAACCCACAGAGTGGAAAAAAATTTTAGCCAGTCGTTCCTCAGACAAAGAACTAATACCTAGAACATGTGAAGAATTGAAAAAGGGCCAGGGATTTAGCTCAGTGATGCCCTACCTGCCTTACAAGTGCAAGGTCCCAAGTTCAATCCCCGGGACCAAAAAAA
>NW_004624763.1:1875408-1886081 GCF_000247695.1 Heterocephalus glaber
AAAAAAAAAAAAAAAAAGAAAGAAAAAATTCATCCTGATGTTTTATGATGCCTTTATTTTTTACCTCTATTAACTTTGTATCTAGACTCTGTTTTGTAATCTCTTCATTCAGACTCGGATTACTTCTTCCTGGTGGTATGAATTTTGCTTTTTTGGAGGAATTTCCATGCAACTGACTCGGTGCTGTAGATCGCCTCATCTTCCGTAGTACTGACCTGAAAAATACCACAAACACAGGTCCTCCATGAGTCTGATTAGAATTACCCCAATGTACAAATAGCTCATCACCACAACTACTTCATCGACTACACTGTGTGTGTGAATACACACATGCACAGGATTGCACCCAGGACCTCACACTTGCTACACAAGTACTTTACACTACGCTACACCTCCAACCCCCATGATATATTTTATAGGGTGTTTTTTTTTGGTACCGGGGATCAAACTCAGGACCCTGCACTTGCAAGGCAGGCGGCAGAACCACTGAGCTAAATCCCTGGCCAACCCATGATATATTTTAAAAGGTAAGAAAATAAGCCTGTAATAAACCTTAGAAAACAAGTTCAACAGATAATAAGATTTTATTTTTCAAAATAAAGGGCTACTGGAAAGAATGCATGGTTTAAATTTAATGGTCTAAACTTGAGCATATATTGTATTGATTTTGATAACACTATAATCACAATATCTTTAATCTATTTTTTTCTTTCTTTCTTTTTTTTTTTTTTGAGACAAAAGTCTCGCTATGCAGTTTAGGGTGGCCTTGAACTCACTACTAGCCCAGGCTGGCCTCAAACTTGCATTGATCCTCTTGTCTCAGCCTCCCAAGTGCTTGGATTACAGGTGTGTGCCACCACACCCAGCACCAAGATTCTGTCACAAATAAAATAATTTTAAAAGATGAGGATGTAGTTCACTGGCAGAGCACCTCTGGGTTTGATCCCCAGTACCAGAAAAAAAAAAATCATGCTAGTATAACAGTAGGAAAAAATGAAATTATGTCCTTAACAAAGTACTAAACTATGGTACATTCACACAAAAGAATATGCACTCTTCATATAATGTATTATTAAAACTCTGTGAGTCAGTATCAGAGGTCCACAGGCTAACCTAGTCCTCTTTTCCTCTATCCCTTTGAACAATCTTTCCCCTATAAAATGTTGGAAATGCTTTTTCCCATTTTTGAAGAATTTCAAAGTAAACTTCAGGAATCAGTACATTAAACCCAAAATACTTCAGCACTTATTGCTTTTTAAATTAGTTCTGTTGGATCCTTTTCCCAGGCTCTGTGAATAAAGCTATTTGGCAGTTCTATGATGCTTATAACATCTATCTGCTCAGTCCTCCCAAAGAAAATGGCCAGTCCAGGCTGACAACAGCAATGCATCAAATAGCTGGAAGCACAGGCAACATCTCCTAGTAATTAAGAACACACTTTTGAAGGCAAATGTCCAAACATAAATCTAGACTGACACTTCCAAGCACGTGATCTTGAGTAGTTTACTTAACCTCTTCGTGTCTTAATTTCCTCTTACAAAAAGGAGAACCTTATTCATACTTACACAGAGGACTGCTTGGAACATTAAATACTTAAAGCACTTAAGTAAGTCTTGGCATATAATAAGCACTGAATATTATCTGTAATTTTATTACCTATAATTGTAATTATTGTTGGATGTTTAATACATAAGGACCTATGAAAGTAGGAGCAATAAAGGTGCACTGGGGTGGGGATGGGGTAGAGAATGTAGTTCTACATATAGTTCATGACCAGAATCTATGGGTCCGTTTGGGTTGCACAACCATCCAATTTCAAGGATGCAAGAATAAAACTCTACCAAACACCAGCAAGAGACCTCCGCTGCTGTGTCTGCATTTGGGGGGGGGGGGGGCGTGCCGAGAGGGACTCACATGTAGTTCAAGCTGGCCTCGAACTCAGCGATCCTCCTGCCTCAGCCTCCCCAGTGCTGAGATTACAGGCGTGCGCCACCACGCCCGGATGTTTCAGCCTTTTGACTGCCAACCACGTGAGTCTGTAATTACTTCACTTCATGCCTTAAATTCTCTTTTGACTCTGTGACTCCGCTACACCAGCTTGCAAAATCTTCCACGAGGTAATTAATAAAAGGCTTTAGAAAGAGGATAAAGGAGGTCGGGGGGAGGGGGGGACTGACCAGTTTCTAGGTAAAAGCCCCCAAGAAAAGCGATCCTTCTTTTACATGGTTTGCACTGTCACCCCTTCGGGCCCTGGGGAAACTGCTTCACAGAGAAGAATTTTTAAAAAGCGCAGTGCAGGGAAAGAGTTCGCCCGGGCCTCTCCGCGCAGGCGCCGCTCTCACCACCCACGCCGGGCCAGCCCTGCTACCGCGAAGGCGATCCTCGCTCTTCACAGCTCGGCTCCCACTGCCCTCCTCCCCCCTCAGAAGCCCACTCCGGCGCCATTCCCCGCTTTATCCCGCACCAGCCTACAGGTTATCGCAGCCTCCCCAGCCTTCTCTTCCTGGGACGCACCTGCGAGAATATGACAGACACTGCTCGCCAACCTAAACAAACCGCAAACCTATGGTCAGTCCCTCACCACCCTGGGCGCTCAAGACACCCGCCTTCACGCAGCCAATCGCGGACGAGGCGCCGCGCGTGCGCAGTACATCTCCGCTACGGCGCCTCGGCCGGTCCAATCTGATTGGACGACGCTGCATCCTTGCGCTTGAGTCCGTCTGCTTTCCTTTAAATGCTTCCAAATTGGATTACGATTTACAGTTCATTTCCAAAAATATGGATTTGGTGCCTGCGGACAACGATGTAGATGCTGAGGCTACAGATCTCACAACCTACCCCGACTTGTAATAAATAAGTTATGATGTGGTGTGGAAGTGCAATAATGGAAATGTGTGCGTAGCAGAGGTATTTATTGTCCTACGATATTCATTCATTCATTCGTTCAAGACATTGATTTAGTGTCGCCCGGAAGGTATTTTCCAAGCCCTGTGTTAAATTCTCGGAATGTAAAGATGAATGGTGAACATTCAGAAAGAGGGGACCGCTTCGAGACTTGGCAAATCATTAAATGGTTTTAAGCAGGAAAGTGACATCGTTTAATGGGTACAGTATTTATTGAGCACTTCCCAGTGCCAGTCGGCCGGCCTAGAGAAATGTGCAATTAGAAAGGAGTGTCGGGCCGGGGATGTAGCTGAGGCACTGTGCTTGCCTGGCACACACGACAGCGTTAGATTCCCGGTACCAAAAAAAAAAAAAAAGGAAAGGCAATGGTGTCAGCCGGGCGTGGCGGCGCCACAAACCTGTAATCCCAGCACTCGGGAGGCAGAGGCAGGAGGAATCGCCGAGAGTTCCAGGCTAGACTGGGCTACATAGTGAGTTCAGGGCCAGCCTGAACTACAAAGCGAGACCCAGTCTCAAAAAACCAAAACCAAAAAAAAAAAAAGGAGCGTCTGAGAGAGAGTAATTAAAAGGCACTAGTTGAGTTTTATCCAAGTTTGACATACATTTTTTTTTAATCAGCCGGACATGGTGACGCCCACCTGTAATCCCAACACTTTGGGAGGCTGAGACAGGAGGATGGCAAATTCCAGCCCTGCCTGGGCAATTTAGCGAGACCTTGTCTCAAATTTTTTTAAAAAAGGGCTAGAGATCTATGTAGCTCAGTGCAAAGGCCCTGGGATGATAATCCAGTACCACAAAAAATAACAATAATAATAAATCAAATGTTTAATGCAAATGTGAAGTAATGAGAACTCCCACGCTGCTGGTATGAGTGTAAATAGGTATAGTCATTTAATAAAAGTGTAATCTAAAAAAAAAAGTGTCATCTGTCAGCACCTTGGACCAGGGATGTAGCTCAGTGGCACCACACCTGTCTGGCAAGCACAAGGTCTTGAGTTTGATGGGGGGGTGGGGGGAGGTTGTCTGACAGCACCTAGTAAAAGGAAAAAATATATATATATACATATATACATATAAAATATATATAAATATATATATACATATATATACATATATACATATAAAATATATATAAATATATATATACATATATATATGCTTAAAGAGCTATTACCCTGGAGACTTTCACCAATCCTTAAAGAGATTCTTTGTGAGTTCTGCTTTTGGCAATCCCTAGGGCTAGGGTGACAAGAGATGGAATCTAGGACCTGTTGAGGTTGGGTACCCTGGGAAACAACACTACTCCTTTCTTTGGGTTGGGACGCAAGAAATAAGATGACTAGGAAACAAAGCAGCCCTCAGAGTCTGAGGACTACCTAATCTCATTTGGGAAGTCCAGAAATTCTAAAACATGGCTGTTTACTCCATCTTCATCCAGATCACTATTCGTGTAACATCTTGAAAAGAGGCCTTATCTGGCTCACCATTCCTCTCATCTCATACTCTACCCCCTACCTTGCCTCATAATTTTTCTTCACACTTCCTACTCACTTTCATATACTTGTTTATTGTCTTTCTATTCCTCTCAGAATGTGATTTATGTGGGAGCAGGATCTTTACTTTGTTTCCTACGTCTCTAAAACAGTTTCAGTCTCACAGAATACACCCAATAAATATTTGCTGAGCACAGTGGCACAGGCCTGTAATCCCACCATTTTGGAAGGCTGAGGCGGAAAGATTGCAAGTTCAAGTTTTGCTTGGCAACTTAGCAAGAACTGGTCTCAAAATAATTTTTAAAAGACTGGGAAAGCAGTCAATGTTAAGGTTCTGGGATCAATCTCCAATACTGAGAAAAACCAATGTGTTGAATAAAGAGTTGTATGAAAACCAACAGGACTAGGGGATTGCTCCCAGGTAGAAGACTGCCACCCTACATTTCACATACAGTACCAGCATCAGAATCCAGGATTACAACACTTCTCAGCCTCTTGGCTAAGATCAAGTGTAGAATCCAGGATTGCTCAAACATGTCTCACTGAACTCCATCTACTGACTTTTGGATTCTGAAGGCCTGGGCTGAGCTGATAATTTGCATTTCTTTCTTTTTGCAGTACTGGGCATCGAACTCACGACTTTGCATTTGCCAGGCAGGCGCAGTGCCACTAAGGTAAATCCCTGGCCTTAGTTTGCATTACTAATGAATCTCCAGGAGTGTTGCAGATCACCAGCTTGGGCAGCATAGCAAGGCCCCTCTAAAAAAAACAATCTGAATGGTTCCATGTTTTTCCACTTAGGATCTCAGTAACTTTTCTTTTAAAAAACCTTCTTTACATGATTGTTCCCTTCATTAGATTCCAAGTTTCCTTCTATTTCACAGGCTGGGGCTGAGCTAAGGTCACTAGAGATGCTCAAGACATACTCTAGTTCCTACATGCTCATCCTGCAGGCTTTTCCAGGAATTTTCACACAAAGGACTAAAACTAATCTACCTAGACTTGCTAATGCTTCACACACAGATAGATAACTAAGCAACAGCAGTTTTTTGTTTGCTTTGTTTTCTTTGGTACCGGGGATCAAACTTGGGACCTTGCACTTTCGAGGAAGGCTAAGGAACCATTTTGAGCTAAATCCCCAGCCCAACAGCAGTTTTTATTTTTTATTTTTTTGATACCAGGTATCAAACTCGGGTCCTTGTGCTTCTGAGGCAGGGAGCAGAACCACTGAGCTAAATTCCCAGCCCTAAACAGCAGTTTTTAAATGAAGCATTTCAGTTTTTTTCTTGGGAAATAAACACAAATCACTCTATCAACTCCTTGTGCTACAGATTAAGCTTTGTTCTCAAAGGTATTCTGCACCTCCCATTAATTTTTGTTTTTTGTTTTTGTACTGGGGATTGAACTCAGGACCTTGCAGTTCCCAGGAAGGCGAGGCACCACTGAGCTAAATCCCCAGCTTGCCTCCCATTAATTTTTGTGTGGTATTTAGAAATTAATGGGAGTCAGGCATGGTAGCACATGCCTGTTATTCCAGCTTTCAGGAGGCTGAGGCAGGAGGATCATGGCAAATTTGAGGCCAGCCTGGGCTAGTGAGTTCAAGGCCAGCCTGAACTACAAACTACATACCAAAACCTTGACTCAAAAAAAAAAAAAAAAATCCTGTTTGTACATTTAGCTTAAACTCTTTAGTTTGCTCCAACTGTAAAATTAGGATTAAGCCTCCTTTCCTGGATTGTTATATACTGAGCAATACATGCATACAAGGGTTGATCAAAATGGATTACTTCCTTACTGATTTATAGACTTTTAGTTACTTAAGTCACTTTCAATTTGCCTGCCATTAACTTGCCTCTACACTGATAAACTATTATCTTTGCTGACCTGCACTATGGGTATATATTTTTGTATTGTTGGGGGGTTGTTTTTTGAGACAGAGTCTTGTTATGTAGTTCAGGCTGGCCTCAAACTTGTGGCAATCCTACTGCCTCAGCCTCCCGAGTGCTGGGATTACAGGCTGAACCACCATGCCTGGTAACTGCACTATGGGTATTAATCTAAGATTTAAATGGCACAAACAGTTCTCTCATGTTTCTCAAAGATTACGTTCAGCTGAATGCTTAAAAAAATCAAATTACTTATCTACAGTCATATGTTCTCATTTAAGAAAGTTAACTAGGAAGCTATTTTTATACTATTTGTATCTGATCTTAGGGGCAAATTTCTAATTCTACCTTACATAATTAACCTAATAAGTAAAAAGATCTCTTTACAGAAGACAAGATTATGAGTTTTATAACTGAATGGGGTTTAAGTCATCTTGCTATTTTGGGCAGGCTGGCGGTCTGTGCTCCCCAAGATCCCTATGTTGAAGCTCTCACCCCAGTGTGATACCGGAGGAGGGGGCCCTGGGACGTAACTGGTTCTGACCAGCCAGGCCTTTTCCTGCACTCGGGATTGGTGAGGAAAAGATGAGAGCTTTCTCTTTCCTCAAACATGTACTGTGGAAAGGCCATGGGCGCACAAAGCAAGGCGGCCTTACGAGCACCCACTGGTGCTGGCACCCCGATCTCAGCCTTCCAAGCCTGCAGAATTGTGAAACAATCTTGTTACTTAGGCCATGCAGTCTACAGTATTTTGCTATCGCAGCTTGAGCAAACTAAGACGCTAGGCTCTTCAACGCCACAAGTTGCGAAGATTTCCATTACTTTTCACTTACACATCTGAATCTTTAGAGCTAAAATTATTAAGGTGTTTTTCTAATGAACAGAGATTTTCTTTTCACTCACAAAGAATTCACCAAGACACAGTGCTAAAAAGATGGAATAAGACTCATACATTTGGGCTGGAGATTTAGCTCAGTGGTTCTGCCACCTGCCTCGAAAGTGCAAGGACCCGAATTTGATCCCTGGTACCAAGGAAAAAAAAAAAAAAGACTCATACACTTATTTTTAAAGAGTACTCTGTATTTTATGCCGGTTATATAGGCTCAGTGTGTTAAGACATACCCTGGGGACAATATGGCTACTTTCTCAAAGTTATAAGCTTTATTTCTAAATATAAAGTCCAGCTTTTATTAGATGTTTCTAATTCTCAAAATTACAGAATTAGGAGATGTCTCATTTTAGGCTTTAAATAAGTATATAATAAAATAACATTAAGTAGATCCAAAGCTGAAACATAGAGTAAGTTTATATTTCTAACATAAAGAAGTGTGTTGTTTCTTCTGGTACAGCTACGGTTACCGAACTGTTACCAGAGCACCTTAACAGATAACACAGGAATCACCAATCAAAATTTTGAGGAAACATAGCAACACCTGCTGGACACCACAAAGACAACTAATTCGAGGTAGTTTACATTTTCCATATTAGGTAATGTATTCCTTTTCATGACAGTGTATTGTTGCAAAACTTTCAGCAGTTTGACAAAAAGCACTGTGAAAGCAGCATTGTGAAGAAGGAAATGAAACTAATTCCAAGGTCTGAGACACTGTACAATGTCTGCAGTTACTAGTGGTGATGAAGTAAATCCTTAAGTTGCTTGGACCTAACTGTATAATAAACAGAAATACTAGGTATTTCTTTTGGCCTACATGTGCTGTGGAAAATTACTGAGACACTAACAGGTAACATGGGCTGAGAAAGATCGGGAATATCTGTGGTATAGCAAGAAAAATACAAAAAACATCATTTAGTTTTTCTCTTTCTACCTAGAAATTTTCTAAATAAATAGTCATAGAAAAGGGAAAAGTATATACAAACATACATACAAAGTTTGGATTTTTATTGAAATCTCATGTTAGGTATCAAACAAAATCTGCTTTCTTCAGATAAAAATATTCTCTCAGATGTCCCCAGATAATAGCTAAGTCTAAATTGGTCCTTCGATGTTGTATTTTTATTTCCTCATGAAATGTCTGTATACACTTAGGATGTCCCCAAGAGCGTTTATCGTGTGAAGGACCGGACGTGACGACCTCGGCCACTGCCTCCACTAACGAACTTTCCTCGGGAGCCTCCGCTGCCACTATTGGCGCTGGCCCAGGAAGGCCCGAGTCCCCCACGACCTCGAGAAGCTCGGTCCCGAGGACTTGGCCGATAGCCTGCAAGACACAGAAGTTTTTAGTTCCATATCCTCTCCTTTCACACTACATAAATCCTAATCTACAACACTGCTCTCGAACCAGGAATTGCTCTTTGCTTTTTAAAATTTCATATAAAAGCTCAGTGAATCTGCTAAAGATTACTGAATTGGTGATTTTAAGCAGGTGAACTATATGATATATACTAAATATAATATGTAATACTAATAAAAGTGTGTATGTACTAAATATATATTACATATATACATATTGTATATATGTATTATATGCTAAATATAATACATTATAAAAATACATTTAAAAACAAAGCTATTCCTGATGAAAATCCTGAACTTGATGTAGTAATGTATTTTTAAAAAAACATGTCCTGGGCCAGGCATTTAGCTCAGTGGTGCCACTGCCTGCCTCAAAAGCACCAAGGTCCTGAGTTTGATCCCCGGTACCAAAAAATGATACGTACTTATACCCACAATAGCAAAAACAAACACATATACTATATAGAAGATATGTTATCAAAATACCTTGCAATTAAAAAAGTACCCTAAGGATTAGTTTACAGTATTAAAATATAAGACATCACCATGAACTGTTCAGAGTAGACAAACAGTTCAGAATCTAAACATTTGATGATACAAACTTGACTCTCGTATTATAAATCAATATTCTAAATATGCCCTCCCCAAGCGAGAGTGTACTTCTGACACGAACAATCTGAACAGCAGCAGCAAGTGGGGAGGGCACACACCTGCAGAGCTGAGTGGCCGCAGCGGGGGCAGAGGGCCCCTGTTGAAGTTGCTCTGGCCGCCGCGACTCTCATTGTAGTTGCCTCGAGGAGTATTCTGGGCACTCCAGCTGGAGCCTCTTGTTCCCTCCCGACGACTGTAGTTCCCTACACACAAACAACACTATAAAAATCCATGTTCTTCACATCCTCAATTGATTAAAGAGAATGTGACAGGTTTTTCTTAATCTTCAAAATTAATGGATGAGAAACAAATTCTATAAACTGAATATATTGCATATTGGAAGTCTCACAGTGGTTAACAGCAGAGGTTCTAGAACCAGACTGCAGGAGCTCAAATACTGGTTCTGCTACTTTCATTTATGTATCCTGGTCAGCTAAATGACAATTTTCTCTTCTGTAAAGTGGGGTACAATAGGATCTATCTTATGGGGTGTATGCGATGGTACTGTACACAGTGTTTACGACAGTTCCTGACACCCCCACTTAAGTGTCTGCTATTCATGTAAACTCCTATTCGCTTTATGCCCACCCTCATAGAACAGCAAGTAGGAATAGAGGTATGTCATCAATCCACCAGCAAAAAATTTCTCTAAAATAAGACACTTTCTGGGCTGGGGATATAGCTCAGTGGCGCTGCACCTACCTGGAAAGCTCAAGGTCCTCAGTTCAATTCCGGGTACCAAAACTAAATAAATAAAATAAAATACTTTCTAAAATCTTAAAATAATTTAAAACAGATTAACTATAACTTTAGGACACAGATAAGAAAAGCAATGGTGAACTATACAGAACAATCTTAAGGGAAATGCTGAGACATATAATTGTGGAAATAATCTACAGATATTGCTTAGGAAGGATAAAAAAAAAACCTCAATGTAAAATAGAAATGTTAGTTAAAAAAAAAAAATTGGGGGCAGGGGAATTGAGACAGGCTATGTAGTTCAGTCTGGACTAGAACTCACTATGTAGCCCAGGCTGGACTTGAACTTGCAGGGACCCTCCCACCTCAGCTTCCTGAGTCCTGGGATTACAGGCATGCACCACCACGCCTGGCTCAAAATTTCTTTTAAACTCATTGCTAAAAGCATAATATATCAAAGGTTAACTTTTTTAAAAAGGGAGAGTTTTTCCCCCATATTACTACTGGTTTAGTAGTCATGGTCTACAAGCAGCTCAACTATGGTAGCAGAAAAATAATGTATTTTAGTCTCTTCTGTGTGACTCATTTATTTTAATATTCCAATATTCTATTACAAAATACACTTAACAGTGTGAAGAAACAACCCACAATGTGGGAAAAAATCTTCACCTGCTCTTCCTCAGACAAAGGTCTACTATCTCGAATCTATAAGGAACTTAAAAAGATCAGACCTCCCAAATTTAAAGACCCAATCCAAAAATGGGCATCTGAAATGAACAGACATTT
>NW_004624763.1:1887273-1898368 GCF_000247695.1 Heterocephalus glaber
GGGAGATTATGTAAAGGTGCAAATTTCCAATGATGAATGTCATTATATTGTATACCTAAAATGTACCAATAAAATAAAATTTAAAAAAAAAAGAAAATACACTTAAGTAGTTACCTTTTGAAGCAGGTGGGGTAAAAAACCTATTCTGACTGTGAAAAGCACCTCGTCCTCCTCGGTTGCCTGAAAATCCACCGCGAGAAGAAATCTTCTGTGATACTTTGAGTGGCCGTTTTGGTGGAGGTATTCCATCTTGGGGGACCACTTCTTTACTTTCAGCTGCAACAAAGTCATCCACATGCATAGAAGGTGGTCTACTTGTGTTCTGTTTTCTCTGACGAAAAATATCATGGGGTCGTATGCCCTGTCCAAATCCTCCCCTGCCCCTTCCTCTTGGTGGTGGCACAACATGAGCACGTTTGGCAGGTTCAATGTATTCAGATTTTCCACTATTAAAACAAAAACACTCCATGAAAACATTTTTTTCTCATATTTCCAATAAAAATATAAGTCAACCTTTGCAATACTGAAAACTAGATTTCATTTTTTCGTATTCCAACTCTGTTAATTTTTTTTTTTTTTTTTTGGTACTGGGGATCCAACTCAGGACCTTGTGCTTTCAAGGCAGGTGGCAGAACCACTGAGCTAAATCCCCAGCCCTCAACTCTGTTAATTTTGCAAGTATCTATATTACTTTCTCATGTAACATAGTAAACTAGCTAAAAATATTTTTTGATATGACTAACACTTTTAAAAACAATCCAGTTCACTTATTGTTCAAACATTTCAAACTGTGATAACAAACAATGTAACAGTAGGTAGAGGTGGCTCAGTACAGTATGTGCTTAGCAAGCGTCCAGCCCTGGCTTCAATTCCTAGCCCCTTTTGTGTGTGTGTGCCTTTTGTGGAACTGGGATCAAATCCAGGGCCTCATCCATGCTAGGCAAGTGCTCTACCACTGAGCTACATCCCTAGCTGCCAAAATTATTATCTTAAAAAAAATCCAAACAACATTCATGATTCAAGTGCTGTTATCAACTTGCTTTTTTATCACTTATGTGTCTATCTTAAAATACATAAATAAGATCTTCCATGGAATAAATTTTACCTTGAAGTTATGAAGGTCTCATGCTTGTGTTTCCCAAGTTTAAATCCTTTAGTGGTCTTGGTTCTCCCTGGAGATGACGGTTCTGACAAAAACGAGCGCTCTAATTCTGAGTGCAGATCAAAGTCACTACAGCATTTTTCAGAAAGTTCAATCAAATCAACCTTTACCTACAGCCGTAAACATGAAACAAAATACACCTTAAATATAACTATTAATGTAACTTTTTTTTTGGTACCAGAGATCGAACTCAGGACCTTGCACTTGCAAGGCAGGTGGCAGAACCACTGAGCTAAATCCCCGTAACATTTGACAAAGAAATTTTTACTATTTATATATTACACTGAACTCCCACAGTAAATAAGTTATAGGTCTGCCTCTCTCCTTGACCTTTTCAGAAAGCAATGTCATTGGTAGTTAATAGCAACAACCACAACAATAACAAAAATCTTAAGAATACAACTACTTTTTATTTTTTGGATGTGCTCCTCCTCAAAGCAGGGCTGTAAATCTATAGAGGTCTAGCAGGGAACTCAGGCTTTCTCTGTTTAAATTAATACCGTAATACCACCAGAACACTTCCAAAACAGTCTGAATACAGGAGCCATTTCTATTATAAAAATATTCCATTCAACAGACTCCCCAAATTACTATGCATTTAATGAGGTTCCAACCTAAGGTTTTGGTTTTTTTAGTACTGAAGATTGAACTCAGGACCTTCTGTTTGCCAGGCAGGCAGGGTGCCAATGAGCTGCATCTCCAGCCCACAGACTACATTAAATTCTTTTCTGTTTTTTTGGAGACAGGGTCTCAGTATGTAATAAACTGGCCTTGGGCCCGTTACATAGTCCAAGCTGGCCTCAAACTCCTGATCCTCCTACCTCAGCATCCTGAACACAAGGATTACAGGTAAAGTGACAATCTCTTACCTATATTCTTACCCATTCAGCAATTAGTGTCAATTCTCAACCACATTACATACCAAGAACCATTAGATTGTATACTCTAAATAAGTGAATTGTGTGGACAGATGAATTATATTTCAATAAAGCTGGTTGCTGGTTTTTTTGTTTTGTTTTTTCCAGTACTGGGAATTGAACTCAGGACTTTGTGCTTGCGAGGCAGGCGTGGTGCCACTGAGCTAAATCCCCGGCCCTCCACACTACATTATAACAAATGCATTCTTTGTTAAGTTCTCAAACTGAGAGCAAGTATTAAACCATTTCTTTCCTTAAACCCAACTGCAAGAATAAACCATTATTTTGTGGGATATTTTTCTCTACTTTATACCCTTATGCCATACTTATGCAAAAATATGATCTGGCCTTAAAAGTCACATTCTGAAAATATAATTTACCAACAAGAAAAAAAGCAAAAGAAGAAGTAACATTAAAAAGAGTTCTGGGGCCAGGGATTTAGCTCAGTGGTTCCACCGCGTGCTGCACAAGCGCAAGGACCCAAGTTCAATCCCCAGTACCAAAAAAAAAAAAAAGAGTTCTGGATGCCATTAATTGGGTATATGACATAAAAATAATATTGCACTGGCCCCCAAGTGGACCTTAACAGCCATATAATATGTAAACTACTGTAATGCTAATAATATACAAAAGAAACAAACATAAAAATCAGTAACTTTTTTCTATAAGTATTTAGTAATAAAATCCTTTATACCAAATCCAGATCTGTATCGATCTCTTCAGCCTGAAATGGAGTGAACCACATAGATTTCAACTGATCATCCATGACGTCAGCAAGCACATATGCAGTCCTAGAATACAAAAAGTATTTAGTGAAAAGCAGAATCTTAAAATCAAATATTATAGCTTTTTATCCTCTAAGATATTATTAAAATTAGCACCTACAGACTCAAAAAGCTATTCAAGAATTAAGCATTCTTAAAAACCAGTAACTTAAATTGGGCATGCTGGCATAGGCCTGTAATCCCAGTACTCTGGGAGGCTGAGGCAGGAGGACTGTAAGTTTGAGCCCAGATCAGGCAACTTAGTGAGACCCTGCCTCAAAATAAAAATAAAAAAGGGCTGGGAATGTAGCTTATGGATTAAATCTCCAGTACTATGAAAAGCAAGCAAACAAAACATTAACTTGGAAAATAATCCTGCTGTAAAAAATTTTGACCTTTCTGTAAAATAAAATGGAGGCCTAGTTTTATTTCCTAAAAGGCAAGTTTAGTTTACTGAACTAATTTACACAGAAGCTACCTAAACGTGATTTTCTAAATATGAACACTTTCTTTTTTTAATTGGTACATTTACTGGTACATAATGATAACATTTATCATAGGGAATTGTTACCTGTACATGATGTATCTTGCTGCTTCTTTTTTTCCTCACTCCCCTCACCTCTCAACCTTTCTTCCCCTCCTTATTTATAAAAGCTTTGTTTGCATTTTTTCCCTTCTATTCTTTTTTCTCTTATCCCTTCCTTCCTTTCCCCCTTCTCCCTCCCTTGTTCCCCTTTTCATTTGAACATTCTCTCCCATTTCCTATTATCTATTATACATTTTGGTCCTTATATACACTTTTGATTTCTCACACCAGGGAAACAATGCAGGAATATGCACACTAATTCTGTCACTGTAAATGGTCATTAGGATGTTAGTGCTCCAAAGATTAACAGATCCATATCCTCTAAACCAGGAATGAGTAAAGCCTGGCCTGTTTTGTCAGCCTATTTTTGTACTATCTGCATGCTAGGAAAGGTTAATACATTTTTAAAGTTTGAAAAAAACCCACAAAATCAACAAAACTACAGAAGGCTATGCACAGAGATTGCATGGGGCCTGCAAAGCCTAGATTTTTACTGTCTCACCCTTTACAGGAAGAAGTTTGCTGATCCTCTCTGCTCCAGCCATTGAATTATAACATCCACCCAAACACAGACATAAGGGTTTTACCTATTGTTAAACAGATTCTGGAGAGATTCTGGGGCAGAAAGCACTGGTTCTACATCCTGGTCGCTGAGAGGTAAAGGGTCACCTGACGATTCCAGCATTTGCTTAAGGCCAACTACACTGTCCAACAGAGAATCCAGATTGTCGTCATCTTTTGAATGTTCCTAGTCACAAACAAGAGCAGAATGAGAAGGTGAGGGTAAAACTTGAACACACATGCCTATAATCTACTGACTCTACCAGAAAAGGGTTATTTCACTATCAAAACTTTGGTACACCATTAAGCAGTGATCTTAAAAACTTAACATTAAACTTATTAAAATAAAATGAACACCCAAAACACTTGTCAATTTCTTTCTTTTGTGGAGCTGGGGATCACACGCTCAGCAAGCGTTCAACCACTAAGCTATAGCCCCAGCCTCCCACTTTACTTCTAAACAATGGCAGCAGGGGGTGGAATACATTCAAAGAATAGACAAGCACTGCCTTCATTTATTCCTTAAGATTCATAACACAAGGGAGGACTTCAATCCAAATTATTAATTCAAAGAGTTATTCAGAATGGTATAAATAAATACCCAAGGTTCACTATTTTAAAAAGTCACTATTATTAACTTGTCCAATCAAACTGAAGAAAATAAGCCTCAAGAATGCTGTTACTGTTTTCTTTCTGCTTTTGGTTTTTTGTGGGTTTGTTGTTGTTTTTTACCAAAACAAGCTTCTCTAGTTCAAGGAACAAATTTTCTGGACTTTCTTCTTTGCTCTGTAGAAGCTGTTTTAACTCTGCAGCATTAATACTCATCGTCCGTGATGGATGAGCTCCCTCTACTTCCATGAGACCACTATCATCTCCACAACATCCCTGTAAATGTCACACACAAGTTAAATTTGAGAGCAGAAAATTGGCAAAGAGGCTTCTCAATTTATACAGATATTTAAGTCATTTGCTGTAATCGTCCCTTCAATATATGGTTTTATATCGCTACAAGTGGATTTAGTTAGCTAAAGCTGAAAGATGTTCTGAGTAAAACCCACAAAATAAATGGGTAAATATACATTCAACTTACTGACACCAAAACTCCTCAAGACAAACATTCAAGGGGTGGTGGGAGGGGAAGGGGAAAGGAAAAATTATGAGAAAAGAAAACAAAAATGGAAACGAAATCTATGTAAATAGGAAAGGGTGGAGGGGGTGAAGGGCACACAAGTAATGGGGAAAAAAATAAGAACCAAGATACATCATGTATAGGTACAAGCACCCAATGATAAATGTAAATGTAATGTATACTTAAAATGTACCAATAAAAGACTTTTTTTTAAAAAGACAAACATTCAATGGCAAACACATTTGTACTTGTAGGTCATACAACACACTGAATGATGCTCAAGAATTAACATCTCCTACTACAGTAATCAGAAATTATATTATAGGACTTGGAGCCAGGCATTTAGCTCAGGGGCACCATGCCTGCCTGGCAAGTGCAAGGTCCTGAGTTCGATCTTCGGTACTGGGAAGGAAAAAAAAAAGAGGGAGGCCCAGATAGGTTGAGTAATGAATTCTACCAAACATTTAAGTTAAATTATATTTAACATTTAAGTTAAATTATAACCATTCTCTACAATCTCTTTGAGAAGACAGAAGCAAAGGTAAAGTTCCTTAACTCATTCTACAAGGCCAACAACAGCTAACATCTTACTTAATGCTAAGAAACTAGAAGCTTTCTCACTAAAGCAAGGATCGTGTCTCCTCTTTCCACTCCTTTCAACATGGTACTAAGAAGTGCTAGATAATGCAAAAAGACAAGAAAGAAAATAAAAGATACACAGATTGGAGATGGAAAAATCAAACTGTCTTATAACTTTAAGTTATGTATTTTGGGTGATAATTATATGTCAATGTGGGTAGCACTTGTGTAGAGGGAAAGGTTACATGAGAATTCTGTACTTTACAATTTTGCTGTGAACCTAAAATTGCATTTTAAAAAACACATTTAAAAGGGGATGGGGATGGAAGTGGTGAGGCTGAGGCAAAAGGATTACATCATGAGAACTACATAGTGAGACCCTGTCTCAACCCCTCTCCCACAAAAAGGGAGGTGAGGAACAGTATGGAAGCCAAAAAGATCACTAACATTTATTGATATACATTAAAATATTTTTTGAGCAAAGATAATACTATGAATTCCTTGCATCTTTATAAATAGTTTTTTGACCAAAATGAAATGTCTTTTAAATTCTAATCCACTTGCTTATAATTAAAAGTAGTCTTAGGCCAGGCATGGTGGTGTACTCCTGTCATCCCAGCACTTGGAAGGCTGAGACAGGAGGACTGCTGCTAGTTCAAGGCCAGGCTGGGGTACACAGTGAGTTCAAGGCCAGCTTGAACTACAGAGTGAGACTCTGTCTCAAAAAACTAAAAATAAAAAAATTAAAAGTAATCTTAGAAAATCTAGAGTTGCCGAGGATTTAGCTCAGTGATTCCACCACCTGCCCCACAAGTGCAAGGACCTGAGTTCAACCCCCGGTACAAAAACGAAAAAGAAAATCTAGAGTCAAATTTAGCATATTTTCAGGTCTTCTGTATATGCATTACTGTGTTAAAGAATAACACAGAATTTCTGAAAGATTTTTTTACTATAATCTTAAAACCACACTGTGCTTCAGTAAAGTGGAAATTCTATCAAATTTATGTGATATCATTTCAAATTACTCATTTGTAAAACACTTCGACTATTCAATGGCACAAGACATTATAAGACATTATGTAAGTACTCTGGGAAAAAGACTGTCCTGGTCTATGACTTAACTGAGCTAATATTCAGAAAGTGGGGTGGGACACGATAAATGATCTACAAAACAGAAATTCAAGGCCGGGGATTTAGCTCAGTGGCACCATGCTTGCCTTGCAACCGCAAGGTCCTAAATTCAATCCCCAGTACCGAAAAAGAAAATCAGAAATTCAAGTAACATGCTGTGAAAAGTAGAGAAAAAAAGGTAATCTCAAAAAACTTCATCAATTAGGATACATGAAAACTGATGATCAGATTATAGCTTGATCAAAAAAAGAAAGAGATACCAACACACTAAAAAACAACATGGCCACAAAAGAAAAAAAGTCCATGAGCTAGGAGTAGTTGCACAGGTCTGTATCTCTGCTACTGGAGAGGGGGAAGGAGGCCACCACTTTGAGGCCAGCCTGGGCAACTCAGTGAGATCCTGTCTCAAAAGAGAATTTGGGCTGGGGATTTAGCTCAATGGTTCCACCGCCTGCCTCACAAGCGCAAGGTCCCAAGTTCGATCCCCAGTACAAAAAAAAAAAAAGAAAATTTTACAGAGGGATGGGGAGGTGGCTCAGCACTGGAGTGCTTCCTGAGCAGGCTTGAGGCCTGTACTGGCTGGGGGAGTAGATGAGATTTATGGACAATGGCATAATGTAAAATGTTTTCTAAGGGAGGGATGATTGCAAATGTAGTTAGATTTTGAGTTTTTTTGGTTTTTAGGTTCGATAATAAATATTTTTCAATGCTATACTACAAAGTTTGGAATTCAAACATCAAAAGTTATTATAGGGTATAAAAATATAATCTGAAGTAGGTAGATAACTCACACAGAACTATTCACACATGAAAAAGCTGCATGGTGGCTCACGCCTGTAATTTCACCACACTGGGAGGCTGAAGCAGGATTGCAAATTTGAGCCTAGCTTGGATGACTTAGAAACCTAGCAAGAATCCATCTCAAAAAATAAAAAGGGCTGGAGATATAGCTCAGTGCAAAGGTCCTAGATTCAATATCCAGCACAGCAAAAAAAAAAAAAAAATACTATAAGTATCAGAGCAATAAATGTTTGGAAGGAAAGTGGAAAGATGATAAATACAGTACGCTGTAAACTAGTAAAGGCCTAAGAAGTAAATTTTTTAAATATAAATTCTGAAGTAGGAGACTATACTTACTAAAAATTCACTACAAGGCTCAACAGCATATTTGACTAGGGAGAGAATAAACTTGGAAATAAGAAAGAATCAGAATCTCTGAAGAGAGCTGGGCATGGTGACACACACCTGTAATCCCAGCACTGGGAATGCTGAGGCAGGAGGATCGCTGACAGTTTGAAGCCAGCCTGGGCTACATAGTGAATTCAGGGCCAGCCTGAACTACAAAGGGGATACCCTGCCTCAAAAAAACAATCAAACCAAAAAAACCTGAAGAAATAAATTTGAAAACTTTACAAATACAATACAATACATTAAGCAGTACATTATACTTCCAAGAAGCTCAACAAACTCTAGGCACAATAATCTTGTAGAGATCCACACTTAAACATATAATCAAAAGAGAGGTTGAAAAAAAAAAGGTAACACACATGTAAAATGAACGCTCAGTAAGACCAACGGCTGCTTTCTCATCAGAATCCATGAACCAAGAATGCAATGGGAAAATATAGTCAAAATGCTGAAAGAAGACTATCAACCAAAAATCATATAACTAGCAAAAATGAGGACAGCCAGCCTTAGTGGTACATGCCTATCATCCTAGCACTCAAAGGCGGAGGCAGGCAGATTATGAGTTCAAGGCCAGCCTGGGCTACATAGTGAGAGGCCAACCTGAACTACAAAAAAAGAGGGAGAAAAAGGAAATTAGGACAGAGAATTTGTCACTAGCAGACCAACACTACAAAAAATACTAAAGGGAGTATGTGACACTGAAATGAATGTACACTAGACAGTAATCTGAATCCACACAGAGAATTAAGTGCAGAAAGATCAACTACATAGCTGAATACAACAAATACTATAAAATATCTTTGTATCTCTTTCTCCTATTTGAATTAAAAGCTAACTAAAGTAAACCAATTAACTATAAAACTGGATGGATTCAACATATAAAAATGAAATTTATATGATAATAACAGCACAAAGGAAAGAAGGACCAGAAGAGATAGAACTACATAGTTTTATATACTACTGAAATTAAGCTGGTATCAACCTGAAGTAGAATTTTTAATTATAGTTCCCAGGATACTCCGAAAATAACTTTAAAAAAATTAGTAAACAAGGAAGTCAAGACAACACAATTTTAAAAAACCTGTTTAGGGCCGGGAATTTAGCTCAGTGGTTCCGCTGCCTGCCTTGCAAGCACAAGTACCCGAGTTCAATCCCCGGTACCAAAAAAAACACCAAAACACCAAAAACCTGTTTAAACAAAAGGCAAAATGAAGATAAAGAGAAAAAAAAATATATATATATATATATATATAGAAATGGCAAAAATCAGAAATCTTACCTTGCTAGTAATTAAATACAAATAAATTAAATTCACCAAAAGAAATTGGCAGAATGTAAAAAACAAAACATAATTCAACTATATCCCATATACAAGAGACACACTTTAGATTAAAAGACACAAGTGGCACCGGTACCAAAAAACAAACAAACTAAAAGACACAAGTGAGTTGGAAGTAAAAGAATAGAAAAAATACATGCCATATAGACAGTAAATAAAACAGCTGGATATAAGAAGACAACTAGATAAAGATTATTACTAAAGGAAGGGAACATTTTATAACAATAAAAGGCCCAAGAGGATGTAATAATCATGAATATATACACACCCAACAACAGAGCCTAGAGATACATGAAACAAAACAACTGACAGAATTAACAGGAGACAATTTAATGATAACTAGAAACTGCAGTACCCTGAAAATAAGCAAGGAATAGACGGCTTAAACAACTACAAACCAACTACTCCTTATAGACACTTACGGAACTTTCCACCAAACAGTCACAGAAAACACAATCTTTTGTGAACAGGAACATTCTTCAGGATTGATCATATGCTAACCAGTAGAGGTAAGGTTGAAATTTAAAAAGGCTACAATCAAACAAACTATACTCTGATCAGAATGGAGTGAAATGAGAAACCAGTAACAGAAGGAAATTTGAGGAATGCACATGTACATGAAAATTAAACACACTTCTAAAAAATCAGTGAGGGGCCAGGGATTAGCTCATCGGTTCCGCTGCCTGCCTCCACAAGCGCAAGGTCCCGAGTTCGATCCCTGGTACCAAAAAGAAAATCTAAAAAATCAGTGAGACAAAGAAGAAATCACATGGGAAATTAGAAAGTTCTGAACTAAACAAAAATAAAAACACAACATACCAGATCATACCACATCCATACCAAATTTTGAACTACACAAAAATAAAAACACAACATAACTAGGAAGAGCAGTGTCCATAGCAAAATATTTAACTAAATGCCTACACTACAATGGAAGAAAAGTTCAGGAACCTAATCTTCCACCTTAAGAAACTAGAAAAAAGAATGGCACCAAACTCAAAGCAAGAAGGAAATTATATAATTAAAGCAGAAATAAATGAAACAATACAACACAGAAAAAAGTTGTTTACAACAGTTTCCCCTATTGAAGACCCCCAGTAGATGCCTGAAACCACAGCTGGTAGTGAACCCTTAATAATATACTATATTATTTCTTATACATACATATCTATTACAAACTTTAATTTATAAACTGGCCACAAGAAGTTTAAAAATAATAAAGCAAAGGCCAGGGATTTAGCTCAGTGGTTCCGCCACCTGCCTCTCAAGCGCAAGGTCCCAAGTTTGATCCCTGGTACCAATAATAATAATAATAAAGCAATTACTGTATAGCAGCACACTTTAATAAAACTGCCAGCATCACTATTTTTCCACATGGGTGCCATTTTAAGTGCAGTAACTGGAATGCTCCACCAAAGCACTGCAATACTACAGCAGTCACTCTGACAGCCAAGAATACTAGTTAGAGACTAACTGGTGGGTAGCATGTTCAGTGTGGTTACACTGGACAAAGGGATGACTTGTTTTCTGCAGGATGGACCAGGACAAGGTGAGATTTCGTCACACTATGCAGAATGATGCACAACTTTTTTTTTTCAATTTATTAATTATTCGTTTTAATCATTTTCATCCTTATTTACACTTCCAGTTTCTCACACTAGAGATACTATTCGGTATTTACACGTGTGTCCTATTTATTTCACTTAAGAGTATGGCCTCAATATGCATCCATTTAGCTA
>NW_004624763.1:1906630-1967548 GCF_000247695.1 Heterocephalus glaber
AAAAAAAAAAAAAAAAGTCAAATGGAAAAAAATTTAGGTTCTGTAGGCTACACACAACTCTGTTTATCTCTTATGTACAGCAGTCTCAGTCACTACTACGAAACTCTGTTAGTACAGCAAGGAAGTAGTCTTAGACAACATAAGCTATCATCATTTACAAAACTAGAAGCAGCCTGATTTGGCTTAAAGGCCAGTTTGCCAGCCTCAATGTAGAAAAGATTTCAATATAACAAACAACCATGATTTATATCTAAAATCTTGATAACAGACCTGGTAAAAGTATTCTAACCATTTATGCACTTCCTAGATGATCAAGAGAATTTCAAGGGCAAACTATTCAAATATTCAAGTATGTCCTTTGAGCTATACTATAATTAGCCAAAATGAAATAACTATGATATTAACACTAAGCATACAGTGTTTATATTTGGAAAATGTGGTTAGATTCTGAAATGTCATTATATATGACTGATAGAACAATACAAAAGGTAAGGCTCTTACTCTTCAGAACTTTATTACATAACAAAGAGAAAGGTACAATAAACTGGAATGAATATAAAGATAATACTGTAGAATGGATTCAAAATTGGACTAAATCAATTATTAGCCACTAGGACCAGAGATTTAGCTCAGTGGTTCCAGCACCTGCCTCACAAGTGCAAGGTCCTGAGTTCGATCCCTGGTACCAAAAGAAACTCCAGCAATACCAAGATCTGGTGAGGATGAGGCACAATTGGAACTCTCATGCCTTACTGGTAGGAATGGAAAATGGAAAATAGTTTGAGAGTTTCATACAAGGTTAACCATACTCCTACCATATGGCACAATCACTGCACTCTGAGCTACCTATCCAAGAGAAAGAAAAATTTAGGTTCACACAAAAATCTATATGCAAAGCTTTGTATCATCTTTATTCATAACTTTAATAATTAGAAACAACCCAGACTGTTGCACTGTTACTAACCAGTAAAAAAAAAAATTTCCTAGCAATAAACACAAAATTTTTCCTGAGAAAGAAACTGTACCCTCAACCTTTTACAATAGGTATGAATTAAGTTGCAGGGGGAAGGTGTGGCAGAGTAAAAAATTAATCCTAAGAGTTTATAAAAGTAGATAAAGCATTACCTTTTTAAGTGAAACAATCCATAATCATGTTCTGCAAGAAACATCATTGTTCTAACACACGTCAGTAAACAGTTGTAACTGCTCTCGGAATTGGCTAAAGTGGCCAACAGACAATCACAGATAGAGGCCATCAATTCTTTGTTCGGTAGAGAATTGGAGAGTTGTTCGAGTTCAGAAATAGAACCTTCAGAAGATGCTGGCAAAATTAGTGCAATGTCCTGAGGGGCAGAAACAGAGCAGAGAAAAAATCATTTTAAAAACGAGTACCAAAGGAAGGAAGGGGAAAGGGACGAAAAAAGAATTGAAATATGTATATGGACCAACTCCCCACAAGGAATGTGATCCTTATGTGCTGCAAAAGTACACTAATGAAAATAAAATATTAACTAGAAAAAACTGTCACCATCACTCGGAACTGTTACTTCAAAAGTATGCATAAATTAATGCTTAGTAATTATCTCATGAAAATATTCCTATAGTCACATTCCCAGCAACAGGCACTAATACATCAAGAACAAAGGAGTTATTTTGCCCTTTTATACAAGCTAATGTAAAGATACACACCTTAAAAACACTTAAATGCTCTACAATATTTTTACTTTAAAAGAACACTTTTTAAAAAAATTTTCCTTCTTCGTTGTACAGAGAGAAGTTTCTATTTTCAAATGGTTAAATAAAAAGAATTTTGAGGAGCTGGAAGTAGAGCTCAGTGGTAGTGTGTGTCTCCTGCTCAAGTCCAGGGGATCTATCCCTAGCACTGCTACAAAGAAAGAAGTATTGCTGGAACTAAAATACTCCCAAAGTCACTGTATTACTCATTCATTTATAGTTGTTTATAAAGAAACCATTCAGAAAAATAAACTTTACACATAATCAGTGTTGGAATTTTAAGCATTATAAAAAGGGATAGATGGGAGCAAATGGTCATTAAACACAGTCTTCAAATATTCCTATTTTTTATGTACTTTTACAATTCAAGTTTTCCAGTACTAAGACAAGTTTAGCTAACATTAACTGTAGAAAATTTCCACTACTTTTAAATTTTTTGTACTGGAACCTGAATCTGGGGTCTCCCACTGAGGGCTGAGCGGCATCTCCGCTCTCATCACTAGGCTGGCCAGCAGGCTCCAACTTGGGATCTTCTGGCTCAGTGCCCCAATTTCTCTTTTCATTGAAGTAAAACAGATTTTACAAGAGCATTTTGGGGTATGTTTTGTCACCTTCATTATTTCAACAAATTGAAAACCAGTATTTAACCTGGCTTAAAACTATGAAACAAAGATTTGAATCAGAAGGCAGATACAACAAAGTGAGGCCATGAAAATGTCTGTGTGATAAAAGGGAAGCAAGGATGCTTTATGCTATATGGATTATTCAACAAATACCACTCAAATACACAATCTGAGGTATATTTAAAATATCCTTTTGACCAGGCCCAAAAGTCTTTTCTGCCACGTCCAGTTTTGGTGATAACAAGCCACACAGAAAACTATTCACTCTTGACTTTAATCTTCTATATAACCAAACTGGATTTTCGTTTTCCAACTCAGGATTTTATTAAAAATATTCTCCCTGAAAAAATCCTGCTGATAACCAGTTAGTATTCTGGTAAGTTAAAATGCCATTTGATCCCCCCCCAAAAAATGCCACTGGCATGGAAATCTCCAACGATTCCAATCATAATGGGCTTTAAAAGATAACACAATTGGGCTGGGGATTTAGCTCTGTGGTTTCAGCACCTGCCTTCCAAGTGCAAGGTCCCAAGTTCGATCCCCAGTACCAAAATAAAAAAGATAACACAATTATCATTATCTCCTGAAACTGTAAACTAGGAGTCAATGATACAGACAGCAGTAAAAAATATCACCACTGTTGGCCAACAGTTATATGCACAGTATTCTGAAATACATTCTAATTTCACTCATCCCTGATGCCTTCCAATAGCTGTCCCAACAAGAGAACATATTAACTCAACCAGTAACAAAGCTACAAAATCAAGAATAACTTGGTATATAATATAATTGGAAGGAAAATTAAGATAGTAGACATTAACCAACCCTAGCAATCACTCAAGGTTCTAACCTGATAAAGAAGAAAAAGCTCTTCAGAGAAACCCACAATACTGTTTACTAACCCTTGCTGGGCATGGTGGTGTGGTCCTATAATCCCAGCACTCTGGGAGGCTGAGGCAGGAGAATCACAAATTCCTAGCCTAGTCAATTTAGTAACTTAGTAACACCCTATCTCAAAATCGGGAAAAAAAAAAAAAGAGCTGGAAGTGTTGGTCAGTGCTAAAGGTGTGGGTTCAATTCCAAAGAGAAATACTGATCCAAATCAAGCTTTGAAGCACCAAATTATTTTACTGTTCCTTCACTTGTTAATCTTCCTAAACACATAATAAAACATGGTGAGACCTTTCTGTTCACACACAAGATTTATACCAAGGGAAGCTTTAAAGTATGTGCATACACAAACACACACACACACACACGGACTTTATAAAATGTAAATACCTGATCACAGAGAGACTGCAAAATGGATGTGATATATTCAACACACTGCTGGCGAATAACACTGTCTCCAGGAGACCGCACCAAAGCTAAAAGATCTTGGAATATCTCTGCATATCTTTCATCACCTTTAATAGTTCCATTAATTAGATGTAAAATAGCTAATTTACAAGCTTTGTGTGAAGCCAGAGCATCAAGAAGAGCAAGCAACCTGGTGGTTTGGCTAGTATATTGTTTTTCTTTATCTTCTGAAGTGCTGAAATAAAATCAATACATTTAGTAAACAAAATTCTTAATTTTAAAGGCATTATTTAACTAATTTATTTTTCTATACATATTACAACACAAATTTTGCATAAAACATTTCATTCTTTGGATATACTGACAATTCTTCTGGAGTCTTACAATTACTATTTCATAAATTCAGGTTTTCAATGTTTTCTTAAATCAGAATACTTCTTTATAGCTCACCTTTCAAAAGCCCAAATTCAAGACCTTCAAGTATCCTGTACATAAAATGATGAAATAAACCTTTCTAATTAACAGTAATTTACATATATTCATTTATACATACATATGTGCATGTGTATATTTATAAGTAAATGTGTTATCTGGGTTTTCTAAACCCTGGTTTCCAAACTCTAAGTGAAGAAAGTGTATCCATGTCAAGAATAACTTCAGGAAAAAATTCTTAATGCAAAATAAAAATACCTTTGCAAGTCTTCTACAATCAAATCCAACACAGTTCTCATAATCAGAAGTGCGGTTGGTGAAGCAAGGTCACACAATTGAACACAAATACGCCGTAACATATGCTGAATGGGCTGGCAGGTTGTGCCAGAGAAAGAACGGACTATTTCTTGGAGCAACTTTGCTTGAACATGAAGGTGCATGCTCCACAATTTTCGGGTGTTGAGTGCCACTGATATATCATGTGGCTCAATAACCTGTTAAAAAAGTATAATGTGTGTGTACGTAGATTTTTAATATTTATTTATAGTCACAAAAACTGTTCAGGAAGAACTGTTATAAAAAAACAGTTACTGCATGCTTAAAACATTTAATTTTCTATTATACAATTAAACATTTGACTGAGTTCAATGAGTCTAAAAAAATCTTATTGTTCTCAGGTTAGCAGTCAGTTGAGCAGAGTCCACTGGTGAAGCAACCTAATTACTGGCAAAATCTAACACATGATTGGGGGAGGGAGTAAAATAACAGAAAATTGTAAGTACACGTATACATAACAGCATAATAAAACTCACTTTAACAAAAATTTATTTAAGTGTTACCCCCATATTTCCTCAATGACCAACTTGTTTCAGTTTTATCTTGCCCTCATCCAGTTATTTAATGTCTTTTAGGGGTGAGACGGATGAGAGTTTTGTTTTTAACAAAAATCACTGGCTTTATTAAAAGCGTTACTGCAGTCATTCATAAGATGCATGTTATATGGAAGTGATACCTGAGTTGTTTGCATGGGCAAAGGAAGAGGCAGCAGCTCTGAAAGGAGTATGAGTCCAGAAAAAAATCCTTCGGGAACCTTCAAGATGGAAGAAAGTACTTCTTTTAACATTAAAGACCAAGTATTATTGGCCAGAGTCTCTTCTGAGATTGTGAGTTTTTCATTAACTCCTTGTGTGAAAGTCAGTAAGATATCAATGATATCATTCTGAATTCTCTGTTCATCACTATCCAAACGACCTGAGAGGGGGATAGAGCACAGGAGCATGTGTAACGTGACGAGTGCTGAGGGAACACGCATGTCCTTAAACTCAAAGGATCCGCCTCTCAGGAGCTCCATTAGCATGGTTTTTAGGAGAGTGAGCGTGCAGCGAGCCATGGAAATGGTGGTAACTCTGTGAAGGGTAGTCCCCATGTTGACATGGAGCCTCCAAGGCTGAGTCAAAATACTGTTCAATTTTTGCAGAACCCGAATAAAGGTGTCCATTCCTTCAGCAGAAAAAAGCTGAATAACAGCAAGATTCCATTTCAGGTCTTTCTGTTGACCTTTATATAGGACAAGGGGGGAGAAAAAAACTAATTACTTATACATTAATAATCAGTTAAGAATTTTGAATACTTAATAAATGATATTTATACTATGCTTAAAGCATAGTAGTTTTTAATTGTCACTTTACCTTCAACAGGAGGAGGTGGGCATGCCACATTACAGAGAACACGTAAGGCAGTGGTAAGGCCAACTCCTTCTGGGGTCATCAAGTTATCAATATTCTTTAAAAATAAAAATGAACAGAGTTTAATTTCTTGGTAGCCAATTAGAACATGAGAAAATTCCAGACATGCATTAAAAATATATGTGCAGGGTCGGGGATTTAGCTCGGTGGTTTCACCACCTGCTGCGCAAGCGCAAGGACCCAAGTTCGATCCCCGGTACCAAAAAAATATATATATATGTGCAAGGCCCTCCTTAGCATGCATATACAAGACCCTGAGTTCAATCTCCAGAAGGACGGAAGGAAGGGATTTAAGTACATATAATATTTTATATTTATTTATATATAGCATATCTAAAACATAAGGCACTAAAACTAAAAAAGTTCATCAAAATTATTTTATCTTTTACATATATTAAACTGTGAGATATTACATAAAAAGAATTACAAGGTACAAGTACAGTATATTTAAAGTACTGACTAAGCCAGGGATTTAGCTCAGTGGTTCTGCTGCCTGCCTCACAAGTGCAAGGTCCCAAGTTCAATCCCTGGTACCAAAAAAAAAAAAAAAAAGTACAGACTAAAACAAAACTAATATACAGAAATTGTGAGACTCTGTACTGAGTTTAACTCCTTTCTGTGTAACTATTTTATACATCTTCTCTCCTAAAAACAGAGCAATGATTGTATTTTAAGAGCTCCATGGTACAAAGCCTCTTTCAAAACTGAGGAAATAACATGGCAAGTTTTTGGACTATATAAATACCTTTTTTAAAATGCCAATACCAAGGATGGCATGGTTAGAAGAAAAAGAAAATCAGCTGTCTTATGTCCTTAGCACCTGCCTATTCTATGTATTCTGACAACAAACATATTTACATTGTCATAGCTTTCACAAATAAACATTCTTTTTAAAATGTGTAAAGAAATAACATTAAAAAGATTCCTATACTAACTTCTAAGCCTCCAAGTATAATCTTAAAAACTGAATTCCTCTTTCTTATGTTTTTCACTTTAGATGATCTTTTTCTCTCATTTTTTTCTTGGAATTCTATAGATTACATAAGGCAGCAAAGAGCCAAAGAGTAGTGTTTCAGTCTCGGATCAAGTGATTTTAGTATATAATGGGATGAGAGCTACTTATGATAATCATGATTAATAAGATAAGGATTTATACAAAAATCAAATCTTTTTTTTTTTGGTACCGGGGATCAAACTCAGGACCTTACGCTTTCGAGGCAGGTGGCACTACCACTGAGCTAAATCCCTGGCCCTTAAATCTTTTGATTACAGTATGTAATTCAAATTTCTAGAACCTGAAAAAATTCTGAACTATGTTCCTAACTAAATACTTTTACTAAAAAAAAAAATTAGTAAATTCATGTAGGGCCGGGGATTTAGCTCAGTGGTTTCACCACCTGCTGCGCAAGCTCAAGGACCCGAGTTCGATCCCTGGTACCAAAAAATAAATAAATAAATAAATTAGTAAATAGATACTTTTACTCAAACCATTTGATATTTATTTATTTGTTTTGTTTTGTTTTTGGTACCAGGAATAGAACTCAGGGCCTCATGCTTGCCAGGCAGGTGCTGTGCTGCTGAGCTACATTCCCAGCCTCCATTTGATACTTACTGATGTCTATTAATAGTCACTTTATCATGCACAAGCCTTCAGAATGCATGAACGCATAAATTTACAGGACATTAATTGTGCTTCTGCTAAATAGAAGACAATACAACAAAAAGCTCCAGATATCATTTGAAGCAAAGAGTTAAGACAGAAAAACATGATGGCATCATAGGAGGTAAAAGTACTTTTATGAGAGGTACAGTGTCAGAGAAGCCAAGGGCAGAAACATTAGTGAAGAAAAATCTGAAGCAGATAAACCCAAATGGTACTTTGTTGTTAGATCAGAACAGCTACAAGTGGTTTTCGTGTCTCTCTCTCTCTCTCTCTCTCTCTCTCTCTCACACACACACACACACACACACACACACACTTCAAGAGCTAGATGAGGTAATTCAAAGTTCATACTTCCCTTCCAGCTCAAAACTTTTACATATCTACGTCCCTTTAGTCCTTATTTTTTTTTTTTTTGGTACCGGGGATCGAACTTTAGTCCTTATTATGTTACACCCTGGATCACCAAGAGCAAAAATAAATAAAAACAAAAAGAAGAGGAAACCAACTTCTAAGACTAACAATGCACTGACTTCATTACTATGAATTACCTGAATTGTGTTTTAATTTTTTCACCAATACTATTATGAATTTTATAGATCTTACTGATTCCAGCTTTTACGAATTATTTCAATTATAGATAGGACTACTCCAAATTAACATCAAAGAGAACAATCCCCATGCTGCAATTATCTGGGACTGGCCCTATCAATTTTCAGCTAAATATTTCCAGGAAAATTCTTTTTCACTAAAGTTTAAGAGAAATAATTAGCTTTTATATTACCATAGCATTTAACTTTATCTATACAAGTGACCTAATGCATTATTACCATTATATACTACCCTGAAGTGCCATAAAATCAAAAACCTTGTAAATTAGGGCCGGGGATTGCTCAGTGGCACTGTGCCTGCCTCGCATACACAAGGTCCTAAGTTCAATTCCCGGTACCACAAAAAAAAAAAAACAACTTATAAATTTTACTTACCTGTTTAACATATTCAATTAGGTTTGGGATGCAGTTAATTTCAAATCGAAGATTTTTCAGAGGTTCAAGCCATTTGCCAAGTTCTTAAAAACAAAAAGAATAATCTGTAATTTTTTAAAAAGGCATTTATAACAAAAGTAATAGTATATTTAGGAAAAACATCAGCTCCGCACTGATTTCAATATCTAAATTTCATTCAAGGATGAACTTGTATCTAATTATTTAAACAAGCTTTAAAATGAAACGGAAATGCAGGCCTATTGTATTGGTTCAAAAAGAAGTGGGGCCAGAGATTTAGCTCAATGATTCCGCCGCTGCCACACAAGCGCAAGGTCCTAAATTCAATCCCTGGTATAAAAAAAAAAGTGAGGAAAACTAAGAAGTGACTGCTCTTTGCTACCTGATTTCTGAAAACTTAAATGTGTAAATGCTTAAACATATATGTAATAAAAATAATGTAATAAGTGAATTTCTGCAATCATCAGTTTATAGTATTACAAAACAGATTTATAAAAGACTGCTTATAAACTGATATACTGTTTGTTCATCTACCTTTGCTGCTGCTGCCCACACTCCTAAAAAAAAAGTATAGGCAAAATGTATTAAGTGTATTTATTTCTAACAGGATCAAACCCATGAGGAGACAATTTGCTGAGTATCTCTTCTCTTAATGTGAAATTTTAATTGTCAATTTCTTAATTTGCCTTTATAAAAATAATTACTATCACCCCAAAATAGAGAACAAACTCTGATTTAAAATACCACTCACCACAATCAAAACAAAACTCTCCAAGACTCTATATAACAAAGTAGCTATGCCTTATTTCCCCCTCTAAAGTGTTTTTTGGTTTTGTTTCGGTTTGGTTTGAGACAGGGTCTGCCTATGTAGCTTAGGCTGGCCTCAAACTTGTGGTCCTCGTGCCTAGGCTTCCCTGCTGGGATTGCAGGTATACACCAAAAGACCTGCCTCTAAAAATGTTTTCAGAAAAGGATTCTAAAATAAAAAGTGATATATCAGTTTCAGACACTCTATAGGTATGTAGGAAACCAAAAATAGTAGTAGTCTCTCTCCTTGGTATTGCACTTGCCCAGAAGGGTCACAGCTGTGGACATCTTAGTATTTTTCCTTGTCTATTTTGTCTGGTTTTTTTGAGATAAGGTCTTGCTATATAGTCCAGGCTGGCTTCAAACTCATGATCCTCCTATCTTGGCCTCCTCAGTAGTGGGATTACATGTGTGTGTCACCACGCCTGACTTCCTATGCATATATAAATAAAGTCTTTCATATAAACAGAATATACAACTCAAATTAAATAAGCCAGACATGGTGGTGCACACTTATAATCCCAGTACCTGGGAGACTGAGGCAGGAGTACTGTCCCAAGTTTAAGGCCAGCCTGAACTACATAGTGAAATTCTGTCTCAAAAAACAAAACAAAAAAAATTTTAATAAAATAATTTTTTTAAAGTGCACCCATTACCTTAAAATGTAGTAAAGCATTAATAATGCCTTTGAAGATATCATGAGTCCTCCTTTAATAAGGGCACATTTAGAATTTTTAAAAAAGAGGCCACATTCCATTTTAAAGCATTTTTACAATATTTACTCAATGTTATCAAGTTTTGTACTTGATAACATCAGAAAGCTGAGACAAAATATAATTTTTAAATTATGAATAGCTACCTTATTTTCCAAACTTCCTATAAAATTAGCCATAAACTTCACTCAATATACATTTCTATACTTTAAAAAGTAAAGCTCAGCCGGGGATTTAGCTCAGTGGTTTTGCCGCCTGCTGCGCAAGCGCAAGGACCCGAGTTCAATTCCCGGTACCAAAAAAAAAAAAAGAGTAAAGCTCGTGAGCCAGGGATTTAGCTCAGTGGGGCTGCACCTGCCTTGCAAGCACAAGGTACTGAGTTTGATTCCCAGTACCAATAAATAAATAAATAAAGCTCATATTCATTATCATTCACTTTTTTTCATTCACTTTTGATAACAGAAATATGTTGATCCGTAAGCAAATCTCTAAGTTATACTTAGAACAGTGTTTTCTCTGTGTGTGTGAAAATACATGCACAAGCAAAACTATAGCAAAATTGGAACTTCTAAGTTCTTTAAACTACCTCTTCCATTTTCAACAGAAATTTTAAACACCAATTTTAATGACTTTCCAGAAATAAAATAATTAAACCTTTTTGTTTATATACTAAAATATTTTATCAAACCTTTCATTTTAAAAACTACCCTCATAAAAAGTAAATTATAAAGAAGTAACCCAGGCGTGGTGGCACATGCCTGTAATCCCAGCACTCGAGAGGTTGAAGCAGGAGGATCACTGCAAGCTCAAGGCCAGCATGGGCTATGTGGTGGGTTCAAGACCAGCCTGAACTACACAGCAAGACCCTGTCTCAAAAAATAATTTTAAAAAAGAGGTAAAACTAGTATTAGGTATGATGAAACATGATAAAACATTACATTCATAGGTGTTTCTTTTCACATATCACAAATGCTTAAAATAATTTCAGATACTATACCTTGCAATTTAGCATTATTTTCATCTGCTTTACAAAGCTTCAAGAGAGATGCTGCATGTTGTTCTAACATTTGGACATCACTGGAAGACTGAACCACCACCAAAATAAGTATGCATGCATAATTATAAGCTACTGACTTCTTAGACTTGGAATCGCTGAAACAAAATAAGGTTTTTAAGTTTGGGGTACAAAAACAATTTTTAGGAATAATTTTTTAGGAATAATTTTAAATATTTTTTCTATTTGGTTTTAGAGACCAACAAAATTTACAATGAAATGTGACTGACTTCTTGAAGACACGAAAACAGATTTTACAGTTCATATCCAATTCACCTGAAAACTGTACTCAGTAGTACAGTCACCTCTCAGTATCCATGGAGTGCAATCCCAGGACCCCCACAAATACCAACATCCATGAAGGGTCAAGTCCCTTAGAAATGCCCCAGCATCTGCACATAATCAACACATCTGTACTAACTTATCTCTACATTACTTATAATACCTAATACTATGTAAATGCCATATAAAGAACTGTGGTACTGTATTGTGTAGGGAATATTGACAAGAAAAATAAAGTCTGAATATTATTCTAAATATTTTCAGTTCATAGTTGGGTGAATTCACAGCAGAACCCACAGATAAGGAGGGCTGCTGAATATAAAAATAAAACATATAGGCCTGGGGATTTAGCTCAGTGATTTCACCTCCTGCTACGCAAGCTCAAAGACCTGAGTTCAATCCCTGGTACCAAAAAAAAAAAAAAGAAAAAGAAAACATATACTACAATAAAGTAACATTTGATGAAGAACAGAACAACAATGAAATATTAACAAGTATATTTCATAAACAACAGAATATTACAAAGTACACTTCATTGCTCTCCTTTAAAATCTCCAACCAATCTGGATACACAGGACAGATGTGATCACCTGCCATCATCACTCCGTCTTCCATTTCAGGACCTTGAGGACACAGCCAGGCAAAGAAGCCGCTTGGCCTGTCTTCCACGGCCCGCAAAGAAGACTCGTCACTCAAGGAGTCCTGTCAAGTCCCCACAGTGAAGGCAGCTATCTAGATGCTCCTGCCTTCGACATGAGCTAGGAAGAGGGTATTCTCTAGTCACACACTAAAACCTCTGCCCCAAGAGCACATGCTCTTCAAAACCATTGTCATTCTCAACTCTCCCCATTTAGTCAAAGCAATTCTGAAACCACAGCTTGTGACTGGATTAGATGGCAAGGACAGAAAACAGCATAAGAGTGCCCACTATTCTTAAGGGATACATCCCTGGGCCTTAGGGGTCCCCTCTACACTAATCAGCAGAGGTGTCCAGCTGCAATCTTTGTCAATACCACCAGCTCACTGAAAGAAATTACTAAAAGGTCGGCTGCATTGCTTTACAGCTGCATCTTATATTTTAGAGCCTTTGTCATTCCAATTCTTTTTTTTTGGTACCAGGGATCGAACTCAGGACCTTGCACTTGTGAGGCACATGCGGTGCCACTGAGCTAAATCCCCGGCCCTGTCATTCCAATTCTTAACAAGTTATATGTTATGTCAAAAAAACCATAGCTTCTGCTTTCAGAGAAATATCCTTTTAAAAGAAACTAGCCCATGAGTGATCTAGTTTTCTAACATAACTAAAAATTTAAGAAACAAAAATTACCCTAAAGCTTCCTTGGAATAGTACTCCATTAGAGTAATGAGACTCTGAAGATTTTTGTCAAGACTGAAAACATGGCCAACAGCTGATCTTCCCACAGGATTAAAAGTAATCAAATAAAGATTGTGAAGAGTTCCCAAAAGGTCAGAATGGTCAGTTTCTTCGCTGGCCGTACAGCGCTGAAAATGGCTGAACAGTTCTGTAATGCACTGCAGCGTCTGAGTTGAGTCCTGCAGCCACAAGGCAAATGCATCATCGATAACACCATCAGACTGGAGACCTTCCTCTTCATCTTGATCATATAGATGACACAAAGCTCGGATCAACAAGTTTGTTGCTTCATATTCTGACATAAAAAAAAGGAGACCCTTTTGTGACTGTGCAAGAAACTTCAGAACATCTTTCGTCACTTGCAGCACACCAGGGTGGGCACTGGTTACTGGAATTGACAGAAGCAAGGTAACCAACTCCAAGAAATGATGACTGTGAAGATACCTGTGGAAAATTGATATTATATCAAGTAAATACAAAGCATTCTTCATTTACTCAACACTCACCAGACAGGACAAAAATAAAAACTTTTAATGGCCTTAGTCCTCATCCTCAGACATACACTACTTTAATTGCAAACTGCAATAATAGCAATAAACAACAACAACAATAACAACAACACTAATAATGTGCAAGTTTCCTCTCTTTGGGCCAAATAAAGTGAAAATTCTGTAAGACTTTCTCCTAGCTAATACTCAAAAGATGTTTAATAAAGTTTCTCCTAGCGAAAATATTCAACAGATGTTCAATAACTGTTGGTAAGTTTTCTCTCTTTGGAGTTAATTCTGACTCTAAACTCTGGGCCTTCTGTTTGAGCTACTTATCAAAACCATCATCCTTCTCTACTCATGGCATTTCAGATACATCAATCAGGATCCCCAGGAAAAATACAAGACATATAATATTGAAAAATATAGATTAGCCGTGTGTGATGGCACCCGCCTGTAATTCCAGCCCTCAGGAGACAAAGGCAGGAGGATCTCAGAGGAGTTTAAGGTCAACCTGAACTACAAAGCAAGACCTTGTCTCGAAAAAAGAAAAATATAGATCAGATATACTATAGGCCTGAGGTACTACCTCTAAGAAAGAAAAAACTTCAAATTATCAATTTTAGTATTTGAGTAGTTAGTACCACCATCCATAGCCCAACACTCTTCTATCAAATCTAAGAACTATTCTCTGGTTTTGAGAGGAAGTAGTCTGGAACTTACCCAACACTCTAAAACAAAGACAAATGCTACTGACAACCTCTTTGAATATCAGTTTCCTCATGTGTATGCATTTCTTTCCTTATTTTTCCTTATCTGGCTCTTTTCTAAAACCAACTTTTTCAAAATGAAATGCAAAGATTTTTAAAGACAAAAATCAGCAATTTTTTCAAAAATTCAAATTGGGGGGAAAAAAAAAATCTTCCTAAACAAGCCAGGCATAGTGGTGCACACTTGTAATCCTAGCACTCAGGAGGCTAAGACAGGGAGATCATGGAGTGTTTGAGGCCAGCCTGGGCTACATAGTGAGTTCAAGGCCAGCCTTAACTACATAGTAAGACCCTCTCTCAAAAAAGCAAAAAACAAAAAACTACCTAAACATTTTTTAACTACAGAAGAAGAGCAGTTTAATATGTCACTTTTGAGTTAGGAAAAAAATCCTAATTCTTTGCATTCTAAACTAAATAAAAACTATTTGAAAAGCCTGATTCTTCACACTTTTAATCACTGCAAGAGGTGATACAAGGGCCAGGGTTTTAACTCAGTGGTGCCCCACCTGCCTAGCAAGCACAATTCTCAGTACCAAAAAAAAAAAAAAAGAGCTGATACAAGTTTGTGTAAACATCTGTCAAAACATTACTTGTAAGTAGGTTAAAGGCTAGAATTTATTTTTATTAATAGCTAAAACTGACCCTTCAATCTCATTACTACTTTAACTCCGGTTTCTATGATGAGACATCATGACATTCACAATAATACATAAATACCACAATAAGCACCATCTAGTGACTGCTTACTATAAACTCAAACATAACTCAAGAATATAAAACTCTGTGGCTGGGTATGGCGGTGCACACCTGTAATCTCAGCACTGGGGAGGCTGTGGCAGGAGACCACCCTAGGCTACACAGTGAGGCCCTGTCTCAAAAAACTAAAGAAAAATTAAAAATAAAATAAAACTCCAGAATTACTCTAAGTGTGTCCTTATCTACCTTATGGACTGTCTAAAAGTAGTTAACACAGTAGACCTCACATTTATCCTTAGGCTTTCTTGCAAGGTTGGCCGCTGGCTGGCCTCTGGGAACTTGGATTTGGGAAAAGTCCCTCAGCCCAAATGTTAAGAATGGCTTGCTGGGCCTAAGTTATTTATGCAAACAATTTGTTTTATGCTGAAGACCTGCTTTCCTTCTGGGAGCTTAAAATTCTGTAACACCATAGGCTGTAAATAATTGCATGGTTATCCCTCAATACAAACTCTGGGTACCAAAATTAGTTTGACATAATCATTCCACATTGTATACATATATCAAACATCACATTAAATATATATAATTACTTTTCAGTTAAAAATAAAAATAACTTTTTTAAAAAGCCTAGGTGTGGGGCTGGGGATTTAGCTCAGTGGTTCTGGTGCCTGCCTTGCAAGCGTAAGGTTCCGAGTTCGATCCCCAGCACCAAAAATAATTAAATTTTAAAAAAAACAAAAAAAAACCTAGGTGTGAGTTTCTAAGACGCAGGAAACATCTCACATGCACTGTCACAATTTGAAGGAATTAAGTAGGTCTTGTGTGACTCCTGTTGAGAGAATGCTGGATGCTTGTGACTGCCTTCCCCAGACTTTAGGTGATGTACCTTATTCACCTCAGATTATGCTTTGGGCCCTTTGCTGAGTACAACTGTAGCTAAATCCTACACGTCCAGCTAGAAAATCTTGGGGACCCCAAAATAGGTCCTTAGACCCTTACTATTACTTCATACGAATCCTTCCGAAATGTAATGATTCTCCTTCCAAAGTTCACTCTTCCTTCTAACTTACCAGTTTCTGCCAATGAAACCAGAGTTCTAACTGTCACCTGACTAGAAACCTCAAACACTGTTCACTTCTTCTCACTTTGTCTTTCCTATGAGGTCCCCAAATCAGGTCCTAGTAATTTCTCCCTCATAACTGTTGATATTAGCACAATCATTTGTCCTTCCATTCCTGATAAGCACCACTATACTAGCTCAAGTACTTAATAACTACTACCTAGAATCTTTAGCTATTTACTTAACTGTGATTTCTTACCCAGACCAATGTATCTTGCAATAAAAAATGTGAAAGCACTACATTTCAATCAGTTCTGCTTCTCCAAAACATTCAAGATATTCCCATTTCTAAACTACAAACCAAACTCCTTAGCACAGCATCTAAGGACCTTTATTTCCTCTATTCTGATACCCAAACATTCCTCCTCTGGCAGGATATGGGGGGAAATAACATTTAATAAACAGTTACTAGTTTCTCTCAGTGACTGAAAGCATCACCTCTTATTCTTGTTATGCTCAATCACCCTTAGGACATGATTTTACTCCTACTTTACTAAAAATGAAGATATCATTAAGATGAAGTGCCTCAATTCCTTAATATCTCCAACACTACAAATGTATCAATATTTCCACAGTCAAAGTTTTCTTTCTCCTGTTCAAAATCAAACTTCTACACTTGTAATCTTGATCTCATCTCCCATCAAATCTTGCTCCAACAATTAATATCTGCTTTTTGAGACAAGGTCTCACTGTGCAGTTCAGGCTTGCCTTGAACTATGTAGCCCAGGCTGGTCTCAAACTCACAGTGATCTTCCTGCCTCAGCCTTTCAAGTGCTGGGATCCCAGGTGTGCGTCACCACACCCAGCACAGTCTCTTACTCTTACATTATAAACACATCCCTCTCCAGTGACTTTTTTTTCTGTACCGGGGATCAAACTCAGGACCTTGCACTCACAAGGCAGGCAATGGAACCACTGAGCTAAATCCCCGGCCCCTCCAGTGACTTTTTAAATAAGTTAATTCTTTCCAGTCTCAAATGTGCTCTTCTGTTTCTTAAAAAAACAAAATCTTCCTTTGTGACTACAGCATCCCCTTCTGGATGCTGTCTCATGCCCTCTTAGCCAAGAATTTAAAACAATAAACATCTCCATTTCCCAGTGACTCTTCAGCTACACCT
Source organism: Heterocephalus glaber (assembly GCF_000247695.1). The sequence goes on from NW_004624763.1 coordinate 1,923,551, forward strand.
CCTGTTCCACTGCTACAATAAACTGCTGTGCCAAAGCTCCAATTGCAATCTATTCTGCAAAATTCATTACATTATTTCCTGTCCTCATTTTCTCAATTTCTCACTCGACACAGCAACCCAGTCACTGCTTCCTGAAACTATATCCTCCTATTCTGCCTACTACGTTATATTGTAGCTATTTTATGCATTACTACTCCCATAGTTCCATACTGCTCATCCCACTACACAGTCTGTGTGGGCTGCCAATACCCACCCTGAAGTTTCCACTTTGGCCCTCTGCCATTCTTTCTCAGAGCTTCCTCTATAGCCATTAGAGAGCGCTCAGACCACAAGCAAGAGCAGCTGAGAAGTTAAAGCCCCTGGTGGACAACTTTCAGCATAAGGAAGAAAGAGACAAGTGCTTCTGCCTGAGTCACTCAACGGAAGACATAGAAGAGACATTTTAGCTGGTTCCTCTGAAGGCCTCCAGTAGATGAGCCCCAATTATTCACAGAAATAAGTTTAAAAATACACACTTTCCTGGCTTTTCCTTCTCATCTTACTCTCCTGATTCCTGGAGTAACCTCTCAAATGGAAAACTAATCACTAAAAGAGACAAAAACTAATCACAGAAATAAGTAATAAAAAATGCCATATTTTCATTTTGATATTAGAAAATTATCTACAGGCAATATGCCAACAAGGCCAAAAACAAAGTCTCAAAAATTAAAATAAAAAAACCTACTGTGGATGCTGTACCCAACAACGGCCAATGGCCAATGACAAAAAAACCAGAGATCTGGATGAAGAAACAAGTGGTAATGGAACCTTAAAGACACCTTTAAATGGGACTATAGAGCAACAAAGAGTAATAGCATTCACTTCAGAAGGTTCCTGTAGGGATAAGCCTAAAACACATTTAAACGGGACTGTAAAATTAAGATAGCAAAATAAAATTTTATCTTACACTGTATCAAAGTAAAATAAAGGATTTCCCATAGAAAAGCTCTCTCCTTTCTATACTGTCCCTTTCCACCACCCTCCCAGTAGCAAGTAAACAGTTTCTCATTTATTCTTGTCAGACATGCTTATACAAGCATTGTTAACTATTTATTATCACTTACTCTCATCTTTACTATCCTAATTCTGCTTTAAGTACTAACACAAGATAGTCTCACAGTTTCACTACTGTATACCTATTCTGCAACATCTAGTATGCTTGCACAGGATATGCATACCTACAAACAGATAAAAAACAATCACCACATAAACTTGTGCCCAATGATTCAGAAGTGTATGTCCCTAAAAAGAGATGTCTTACCTAAAGAGAACAGGGTACGGATCATCCCTTTCTGGAGGTCCAGTTATTTGTGCCATCGTTGGGAAAGACTTAACAGGAGGTTGGATCATTGTATGAGGGGCAGTTTCCATTAAATGGAAAACTTCTTCTAGGAGGTTAATAAGCCTTTCTATTTCCCCTTCACTTATATTTGAGGATTCCAAAAGATCCATGTCCATAGAAGCTTCTACCTCGTTTTCATATTCTGGGTTTGTTCTCTCAAGTCCAGCATCTGTATCATGATCAGGTTCACTGTGGTTAGGTACAGACGAAGTCTTCTCTGCTAAATGGTCACCGAGTCTTTTAATCTCTGACAAGATTTCATAGAAATGGCATTTTTGAAGAATAGCTGAACCAGAAGTGACAACCCTCACAGTCTGATCTAAAAGTATAAGCTCCAGAAGTCTCTGATAGCCACTTTTTTCACTCTGCCTACTTCTTAAAAAAGCTTCCATTCCTTCTGTCATATTAATAACGCTGTCCAAAGCTTTAAAAGCATTTAACTTAAGGGAAGATGAGACATGATTAGCAAATAGGAGCTCAAACAACACATTGATCACTCCTGCTTGTAGCAGTCCCATTACTCCATGAGATCCACATTCTGCTAGTGAGGACACTAACTTGGTTCCAGCTTTGAGCTGTCGGACATTTAAAGCGATGGGCTGGCGAAAGGCTACTTGTAAATTCAAAGCCTGCATTGTCCAGTCCACCAACTGGCCAAGGGCATCTTGTTCTGCATTTTTCAACTGCAAATAGCTTAATCCTTTTATTATTAAACTTGGAATTTCTTCTAAAGCTGTTACCCACTTTGCACCTCTATCTTCCTGATACAAATCTAATAGTTCCGTTAACTTCACTGAGGCTTCTATTACCCCTGAATTTTCTTTATCTGGACCTTGGTCCTTCATTCTACTGATTTCAATTTCAAAAGTAGTTTTGTATGGACAGCTGAAGTATAAGAGTGGAACCAGCTCCCTGTCATATGGGTCGTACGTCATGGGAGGAACAGAAGCTAGGTCTTCAGCAGTGTATTCAACATCAAAGTTTGGGTACTTAAATGTTTCACGTTCCAAGTCAGCAATTCCATCTTCATCACTGGAAATCTGTTCATAGCCATCATCTCCTGAAAATTAGTTTAATAGTTAAGTATTACATAACTGGTATTTAATGCATAAATCTGGGTTGATCAAAAGCACAAAAAATTATAGGATGGCAAACATTAACAGGTAATGATTTGTTCAACAAAATATATTTCTGCCCCCACTCATATCAACAACTGCCAACATTTTATAACTTCTAGTAGAACAACTACGAACAAACTTCCTAAGCAAATTCTTCTATTTTATCCGTTCTCCTTCAAAACAATCTCTGTAACTTCCTTGCAGGAAGAAAATTAGAAATGCCTGAAAGTAACAAAAATACCTTTCTCAGGAGGGAAGAAGTCTGCCCTCTTCAGATTGTTATTAAGGTAAATTTAAAAAAACTGGTGGGCAAAGATTAGTAAAGTTAAATAAAAATACCATAAATACAAGGTTAAATCAAATATGTCAGGGAAAAAATTGCATGTTATTTTTATATTTCATACTTAATTTTTACTCATCTGCATTTACCTATAATGCAGTTTCCTAGGTCTGTGTTACTTTTTTTAGGGAAATCTGTTCATTTAAAATGTTCAACTTTACCAAAGCAAAGCTTTCTTACCATGACATATGTGCAGGGGTTTTTTTATGCCAAATAAAACAGAAGTAAAGACATAAAACTTGTTGGTTTAATTTTCTAACACTACCATTGCTGGCTGTGATAAAATGGAGATGAGCAATAATGGCCTAGGAAAGAAAGGGATCCTATTTGCCATTCCTGTGCCTAACCTTATCAATACATTCTTATCAAAAAAAAAAAGTTTATAGGGGTCTGATGCTGAGACAAGCCAGATGTCTCATATTAAAACATCAAATTGGGCCGGGGATTTAGCTCAGTGGTTTCGCCGCCTGCTGCACAAGCGCAAGGACCCAAGTTCGATCCCCGGTACCAAAAAAAAAACCATCAAATTAACCAGCTTCATTCACTCACCTCTGCCAAACTGTCCTGATTAAGAAAACTGGCTAGGGCCAGGGATTTAGCTCAGTGGTGCCTCCGCCTGCCTCGAAAGTGCAAGGTCCTGAGTTCGATCCCCGGTACCAAAAAAAAGAGTCAATTCAAATAACTCTCACTTTCTGCTTCCAAAGGAAAAATAAAATCTAATTAAAAGACTGCAACATACTATCACATAGCCTTGGGTAACTTGAGACTTTTCCTCCTAAATTTCTAAAAATAATATAGTATTAAAAAAAAATAATAGGGCTGGGGATTTAGCTCAATGGTTCTGGCACCTGCGTCGCAAGCTCAAGGTCCCAAGTTCGATCCCTGGTACCAAAAAAAAATAATAATAATAAGGCTGGGGATTTAGCTCAGTGGTTCCACCACCTGCCTCTCAAGAGCAAGGTCCTAAGTTCAATCAGCAGTACAAAAATAAATTAATAAATAAATAATAATAATATAGTATTTTGCTAGAATATCTGCCAGACATCTTTGGGAATTTCACCCACCTTAAAATCCAACTCCTTACTCTGAAAACAGCCATCAAATCCTGACCACCACTGGGCCAGGGATTTAGCTCAGTGGTGCCGACACCTGCCTTGCAAGCGCAAGGTCCCAAGTTTGATACCAAAAAAAAAAATTCCAACCACCATGTGTTATTACAGAGCCCTGTTTACCTAGCCAAGGCTGATGGAATCAAAGAGCAACTCAAATCATGGCAAGCCAAACAGAAACTCTCTCCCAGGAAATAGGAATGGGACTGCAATACAGTCAGGCAGTTTGCTCTTCTTAAACAGGAAAATAAAGCTGTGGAGCAAATAAACAACAGTTGACAGAGAATAAAGTAGATGCATGAAAATTCAATACAAATCTCATTTGTACTCATGTCCTGGGGCCTAGCTAGACAACCCTTGGGTTTTTTGGGGGGATTTTTTGGTACCGGGGATCGAACTTAGGACCTTGTGCTTTCCAGCCAGGCGCAGCACCATTGAGCTAAATTCCCAGCCACCCTTGGGTTTCTTATAATCCCATTTATCTTTGCTATAAATTCCTTTGCACTGCTCAAAGTGAAATCTAGTTAGTTTTTAGTACATAAAATCAAAAGACCTAATATAACCCACCTTCACCTTCTTCATCCTCTTCACCTTCTTCTTCTTCTTCATCTTCCTCTTCCTCTTCAGGGATACTGTCTACTGTATGGCGGTCATCCTCATCCTCATCCTCTTCTTCCTCTACGTCCACATCATCTTCATCATCTTCTCCTTCTTCTTGTTGTTCTTCTTCTACTTCTCCTTCATCAGAATACTGACCTTCCTGGGGAACAGAATTCCGGTCAGGAGAAATGGGCTCAAAGTAATCTTCTCTATGGGGAACATCCTCCTCCTTGTCACCAGACACTGAAAAAAACGGTATTTAAGGCACAGATTACTTTAATGGCTCAAATAACACACGGCAGCAGGACTGGATATTGCAACTACGTAATGGCATTTTGGGTGATCTAGTTGGTAAATAACCTTTTTTTAAAATGTCAGAATTATGTGCTTTTAAAAGACATTAAAAGCACACATTATAGAGCTGGAGGTTTAGCTCAGTGGCACCAGCTCCTGCCTGGCAAGCACGAGGTCCTGAGGTTGACGCCCGGTTCCGCAAGAAAAAAAAAAGCAAGCAAGCACACATTATAGTATTTTATGTTCTAGGAACAGAGGTATTCCTTTTCTTTTTTATCTATTAAATAACTATACAAGCCCAACATGGTGGCACATGCCTGTAATCCTAGCACTTGGGAGGAGCCTGAGGCAGGAGAATTGCCACAAATTCAAGGTCAGCCTGGGCTACATAGTAAGACACTGTCTCAAAAAGAATTTAAGTAACAACTATATAGCTTTTTACCTCTTCCACCATATGCTTATTTTTAACTGGTACTCACCTGCACATACCATTACAGAATATCGATACTATTTTCAAAGCGATATTGGTACTGGTTCAAGTGAATTAACTTGATCTTTTTTTTTTTTGTTACCGGGGATTGAACTCGGGTCCTTGCACTTGCACAGCAGGTGGCAAAACCACTAAGCTAAATCCCCAGCCCAACTTGATCTATTTTTAACAAGTTCATTTGTCAACAGAAAAACACAAAGAAATACTGGACAAGATGAAGCATTTATCAAGATTTGACTACCAGCATCTAGTTTCCTTTCCTTAATTAAAAAGCACTAACTAACCCTGACTTTACTCATACCTGGCAAAGGCATAGGCTCATCTTCATCGTCATCAGGTGGAGGGGGTCCAGGAGGAGTTCTCGGTCCTCTTGGCTGCGGTCTTGGAGGGCTTCCATTAAACTGATCTTCTTTCTCACCATCAGCTAGTTTTATTAGAGACAGAAAAAACTCTCAAATTATTAAATATAATACAATGAATGCATGAAAAATGCTTTTCATAATTTAAATTTTCTATCTTCAGAATTTATGAATAAATACAAGCTTTTATTTCCTGGAGTCTGAACAGAAATTCTGCTAATTAATCTATACATTTGTAGAATTTTTACTTCCCATGCCAAGATACAATGCATACATTCTTAGACATAATCCCAGAGAAACTAGAATTTATTTTCATACAGGAAAAGGTACATAAAATAATCAGCCTCATTTGTAATAGCTGTATTTTATTTTATTTATTGGGGGGGGTACCAGGGATCGAACTCGGGACCTTCCACTTGCGAGGCAGGCGTCGGAACCACTGAGCTAAATCCTCGGACCTTAATAGCTGTATTTTAAATAGCCAAAACTTGGAAACTACTCAATTGTCCTTGAACAGGGGAACAGTTAAAAGTGTGGACTGAGTTGGGGGACGTGGATCAGTGTGATTAGTATGCATAATGCCCTGAACTCAATCCCTAAAACAGGGCGGGGTGGGGGTAGGGAGACAAGACACACGACTGTGGTACATCCATAGTACAGAATACTGCTCAGCAATTTTTAAAAAAGAACTAATGATATACTGAACAAAGCAGATGAATCATAAGGAAATTATATTAAATGAAAAAAGTTAATCTTGGGTCTGTAGGAGTAGTTCAATGCTAGAGCACATGTGTAGCATGAACAAGGGCTTAGGTTAATCTCAAGCACCATTTAATATAATGATTTTTTTTTTTTTTTTGGTACCGGGGATCGAACTTGGGCCCTTGCACTTGCAAGGCAGGGGGCGAAACTACTGAGCTAAATCCCCAGCCCAATCTCAAGCACCATTTAAAAAATTTAATCTCCCGAATGGATAAAGAAAATGTGGTTTTTTTATAAAATGGAGTACTACTCAGCCATAAAAAATGACAAATTAGAGACATTTATAGCTAAGTGGATGCACATTGAGGCAATACTCTTAAGTGAAATAAATAGGACACACATGTGTAAATACCGAATAGTTTCTCTGGTGTGAGAAACTGAAAGTATAAATAAGGACTAAATGTATAATAGGTAATGTGAAATAGGAAGAAAAGGGGCAAAGGGGAAGGAAGTGAGAGGGCTAGGGGAAAGGATAGAAGGGAATGGGATTAATAGGAGAAAATGGAAAAATAGGTACAAAATCTTTGTAAATAGGGAGGAATGGAGGGGTTGAAGGGAGGACTGGGCAAGGGTGAAAAATAAGAACCAAGAGAGATTATGTAAAGGTGCAAATTTCCAATGAGGAATGTCATTATATTGTATACCTAAAATGTACCAATGATTAGAATGAATAATCGATAATGTAAAATAGGAAGAAAAGGTCCAAAGGGGTAGGGGTAGTGGAAGGGGCAGGGGAAAGGAAAGAAAGGAAAGGAAAAATGATGAGAAATGGAAAAAATGGAAATAAAGTCTTTGTAAATAAGGAAGGATGGAGGGCGTGAAGGGAGGGCTAGGAATGGGGAAAAAATAAGAACCAAGATGCATTATGTAAAGGTACAATTCCCAATGAGAAATGTAATTGTGTTGTATACCCACAATGTACCAATAAAATAATTTAATTAAAAAATTTAAAATTTTAAAAAAATAAAATAAAATAAAAAATAAAAATTTAATCTCCAGGCCAGGGATTTAGCTCAGTGGTTCCAGCTCCTGCCTTGCAAGTGTAAGGTCCCAAGTTCGATCCCCAGTACCAAAAAAAAAAAAAATTAATCTCCAAGAAGTACTACATGATTCCATTTATGGAACATTTCTGAAATAATATAAGAAAATTAAAACAACATTCAGATTCTACCTTGCTCCAGAAAGAATGGCTATCATCAAGCAATCAAATAGTAGACCCTTAATTTACGAACTCAATATGTTCCCAAGGGCTGGTTGTAACTCAAGTTGGTCAATTGAAGGCTCAGGCTCCTCTACGCAGCCTTCAATGTCTCTCTCCTGTGTACAGGCAGATCTCAGTGTCCTTAGAGAGACACTGGCCCAGGATTTCTCAATTAATCCCACACAGGAAAGGATACTGTAATGTTCCTTCCAGAAGTTTTTAAGGGTTAAATCTGTATCTGAGAACACCTAGAAGCATAACTGGCTGGCATTCAGGTCATAACTCAAAACTCTGGTCGTAAGCTAAAACTAAAATTCTGGTTGTAACCCAAATCGTTCATGTCAGGCCAGTGGTAACTTGAGGGTCCACTGTTGTAATAACAAATGTGGAAGAGACTGTAGGGAAAAAGGAATCCTTCTACACTGTTTGTGGGAAACCAGTACAGAGAGTCCTCAAAAATTTCAAATAGGGCCAGGGATGTAGCTCAGCGGCACTGCACCTGCCTGGCAAGCACAAAGTTCTGAGTTCAATCTCTGTTACTGAAAAAAAAAAAAGATAAATGTAGAAAATGGATGCACCTTGAGCCCTTGTTAAATGAAGTAAATCAGACAAACAAGCTTAAATATTACCTGGTTTGTCTTATATGAGAGATTCAAAGTATAAATAAACAGCAAAATAAAAGATAGCTAATAGGCCGGGGATTTAGCTCAGTGTTCTGCCGCCTGCCTCACAAAACAAGGACCTGAGTTCGATCCCCGGTAACAAAAAAAAAGATAGCTAATAAGGAAGTAGGGAGATAGATCTTTCTCAACGGGGAAAGGGATCAAGAGATGGGGGGGAAGAGGAAGAAAAGGAATTGGGATGTGTTATACACATGTACTAACTCCCTACAAGGAATGTTAATATTATGTACTAGACACATGACTTAAAGACTTAGACAAATGACTTAAAGACTTAAACTGCATTAAATTTAACAAAGTAAATTCCTGCTGGGCATGGTGGCTCATGCCTGTAACCCCAGAACTTGGGAGGCTGAGACAGGAAGATTGCCAAAGTTCAAGGTCACTCTGAACTACATAGAGAGATCATATCTTAAAAAAAAAAAAACTCCTATTGAAAAGAATGGAATAATGACAGATATCAAGTCTTACATAAATTTCTAAAGATAGACAAGTTCTTTGAATTAGCTTTCCTTACCGTGAAAAACATAAGTTTGATAGGCAAAAGCAAATTTAAAATTCTCACCATGTTTTGGATTCCTTTTCAAACTCGGCTGTGGCTGGGGTGGTGGTGGGGGTGGAGGCGGGGGTGGTGGGGAGTCTCTGTCATGACTTATCACTCTGTCCACTGACCCATATATCGCCAGTGTCAGACAGTTGTACCAGCCTCTTAGCACCAGACCGTCAGTATTGACCTAATTTTTAGGAGAAAATAATCTTTCAAATGAATGTTTCTAACATGCAAGATACAAATTGAAATCAAATTAGTTTATTTTTTGTTTTCGGTACTGGAGATCAAACTCAAGACCTTGCACTTGCAAACCAGGTGTGTTGCCACTGAGCTACATCCCAGCCCAGTTTATGTTTTATCTAGTCTTTAAAAAGTATGCTAAAGGGAGCCGGGGATGTAGCTCAGTGGTTTTGCCGCCTGCTGCACAAGCACAAAGACCCAAGTTTGATCCCTGGTACCAAAAAAAAAAAAAAAAAAGTATGCTAAAGGGCCAGGGATTTAGCTCAGTGGCACCGCACCTGCCTGGCAAGCTCAAGGTCCTGAGTTTGATCCCTGGTGCCCAAATAAACAAAAGTATGCTGAAGCCATGCAAGGGGGCACATGCCAGTGATCCCAGCACTCAACAGGCTGAGGCAGGAGGATCACAGCAAGTGTGAACCCAGTCTGGGCTACACAATGAGTTCAAGACCAGCCTGAACTACATAGCAAGACCTTGTCTCAAAAAACAAAAAAAAAGAGCCCACTGTGCAGAAAGGAACAAAGATAAAAATGAAAGTAGATTTCTTGACTGATAACCATGGAGTAACAGCTTTAAAAGTCTAGGGGAAAGCCAGGGATGTGGCTCAGTGGTACCACACCTGCCTGGTAAGCACAAGGTCCTGAGTTCAATCCCAGGTACCAAAGGGAGAAAAAATGAAGTCTAGGGGAGGAAAAAAATCATGCCAAAAAAAAAAAGATAAAGTCCATGAAATCTTGTAGCATTGTTCTTACATACTCAAAACATGCATGGAGGTAATTTTACATACCCACATTGCACTTTTAAAAAGTGTGGCTACTCAGAAGCATTAAACAAATTGCTTTTGTAAAGAAACTTTCTTCTAAAAAAATGCAAAACAGAGCCAGGTGTGGTGGCACATGCCTGTAATCCCAGGACTCAGGATGCTGAGGCAGGAGGATCACTGTGAGTGAGGTCAGCCTGAACTACATAGTGAGACTCTGTCTCAAAAAAAAAAAACCTAAATAAATAAAGATGCAAAACTTCACCAATGTCATTAACCTTCAATATTTCCTCATAAAAATAACAACTGTCTTTCAGAATTCATCTACATTAATTGCTGGATCCTCACAGCAATTATGAGAGGTAGTCAGAGCAAACATTAAATTATTATTTCCTTTTCACAAAAGAAAACCTGAGAATGTATCTGAAGAACCTGCACTAGAAACCAAAACCCCTAACTTCTGAATTCTCTCCACTGCACTTCACTGGGTAAAGACAAAGCAATAAGTCATTGAAGCCTCTTGTAAAAGCAAAATACATAAGTAAAACAAAACAAAAAAGTTATTCTCTTCACTAGACTGTACAGTTAAAAAAGAAAGGCGGCTCAGAAGAAAAGTTCAAAGACCACACACAAGGATGACAGAAATTTGACTGGAAGGGAGATACACAGACACAGAAGATAATGTTTAGTCTAAAGAGGATGCTGGCTGGGTGTGGTGGTACATTACATGCCTGTGATCCCAGCACTCGTGAGGCTGAGGCAGGAGGACTGCCTTAAATTTGAGGCCAGCCTGGACAAGAAGAAAAGGGAGAGGGAGGGAGAGGGAGGGAGAGGGAGAGAGAGGCAGGCAGAAAGGGAAGGGGAGGGGAGGGGAGGGGAGGGGAGGGAAGGGAAGGGAGGAAGGAAGGAAGGGGCGAGAGAGTACGAGCAAAGAATCAAACACACATGGCTCCCAAAATCAAGCAGGAAACTGAGGAGTCCCATACTAGACCACAATTATTTTTGCATTTTAGATCTGCCATTAGATGCTTCTAGAATGGTATTTGATAAAGAAATAAGGTATACTCCTGATATGAAAGAAATATGAACAGTGTAATTTTTTTAGAAATCTTAATAAAGGCACAGTTGGTTTCTCATAATCACTCGCCTCTATCTTCCACACTTGTCCAACTAAATGAAAGAACCAAAGGCACAAATACTGGCTTCTTCCAGAATCAAATATAAAACGGGAAGAAAAATTCTTATACTTCAGGTAGAGAATGACACTATAATGTTCATTTACAAATTGCATCTGAATGCAAGAGACATGCACACAAGAAATGACAACGTACAGTACTAGAGCCAAATTCTGCCATCACTGGTTTATTTGGATCAAAAACTTTGAATGAAAGTAAGAATAAATAGTAGTGATAAGGGGAAAACTAGCTTCCATGATTACCTTTGAGTTGGGTCTAAAGATGATAGATGTATTCTCATCATATTCCAGGCTGCCAAAAGAGTAGGAATAAACATACAAGCTCAAACACTGAAAATCACAGATCACAAAGAAGCCTTTCTAAATTCAAATACTTCAATATAATCAAACACTGGATTTTTGTTTCAATTTAAAAAACCACAAAGTCTGGGTTAAATTTACTGTCCCCCCAACACTATCAATAAAAATATAAATCAAGATCCCAAAGATTCTGATTTAATTGATCCAAGGCAAGTACAGACATCAGTATTTTTGTAATTCTACTGTAAAGCCTAAAGTACAGAACCTCTACATTATAATCTTACAAAAATGTATATTAGGACCAAAATTTAAGAAAAACACTCTAGGACTGGGAGTTTGGCTCAGCGGTACAGCATTGGCTTAACATATGCAAGGCCTGGGGTTCATTCTCCAGCTACAGCAAAAAAAAGTAAAAGAAAAATAAAAGCATTCTGTTTTTATCGAGATTTTGACATCAATACAACCAGTTTTAATAAATCTAACATGTATCAAATAATATAAAAAAGAGCTATCTATTGACAAGTCTCATTTCACAAAATGTGACCATGAATTCTCAAATTGTGCAGTAGTGTGATGTAAAAGACACACCGAAAATATTAGTTCTCATTGTGTTTATGTAATTTTTCTTTTTGCTATGTAGTTCTAACTGGCTTTGAACTCACTATGTAGTCCAGGCTGGCCTTGAACTCACAGCAATCCTCCTGCCTCAGCCTCCTAAGTGCTGAGATTACAAGCATGCACCACCACACCTGGCCTGTTTATGTAATTTTTTTAAGAATCAAAAAGCAATCTTTTCCAAATTATGTTATTAGCAAATCATGTGATGGTATCATGTGTACAAGTATGCACAATTAAAAAACAAAAGATAGCTAATGTTTCACGCAGTTAAATTTTTATTTTGTGAATAAACTCAACATCCTCTTAGGAGTTTCATACTAATTTCATATTGCCAACTAATAAAACTGAACCCTGCATCCTTGGGTCTACTAGTAGATACATCCTTTTCTTGTCTAAAAATAAAAAGGTTTTGCCTACTAACTCATGAGTTACTGCCAAAATTACCTAGCAGGTACATACCTTCCCAACCTATCGAAAACCGGGGCACTTGGTTTGCTTACATTGTTGAAGAATAAGTCTAACTGAAATGTGTGCGGAGATGTCTCCCTGGGAATGAAACAAGGTAAAAATTTCAGCCTTTGAAACAATTAACACAACACAGTAAGTACCAAGTTAAGGCAATTCTAAGATTTGGTCATAACAGTCCTAAAATTTACATAGCAAAAATATGCAGTCACCTGGTATTTAATGAAATCATATCCAATTCTCAGACAGCCAACTGTTCATTTTAAGTATTATTAAGAATGAAATTTGTTGGGCTGGGGATTTAGCTCAGTGGTTCCGGCACCTGCCTTGCAAGCGCAAGTTCCCAAGTTCAATCCCCAGTACGAACATAAAAAAACAAAAAAGAATAAAATTTTTTAAAATAATAAAATAATTTTAATCATCTTTCATCTGCTACTTGGTATTTACATTAAACATTTTAAAGGCAAATGCTGTTGTAATTATTTAATTGTATAATTATATCACCCTTCCATTCATTAACAAAAAGACTTATAAATAAACTTCAAGTTGAACATTATAATTACAATTTCACTTCAACTTAGTCCACATTAATATAAGACCATAATAACTATAGCAATAGAGCTCTGAATTGTAACTTAAAGCATAAATCTGTTAGCTCAGCTGTTGGGACATTCGGTGCTAAAGAGTCCACTAAAGACAACGGATTCCACTTAGATCTGTTTTCTCCTCCGGCTCCCTCCAGGGAGACGCACCAGGCAGATTTTCTAACTTGCCTACCCAGTAGGCTCATGTACAGGCCCAGGCAAAGAACACACAGCCACACCTTATGACATTTAGGGAGTAAGACAGAGATTCTACTGGATTCACAGAAGACGGCCTCTGAAAGAAGGCTCCTGACAGTCATTTTCTGAGAAGGGGAAACAGCAGACACTGAAAAGCACAGCTAGTTATAATTTATCTAAATATTTGGGGGTGCTGGTAATTATATAGGTAAGATTAAAGCCTATTTAATTTATATTACACTGAAATTTTACTTAATATAAAAAGATGCTAGCTATATCATAGCACCTTGAGCTTAAATTCCTTCAGCTCACCTAAAATCTTGATTTGAAGCACTATGAATTTTGTTGATCATTTACATAACCATGCATATGGTAGAAAGTAAAATGTCCAGAGTACTATCAAAGAGATTCCTTCATGCACTTCTGGTAGAACTAAAACAGGTTCAATCGCTCTGAAAGGCAACATAGTGACAAAACTCAGGAGACCGAGAAAATATTCCTATCATTTGATCCGCTTTTTCCTGGGCAGTCTTTCTATGAAAACATGGATAATATGTAAATAAAGCATATTTCAAGAGTACTTTTTGTTTGTTTTGCAGCTAGGGATCAAACCTAGGATCTAGCGCAACGATGCTACTATTGAGTTACAACCCAAGAATATATTAATCACAGTCACTTGTGATTTCAAAACTAAAAATCATCGAATGGCCCCCACATAAGGAATGTCAAATGAATTACAGCAGTCATTCATTCATTCATTAGACCATGCATCTATTAGAAATCACATATTCTAGCAATATTTAACACTGAATGTACTTCTCACATAACATTAAAGAATACACAAAGTAGTACATATATAGCGGGGTCAGAATAGCAGCACACATCTACTTTACCCAAATTCAACCATGCACACCAGCAATTCCAATCTCTTCTTCTTGCCTTTCCTCTTCATGCTATATCCTGGCCTCCAATGTGTCCAGAAACAAAACGGGTTGAAATGCAAGTTCTTTACTTTGGAGCCCTCAAAGGCTGAGGTCTTGATCACTGAAAAGTGATTTAAAGAACCGGGGACTAGGGATTTAGCTCAGTGGTGCCTCCCTTGCCTTGCAAGCCCAAGGTCCTGAGTTTGATCCCTGGTACCAGGAAAAAAAGTGATTTAAAGAACTGAAAGTTGAGCCAGGTATTGTGGCACATCCCTGTAATCCAAGCACTCAGGAGGCTGAGGCAGGAAGAAAGTTCAAGGCCAGCCTGGACAACTTAGCAAGATCTTGACTCAAAACAAAATAATGAAAAGGGCTGGGATGTAGGGATGTGGCTCAATGTACCCTGGTACCCAGTACCACACACACAAAAAAGAACCAATGGTCATTTGATTGCATTGGACTTTTATTTTACAACTTACTGGCTCTACATAAACACACATATATATATACACAAACATATTAATGGTACAGATGGCGCACATGAATCCACTCACTAAAATAGGGGGTTTTTTTGGTGACAGGGATCGAACTCGGGACTTTGCACTTGCAAGGCAGGCAGCAGAACCACTCAGCTAAATCCCCAGGCCTAAAATAGGTTTTCTTGTTGTGAGGAAAAGTTTATTCCTGTGAACAAGGACTAAAATTAGGGAGATTCTAGCAGCTAGCAGGGAACAAAAACAGTATTTGTATAAATTTTGGGGAAGGCCTGATAATAATATGCCAAATGCTATTAGGATTCTCTCAGGATGGAGAGATTATAGGAATTTTAATTTTACCTATGTACTTCTGGATTTTATTTATTTTGTTGTAGTTGTTGTTTTGAGACAGGGTCTCACTTATGCATTCAGGCTGGCCTTCAAGCAACCCTCCTGCCTCAGCTCCCTAGAGCTGGGATGATAGGCATGTACCATCATGCCCAGCTTCAACCAACAAAGTAGAAGGGGGGGCTCCTTCTTCCTTGCAACTCTTTTGTTTGTTTGTTTTTCATACCGCGGATTGAACTCAGGACCTTGTGCTTGTGAGAGACAGGCAGTGGCACCACTAAGCTAAATCCCCGGCCCTTGATTTTCCTTGCATCTTTATTAGGTTTTATTTCAAACTAATTCTATTTTCAAGAAAAAGGTTAAAAACACTTCATTTATTTGATTATGCCATCCCAGAATATTCTGGAAAATATAAACCTATTTTCACTAACTTTTTTTTTTTAAGAGGATGAATAAAGAAAAGCCTTACCTACTATTTAGGTTAATACTTCCTCCTTTCAAGTTATGATGATACATGCACTATATAGAAACCTTAGGAGTTAATTACAATGTACCATAACCATAACCCAATGAAGTTTCGGGGTTTTAAAACTTGCAAAGTAGTACCTTAAATTTTTGCATTTAACAGTGTTTCAGGGGCTTGGAAAGTAGTTCAATAGTAGAGCATCTGCCTAGCATGCATGAGGCCCTGAGTTTGATCCCCAGCACCAAAAAAAAGTTCCTAAGACAGTCATAAGTCAAAAAGCTTTTGGGCCGGGGATTTAGCTCAGTGGTTTCGCTGCCTGCTGTGCAAGCACAAGAACCAGAGTTCGATCCCCGGTACTAAAAAAAAAAAAAAAGCTTTTACGAAAAGAGTTAACTTACCCATATGCTCTATTGTCAGGCAGGCTGCTATGGGCTCTTACTCCTGGGGGTATGACTCGGACTTCATTGATATAAACCACACATGGGAAACGAACCACATCTATATGAGAACTTTGCTTTAAAAAAAGAGCGGGGGAGAGACATACTGTGAGCAAAACACTGCTTCTCAATTCAAATCTTTTAATTTTTTTCCCTCAAAATGTCACACATAAACTTAAATTCCATATGATTAAATATATTTTATTATTTACAGTATATATAAATCTTTTATAAAAAACAGTTGCTGTAAAAGAAAAAAATACAGCTGCTGATACAATACACCTTATTAAGTCTCTCAATTAGTATAACATTTTCTGGAGTGCATTTATCTCTCTTATGATGTTTTGCCTAAATCAATACAAACCAACAACCCCTTATCAGTAACCTCTGGAGCCAGCTGTCCTTCAAAATTCTGAGGGTTCTTGGAGACAGGGTCTTGCTATGCAGCTCAGGCTGGCCTGGAACTCACTGTTCAGTCCAGGCTAGCCTCCAACTTGTGGCACTACTCCTACCTCAGTTTCCCGACTTCTGGGATTACAGGCATGTTGCCACCATGCCTGGACAAAACCCTGAGGTTTTGAATTTTTACAAAGGTAATAATACTATATGATATAAATACTGCATATTTCTCTTTTCTGTTTTTCCTGGTACCAGGGATCAAACTCAGGACCTTGCACTTGCAAGGCAGGCACCATGCCACTGAGCTAAATCCCCGGCCCCTTTGTTTTTGTTTATTTGTTTTTAATACTGCATATTTCTTAAGGCCACTACCTTATAACCAGACATTAATATTTCTGCAGCCATACAAACATTCACACTGTATAAAGACTATAACTAAAAGCCAGACACAGTGGCGCACATCTGTAATCCTAGCATTCTGAGAAGCAGGGACAAAAAGCACTGACAAGTTCGAACCTCCCCTGGGCGACCTAGGAACTAAGTGGGGCCCTGTCTTAAAATTTTTAAAAATTCATTTTAAAAGAGGGGCTAGGATGTACCTCAATATAGAGACGTAGGTTCATTCCCAGTACCCCTCCAAAGTGTATTATTAGCATCATATCAGTTCAAATCAGACTACACAGCCAAATAAACTCAGGGAAGATTTTTCTGCCATTTTTCATTTTTTGAATTACAAATAAGAGACTGCAGATCTGTATTTAGATTAGCTTACTTTGCTAAACTTTACATACCAACTCACATCAAGAAATCAGAGAAATCACTTAAGATACTGAATAGCTGAGGTATCCTTCCCACCAAATTTTTTTTTTTAAATCCACAAACTAAGATTCTACCATAAAAAAAGAATTGGGGCCAGGGATTTAGCTCAGTGGTTCCGGCACCTGCCTCGAAAGCATGAGGTCCCAAGTTCAATCCCCAGTACCAAAAAAATAAAATAAAATAAAATAAAATAAATGGGTGATATAAGTTATATTCAGTACATACTTATCTCTATGAAACATCTGACACAGAATAAGACAAATGTAGCTCTCATGGTCAGTAATAAAAAAATTTTTCACATTATTTTTGGACTATTTTATATCAACGTTTCCTAGGAGTTCAGTCAACTATCATTTCATGTGGTGGTCAAAATTCACCATGGGAGAATGTATCACATTCTTTACATATATAGAAAGGATGAATCTCTCAAGCTGCAAAGAATTATCATCCATATCGACAGAGCAAAAGAACAATACATTAGTATTCCTGATATCCCAAAATGTGATGGAGGATGACTTTGTAATTTTGCACATTTAGGAGGTTTGTGTGTGTGTGCATGCGTGCGTGTGTGTGTGTGTGTGTGTGTTACTAGGGATTGGATCCACAGCCAAGCTACATCCCAGGGCCTTTTATTGCTTCGTTTTGCTTTTTGTAGTACTGAGCACTGAACCTAGGGTCTTCATACTGACCTATATCCTTAACCTTTTTCTAAAATTTTGAGACAGGATTGCAATAAATTACTAAATTTCCCAAGCTAGGCTTGAACTTCCAATCTTCCTCCCTCAGCCTCCTACAATGCTAGCTTACAGGCATGTGGCAACATACATGCCTGACTCCCAGCCTTTTTTGTTATTTTCTTTTAATTTGAGACACTCTTAGTAAATTGCCAAAGCTACAAACCTGTAATCCTCCTGCTTCAGCCTCCTGAGTAGTTAAGATTACAGGTATCCACCACCTTGCCCTATTTTTAACATGGAGATTAATTATATAGGTATAAATATCTGAAAATGATTTTCACTGTTCAAATGTACTTTGCGGACTGGGGGGGGGGGGCAGCTCAATGGTAGAAGACATGCTTAGCATGCACCAAACTCTGGGTTCAAGAAATTGCAACCTCTGTATTGATAAAAATACATGTATTGCCAAAAAAAACTACAACCTTAACATCGCAAAATTAATTAATTCACATTAAGCCTTTCATTGACATAAAACACAATAAATGCAAAGTGAGTCTGACAGTTAGTTATGTTCCAGTATCAATTTCTTTCTCTTCTAGAGATATTTCAACTGGGTACAAGTCAGCTAAAGACTATTTCCTGGGCTCCCCAGAAGTACATGCAAATGCATCCTTCCTAAATTCTGATCAATGAGATGTGAAGGGAAATGCAGGCAAGTCTGGGTCATGTCTTTAGAGGGAAGGTTCTGACTTCCAGACTCTCCTTCCACTTCTTCCAATAGTCTACTGTCTTTCTAGAACACAAACATTAGGATGCACTATTACAGACAGTGCAGGCAATACAGGGTCCCCAACATTGTAGAAGAGTCAGATTAGCCTCAAATTATTTCCATCCAGATTACTGAAAGAGAAAATCCTATATATGTAAAGCTATCATTATGCAGACTCTTGTTAGCAGCTGATCTTGTATTCTAATAACAAAGATACCTTAGGTATTCAATAAATGTCACAGTAGGTATATAAAAGAAACATTCTGTCTCATGCTTTGGTGCCACACTTCCTCACCCTCCTCCCCTTTTTTTTGGTTTTTCAAGGCAGGGTCTTGCTATGTATGTAGTTTAGGCTGGCCTTTAAACCCTGGACTCACTGTGCAGCCTAGGTTGGCCTCAAACTTATGACAATCTTCCTCCCTCAGCCTCCCAGTACTGGGATTTTAGGTGTGTGCCACTATGCCCAGCTTTATACTCCCTCCTAATAACAAACTCCTTTATTTACTCTACTAAGAATTCCATGGGCCGGGGATTTAGCTCAGTGGTTTCGCCACCTGCTTCGCAAGCGCAAGGACCCAAGTTTGATCCCCGGTACCAAAAAAAAAAAAAAAAAGAATTCCTTGACTTACATAGTTACTGTTAAGGTTTATACTGTATTTAGATGTCCCCCCACAGCCTCATGCACTCAGAGCCAGGGCTTTTGAAAGATGACTGAATCGTGGGGGTATATAGCTAAATGTGATGTTGGGAGGTGGGTTTTGCTGGAAGAGGCGGGCCAGTAGGGTGTGACCTAGAAAAGTATATCTCCCTCCTGGCTCCTCCTCCTCTCTCTGCTTCCTGGCAACCATGAGTCGCTTTTCTCCACCCAGGCTCTTCTACTATGATGACGACCACACAAGCACAAACTTCTAAAACATGAACCAAAATAAACTTCGTTTCCTTTAAGTTGTAGCTTCAGGTATTGTGACCCAGTAAAAGAATGTAACTAAGATTTTGGTACCAGTCCATAATTTCAGTACTCGGGAGGCTAAGGCAGGAGGATCACAGGAAGTATGAGGCCAGCCTGGGATACATAGTGAGTTCAAGGCCAGCCTGAACAACACAGGGAGACCTTGTTGCTGTGATTACCTAATCACATGTTTCAGAAGCCTCTGCAACTAGTTTGTAGGAGTTCCGAAAGGTTTAGAGATATCAGCTGCAAGAAACTCTAGAATCTGGAAGCCAAGCTTGATGGCAGATTCTGGTCAGAGCTCAGAAGACCAGAACGCTGATAGAAATACAGGTAAGAACCAGTTCAGGAGGTTTTAGTTGGGAACAGGGACTCAACTGGCAGCTAGACTCAAGACCATGTGTGTTATGTGCTGGCAGAAAATTTGTCTACACTTTTGCTCATCCATTAAGGCTGGTGAACTAATTAATCTCACAAAGGAAATGCCAAGGCAGCCCAAGGTTAGGCTGTGGCATGGGTACTAGTGGGAGCTTACAGCCAGGTCTACATTGAGAATCAAATGCAAAGAGCAGAGCTAAGTAATTTTAAATTCTGTTTTGCTTGAAAGGAAGAGCCTATAAAATTCTGGCAGCAGAGAGCTGGGTCACTAAAAAGATTACGATTAAAAAGCCAAGTACTGAGCCGGGGATTTAGCTCAGTGGTTCCGTCACCTGCCTTGCAAGCACAAGGACCCAAGTTTGATCCCCAGTACCAAAAAAAAAAAAAGACAAAAAGCCAAGTACTTTACAACAGGACAATAGGAAAGATGCCTCACAGGCACTTCAGAAATCAGCAAAACCCCACCTTCACAAGCTATAAGGCTTAAAAGTGAAAGACTTTGCTGAGAAGAAAGCCCTGGGGAATTAACTAGGAAAGTTTCCCAGAACACAGCCATCCAGGCACTTACAGGCCTCTGCAGCCACAATTAAAGGGGGCCAGGCTACTGCTCACTCCAGTGGCAGATGGCATCCCCCATGTAGTGCTGGTTTTACAGCCAGGCAGAATACAAGAGGTATGGGAGGTCAGGGAGGCTTCCAGCAAGATTTCAAAAGAATGCCTGGGAAGCTAGGCAGTGTATTCATGAGAGGACAGTGAATATGAAGTTGAAAATGCAATGGAGACCTGAAGAGTTTGGAGAAAACAGGAATGTAGAATTTCTGCTAAGGAAGGCCAAAGGCAGTGAGAAGAGCCTGCCCAATGGTGGCCATGGTGACTGCGGGAGGCACTGCCAGAGGGGCAAGGCCACCCAAGCCATTTGGAGTTTGTAGGGTCGGCTTTAGCTCAAGAGGTTACTTCCTCACGCCGGACTTTCCATTTGGAGTTTGCAACTAGTGGCAACTTGCCCTAGGTGCTAGACACTGGACATGAAGCTACAGGATTTAATGTTTGCTCTGCTGGGTTTTGGTCTTATTTGGTCCTATTCATTTCCTATTCTCTTGTTCCTCCCTTTTGGAATGGGAATGTTTATCCTGTGCCACTATATGTTGGAAGTGTTTAACTTTCTTTTGATATTTACAGGAGCTCACAACTAGGAGCTTTCTCTGAGTCTCAGAGGAAATTTTGGGCTTGGATTTTTTTCAGCAATGCTAGAATTGTTAGGACTTTCACTATTCTTAGAATGGACTAAAAGCATTTTGCATAAAGAGATGCAAATGAGCCTTTGGGGGATCAGAGGCAAAATGTTAGGGTTCATATCCCTCCCCCCAAAAAAGTGTCATGCGCTTATAGACAGAGCTTTTTTTTTTTTTTCCATACGGGGGGTCAAACTCAGGACCTTGTGCTTTTGAGGCAGACGCACGGCCACTGAGCTACATCCCCAGCCCAGCAGAGCTCTTTTTTTGGTACTGGGGGTTGAACTCAGGACCTTGCACTTGTGAGGCAAGCAACGGAACCACTGAACTAAATCCCTGGCTCACAGCAGAGCTTTTTTGAAAGGTAACTGAACCATGAAGGCTTTATACCTAAATGCGATGTTGGGAGGTGGAGTCTGGTTGGAAGAGGCAGGTTACTGGGGATGTGAACTGGAAGGGCATACTGTATCTCCTTCCCTGGTTCCTTCCTTCTCTCTCTGCTTCCTGGCTGCCATGACAAGAGCAGTTTTCCTCCCACCAGGCTCTTTTGCCCTTCCACCATGTAGCTGACCATTAAAGGACTAAAATTTCTAAAATAAATCTCTCCGCCTTTAAATTACAGGTATTAAGTATTTTGTCCCAGCAAAGAGGAAAGTGACTAAGAAGTTATGAATGCTCATTAATGTGTACAAAGAAAGCTTAGAATAAATGTTTATCAACTCTATCCTCCTCCACCCTATCCCCTACTAATGAATGGTATGAGGGTATGGTCACTGTGGACCTTAACAAAAGAAAGAAAGAAATACTTAAGGATTTTCAAACAGCCTTTCAAAATGTATTGATTGTTTGTAAACAGAAGTTTCTGTATAGTTGCTACCACTTTTGTTAAAATTTTTTAACAGTTATCAAATGTCTATTAAGTTCCAAGGTATAAGAGATTCTGAGGAAACAAGGTAAGACAAACTCTGCCATTAAGGAAGAGATACTCTATTGTAGCAGCAGATAAACTGCCATAGGACAGATGCACGCTTGATGCTACGAAAACTCAGAGGAGGACCAGGGATTTAGCTCAGTGGCACCATGCCTGCCTCCCAAGTGCAAGGTCATGAGCTCAATCATGTAATTTGTCTACTCAAAAACTACCCATTTCGGGGCCGGGGATTTAGCTCAGTGGTTCCACAGCCTGCCTCGCAAGCGCAAGGACCCGAGTTCGATCCCCGGTACCAAAAACAAAAACAAAAAACAAAAACTACCCATTTCCTACAAAAAGTTTATACTCTATTGGACATTCAATCCATGAGCTGGCTTTGAACTGCCTATCCGCCTTCACACTGCTGATCGGGCACACATTAACAGATGACTGACTACTCAAGTAAACACATTCTTTTCCTGACTACATTCCCCATTCCACTAAAGATCAAGTTCACAGGTCAAACACCTTGATAGACAGGGCCGGGATGTAGTTCAGTGGTTCTAGTGCCTGCCTCACAAGCACAAGGTCCCGAGTTGGATCCCCAGTACCAAAAAAAAAACAAAACACCTTGATAGAGTCTTCCCTGATACCCTCAAGTGAAGAGTGATCTCAGCCAGGCATGGTGGTACACTCCCATAATCGCAACACGGGCTGAGGCAGGAGGGTCACAAATTCGAGCCCAGCCTGGGCAACTTAGGGATTAACAAGATCCTGTCTCAAAAAAATAAAAAAAGCTGGAGATCTAGCTCAGTATAAATGTCATGGGTTCAATCGTCAGCAGTGAGAAAAAAAAAACAGATTTCTCTCCTCTGAAATCACAGGGCCTTTATACTCACAAAGGAAAGTAAGTATCAACTGTGGTCCTAAAATGTCATCAGCTACTGATGTTTTGGAAATAAGATGATAAATTCCAAGGAATTCTCATTGTGCCTTTCCGTGCACTCATCACATTTTAATATGTATTATAAATTTTGTAAATCTAATCTACAATACTTAATTATAAATTTTTTGAGAACAGGTATTTCAATATTTATCTCCCATAAACCCTTACTCCTTCAAGACTCAGTTCCAAATGTGATCTCTACTAAATGCTCTCTATTCACCTCCATAAAAAGGTGAATATTTCCTTCCCTATCATTGCATGATCCACAAGATATGTCTAAGATTGAATGAAGGCGGTGCTCAGGTAGCAGCACATTGCTGTAATCCCAGCTACTCAGGAGGCTGAGAAAAAGAGATCAAAAACTCAAGGTATCCTGGGTAAATTAACAAAACCCTGTCTCAAAATTTAAAAAGGAATGGGGATGTAGCTGGGTAGTAGAGCACCTTGCATTCAAATCCCCAGTACGAACAACAACAAAAGAAAGTAACAGATTAAATAAATGATGGATGAATGAATGCCAAACTTCCTCAACACAACAGGTTTATTCTGATACAGCTACTGTTGCCATTGTAAATTTCCTAAAGCTGGAATTATAGTCACAGAAGTATAGCAGTCATTGAACAGTGCTAACTGACCCACATGAAACACAAGGCCATAAATAAATTCCCTGCCACTAAGATATGTGAGCCTCAAACTACTCAACTTTTAGGGCCGGGGATTTAGCTCAGTGGTGCTGCTGTCTGCCTCAAAAGCACAAGGTCCAGAATTCGATTCCCGATACCAAAAAAAACTACTCAACTTTTGACTTCTACAGATAGATTAAAAGATCAACATTATCAACCACTACCCATATCATCACTACTCTATAAAAGAATATTTTAAACATTTTCATTCAAATAATTATTGACCACCTGTATTTTTTTAGATACTATCCTAGGCACTAGAGACACAGCTGAGAACAAAAGACACTATCTATCCTCAAGGAGCATATAATACCAGAACATACTCTGGCCGGCTGCCTGTATCCCAGCTACTTGGGAGGCAGAGGCAGGAGGATCATGAGTTCTAAGCCATTCAACAAACCTTGCCTCAAAAACAAGATACAGAGTGGGGCACGGTAGTGCACACCTGTAATCCCAGCACTCAGAAGGCTAAAGCAGGAATATCTCCATGAGTTCAAGGCCAGCCTGGGCTACACAGTGAAGTCTAGGGCAACCTGAACTACATAGTGAGACCCTGTCTCAAAAAAACAAGCAAACAAACAAAAATAGAGTATAGAACTAACTAAGGATGGTGGGGCATGGTGGCGCACCCCTGTAATCCCAGCACTCGGGAGGCTGAGCCAGGAGGATCGCCATAAATTCGAGACCAGCCTGGGATTACATTCGATTAAATTCGATAACCCTATCTCACAAAAAAAAGAAAGAAAAAGAACGTAGGTCAGCAGTCCTTGAGTTCAATCCCTACTACTAAGGAACCTACTCTTCATAAAATGCAAAAGGAAAGAAATAACCTTTAAAAATATAAAATCTCTAAATCGATAAATTTACTTAAAACAGAAAAATGGATGTTGTTTTCTTTCTTCCTCAATGACTCTGTGGTCTGTTAGACTTTATTTCTGGCCAACTTTCTGGAATCTAATTAACTAGCTACATTCAATTTAAGCATCTCAGAGCCATTCATACGCTCAGAGGCGCTCCAGCAATTTGGTCCTGAAAGATTGATCCACAACTGCTACCCTCGCCGCTCAAAAAGGCAGCACATTTGGTTTGTGCAGACAGCTTCGACCACAATCCGTTCTGCAACTTTCCCCGCTTCGGAAAGACTCTCCGTGCAAAGGAGACGTAAGCATCTCGTGCCCGATGTGTGGAATCTTCCCCCAAAGTATTCAGTCGCATGACAAACTGAGGACGCTACACTCCTAAACCGGAAAGCGTCACAAAGGCAAGTAGAGACGTCGTAACTTGGGGACCCCGAAGGTAGAGCAAGCTGCTCAAACCTCTGCACTGCTGTCAAAGACGGGCTGCCAACCGCCCCCCCCCCCGGTACACCCAAGAACGACCCTGCAGAAAATGGATAAGAACGAGCACCGCCACTCGAGCGGCCATCTCAACACCGGCGAGGAGGGCGTGAGTGAAAGCCGGGAGAACCGGGGGTCGCGCCGCCTCCCTCGGGCGCGGCTCTTACCGCGGGCTGGCGGTGGGTGGTGGGCGGTGCGCGTGAGGATTCAGAGCCACAACCTGCAGAAGGGAGAGTCCAGGGCGCCTAACGGCTTTTCCAAGAGTCCCCACGTCTAGGAGCAGGGTCTGAATCGCGTCGCCAAGCCTTACCTCAGCGCTCGGATGTTTAAAAGTATCTAAAAATAGCAGCTCCATCGCCGAGTCTACCGCCATGTTTGCCGCGGGCGGGGGAAGGGGGTAGACTTCCGGGGCAACGCTCCAGCCTCGGAGACAGCGGCCCGGGAGAGGGAGAAACGGCAGCACTTCCTGTGACCGCACAGCGAGCGCCCCAAGCTTCGGCCTATCCCGACGCGTCTAGAGACCGGGACTCGCTGGCCCCGCCTCCTCCAGCGCGGCGGAGGGCGCCCTCGGAACGCGGGGCGACACGGTCGGGAGAGGAGGGGCCTACGGGATGTCCAGTGGTCCAAATCCCGTCGTTCTGCTTGGTTTCAGCCTCGCCAACCTCGGGGGCTCGGGATGGAGGTGGTTTCCTGAGGGTGGGGGAGGAGACTGAACGGGGCCCGGCCCGATGATTTCCGAAAAGCAACCTTTCCAGCTCTGGAAGGAAAAGAAGAGAAACGTGCAGCAAGGTTGAAAAGTAGGACATTTCTTTTTTTTTTTTTTTTTTTATACCGGGGATCGAACTCGCGTCCTTGCGCTTGCGAGGCAAGCGGTGGAACCACTAAGCTAAATCCCCGGCCCAAGATACTTCTTAAAAAGAAGAAAAAAACGAAGATTCCTTGTTTTCTCATTTGTAATCTGGGTGATACCTAACCCACAGGCTGTGAGGATTAATTGAAATAAAACTCAAATAATTATATAAATGAAATATCATGAATAATATAAAAAGGGAGGAGAGTGAAAAATAATTCTCTGTCAGGTGTTGAGCGTGGAAACACCTGGAACACAGCTGGTTTGTTCGTCTGAATTGGCACAAACCCTTAACACAGCGCTTAGGGAATAATGAGTAAAATTGTATACGCCCATCTGCTACGAAAATTCTTGCACTAGTGCCCGAAGAAAGACCTACAAATATGAAGATTTTCATGCACTACCGCTGAACAGTGACTGTAAATACGTAGTTGCCACTGCACAAATAAACGATGGTATATAGCAATTGGAAAGAATGAACTGTTGCTATATCCAGCTGGGCGTGATGGCCTGTAATTCCAGGACTTGGGAGGCTGAGGCAGGATTGCAAGTGAGTTCTATCTAGGCCACGTAGTGAGTTAGGACCCAGTCTGGACTACATAGCGAGACCCTGTCTCAGGAAACAAACGAAAACAAAAAAACCTAGTGCTATATCTAGTAACATAGATAATCTAAAAGCAAGATTAAACAAAGGGTGAGAAATTGATGCTGTAAAATAGCATTTATATAATTCAAAAGTACACGACAATATAAGTTCAGAGGCATCCTATCAAATCCTAAAGAAATGCAAAATTAAAATTTCATGTTAGTGGCGAGCTAGAAGGATTTGTAATGGAAAACAGGATCTCACATGCTTTAAAAGTATTTTATTTAGGTTTGTAGTGGTTTCATGGGTGTGCCTCATATTATTCTTTGTACCTTTTGGAATGTCTCAAATATTTAATAAATTTTTATAGTAAATCTCTTGTCCACCCCCTTCCTCCTCAGCTATCCAGTTTCCTGTTAGCTAAGATTAGCCATTTTACTATCAGTTTTTTCAAAGAACCAATTCTTGCATTCATATTTATTTTTATCAACTGAGTGTAGTGGTGCACACCTGTAAACACAGCACTTAGGAGGCTGAGGCAGGAGGATCGACACAAGTTCGAGGCTAACCTGGACTACATAGTGAGTTCAAAGCCAGCCTGCCATAACAAAGTGAGACCCTGTCTCAAAGAACAAACAACCACAAAAAAAAAAAACTATCAAAGGGCTAGAGATGTAGCTCAGTGGTAGAGTGCTTGCCTAGCATGTGTGAGGCCTTAGGTCCATCCCCAGCATGATGGAAGGGGTGCCACCGAGGACACAAACCCACCAAAGTGTCTGTACCATTTTGCATTCTCACCAGAATGAATAAGAGTTCCTGGGCCAGGGATGTAGCTCAGTGGCACTGCCTCTGCCTGGCAAGCACAAGGCCCTGAATTCAATTCCTGGTTCTACAAAAAAAAAAAAAAAAAAAAAGAGTGCCTGTTCCTCGGCATCCCCATCAGCATCTGGTGTTGTCTGTGTTTTGGACTTGGGTCATTTGGGTGTATGGTGGTATCTCATTGTCTAAAGTTAAAACTCCATAATGTCATGTGATGTTTTGTTTTGGGGGTTTTGGGTTTTTGTTTGTTTGTTGGGTTTGGTTTTTTTCTTTGAGACAGCGTCCCACTATGTAGTCCAGGCTGGCCTTGAACTCACAGCAATACTCCTGTCTCAGCCTCCCGAGTGCTGGGTTACAGGTGTACACCCCTACACTCAGCATGACAAGTGATGTTGAACATCGATTCGTGTGCTTATTTGCCATCTGCTTTGATGAAAGTCTTTTTTTGAGGAAGCAGAAGCGCGGCGGGGCGAGAAGGTTGTGGAGCTGGGGTAGAGCTATTTTTTCCTGTGTGGTCCCGCGGCCCTCTGGGCCGCCATGATCCGACAGTGCGGACCCCAGGGCGCCCTCCTGTCCCAGGTAATGATAAAGGGCTGATCATTTGCAACTGAGCACAAGTGAAACAAAATAGGAAGATGGCAGCAAACTCTTCAGGACAAGGTTTTCAAAACAAAAATACAGTTGCAATCTTGACAGAACTGGACAAAGAAAAAAGAAAATTACTTATGCAGAACCAATCTTCGACAAATCACCCTGGAGCTAGCATTGCGCTCTCCAGGCCCTCTCTTAATAAGGACTTCCGGGATCATGCTGAGCAGCAGCATATTGCACCCCAACAGAAGGCAGCCTTGCAGCATGCTCATGCACATTCATCTGGATACTTCATAACTCAAGACTTTGCATTTGGGAATCTTATTCTTCCTGTTTTACCTCGCCTTGACACAGAATGAAGAAAATACCTGTGATGAAAGGGACTGTAATTTCAAAGGCCAAAGCTACTCTCATTCACTGCTGTACGAACTGTGACTTTCAGAATTTTGGTGAACTTATGTATTTTTTTTGCTTCTTTAAGAGAAAGGAGTATGTAAGTGAAAGTGAAAAGAAGGGGAACCAGAATGATGGGAGCTTGGAAGATTTATCATTTGAGGAATTGATTATGCTGCCCATGACTTTAATTTTTTTGTAACGCCATTTAACTCTAAATTGGATAGTCACATAAAAATGAGCCTCCAGACCCCAACAAGTTGGACTGAGTATTCCATGTCTACAATTGGCTTTCAAGAACCATTTATAGTACTTATTAAAGAAATAAGTATTTTAAAAAAATGTTAACCAATACCTTAAATAAGGAATTCATATATAGTTTATGGGATTGATGTGGTATTGTCTTTTGAATTTAGAGTCAACATATCATGCAGAAATATTCTTTGTGAAATCCTAACTAGTTCTCCCATTCTCCATTTTAAAAGAAACCCCAAGACTAAATTACTAACCAGTCTTTTAATATGTTTTATAAACAAATGCTATTAAAAACAATAAGAAATGTGAAAAAAAAAAAAAGAAAGTCTTTTTTTAAAAAGGCCAGGGAGGGCCTAGGATTTAGCTCAGTGGTGCTGCCGCCTGCCTTGAAGCAACGTCCTGAGTTCAATCCCCAGTACCAAAAAAAAAAAAAAAAAAAAACAAATATAAAAGATACTTCAGTGTGTAATCAAATTATAATACTATTTCTTTCAAAATATATATTATGCATAATATGAACTAGTCTTTTTGCATTGAATCATTAGATAAACCAGAATGTGACTTCATTTTACTTGAATTGCTACTTTTATTTTTTCAGATTCGGTTTTACTTTCATTAGGATGCATAGGATATTTTGACCAGAAAGTCTCAGAATACTGAGTCTCTATGTATAGTTTAAACCAGCGATGAATGCCCAAACTGCAACCCAAAACCCACTTTTTTGTGTGTGTAGTACTGGAGATCAAACTCAGGACCTTGCGCATGTGAGGCAGGTGTGGTGCCACTGAGCTAAATCCCTGGTCCCAAAACTCACTTATTTATTGCAAAGTGGCAACATTGCAATTAAATCTGAATACTGAGGTTTTAGTTTTTTAAAAAACTCATATATTAACACCTTTTGTCTTAAAAACATAATAACACCTGTGCCATAGGTTCACCACCACTGGCCTAAACCATTTGAGAAGAGTATTACAACAACATTTTTATCTTACCAAATTCAATTATTGAGTGCCACCCTATGTATTTGCCTTATACTTAAACAAATTGTGATTTTGGTAATAAGTCTCTTTTCTTTTCTTTTCTTTATTTTTTTTCCTTTCCTTTTCCTTTTCATCCTTCCTTCTTTCCTTTTTCTTTTTTGGTACTGGGTATAAACCCTTATGCTCTACCACAGAGCTATACCTCAAGCCTCCAGAAATCATTTCTCATATTTATTTTTTAAATTTTTATTTAATTATTTATTTTGGTACGGGGATCAAACTCAGGACCTTGCACTTGCCCAGCAAGCATGGCACCACTGAGCTAAATCCCACCCCTGAAGTCATTTATTTTTGTATTCTTCCCTGCAGTCAGTACATTTCAGCAGTCAGAGTTTAGTTACCATTTGTTAAATGGGCAGTGACCTTAGGAGGTGCGCACACACACAAACACACACACACACACACACACACACACCTGCCATACATAAGTGAAAATGGACTAAACAACCTCTCAGAAACAGCAATATAGGGGCAATCCACTTTTGGGTTCCCCTTCTGTCTCTCTTAGAAGTTATCTTTCAATAAATTTTTCCTACTCTTAACCTCCGTTGTTCCTAGAATCATTCTTTGATTTTAAAGAACACGAACTTGTGTTTTAGATATTTAGCAAGTTGGGAGTGATAATATTTCCCTTGTTTGGATTATTTTGCTTGTTTGGATTACTTGGTGCCCTGTATCAGTTTGACTGGGGCTGCAGTATCCGCTTCCAACAATAGGTGGAGTTTGTAGCTCCTGTAGGGAAGTTAGGGGGCTCAGTTCCTACTCATGTGTATTTCTTCATTGAGCTGATTATATTTCCTTAAAACAGAGAAAGTACAGGGTCAGGGCCGGGGATTTAGCTCAGTGGTTCTGCTGCCTGCCTTGTAAGTGCAAGGTTCTGAGTTTGATCCCCAGTACCAAAAAGAAAAAGAAAAATATGCATAGTATTCTACAGGTAGCATTCTACCTGTAATATTCTACAGGTGTGGTGTGGTAGCAGGGCACCAGTGAACAGCTGCATGGGGGATTTCTCCTTCCCAGCAGAACCCTCAGCCCTGTCTAGGTGGAAGCCTGCTTCGCCCAGGGCCGCCCGAAGGCTTTCACCTGAGCCAGTAGCACCTGTATCTGCCTGGAGATAATTCTTCATCGTGATCAACAATGAATACTTGAACTCCATGAAATTGCAGCTGTTGGACATTTTCCTACCTAAACTCTGCAGTTTCAGTCAAATGTTGTGGCCCTACAAGCGAAAGAGCTGGAGAAAGTGACAGACACACCCCAGGCCTAAGTAATGAATCATAGAGAACCTTCCATTTCCCTTAACCAAAGCAAGCTTGTGTTTGACAAGAGAGAGATATCCAACAGGAAAAGCCTGGCTGGATTCTATGGCCCTTGTAGTGGTTCACTACAAGTCACTTTCTCCTTGGATATCTCTAGTACTGGCTTTGGTTGCACTTGTTAAAAATTCTAGCCTCAGCCAGCCATGGTGGTGCTTGCTTCTAATTTCAGCACTCTTGGTGGCTGAGGCAGCAGGAGCGAAAGTTCCAGCCCAGCTTGAGCAATTGAGTGACTCTGAGAGATCCTGTCTAAAAATAAAAAGATCTGGAAATAGCTGAGTGAGAAAGCCCTGAGTTCAATCCCATGTACTGGGGAAAAAAAAAAAATTCTAAGGCCAGGGATTTAGCTCAGTGGTGCAGCACCTACATGGCAAGCAAGAGGTCCTGAGTTAGATCCCCGTACCAAAAAAAAAAAAAAAGTTAAAAAAAACAAGGTCTCAGGATGAAGCTCAGTGGTGGAGGCTGGCCTCACAATTACCAGGAAGGAGGAACAACAAATGTAACTCACACAGACATACTCCTTCCTCTGAACTCCTACAACATATTTGAGTCCAGATTAAGACACAGTGTCTTTCTGTTCCCACAGGCAGCTAAACTGCTGTGTGTAACAAATGACTGACAGGAAGCTGAGTGTACTGGCGCATGCCTATAACCCCAACAGGCTGAAGCAGAATCACAGGTTTGAGGTCCGCCTGGGTTACATAGTTTAAGGGTAGGCTAAACTAGGTAGTGAGACCCTAACTCAAAAACAAACAAACAGAAGAAAGAAAGAAGAAGAAATGACAGGAATATGGTGAATTAGAAGCAAATAACTCAGAAAAAGTGGCCAAAACCTCAGAAGGGGTTTTTAACACCACAAGTTGATCATTTAAGTTAATCAAATAATTAAATGAATGACAATGACCAGAAAAGAAATAGAAACAATGAAATGTTTCCTTTATTGAACTATATATGTCAATTTTAAAAATTATAAGATTAAAGTAAATACTACAGTTCAAAAAAATGGAAAAGCACAATTGTTTGTTCAAAAGATCTTGTATCTACCTTCCAGTTTGAACTTTGATGTTTTAGTTACACAGCGATACAATAATATTTGTGTAAATAATTGTCCACTAATAAATGAATTTTAATAAAACCAAACCACCTGTGAAAGGCACAATTTGGACAACTATTAAATTATACCACTCGGGCCGGGGATTTAGCTCAGTGGTTCCGTCACCTGCCTCAAAAGTGCAAGGTCCCAAGTTCAATCCCCAGTACCAAAAAATATATATATATAGTGCAGAGCAAAGGCCCTAGGTTCGATCCCCAGTGCTGCTAAATCAGTAAATAACAAGAATATGTGATGACACAGGGCTGGAGAGATGAATTGTGACCAAAGTGAGCTTGAATCATTCTGAGCCTTTATGAACTTACTCATGAAATGATTGTGTAGCTGAGTTCCCATATGCCAGCAGCCCATTGGAATTTTCCTGATCAGCTTCCATTCAGAATGTCAGGTTGGGGCTGGGAGCATAGCTCCATGGTAGAGAACTTGTCCAGGATGACTGAAGCCCTGGTTTGAGCTAAGGTACTATTTTTGAAAAATGTTTATTAAATAATAAATAATAATGGGAAAAAAGGGGCAGGATGTACTATGTACAGGTGCAAATTCCCTATGATGAGCGTTATCATTATGTATGCCTAAAATGTACCAATAAATGTTCTGCTATTAAAGAGTAAGTGATAAGACATATATGTCCATTTGAAGTTACACTATTAATCTTTCACCAATAAAGGCAGAGATTCTTTAGCTTTGATCATAGGTAAAAGGCCCAGAACCATTAGCAATTCTTTACAACCTAGAGCAACAAAAGGTTTTTTTCCCATAGGAGAAGGTTATTGTTTACTGTTTCAAGTAGAAATTTATATTGTATACCTAAAATGTACCAATAAAATTAATAGTATAAAAAAATAGAAATCAAGCCCGGCATGGGGCATACTCCTGTAACCACAGCATATGGGAGGCTGAGGCAGGAGGATCACTGTGAAGTTGCAGGACAGCCTAGACTATATATATAGCAAGACCTTGTCTCAAAAAACCAAGCTTAGGGGCCAGGGATGTAGCTCAGTGGCATTGTGCCTGCCTGGCGAAGGAAAGTATGATCCCCAGTACTGGAAAACAACAACAACAACAACAACCAAGCCTACTACTATAAAAGAAATAAGAGAGGGCAGGGGATTTAGCTCAGTGGTTCTGCAGCCTGCCTTGAAAGCGCAAGGATCCAAGTTGGATCCCTAGTACCAAAAAGAAAAAGAGGGGAGGAAACTTAGCTCCTTCTACATATGAGGAGGACACAGCAAGAAGTGCCAGGTAGGGGCTGGAAAGGGGGTCCTTGCCAGACCCTGGTCCCTTCATCTTATGTTTCCAGGCTCCACAATGACGATAAACAAATTTCTGCTGTTTATTCCTATCTGTGGATATATATAAGTCCAAACAGACTAAAACAGGGCTAGGAGGTAGCTCGGTGGTGCAGGCCTGCCTGGCAAGCTCAAAGTCCTCAGTTCAATTTCTGGTACTGGAAAAAAAGAAAAAAGACTAAAACAGAAATCAAAACATGCAATTAAATATTAAGAGGATCTACAAAGAAAACAAACAGCAAAATTCTGAGGGAGAAGAACAAACTGGATGGTCAGGAAAGTCCTGTGTAGGACAGGACAGGAATGGAATACTTGAGGGGTTTTTGTTGTTGTTTTGGGTTTTTTAATTTCTTGTGGTGCTGGGGTTCGAACCTAGGGCCTTGCATATTGTTTTTGCTTTTGTGAGACTGGGTCTCACCATGTGATCCAGCCTGGCCTTGAACTCACTGCAATCCTGCCTCAGCCTTCTCAATACTGGGATCACAAGCATGCACCACCACACCTGGCAGGACAGTGATAAGATTATAGACAGCTAAATTAGGTAGAAGTATTATAGGCAGTCAGACAGGGAGGGCTAGGCCCTCAAAGTCAGTGCAGAAGATGAGAACACATTACAATTGTGGATGAAGGTGGATTTCTCGAAGGCCAGGCCTCAAGACAAAGATGAAATGACCACACCAACTTCCCCAGGAATAAACAGTAATGATCGATATTCTAAATAGACATCAACCACCTGGGTAGGGGACCAAGACCTTAATCCATTCCTTCCAGGAAGGTCCTTGTTCTTTCTATCCACACTTGCTACGTGACTTGCTTCCCCATTGGATCAATATTACCTAAGTGAAAGGCTGGGGATGTAGCTCAGTGGCACCTCACCTGCCTTGGAAGTGCAAGGTCCTGAGTTTGACCCCTGGTACCAAAAAAGAAATATTACCTAAGCAACTCTATTTGTAATCTTATTCTTTGACCGTAGTTTTGTCCCACCTTGTGATTTTGCTTGATAAAACTTCCTTGAGAAGTGGGCAACCCACTTTCTGAGTCCCTTTCTGCCTCTCAGACAGAAGCTATCTTTCTCTCAATAAATATTTTCCTGGACTGGGGATTTAGCTCAGTGGTTCCAGCGCCTGCCTCAAAAGCGAAAGGTCCTGAGTTTGATCTCTGGTACCAAAGATAAAATAAATATTTTCCTACTCCTTTTTTTTTCCCCAGTACCAGGAATCGAACTCAGGACCTTGTGCTTGCAAGGTGTGGCACCACCAAGCTATATCCCTGGCCCTTATTTTCCTCTCTTAACCTCCGTTCTTCCTAGAATTCATTCTTTGATTTTAGAGAACACAACCTCGGTGTGCCAGACATCTAGCAGGCTGGAAGTTACAATATTTCCCCTCTACCATTTGGAGGTCCTGGTGCCATCCTGAGATCAGTGCATAGGCGGGGCTGGAGGGACCAGCAGCTGCATTGTTAGTTACTTTTCTCTCATTGCTAAGACAAAATACCAGACACCCAAAGTTAAGAGAAGGTGTTTATGGGCTAGGGATTTAGTTCAGTGGTTCTAGCACTTGCCTCAAAAGCACAAGGTCCCAAGTTTGATCCCCGGTACCAAAAAAAAAAAAAAAAAAAAAAAAAGGTTTATTTGGCTTACAGTTTGTAAAGGTTTCAGTCCATTATCAGCCAACTCCAAGGCAGGGACACCAAACAGGCATGGCAGAGCAGAAACAACATGGCACACACAAGGCAGCAAAGGTAACAAGAGAGTTAACAGGCTCTCCCTGCCCCTTTTATCTTATCCAGACTACTCAGGGTAGGTAGCACTCACACCCTTCAACCTACTGCCCTGGAGCCTAGCATTGCACTGTGAATCAATTCCAGCTTCACACACTCTAGATCAAGCCTATGACCACATGAGGCTTTGAGGGGACATCTAGACCCAAAGCATAACACACCCTGTGGTGAAGGAGAGCGTGTGGGAAGCTCTCAGGCTGTACTACCCTGACAGTGCGCTCAGAGAGGGATTGGGACCTGGAGCCGAGCAGGCTCCCCTCAGCCCTGCCCAAGCCGCCCAGGGCTGAGCTCCGACTTTTCCTCTACAGGAAAGAGAAGGTTGGATGAATGTATTTGTGTATTAGTTGAGAGGGATCTAACATTCTAGGCAACTGGGTATTTATTTTGCTTTAAAGAGCATCTTGGGGGCTTCTTTACTTTTTTTTTCCTTGAGGTTTTGTTTGGCTGGCTGGCTGGTTGGTTTTTTAAGACGGGGTCTCGCTATATAGTTCAGGCTGGCCTCGAACTGCCTGAGCCTCCTGCGTGCTGAGGTTACTGGTTTAAGAACATCTTGGACTGCTAGAGCTCACTACATAAAAGCACAAAATTAAACAGAGACACACTTTAACTAAATGACAAAGGGATACCACTGCGCCTGCAGCTGGGTTGTGGAGAACACTGGGGTGGTACCGGGGTCCGGGTATGGACTCACGTTTGGGCGGCCGCCTGTTTCCACTGCGGGCGCTGTTCTCACACCTCCAGCCCTAGACTGAGCTCCACTCACCTGCACTCTCTCCTATTCTCGGCCGTCCTGGTTGCAGGTTACCAGGTTGACCTGATTCCCATTTTTAGGACAGACCTCTTGAACCCAAAACAGAAGCCGTGAAGCCCCGTTCCCTGATATACAAAGAACTTCCCAGCAGGGCGTCTATTTAGGAAGGGCTGCGAGGGCAGGCGCAGTCACCGCGGCAGAGCTGTCACTCCGTCGACGACCGCAGTGTGCGACTCCGCGTGACCACCAGGGGGCGGCGCTGGGCTCCGGACCGCAGCCTTCGCCCTGGGCCCAGCAGAGCAGTTGAAAGCCAGTGTGACAAGAGTAAGGGTTAGGTGGGGTCCTGAGGAGCGCTGTCCCCCCAACAGCCCATGCGCCCCGGACAAAAACACAGGTGCCCTCTCCAGTCCATACCGCAGGCACCTAGGCCGAAGCATATTGCTGGGGATTAGGACCACATGCGTGCCAAGTGCACATTCTACCGTCAACCTACATTCTCAGCCCCTCTGCTTTTATTCTCTCACTATGAAGTTCGGGCTGGCATTGAACTATGTAGCCCAGGCTGGCCTCAAACTCCAAGTGATCCTCCTGCCTCAGCCTCCCTGAGTGCCGGGATTACAGGCCTGTGCCACCACAGCCAGCTAGGTTTTAGTTTCTACTTTTGTTTGTTCCTTTGTTTTTGCAGTACTTGAAATTGAATCCAAGGCCTTTATATTGAACTATGCCTCCAGTTCTTTTAAATTTTGAGACAGGGTCTTGCAAAATCTCTAAATTGCTCAGACTGGGTTTAAACTTTTGATTCTCCTGCCTCAGCCTCCTAGAGTGCCGGGATTACAAGTGTGCACCACCATGCCCAGATCCCTTTTTCCTTTTTTTAAATTTATTGTTTGTTTGTTGTTTGAGACAGGGTCTCACTATGAAGTTCAGGCTGACCTTGAACTTATGTAGCCAAGGTTGGCCTCGAACTTGCAGCAATCCTCCTGTCTCACCCTCCCAAGTGCTGTGACTACAGGCATACACCACCATGTCTGGCCCTTTTTCCTTTTTTAAAATTTATTTATTTATTTAGGTACTGGGGATCAAACTCAGGACCTTGAGCTTGCAAGGCAGGCGCTGGAACCACTGAGCTAAATCCCCAGCCCCCTTTTTCCTTTTTAAAATGGTAGAATTTTAAATGGTACGTACCTGTAGCTCCAGCTACTCAGGAGGCTGAGTCGGGAGGAAGATCGCTAGTTCAAGGCTGGCCTGGACTACATAGTGAGACTCTGTCTCAAACAAACAAAAAGCAAAAGGGCTGGGGGCCGGGGATTTAGCTCAGTGTTTCTGCTGCCTGCCTTGAAAGCAAAAGGTCCCTCCCTGAGTTTGCTCCCAGTACCAAAAACAAACAAACAAAAAGAAAAACGGCTGGAGGTGTAGCTCAGTGACAGAGTACTTTCCTAGCATGTATGTACATAGGTCCTGGGTTCAATTCTCAGCATCACCCAGGAAAACAAAATGAAAAAAATAAAATGTCAAATTTTTAAAAGGCAGCCTTAATAGAATTAATTGAAAGGATATACAAGGGCTGGGGATTTAGCTTAGTGGTTCCATGGCCTGCCCTAAAAGATCAAGGACCCAAATTCAATCCCCAGTACAAAAAAAAAAAAAAGGATATACAGAAAAATGTTAAAATGATCACTCTGTGGTTGATGGGATTATACATCATGTTTACTTCTGATTACCTTTTTTAACTTTCTATAATAAATAGGGGGTTTTGGGTAGCAAAAATAATAATTTTCACTTTCTTTCTGGTTTTTTTTTGGGGGGGGGGTTGGTACTGAGGATCAAACTCGGGACTTTTCACTTTCGAGGCAAGTGGCAGAACCACTGAGCTAAATCCCCAGCCCTCTTTCTGTATTTTTTGAGGTAGTGGTGTTGCACCCAGGACCTCTGTATGCTAGACGAGCCCTCTATCCCTGACCTAAGATCCAACCTCAGAACAAGTTTTCTTCAGCTTCATCTTTCCAACAGGATAACTCCAGACAAGTCTCATACCATGAGCATTGCAGTATGCAGTTCTGGGCGCTTTCAAAGTTCTGGTTCTTAACAGAACTTTCTAGAAATGACTTCACATCATGACAAAACAATACTTTCCATTCTGAAGGCAATTAAGGAATCGAGATTTAGTCTCCTCCGCGGGGCATAGAGCTGGCTCAGGAAGCCCGAGATGGCTCATTGGAAAGACTTTGTTTTTGCTGGTGCTGGAGAACAAACCCACAAACCTCTACCTCTAAGATATATCCACAATTAGTTTGCCTTCTTACTTTTGAGTCAAGGTCTCGTTAAATTGCCCAGGTTGTTCTGGAATTTGTAGTCCTGCTTAAGCCTTCCAAGTGCTGGAATTGTGTGTGCCACAAATCACCCACATTATATATAATCTTATATATCTTATATATAACAAATATATGTAACAAATATAAAGCTTAATATATATAACTTAATATTTATCTATATCTGTATATATGTCTGCCAGGAATGGTGGTACACACTTGTAAGGTCAGCGTTCGGGAGGCTGAGGCAGGAGGATCTCTGTGAGTTCAGGACAGCCTGGCTATAAAGTGAGCCTCAAAAAATACTAAATAAATAAACAACCGCTTTCCACTAGCGCTTTTCACGATTCCACAGAAACACCTCGCTTTCAACAACAGCTACCAGGTTTGGGTGCCGCAGCCACCCTTCCGCTTCCTGTTTCCGAGAATCTGATTTCTCCAGGTCCCTCCGGGGGGAATTGCAGGGTCTGTCCAGTGGTGTCGGGCGTATCCCACCCAGCGTGATGTCTTCGAGGCTCACCCGCGGGTCAGGGTCGGTCCCCGTGCCAGGCTGAGCTGGCGCTCATCGCTGCCGCACCTTGCTGGGCCGTCCCTCTGCACGCAGAGGCGAGTTGCTACCCGCACTCGGCTGCTGTGTTACTTCACCGAGGCAGATAGGCGAGGTGGGCAAGACAGCAGGCAGCGGGGAGGCACCGGGCTCAGGCAGAGTCGGAGTGACCGGGCCGGTCAGGGAGCAGGTATCAGGCGGACAGTAAAGCCCAGGATGGGACAGCGAGGGAAGGGAGGCCTGGGTGTCACTTCCGCTCCTCCCTTCTCCCTGGTTCTCCCGTCAGCCACCGGGGTAGGGCAGAGGCCCACGGGCGCCTGCAGACTCAGCTTGCTATGAGCTCAGCTCCTCAGGCGGCCAGTTCTCGTTTAAGTGACCTTGTGTTGTCCTGTAGGTTGACCAAGTATCTGTCCAAGTCCCTGCTTTTTTTTTTTTTTTTTTTTTTGGAGACAGGGTCCCACTCTGTAATCCAGGCTGGCCTTGAACTCACAGCCATTCTCCTGCCTCAGCCTCCTGAGGGCTGGGATCACAAGTGTGCATCCCCAGGCCCGGCTTTAAATCCCCAATTTTAATGCTTTTGAGTATACACCTCGGAGCAGATTGCTGCATCATAGGTAATGTGATGACTTCAACTTTTTGAGGACCCCCCCAATCATTTGTCACAGTGGCTGCGCCACTTCCCGTTCCATCCGCAGCACGTGAGGGCTCCTGTTTAGGCCTTGCCAACGCCCTTTTCTCTTTTTAATGATGCCCATTCTAACCCGGGAGGGAGCTGCGGCCTATGCCCCTATGCGGCCTTAGCAAGCACACTAGCCACAGTTCCACTTGCGGGTGAAGATTTGTCCCACTGCTGAGTATCTGACCCAGAGCAGCTGGAGCACAAGGCTGGCTCTGAGAGACAGACACAGAGACAGCAGGAGGTGGGAGGGAAAGACAGACACAGAGAGCAAAGGGTTACAGAGTTAAAAGGTGAAGGCAGAGCGCCGAAATCCGAGGCAGACTTGACCGGAGCAGAGCAAAGGAAATGGAGCCAGTCAGGCAGCTTGCAGAGGCGAAGAAGTCAGAGCCCACCTGACTGGCCCCACCGCACGTTGGTCTCCTTCAGTTGCTTTGCTGATCCTCGCGCTCGGCGTACGGTGATTTCCAGAACCTCCGAGCGTCACGTGACCGCGACCTAGGCCCCTGTGGGAAACCCCGCGCAAGCACTTGGGCGGGGCCCGGCGGGGCTCCATGGGTAGGGACTGCTTCGCTGCCCGCAGCACGAGGCAGGCGAGCCGGCCCTGCAGCCTTCTGTGCATCTCAAAAGAAAAACCAACTCTTCCCACTTAGCTTTTATGTTACTAGATTTAAATACGAGCCATCTGTTTAAACTGTGGGAAATTAACTTCTCGCAGGCTGAGGATGTAGCTCGGTGGTAGCCACTTGCCGGCACACGCTTAAGTCCTCGGGGTCCATCCCCAGCACCAAAAGAAAACAAAACAAAAGAAAAGAAAAAAGAAAAGGAAAGAAAACATTTAGTCTGGCAAGGTAGTTCATGCCTATAATCCCAGCATTCTAGGAGGTTGAGGCAGAAGGATCAGGTTCAAACCCACCAGGGGCAGTTTAGTGAGACCTTGTGTGTTTGCGTTGTGTTTTGCTTTGTTTTGGTTTTCTGACATAAAAATTCACTATGCAGTCCAGGTTGGCCTCGAACTTGCAGTGATCCTCCTGCTTCAGCCTCTCGAATGCTAGGATTACAAGTATGGGCTGTACGCCCAGCACAAGACCTTATTTTATTTTATTTTATTTTATTTTATTTTATTTTATTTTTTTGGTACCGGGGATCGAACTCAGGTTCTTGCGCTTGTGCAGCAGGCGGTGAAACCACTGAGCTAAATCCCTGGCCCACAAGACCTTGTTTTAAGGAATATTTTTTTTCCTTTGAGACGGGATGGGAATGTAGCTCAGTGCAAAGGCCCTAGGTTCAATCCCCAGTACCCAAACCAAAGCCAAACAAACAAAATCCTTTGGGCCTGTGGGTATACCTCCACCTGCGTGGTAAAGCTCTTCCTAGCTGTGCTAGGCTCTGAGTTCAATCCCTGACACCAATCAATCAAGTGAATGAAAACAACACGTATGAAAAATATTCTTGCTGAAAAAACATCGTAAATATTTTTGGACAGGGGAAAAGTTTTCTGACTGGAACCCTGGCCCTGGCTCATCCTGTTTCTTTCCCAAGTTTCACTCCCAGGCTGGCTGGATGTTTCTGGAGACCTCCAGGGAAAGCCCAGTTCGCCCAGGGATGCGCCCCAGGTGACTCAGCGGGACACGGGGCTGTTCAGACCCAGGCCATGCATGGGCGGAAGCAGGAAGTTCAGGCTGCAGTTCCGAGGACCCAATGGGCATTATCTAAGCTGCGACCGTGACACACAGGAATGAGGTTCACACCCGTCTTCTCCTTCATCCCTGCCCAAGCTGCTTTCTGGGGATGGAAGCCAGGGCCTCCCATCTGCTAAGCGAGTAGTCTACCACTGAGCTCCAGCCCAGCCCACCAAGGCTGCCCTACACCTCTCCCTAGGGACTGGGTGCCAGAGGTGGGCCTGGTCCCATACACCAATCAGACCCTGTGCTGGGAGCAGGAGGATCCCAAATTTGAGCCCAGCCTGGGCATCTTAGCAACTTAGCGAGACCCTGTATCAAAATTTAAAAGAAAAAAAGGACTGGAGTTATAGCTCAGTGTGAAAGCCCTGGGTTCAATCCCCAGTACCGATATATTAATGATAAAAACAGTAATAGTGTGAAGAAAACCATGGGTCTGTACTGAAAGCATGCAGTTTCCCCCATTGTTACCTTAGCCCACCTAGCCATGTGCAGAGCCCCCCCTCCACGTGTCCATTACTGGGGTAACCCGGCACACTCAGTCTCTGGGCCTCGTGGAGAGCACTGCTCTTGTGTGCAAGGCCCTGGTTCCCACCCCAGGACAGCAAAAAGAAACACGGAAATAAATAACACGTAGTGGGGTTGTGTGCAGGTCACAGCAGATGCTGCACCATTTCCTAAGGGACTCAAGTGTCACAGACTTCAGTGCCCTCTGGAGACCCTCACCGGCTCCCCAAGGACATTGAAGGACAGTGGTGCGCATCCTGCTTCTGTTCCTTTGCCCCCTTGCTTGCTTGTCTCCGTGGTCCTGGGGTTGATCCTGGGGCACTTGACCACTGGTCTACATCCCCAATCCTTTTTTCTTTTTTTCTTTTGAGACAGGGTTTCCTTGTCACTACATTGCTCAGGCTGGCCTCTGACTTGTGATCCTCCTGCCTCGGCCTCCTGAGTGCTGGGGTTACAAGTGTGTGCCACCAACCGGGCTGTTCACAGTTCTGAGGTCTGGGAGGTCCAGGACAAAGTCGGCAGCAGATCTGCCAGGGCTGCTCCTCCTGGCTGGCTCCTTCCTGCTGTGTCCCCGCTCCCCAGACCTTCCAGAAGTGCAGCCGTCCTGTTCTTGGTGAGGGTGGAGCCCTGGGAACCCAGCCACCTCTGAGACCCTGGACCTCTCACCACGACACATGGGGGATTTGTTTCCCAGCATGAATTCTGGGGAGGACGCACCTCAGCCATAGTAGGAGATTCTGCTGGGTGGCTGTCAGAATGAAGGGAAATCAGGTGTTTGTGTACCATTGCTTCACAGCCAACATTTGTCTTTCCAGCTTCTAGGCAGCCATTTCCCCTTCCCAATATCATCATCATTGTTATTGTTATTGTTGTTATTTGAGAAGGTCTTGCTAGGTAGTTCGGGCTGGTCTCAAACTTGAAGCGACCCGCCTGCCTCAGCCTCCCAAGTGCTGGTATTACAAGTGTGCTCCACCATGCCTGGCCCCACTATTTTATTTCCAAAAATTTCTCCGTCTCCCGGCTAAGGATGGGCACAGCCTGGCCAGCGTTCTTCCCCTCCTGACCCCTAGGGAAGTGGTGAGTTCATCCCTCGAGGCCCCGGACTTGTCTCTTCTTCCCCCCAAGAACAGCCCTGGGAGTGGGGAGACAGTTCTTTCCAAATGAGAAAAGGACCAAGAGAGGAGGGAGAGGGAGGCGGCAGGGGAGGGCAAAGCAGAGTTCGTGGGCCAGCTCCAGAGGCCGGTGTGACTACAAAGGCGGGGGACAAACTACAAACCGAAACCCGAGGGGCGGGAGAGCCCCCAGCCTTCTGGGGAACCTGGCTCTCCGCCTCTCCACCATGTGCTGGGCTCCGCTCCCCAAGTTCTGGGTTTTATCTGATCCGGATCGCACCGGCCCGCGCAGCCTGGCTCCACGGACAGCACCTAGAACACACTGCGTTGGGTCCTCACCCAGAGAACTGGGTTTTCCAGCTTGGGACGGGCGGCTGGTGAGGGTCAGACGCACAAACAGGGTTGAGCTCCGAAGCTCAGCCACCGGGCTTGCTTAGCGATCACCAGGTCCTGAGCCCTGAGCCGAACAAGAAGGCCCTGCCGGGGCACAGCAGCCGCGGGAGGCCGCCTCAGGGTCTTGTCCGGGGAGCAGGCCTCATGCCGTGCCGGGCGCCGACCCACAGTGGTGACGGTGAGTCCAGAAATGAGCTACACACCTTGGGCTGGACAGAGGGGAGAGCCGGGAAGGGGCAGGGGCGGTGAGGGTCCGGAGAAGGGAAAGGCCGCGGGGAGGATGGGGTGAGCGGCAGCAGGCCTCGGCGCACAGAAGCAGTGATGGTGGGGCCTGGGGACCGCGGGAAGGCCGGGTGCAGACATGGTGATGAAGAGAAGGGAGGCGGGAAGGGGCAGCTCTGGGAGAAGATGCTGTGGCTCTCCCCGACGGAGGCAGGGCCGGAGGGCCCAGTACTAGGGTCTGGGTGTGGATAAGACTAGCTGGAAGAAGCCGGGCTGGGGGGCACACACCTGTAATATCAGCCCTTGGGAGGCTGAGGCAGGAGGTCTCCTGCAAGTTCCGGGCCAGTCTGAACACCACAGCGAGACTCTGTGTCAAACACACAAACCAGTGATATTAGCTGGGCGAAGGTAGAAAGAAGGAAAGAAGAGGCCCCCAGGTAGAAGCCTGGCTGTCTCCTGAGATGTCCCCCAGCGGACTCCATCCCTCATTGTTTTCCCCTCTCTGTGGCTCATTCTCCCTGAGTCTGGCCTGACAACGTTCTGGGTTTGAATTATGATGATGATTACAGGACTACACACATTTGCAAAAACTCATCCAATTGTACACCTAAGGAGTTATATTTTGCTGTATGTTAGTTATACTTCAATAACCCTGACTTAAAAATATAGAGCTAGGGCTGG
The DNA here is from genome assembly GCF_000247695.1 of Heterocephalus glaber. Next base: position 1,967,454 of record NW_004624763.1, read on the forward strand.
GGATTGAGCTCAGGAGCACCATGCCTGCCTCACAAGCACAAGGTCCTGAGTTCAATCCCGGTTCCGCTAACTATATATATGTGTATATATGTATG
>NW_004624763.1:1967648-2015047 GCF_000247695.1 Heterocephalus glaber
GAGAGAGAGAGAGAGAGAGAGAGAGAGAGAGAGAGAGAGAGAGAGAGAGAGGCAGAGGCAGGAGGATCGCAAGTTTGAGCCCAGCCTGGGCAATTTAGTGACTAAGGCAGACAAGACTTTGTCTCGAAAGTTTTTTTGTGGGGCCAGGGAGTTAGCTCAATGGTTCCACCACCTGCCTTGCAAGCAGGAAGTCCCAAGTTCGATCCCTGGTACCAAAAAAAAAAAAGTTGTTTTTTTTTAAATTAAGAGAAAGGGGGCCGGGGATTTGGCTTAGTGGTTTCGCCGCCTGCTGCTCAAGTGGAAGGATCTGAGTTCAATCCCCGGCACCAAAAAAAAAAAAAAAGAAAGAAAAAAGAAAAAGGACTCAGAATGTAGCTCAGTGCAAAGGTCCTAAATTCAGTCCCCAGGGCTGAGAAAAACAAGTAAAAGTAAAATAAAATACTTTCAAAAACAAAGAAGAGGAACAAAGCAAATGAGAAATCAAGTGATGTTATAGTCTCCTTGGTAAGCAGGCTATTTGGTATAGAGAAAATGTGGTACAGGTGTAACACCAGAGAGGCCAGGTGAAAGCCTGGTGCTCAAGGATTTCGGGTGAAAGTAGCCACATGATTTCCTAAGCATTGTGTCAGAAGGTGGAAGAGGAGGGAGAGAGCCTGAGGCCAGCCCGAGGCATAGTCAGGCCTCTACCCTATCTGCACGTACTGTGCTCCCTCTGTTTCCAAAAGTAAACCAAGTCAAAGACATTTGAGCACAACCTGCTACAACATATCTCTGTTTGGTTTTTGTTTCTGTTTTTCAGTACTGGAGATCAAACTCAGGACCTTATACTTTTGAGGCAGGCATGGGGCCACTGAGCTAAATCCCCAGCCCTGGCTTTTGAGGTTTCTGGTTTTTCATTTCTGGCTTTTTGAGGCAGGGTTTCCCTCTCTCTTTGTAGTTCAAACTGGCTTTGAACTCACTGTGTAGCCTGATCTGGCCTCGAATTTGCAACAATCCCCCTGCCTCAGCCGCCTCCATGCTGGATTACAGGTGTGGGCCACCACACCCAGCCCACAAAATACTTCTGAATCCAACCTTTGTTCCTGGGAGATTTCCTTTGGATTCTTAATTGGATTACTTCCTTTTTATTTTAGAATATATTCTATACATAATGATTACATTCATGGCAGAAAATTATATATATATATATATATATATATATATGTATCACATATTTTTGTTTGTTTTGAGACAGGGTCTCACTGTGTAGTTCAGGCTGGCTTTGAACTCATTATGTAGCCCAGGCTGGCCTCGAACTCACAGCAATCCTCCTGCCTCAGCCTGCTGAGTGCCAGCATCACAGGCCTGCACTACCACACCTGGCCCTATCATCTGTCTTTTATTTTGTTCTTTAAATTATTTGTAAAAGAAATTGGGATGTGTTATGTACATATATCAACTCCACACAAGGAATCTAAACATTATGTACTGCAAACATGTACTAAATTTTTTTTAGATTTCATAAGGTAAAAATAAATTAATAATTTTTTTGTATTTTGGGTTTCTCATATAAGAGAAACCATTTGATATTTAATCTTCCATGAATTAGACCTTCTTAAAAAATTAAAAGGGCCAGGGATTTAGCTCAGTGGTTCCGCCACCTGCCTCACAAGCACAAGGTCCCAAGTTTGATCCCCGGTACAAAAAAAAAAACAAAAAAATGAAGTTGTGTCAAAAAAATAAAAAAGGAACTAGGCATGGTGCTGCATGCCTGTAATCCTAGCTATTCAGGAGCCTGAGGCAGGCCAGCCTGAGAAACTTAGCAAGACTCTGTCTCTAAGTAAAAATTTTAAATAAATAAAAATTTAAAAGGGCTGGGGATGTAACTTAGTGAGAAAGCACTGCAGGGCTCCATCTGTAGTACCCCATTAAAAGAAAGAAAGAAGCACAGTGGCTCACACCTATAAGCCTAGCAGTTAGGAGGATCATTTGAGTCCACAAGTTCAAGACCAGCCTGGCCAATTTAGGGAGACCTTGCTTCAAAAAGCAGAACAGAAGCCACCCAAGCCTCTTGTGTATAAGGATGGACAGCTGGATATGAAAACTGCAACCAAAAGAAGAAAGCAGTGAGCACCAAGGACAGGAGGAGCGGAGGGGCCGCTGAGGGAGGAGCCGGTGTTTGCTTTGCCCAGGCCCTGCCTGTCTGCCTGCCTGCGCCACCCCCCCACCCCCACCCCAGGACTGGCTGTTCTTTGCAGTGGGAGAACTTTCGTCTGGAAGGGGACTGAGTGTCCTTTGTAGGATAGCAAGGAGGTGACTTCTGCCCTGGAGTGTATTTACAAGGGTGTTTGCCTGGCAATCATTTCTTAAGCCTTGTTTAACTTTTATGCTTTTCCACGTTTGTGCTCTAAATTTTAAAAATTAGATTTTAGCTGGTCGTGGTGGCGCGTGCCTGTAATGCTAGCACTTGGGAGGCTGAGACAGGAGGATTGCTGAGTTCCAGGCCAACCTGAACTACATAGTGAGACCCTGTCTCAAAAAACCCAAAATAAATAAATAATAAAATTTAAAATCAGATTTTACCCCTGCGCTATTCTTTTTCTTTTCTTTCCTTTTTTTGCGGTACTGGGGATCAAACTCAGGACCTTGCACTTGTGAGGCAGGCGCGGTGCCACTGGGCTAAATCCCCGGCCCAAAAATCAGATTTTAGATGGTACAATAAAGATACTTCTATCCCTTTCTCCTAAAACAAGAACAATAAGAGAAACACATCCTATACCCTGAATTTTCTAAGCAGAGACCCATGAAGGATATAAAAACCTTCACCAAAAAAAAAAAAAAAAATCACCAAAAAACAATAATAACTAGGATAAATTTGAAATATGTACCAAATAACTCAGGTTTCTGCCTCTTTACAAAACTACACTTCAAGGAGGGTTGTTTGTTCGTTTGTTTTGGTTGTTATACAGTATCTCACTGTGTAGTCCAGGCTGGCCTCGAATTTGTGGCAATCCTTCTGCCTCAGCCTCCGGGGGACAGGGATTACAGCCACCACGCCTGGCACAGAACTATACTTCTTATGGAAATAAGAAGCCGTGTCTTGCTAGAACTGATCAATTTCTAGTGATTAACCCTGTGCTCTGCAAGGTGCAGCTAAAAGATGCGCCGGGCCCCCGCCTTTGGGCACGCGCCTCCTCCCGGCCAGGCAGCAGTTTCCAATAAACACCAACCTCTGCCCCACCGCCCAGCAGTTCTGCCCCTAAGAAATTTCCCAGGACGGATTATATCGAAGATCCACGAAGAGTCTCATGCAGATGTTCACAGTAGCTTCATTCATAACAGCCAGAAAAGAATCCTAACAATCTCCAGAGGCTGAGGCAGGAGGATCACAAGTTCAAGCCCAACCTGGTTTGGGATATAGCTCAGTATAAAGCCCTTGGGTCAGTCCCCAGGACCCCCGAAGGAAGCCTCTTTCCAAGGAGGGCTGTGTTTCCAGTGTCAGCCGCTGGAGGGCAGAGTTGCGCACGGTGATGGAAACGCTTCCCGAAGTGAACGAAGCGGAGCAGGAGGCCGAGTCGGGCGTCCCTGTTTGGGCTGCGGGAGCGGGCCGGGCCGCAGAGGCACACGGGCGGGGCGGGGCGTGGGCCTCGGAGGTGGGCGCGGCCGTGGGTCTGGGGGAGGCTGGGCGAGGGGGCGCCGCTGACCCCGGGCCCGCGTCGCCTGAGGAGGGGACCCGAGGTGCGGCCCCTGTACTCCAGCACTCGGCGCCTGGACCCCGACTCTCCTCAGAGCCGTGCGCGCTGGGCCGAGGAAGTGTAGCTCTACTCCAGCCGCCCAGGAAAGCTGGAGCGAGCCCCGATGCGAGTACGGGCAAAACCTGCGGCGGCCTGGACAGCAGGAAGACGCGCTCCCGGGCAGGAAACCGACGGCGAAATCTTGAAATCTTCCCAGCTCCAGCGGTGGCGCACGAGTGTAATCCAGCACTCAGCAGGCTGAGGCATGAGAATCGCTGAGTTCCAGGACAGCCTGGGCTACATAGTTATTTCAAGGCCAGTCTGAGTTACATGGCAAGACCATGTCTCAAAAAACAAACAATCAAACTCATGGAAAAAAATCATTTGGGTCCTCTTTTTTTCTTTTTTTTTTTTTGGTACCAAGGATCAAACTCAGGACCTTGCGCTTGCGAGGCAGGCACAGTGCCACCGAGCTAAATCCCCGGGCCCGGAAAAAAATCATTTGGGAGGCCTGTAATCCCAGCATTTGGGAGACTGAGGCAGGAGGATCGCCACGAGTTTGAGGCCAACCTGTGCTACACAGAGTTCAAGGCCAAGTGCACTACATAGTGAGACCCTGTCTCAAAAAAAAAAAAAAAAAAAAAGCCAGGGGCCGGGGATTTAACTCAGTGGTTTCGCCGCCTGCTGCCCAAGAGCAAGGACCCGAGTTCGATCCCCAGTACCACAAAAAAAAAAAAAAAAAAGAAAGAAAACGAAAAAATCAAACGTTCTGTTTCTAATTAAAATGTAGTTCTCAAGAAAAATGGGATACGTTGGGGTGGCTGTCACCTGCACTGTGGTGCGGGCGGGGACTGAATAAATAAACGTGCAGTGTGTGCTTGCTTGGTCTGTCAGGATATGGCCAGGTGAGATCTTTCCCGTTTGAGCCCCCGCGGTGGTGCAGGCCTGTAATTCCAGCACTCTGGGAGGCTGAAGCAGGAGGATCACAAGTTCAAGCCCAGCCTGGACAATTGAGGGACTTACATAGATCTTGTATGAAAAAATAAAAAGGCCTGTATGTAGCTCAGGGGAAAGGCGCTGGATTCGATCCCCAGTGCTGCAAAAATAGCGAATGGAACGAGGAAGACGCAGAAGCAGCCAGCGGGGTCCGCGGCCCCAGCCTAGGCCCACTGAGCGGGCCGCAGCCTGGAGTTGGAGCCTAAGTGGGAGGAGCCAGGGCGCTGCCAGCAGGCGCCCTGGAGCCCTGGGCGTGGGCCGGGCAGGGGGGAGGGAGGCGGAGCCGCCGAGAGGCCGCGAAGAATGGGCGAGGGGTGCGCCCGGGTGCGGCCGGGTCCTGCTGAGTCAGGTGCGGAGCGGTGACTAGCAGGGCCGCTGGGGAACGGAGGAAGCTCCTGGATTTGAAGCTGGAACAAGTGGGCGGTGTGTGGGGTTTTTTTGTTTGTTTGGTTGGTTGGTTTTTTTAGACAGGGACTCACTATGTAGCCCAGGCTGGCCTTGAATTTAAGAAAGGGTTCCTCCTGTCTCGGCCTCCTGGGTGCTGAGGTTACAGGTGTGTGCCACCATGCCTGGTGAACTCACTGAATTATTTATGTATTTTTTTCTGAAAAACAAATTTTTAAATCCAGGTTTTGATAAAAAGGAAAGCTATGAGAACAGACCCTATAGGGAGAGAAAGGAATACAGTACCCAGCGGGGCCAGTCAATGGGGGACTAAGCTAAGTCCCGAAGCAAGGCGGTTCCTGGGACTCCAGAATCTTCCAAAGACTTGAAACTCAAATGTGTGGCTCCCACACCGACCTACTGGACTCAAAAGAGAAAACAATGCGCTGGAATCTTCAGGAGACTCAGCTTTAACTGAATGAGAGTAGAGGGATACTCGCACGAAACTGAACAGCTGCCGGGCACAGCAGTGCACACCCGGAATCCCAGTGCTCAGGAGGCTGAGGTAGGAAGATCCCCCACAGGATATATAAAATTGTCTACTAGACACATGTGCTGGCCCACGCCTGTGATCCTGGTTCTTGGGAGGCTGAGGCAGGACTGTGAGTCCCAGGCCAGCCTGGGGTGCATAGTAAGAACCTGTCTCAAAACCAAACAAAACGTGTATTGTATGCAGCAAAAAGAAGAAAAATAAAAATTAGGAGAAAGAGGGCTGGTGTAGCTCCATGGTGCGTGCACACAACCCTGGGTTTAATCCCTAGAATTTGCATTTCCACAGACAAATGTACACACACACATCAAGAGAAAGAGACAGATGGGCTGGGGATTTAGCTCAGTGGTTTCACTGCCTGCCCTGAAAGCGCAAGGACCTGAGTTCAATCCCCGGTACCAAAAAAAAAGAGAGAGAAAGAGACAGAAAATAAGGTGGGAAAGAAAGAAACTACCTAAAAGTGACAAGAAGAGAAAAGAACAAAGAAAAGGGTAAATGGAATCTGCTCAAGGAGCCAGGTATAGTGGTGCTTGCCTGCACTAGGGAGGCTGAGGCAGGAGCATCGCTAGCCTGGCCTACATAGTGAGTTCAAGGCCAGCCTGAACTACATAGTGAGACCCTGTTTCAAAAGCCAAATAAAGAAATCTGATGGGCCAGGGATTTAGCTCAGTGGTTTTGCCGCCTGCTGCACAAGCCCAAGGACCTGAGTTCGATCCCTGGTACCAAAAAAAAAAAGGAAAGAAATCTGCTGGCAACATGGAATGAAGGTGCATCCTGCCTCAGTCTTATGGATGCCAGGCCAGCCTCAGCTCCTGGTTCCCCCACATGCTTTGTCTTGAGGTCGCTACTGTTCCCTCACCCCAAAGATCTACAGCCTCGTTCTGCTCCCGTTTCCCTGCCCTTGATGGCGCCCAGTCACAGCAGAGCCCAGAGTCGGGGACAGCGTGGGGTGTGTCAAAATGGTTGGCTTGGTAAAGATGCAGCAACATTCAGTGTGGGGTTTGGGTTCTCCTGGCTTTTGAGGTGGGAAACGCCTTGGGAGTTTACCTGGGAACTCTTTGCTCCTCTTTAATGATATGTACCAGGTAAAATCAGATACACCCCACTTCTGACCTCTGCACCCCCAGCGCAGTGCGTCAACACGGGCTTGTGAGCTGGATCTGATCTTATGCCATTACCCTTAGGGGTGGCATGGAACGAGCAGGCTGGAGCCAGGTGCCAGAGACAAAGCCTGACTCAGTCGGTTTTTAGTGGAAGGTGTTTTTTTTGTACCTGGGATCGAACTCAGGACCTTGTGTTTGTGAGGCAGGTGTGGTGCCACTGAGCTAAATGCCCAGCCCTAGTGGAAGTTTTCATTGAGATAATTATGGATTCATAACGCAGTTACAAAAAACCATACTGAGAAATTTAATGTGTCAAGCTGGGCATGGTAGCGCACGCCTGTGATCCCAGCACTCAGGAGGCTGAGGCAGGAGGATTGCTGCAAATTTGAGGTCAGCCTGGGCTACACAGTGAGTTCAAGGCCAGCCTGAACTATATAGTGAGACCTTGCCTCAACACTTCCCCCTTAAAGAAAATCAATTAAATGTGTCTTTAATATAGTTTTCTCAATGGTAATATTTTGCAAAACTATAGTACAATACAATAACCTAACCTAGATATTGGTATCAATATAAAACCTTATTCAGATTTCTCCAGTCTTGTTTCGTGTGTGTGTGTGTGCGCGCGCGCGCGCGCGCGCGCGTGGACATCCCATGGGGAGGTCCACGCATCCAGCGTCGGGGTCTCAGATACCGAACAGTTCCGTCACCATGGAGACCCAGGCGCTGCCTCTGAAGCCGCCGCCCCCCTCGTCAAAACCTGGGCACCGCACCGCCGTCCGCATCTGCGCTGTGTCTCGGAGCTGTAACTTCTTGGCTTTGGCTTGCTGTACTCAGCATGATTCCCGGAGCATCATCCAAAGTGCTGCGTGCGTCAACAGCGTGTTCCTGTCATCGCTGAGCTCATACACTTTTTCCCCCACTCTGGAATTACGAATGAGTCACCTGGAAGCTTCTGCTTTTCCACCTGAAGAGCCTCGGACATTGTTTTAACCCGTTGGAGGCTCCGTTTCTTCATCTGTTTTTGAGCGCTCCTCCCGAGAGCTACGGCCCCGCCTTCAGCGCTGTTTTTAGCAGCAGGGCGGTGAGCTCCGTTCCAGGCCTTTATTTATTTACTCTGAGACAAGGTCTCACTAAGTCAGTAAGTTGTGGGCTGGATTTGAACTTGTGATCGTCCTGCCTCGAGGACTGCTGAGTTCCAGGTGCGAGGCACCCGGCCCGGCTGCTACGGCTGCTGTTATTTTTAGGGCAGGAAGTTGATACTGAGCACCAAGGCCAGAACCCCACGGGAAGCGGGTGCCCGCACGGGAGGAAGTTGCCTGCCGCCCAGAAGCTCTGCGTTGCTTTGTTCTCCCTGCGTCTTCAGCAGATCAAATTCTCCCATTCTGGGACTTGCTTCCCACCGGCCCAGGCCCAGCTCCAGGGGACTGGGAGGCGACTGCCGGGGTTCCTCGAGGATACTGCTGGGGGGCAGCACAGTCCTCGCTGCTTTGGTTTCCATTTATTTGTGCGCTTATTTGTTCCCAGTCCTGCGCCTCCCCCGGCTGCACTTTCTGCTGCTGTTAAACAGTGACCATTGCTTGGGTTCACAGACGAACTGAGCCACCCGGGCAGAGGCTGAGGAGCCTCTATTTCCAATCGAGGGGAGACCGGCTTGGTCTTAGAATGTGGATCCAATCTGTGTTTTCGGCTCTTGGTCAGGAGGAGATGGAAATTGGCAACCTTATCTTCTCTATTTCACAATGCTTTTGAACAGCTTTCTCTGTCTTTTTTGTTTTTCTTCCTTCCTTTTTCTTTCTTTCTTTTTTGAGCTAGGGTCTCCTTATGTAGCCCAGGCCGGCCTGGAACTCACAGTCCTGCCTCAGCCTTCCAAGTTCTAGGATCACAGGTGTGCTAGTGTCCAGTGGACAAATATATATTTTATATATATATTGCACTTGCAAGACAGGCGGCGGAACCACTGAGCTAAATCCCCAGCCCCTCAATACACAGTTCTATGGCTTGTAATGCCAGCACTTGGGAGGCTGAGGCAGGAGGATCACTGTGAATTCAAGGCCAGCCTAGACTCCATAACAAGTCTGTTTAAAAAAATAAACAACAAGAACAACAACAAAGACTCAGCTCAACCCCAGAGCTGTCGCCAGTACTAAACAGCTTCTTAGCAAGAGAGCTAGCTGTGCCGGGGTAAGAAACCGCGCTCGGTACCGGGCCTCCTCCCCAAACTGCCACTAGGCCCGGAGCGGTTTGTTTCCCGTGTGTGATGCGGAAAGGAAGGACTCGCAGTTGGAATCCCGGTCCAGTCAGGCTGTGCTGGGGCGAAGGGGGCGGGTGCTGAGTGACGCCCTCCTGGCCCTTCCGGCACTGGGGTCCCGGTCCCGGGCGGGAGGGGACGCAGAGGCGCAGGCCGTGAGCACGCGGGGCCTCCGGGGTGGGCGACGCCCGCGCTGGGGTCAGGAGAGGAGGGGACCGCAGGGACGCCACCCGAGGGGGGAGAGGCTGTCCGCGCACCCGGGCCTGGTTCAGACTGTAAGGTGGCGAGAAGGGAAGTTCGGGCCTCGGGGGACTGAATTAGGAAGAGAATTCGGAAACGGAGTCAATTAATGGGGCACACCGAAGAGCAGAGAAGGCGCTACCGCCGAGCTGACCTCACGGCGACAACCGCCGCAAACCCGAGCCCTAACGGGTCAGAGTTAAAGTGGGACCGGAGGTGGCACGCGCCAATCATCCCAGCACTCACTCGGGAGGCTGAGGCAGGGGGATTGCAGCAAGTTCGAGGCCACCTCAGGCTCCATAGTGAGTTCAAGGCCAGCCTGAACTATATAGTGAGACAGACCCCTTCTCAATAAAACAAAAACCAAATTTCTAAGAAGTAGGAATAATAACCAATGCCGTGGAGTTGCTGGGAAAGTTACACGGAAATGGAGCGAGGACACGCGGCGTGTCTACACCACTAGGGCTCAACGCACTACATCTGTTATGTTACACTAGCGAGAGCCAGAGGGCGCTTCTGCCCGGCTCACACTGGCCTCAGCGGGGGACCTGTGCACACACTGAGGGTCAGGCCACACCCCAGAGATTCCGATTTAACAGGTCTGCAGTGCAGTTGCGCCACGGGGATTTTTTTAATTTTAATTTTTATCAGAAAAATATTTTTGGGGGAATTGAACCCAGGGTCTTCACACTGAGGTACATCCCCAATCCTGTTTTAATTATTTTGTTTTGTTTTGTTGAGACAGGGTCTCACTATGTAGTCCAGGCTTGCCTTGAACTCAAGGTGATCCTCCTGCCTCAGCCTCCCAAGTGCTGGGATTATAGGTATGTGTCACCATGCCTGGCCCTGTTTAAGAAAAGTGTGTTGGGGGGGGGTTAGTAGCAGGGATCGAACTTGGGTCCTTGCACTTGCACAGCAGGAGGCGAAACCACTGAGCTAAATCCCGGCCCTAAGTAAAGTTTTCTAAAGTTTATTTATTTTTTGAAACCAGGTCTCACTCTAGTTCTGACTGGTTTTGAACTCAGTATGTATTCCAAGCTGGCCTTGAACTTTCTGCCTCAGCCTCCTGAGTGCTGGGATGACAGGCATGTGCCACCACACCTAGCTTTAAAGTTTTTATTTGGAGATGGGGGTCTTGCTAAGTCACTAAGTTACCCAGGCTTGGCAGGAATCCTCCAATCCTCCTGCCTCAGCTTCTCAGAATGCTGGGATTGCAGGTGTATGCTATTATGGCCACTGGGATGGAACCTAGGACTGCATACTGAGGTACATTCCCAGCTTTTTATTTTTTATTTTGAGACAAGGACTTGCTAAATCACTAAATTGTCCAGGTTGGGGTTGAACATGCAATCCTCCTGCCTCAGCCTCCCAAAATACTGATATTACAGGTGTGCATTACCACACTCAGCTATAGACATTATTTCTGGTTTTTGCATAGGAACAAGGCAACAACCATGTTATCAAAAATTTTTTTGGTACTGCGGATCAAACTTGGGTCCTTGTGCTTCTGAGGCAGGTGGCGGAACCACTGAGCTAGATCCCCAGCCCTCAAAATTAACATTACATCTTTGGTATCCTCAGTCCATAATCCACTTGTCTCTAGTTTTTTGCAATGACTTTTATTGGTTGATTCATTGGAATCAAGCTCCAATAGTGCACCTGTTTCCTGGATGCATCTCTGGACTTTCCTACTCCCAGCCAGCTCCTCTCCTATTCTTTTTTGTGCTTTTGACTTGTTGAGGAAACTGGGTGAGTTGTTCCTGCAGAATGTCCGATTCTGGGTTTGTCTGTTCCTTCCCATGATCACATTTAATTTGTCCCTCTGTCCTCTATATATTTGTAAATACAGTGGACCCTTGACTTGCAAACTTCATTCATTCCCAAGGGCTGGTTGTAACTCAAGTTGGTCAATTGAAGGCTCGGGCTCCTCTACACAGCCTTCAAAGTCTGTCTCCTGTGTACAGGCAGATCTCAGTGTCCTTAGAGAGACATTGGCCCAGGATTTCTCAATTAACCCCACACAGGAAAGGATGTTGTAATGTTCCTTCCAGAACTCTTTATGGGTTAAATCTATATCTGAGACCATCTGGAAGCACAGGTCAGGATCCAGGTCATAACTCAAGACATTGGTAGTAAGTTAAAACTAAAATTCAGGCCGTAACCCAAGTCTTTCCTGTGTCAGGCCCATCATAACTTGAAAGTCCACTGTAAAGGTCAGCTAGCTCCATTTCAGCATCAGATAATGTGACTGCCACATTAGCATTCTTTCCCTCTACAGGGAGAGAGTCTGAGGCCCCAGAGATTAAAGCCCCTCGTGGTGGCTGCTGCCACCCACTTCTGATCCCCAAGGCTCCTTCTCCCAAGTCCCACAGCTGTGGATAGATCCAGTTTGGGCTCCCAAGCCCCCGCCCCCACCCCACCCCACACTGGGGATCAAACCCAGGGTCTTTGCACTAAGTGATATCCCTAGCCCTATTTATTTTATTTACTTATTTCTGAGACAGGGTCTTGCTATAGAGCCTAGGCTCAGTTTTCCATCCTCTTGCCTCAGCCTCCTGGGGCACTGGGACTGCAGGCCTGCACCACCCCGTTTGGTCCCCTTTGGGTCCCCTCAACGGGGTTGGGATCCAGTCTTGGCAACCTCTTTCCTCCTAATCACAGGGGTTAAGTCTTGAGTTGTTCACAGACCACTTGCCTCTAAGAGTGGAATGGACTCCTATGACTGGGGCTTCTCACCCGTTAAGCAGGGTGATGATTCCTGGGGTTGAGTTGGTGGAAGGATTAGAGATGTGGAAAATACGGGGAAAGTGTCTTAGAACCAGAAGCGGTGGCCCATGCCTGGTACCCCAGTGCTCAGTGGGCTGAGGCAGGAGGATCGCTGTTAGTTCAAGGCCAGCCTGAACTAAGTAGTGAGACCCTATCTCAAAAACCCAACAAAACAAAACAAAACCACTGCCAACAACACAGCATGTCATTGTGTTAAGATCTAGGGTGTATGGAATGTGCACAGGATTCAGGCAAGTCCTATCCCATTGTAAGTAAGGGGCTTGAGCTTCATGGGATGTTGGTATCCAAGGGGTCCAGGAATGAATCTTCCAAAAGATACCCAGGGATGGCCCTATTTGCAATGTAAAAGACATCAGTATGGGAGGCTGAGGCAGGAGGATCGCAGCAAATTTGAGGCCATACTGGGCCACATAGTGAGTTCAAGGCCAACTTGAATTACAGAGCAAGATTCTGTCTCAAAAAAACCCTAAACAAAACAAGCAAAAAAAGAGACATGGGTAAATTGTGGTAATCATAAAGACTTGAATAAAACGCTTTTCAGGGGTTCAGAGGATATAGGAACAAGATGATTTACTCTTTCACTGAACCCACCAAGGCAGGAGACTTCTGTGAGCTCTGGGTACCAAGCGGTGCGAGGGGATTTCTCCCTCCAGCGGCCAATCCACCAGTTCCGCGGAAGAGGGGCCCGGGCCCTGGCGGTGGGCGCGCCCTAGAGCCGCGGTGCGCAGCGAGCGACCCAGCGACCGGAGGGACCCTCTGGGAGCCCAGATCGCCTGGCCTCCCCTCCGAGCTGGGGCTGGGCCAAGGGCTCTGCAGGGACCACCCCTCCGCAGCTGCCCGGGGCTTCGGCCCATGCTCATCAGCATACAAAAAGGCGTTTGTTGCTGCGGAGATTCCAAGGGTTTTAGGAGCGATTTGTCAGGAAGTGGGAACAAAGGCCAGTGTATCCCGGGGTGCAGACGGCGGCTCACTAGACCCTAGACTGCGCGCCCCGGGACCCGTCTGGCCTGTGCATGCTAAGGCTTCGGCGCGGGGCTGGGCGGGGCTGAGCTGGGTGTAGGTGGCTGGAGGAGCAGGGTGGATTCAGACTGCAGCCCCGGGACGGGACGGGAGAGAGGTTCTGAGGAGCCCAGATGAGCGGTGCGGAGCCTTGCAGCGGGGAAGGAGAAGCTGGGGTGGCCGTGGGTTCCCCCGCGGGCGGGATCCTGCCTCGGTGACCCATCAGCAAGTTTAGAGATGAGTCGCTGACAAGGAGAGAAAAAAGTGGGTTTGGTTTGGGACAGGGCTTTTTTTTTTTTTTTTTTGAGACAAGTTCTTATGTAGCCCAGGCTGGCCTTGAACTCGTGGTGGTCCTCCTGCCTCAGCCTCCAAGTGCTGGGATTACAGCTCGTGACGTGGGGAATTTTTGGTTTCACGTTTTTGGAATAACCGGATGGGAGTGTGATGGGTCCTGGGCTAAGCCCCTTCCCAGCTTCCCTTTCCAGCTCCTCTGGTGGAGAACCTCTGGTTTTCAGATGACAATTATAGATGGACTACAGAGCCCAAGGGCTCCCATCCAGTGCGCCGAGGAGCTGGGATCGCAGCCCGGTCTCAACTACAGGAGGTCTGGGCTTGGGGAGAAGTCTTTGCTCGAGACAGCCTTTGGAATCATCGGCAAAGGAAGTAGAGACGGAGCCGAGCCAGAGTTGGGGGAGGAAGAGGAGCGCGACGGGGCTCGCTCGCTCGGAGAACCCCAGGCCTCCCAGAAAGGCAGGAGGACGGGGCAGGGGGAACTGAAGTCAGGGGAAAAAGAGGGAGCCGCAGGGGAGGGAGGGAGGAGACAGTTTTTTTCAGGCTTTGGTTTATAAGAGCAGGAAACAGCAAAGGCTTTAGCTATGAGAGCTTCCAGGGAAAAGTTTCCTTGATGAGGGGGAAGCCGTGAAAATACAATTGTAAATATAAACACACATTTTCTTTTTTTCTTCCTTTTTTTGCGGTACTGGGGATCGAACTCAGGTCCCTGGGCTTGCTGGGCAGGAGCGGTGCCACAGCTACATCCCCAGCCTTTCCTTTTTTTTTTTTAATGGAGTATCACTATGCTGGCCGAAATCTTTTGTTTTTTGGAGGGAAGGGGTAGGGAGACAGGGTTTTGTTATGTCCAAGCTGGCAGTGAACCCACAGTGTAGCCCAGGCTGGCCTCAAACTTGCCATCCTCCTGCCACAGCCTTGCAGAGTGCTGAGACTACACATGCGCCACCACACCTGGTTTGGCCTAAATGATCCTCCTGCCTCAGCCTCCTGAGCAGCTGAGATTATGTTTGCACACCATTTTACCCAGTTTATATTGCTTTCTGTTTTTCTTCTGGTACTGGGGATCGAACTCAGGACCTTGCGCTGGCGAGGCAGGTGCAGCGCCACTAAACTAAATCCCTGGGCTAATTTACATTGTTTTCAGTTTATATTGTTTTTAATAGTTTCAACTTTTGCGTTATGACATCGTTCAAGCATACTGAAAAACATAACTAGCCTGAACACAGCAAGATTGTCTCAAACCCCCCAAAAAGAAAAAAAAATGTAGAGAATGAAGAAGAGAACATCAGTGCATCTTCCACCCACCTGGGTCCCATCCCAATATTTTGCCATAATTTACACGCATTGATACATCTTACGTTAAAACTTATGCTGAAGTATTCAAGTGGAGGCTGCTATTCTATGCCTTCTGGGGTTGACTGAGACAGTAAGAACTTCTTTCACTCAGTGAGTGGAGTGGGGTCCTGTGGGGAGGAGGACTTGGGATTGAACCCAGGGCCTTCGCCCTGAGCTACATCTGCAGCCCCTTCTATTTTATGTACACTCTCAGCAAGTCACTAAATTGCCCAGGCATGTCTTGAACTCCAGATCCTCCAGCGGGGGCCCCTGAGGGCTGGGATACCTGTCACACCCACCGACCCCTGGATATTTTTATGTGCTTATAGTCCATTTGTATAGATTCCTTAAACAGAAAGTCCCCTGGAGTCTCCCAAGGTTCTGCAATTTTCCCCTGTACGGCAGGGTGCGGGGGTGTGTGTGTGTGTGTGTGTGTGTGACAAGTGTGAGCCCCAGCTCCCGGGCCTAGTTTTGCTCTGTTGGCCATGGGGACAGCCTCCACCTTGTGGTGATCCTCCTCCCTCAGCCTCCCGAGTGCTGGGACTACAGGCATGTGCCACCACACCCAGCTGTTTTGCTTTTTGAGACAGTGTCATGCTATGTAGCTCAGGTTGGCCTGGAACACCAGATCCTCTTGCCTCAGCCTTCTAAGTGATTCCATCTTTAAAAAAATAGTTGATGAACGGCCAAGGATTTAGCTCAGTGGTTCCATCACCTGCCTTGCAAGCACAAGGACCCAAATTCGATCCTCAGTACAAAAAAAACACAAAAAAACAGTGGTTCCAGCACCTGCCTCGCAAGCACAAGGTCCCGAGTTCGATCCCTAGTACCAAAAAAAAAAAAAAATAGTTGATGGGGCTGGGATGTAGCTCAGTGGTAGAACATGTGCAGCATGCACAAGGCCGTGGGTTCAATCCCCGACTCCACCCAGAAAAAAGAAAAACTAGATGAAAGTTTAGAACAGTCATCTAAGGAGCCTTTGAGTCAATTAACCATTTTTCTCCAAACAGAAATCTCTTCATTGATTTTATCAATTTCAGTCACTGTTAAGGAAATGAACTGGAAATGTTTTAGGTAGAAGCGCTCTGTTTAAATCTCATTAGAGATGAACACTGTTAGTAGTTTGTACAAATTTTCCCAGTCTTTTGTCTTTTTAAAGTGAATTTATACATGCGCATTATCTTACATGTAGTGTTTTTCTGTCCCCCACCCCCAGCACCGGGGCTGGACCGGTTGCTCTATCATTGAGCTACATCCTCAGACCTTTTTATTTGAAGACAGAGTCTTCCCAAACTGCCCTGGTAAGACATAACCTTTTTGTTTTTATTTTATTTATTTATTTATGGTATTGGGGGTCACTCGGGACCTTGTGCTTTCGAGGCAGGTGGTAGAACCATTGAGCTAAATCCCCCGCCCTTTTCTTTTTATTTTTGATACAGGGTCTCACTATGTAATGAAGGCTGGCCTTGAACTCCCATAGCCCAGGCTGGCCTCAAACTCCTGCAATCCTCCTGCCTCAGCCTCCTTCAGTACTGAGACACAAACGTGCACTGCTGTCCCCAGCATGTGTGACATATATTGAGAGCATAGTTGTTATGTGTGGCCACACCCAGCGCCAGACACAATGCCCAGGAGAGAGGAAGAAGGAAGGAAGGAAAGGAGGGAGGGAGGGAGGGAGGAAGCAATCTATCTGGGTGGGGTGGGGGTTGTGGCAGACTAGAGGTGTTCAGTTTCAAACTGGGACAGCAGGGCCACGCAGCTGTGTGGACGAAGCCTGGTGACTGCTGTGGATGTGTGTGCACTGGGAATCGAGCCGAGGTCTTGCACATGATAAGCACACACTCTACCAGTGTGCTGCACCCAGCCCTCACCCTAGCAGAGTGTCATAATCCTGGCACTCAGGAAAGCTGAGGCAGGGGGATTGCAAGTTCAAATCCTGCCAGGGAGACTTAGAGAGACCCTGTCTCAAAATTTAAAATTTGGGGGCTGGGGATTTAGCTCAGTGGTTCTGCCCCCTGCCGCACAGGCACACGGACCTGAGTTCGATCCCTGGTACCAAAAAATAAAAAAATTTTGTTTATTTTGAGATAGGGTCTTGCCGTGTATTCCAGGCTGGTTTTGAACTCACAGCAGTGATCCTCCTGCTTCAGCCTCCCATCAAGTATTTATTGTGTCGATTGAGTATACACAATGCTTGAGCGTAAAGGGAGTTCATGGTCTAATTCTACTACTTTGGGGGAAGAAACACATGAGAAAACACACTTTTAATGCTGTTTGATAGGTTCTCATTTCTTTTTTTTTTTTGGTACTGGGGATCGAACTCGGGTCCTTGAGCTTGCAAGGCAGGCGGCGAAACCACTGAGCTAAATCCCCGGCCCGGTTCTCATTTCTTTATTAACACTTTTATTGACATATTATTCACACACCATAAAATCCGTCCTTTTACAGCCTACAGTTCAGTGGTTTTTAGTATGTCACAGAGTTGTAAAATCAACATCACTACCTAATTTTAAAACATTTCATCATCCTAAAAAGAAACCCCAGATTTATCAGCAGAAAATCTCCACTCTCCCCTTGCCTGTGGTGGACATCTGAGATCAGTGGCATCACATGTGTGCCCCAGGACTGCTTTCTTTCACACTGGAAGTTTTCACGTTTAATCTGAGATGTAGCAGTCACCTGTGCAAATAGAGCTCTTAGAGCATTGCCTCTTTTGCTCCTCCTCACCTCCTGGCCTCTAGTTCCCACTTCTCTCTGACCTCAGCCATATCATCTGAAGAACCTATCAGGCTGGGCTCAGCGGCCTGTACCTGGGGTCCCAGCCACTTACCTACAGTCCCAGCTACTCAGAAGGCTGAGGCAGGAAGATTTCCTGCACCCAAGAGTTCAAAGCAGCTTGGGAGACCTAGCAAGACTCCATCTTTTTAAAAAATCAGTTATATGGGCTGGGGATGTAGCTCAGTGGTTCTGGCGCCTGCCTCACAAGCACAAGGTCCCAAGTTCGATCCCCAGTACCAAAAAAAAAAAAAAAATTTAGAGGCCGGGGATTTAGCTCAGTGGTTCCACAGCCTGCCTCACAAGTGCAAGGTCCCAAGCATGTAGCAATATTTAATTGCTTTTTTTTTCCTTCAGTACTAGGAATCAAACCCAAGGCCTCCATGCATCCTAGGCAAGCAAAACCACTGAGCTATACCCCTAACCCTTACCATGGCTTTTTTTTTTTTTTTTGAGACAAGGTCTCACTATGCAGCTCAGGCTGGCCTTGAACTCACAGCAATCCTCCTGCCTCAGCCTCCCGAGTCCTGGGATTACAGGTGTACATTACCATGCCCAGTTATTTTGTTTAGGATTTTTTTTTTTTTTTGGTACTGAGGATCGAACTTGGGACCTTGCCAGTTATTTAGTGTAATACATTTTTACAATTTGAACATTCACCATATTTCAACCACACTCATATGATCTCAAACTTCATGGATGGTTCTGACTATTCTGTGTCTCTTGCTCTTCAGATTTCCATATTAGGGTTGGGGATTTAGCTCAGTGGTTCTGGCGCCTGCCTCGCAAGCGCAAGGTCCCGAGTTTGATCCCTGGTACCAAAAAAAACCAACACAACACACACAGATTTCCATATTAACTGTAGGATCAATGTGTCAATTTCTGTAAAATCAGTAAACAAAACCCACTGGGAGTTCTGCAGGGTTACAGACCAATCTGACTTCATTATGTTAAACATTCTATCCATGAACATGGACTATCTATCTATTCCTTTATTTAGGCTTTAATTTCTTTCAACATTTTACACCTGTCAGTGTGCTAGTTTTGTACTTTTGTTAAATTTATCCCTAAGGGTTTTTTTTTTTTTTGGTAGTGTTGTGAATGGAACTTTGTTAATTTAATTTTCAAGCTGTTCTTTGCCAATATATGGAATATAATTGATTTTTTTTTTTAGTACTCAGGATTGAACTCGAGACTTTGTGCTTTCCAGGCAGGTGAAGGCACCACTAAGCTAAATCCCTGGCCCTATAACTGATTTTTTATTTTTTGGTACCTGGGATCGAACTCAGGACCTTGCGTTTGTGAGGCAGGTGAAGGCACCACTGAGCTAAATCCCCGGCCCTATAACTGATTTTTTTTTAAAATTTTTTTGGTACTGGGGATCAAACTTGGGACCTTGCGCTTGTGAGGCAGGCGCCAGAACCACTGAGCTACATCCCCAGCCCATATAACTGATTTTTTAAAAAGATGGAGTCTTGCTAGGTCTCCCAGGCTGCTTTGAACTCTTGGATGCAGGAAATCTTCCTGCCTCAGCCTTCTGAGTAGCTGGGACTGTAGGTGAGTGGCTGGGACCCCAGGTACAGGCCACTGAGCCCAGCCTGATAGGTTCTTCAGATGATATGGCTGAGGTCAGAGAGAAGTGGGAACTAGAGGCCAGGAGGTGAGGAGGAGCAAAAGAGGCAATGCCCTAAGAGCTCAGGTGAAATGCACAGGTGAAATGCTGACTTACTTCACAGAGAGGAGAGGGCTGTACAGGCGATCCAGCTTTGGACCAGTCAGGGCCCTGAGTGCTCAGCACTTCCCCAGATGCAATCTGCTACTTACTTCTCCCCTGTGCTTCTTGTGGTTGTTTTAGGGCTTTACATGGTGGTGCGTGCCTGTAACCCAGCACTTGAGAGGCTGAGGCAAGAGGATTGCTTCGAGTTCCAGGCCAGCCTGGGCTACACAGTGAGACCCTGTTTCAAAAAAAAAAAAAAGGAACACAGACTGAGTGTCCAGGTAGAGAGCCTAGAGAGGAGGTGCAGGTAGCTGGAGGGGACAAAAAGTGAGGCTAGTTAGTGAAGAGCCACCCAAGTTACTGAGAGGCCAGAACAGCACTCCCAGCTTGGCAGGGTGGGGCTCCCCCACAGTCTCAGCCACTCAGGAAGCTGAGGCAGGTGGGTCACTTGAGCCCAGAAGTTTTGAGAGCATACTGAGGAAGAGAGACTTGTCTCTACTGAAAGGGATGAGGGTGTAGGGCAGTGCTAAGTGCTTGCCTAGCGTGTTCGAGGCCCTGGCTCTATCCTCAGCATGGCAAAAAATGAAAAAATAAAAATCCCTTTGACATTTTTTTTTTAGAGAGTGGCCTTTGCAATGAGCTACATTCCCAGCCCCTGCCTTTTTTTTTTTTCTTTTTTTGACCTAAGTAACTAAATCACTCAATTTGGGGTTGAATTTGTAACCCTTCTGCCTCAGCTCTCCAGAGTGCTGAGGTTGCAGGTGTGCATCACTATGCTCAGGTTCCAGACCTTTTTTTATATTTATATTTTGAGACAAGGTCTTGCTAAATTCTCTAGCCTGGGTTTGAACATGTGATCCTCCTGCCTCAGCCCTCTAGAGTGTTGGGATTACAGCATAGGCCACCACACCCAGATTCTATGGACATGTTTGCTCTTTCTTTCTTTCATTTATTTTTGGTGGTGCTGGGGATTGAACCCAGGGTCTTCCTGCCTCAGCTTGAGTGCTGGGATTACAGGCACGTCACTCAAATTCCACCCCTCATCTTTGGTTTCGCCACCAAAGCTCTGCTGGATTCTCAATGTGCCAGGCAGCAAGCACTCCAGAATGGAACTCCAGGACCACAGGAGGAGGTGAGTCCTCATCAGAGGAGGAAATCCCAACCTATTTCCCTCCCTACACCGAAGTGAGCACTGTCCCTCAGCCATGTACATCCTGTCTCTGTCATGCTGTAGACAAGACTACTGACGTAAGCAGAGCCAGCCACACGGGATGTCCAAGGCCTTCCAAACCCTCAGAGGGGCCACGCTGTCTGGGTCGCCATGGACACAACGCGGGGGGGGGGGAGAATTGGATGGAAACTGGGCGGTCCTGCGCTCTTCAGCTTTCACCTGGGTCGGGCAGGTTGCTTTGCTTTCCTTGGGTCTCTTATAAACGAGGGATTTGGAGGAAAATACTAAGTCTCTTCCACTTTTTTTTTTTTTTTGTACCGGGGATTGAACTCGGGTCCTTCTGCTTGCAAGGCAGGTGGTGGAACCACTGAGCTAAATCCCCGGCCCTCTTCCACTTTTTTGAGAACAGGAATTTGTGATGACAGAACAGTGAATAGAGGTTCATATTTAGGACAGTGTAGAAGCCAAGCCAGAGATTTCTGAACCTGAATCCTTTTGTGTGAATCCCCATCAGTCAGTACCATCCATGTTTTTGCTTTTGTGGAGCCGGGGATTGAATCCAGGGCCTTCCCATTCCCACTGAGCTATGTCTTCAGTTCTTTAGTTTTAATTTTTGTTGTTGTTTTTTAATTTTTGAAACAGGGTCTTGTTATGTAGTTTGGGCTGGCCTCGAACTCATGGAGATCCTCCTGTCTCAGCCTCCTGAGTGTTGGGATTACAGGTGTGCACCACCATGACCAGCAAAATGTTTTCTGAACAGTGGGAAGTACATGCTGTTTGGAAATGATAAAGTTAGGCCACTTGATGTAGCTCAGTGGTAGAGCTCTTACCTAGTATGTGCAAGGCCCTGTCTCAAAAGAAAAATAAAAAATGGGGTGCGAATGGAGCTCATAAGGTCTTATGTTTTGAAACCAGGTATGCTCAATCTCTGAGCTTCATTCCCAACTCTCTTTTTAAAAATTTTGAGACAGGCTTGATAACCCTCACTAACCCAGTTTATAGGCTTGAACTTATGATCCTCTTGCATGCTGGGGATAGTTGGTTAAATTTGAAAGATTACAAAATCCAATACCCCAAGAACTACTGCATGCTTGGGGAAGGTTAGCGGATACTCTGCAGGACAGCTGCAGACTCTGGTTGTGAAGAACAGAAGGAGTGCAGAATGTTGGTAGTGAGGTGAAAAATTAGGCCATGGCCAGCCGGCTGGGAGAACGGGCGTGACCTGTCAATCACAGAGTTTCAAGACACATGCGCCCAGCCGGCCCCCCCCCGCCCCCCACTCCCTGCCCCTCACTGCGAACTTTACTCTCCAGCGGCTCCCAGTGGATCCCCGCCCCGCCCCGCCCCGCCCCTGGGACTAATCAGAAAATACCATGGAAGATCACGCATGCTTTTGATAGGCTGACCTAGATCTGACGTCAGCAGGGAGGCATGGGCCATAGGAAAGATAGTGCCTGTTAACCTGGGGCCACTGTGCTCTTCACTTTGGCTGGTGCTCCCTCCACACAGCATACTTCTTTTCCTACCTTTAATAAATGTAAAACCTCACTACCTTGTGCACATTTCTTGTTCAATTTTTTTTTTCTTGGTACCGGGGATCGAACTCTGGACCTTGGGCTTGCAAAGCAGGCGGCAGAACCATTGAGCTAAATCCCCGGCCCTTGTTCAATTCTTTATTCAGGATAAGAACCTGGAATCTCTAGAGGGAGCCCATAGAACCCAAGATCCCCTGTCACACTGGGGGATGCTCAGTGGACTTGGTGAGCAGCCGGACAAGGGTGGCTCCCAAAGCCCTAGCTCCTCAAGCATCCTCTGTCCTTGGACTCTAGCTGCTGTTTACCAGTGCCTCAATCACATCTGGGCAGGGAGGGCTCTTGGCTCTTACAGCCCACCTCTGGTTATTTCTCCTCTACCTGTGGATCGGATCTCAAATGTCACTGCTCAGTGAGCTTTGTCTTGTCCCCTTATGGAGTTTATGTCCTACTGCTGTGTAATCTAAGAGCTCTAAACATTTAGGACACATGCTGGATGTCATAGTGTATGTGGGAAACCCAGCATTTGGGAAGCTGAGGCAGGAGGGTCGCCATGAGTTCAAGATCAGCCTGAACTACATAGTAAGACCTTGTCTCAAAAGAACCTTTAGAACACTTAGCACTCCCTGTAATGATGTATTTATTTATATATTTTTTTGGTGCTGGGGATCGAACTCAGGACCTTGCGCTTGCAACCAGGCAGAGGCACCCCTGAGCTAAATCCCCGGCCTTTGTATTTATTTTTGTGACTAGGTATTTGTCTCTTCCGTTCAGTAAGGGCAAGGACCATGTTTGTGTTTATTCACAATCGTGTTTACAGTGCCCAACAACTTGCCTGGTGCAAACAAGGGTAACAGTAAGTATTTTTTAAACAAATGTTTAAATGTATCCATCAGGTCTGGGTTTTTTTTATTCCCCTCAGTACTGGGGATTGAACCCAGGGCTTTCACACTGAGCTACATCTCCAGGTTTTTTTTTATTAGTACATGTTTACAGTACATAGTGTTTACATTCCTTGTGTGGAGTGGGTACATGTACCTAACTCATCTTAGTTCCTTTCTTATCCCCTCCCCCATCTCTTGATCCCCATCCTTTTTTGGATTTTTTTTTTTTTTTGGTACTGGGGATCGAACTTGGGTCCTTGTGTTTGCACAGCAGGCATCGAAGCCACTGAGCTAAATCCCCAGCTTTTTTGGGTTTTTGAGGCAAGGTCTCCCTTTGTAGTTCAGGCTGGCCCTGAACTCACTATGTAGCCCAGGCTGGCCTCAAACTCAAGGCAATCCTCCTGCCTCAGCCTCCTGAGTGCTGGGATTACAGGTGTGTGCTACCACACCTGGCTTCCATTTATTATTTTGTTAAACTTTTTTTTTCCAAGACATGGTCTTGCTATGTAGTTCAGGTTGGCCTTGCATTTGCTCTGTAGCCCAGGCTGCCCTCAAACTCATGGTGATCCTTCTGGCTCAGCCTCTCAGGTGCTGGGATTACAGGCATGTCTCACCATGCCCAGCATAATTTTGAGATAGGGTCTCAAAAAATTGCTTAGCTGCCCGTACTGGCAGGCTTGTGCCACAGAACCTTACTAGGTCTGGCATTTTGTTAAGAGGTTTAGTCACTTAGAAATCTGTAATGACAAAGCACTGACATGCAAATGAAGTGGAAATGGGCCCATCATAAAAATTATCTTCGCTGCCTCCAAATGGCAGTTTCTACCAAGTGCAGTCTCTCAACAACACTGCAAACAGATGTAGAGCAGGGTGACAATTGTTTCCTGGTCTTTTGGTTAAAATTTGCCAGGCCAACAAAATTGGCCCTTTATCACACAAAGGGATGAATGAGCACACAGATAATGGGGGAAGTACAGAGACTTAGGGAATAAGAGAAACAATGCTTTCTTTCCTTTTTTTGAAACAGGGCTTTGCTAAATTGCCTTAGTTGGGCTGAACTCCAGATCCTCCTGCCTCAGCCTCCCAAAGCACTGGGATTGCAGGTGTGTGCTACCCCGAATTTCCTTTTCTTCTTAACTCCATCACTCCCACCTTGACTGAGAGGATAAAGCTTGCTCTGTGCTTCCTGGTCTCTGAGCAAGGGGCTGGGGAAGGAGGGTCAGTGTGCCTTGCCGGGCTGTGGCAGGAAGGACAGGAGTTCCCTGGGTGGCATCTCTTCTCCCCCAGGGAAAAGGGTCTGGCTTTGTGGTCTCCAAGGATTGGGCATATGGAGTCCTGATTCCCGGTGCACTTCTGTATCTGTACTCTCCTGTGTATCTTCCTCCCTCGGGCCAGGCAGTAAAGTCTTGAACACCTGGCTGGATCTTTAGTCCAAGATAAAGCCATGTTGTCTCCTTGAGAGATTCCTCACTTGGACCCATCCTGAATAGTAGTCTTCCTGTTGTCCCCCGCTCCGTGTGAAACAGAGGGTTTATTTGGATCCTACCAGCCCCCAGGACCCCACACCTGGGCAGCCAGCTCTCTGTGACAAGTCCCCCTTCAGTTCCCTGTCCACACCCCAACTGGCCAAGAGCCAGGAGAACACTCTCTGGCTCAGACAGTTTGTGTAGGGGTTGCCAGCACGTTCCCATCTGCTGTATCCTCTCACTCTAGTCTGACAGGGAGAGCAAAGCTAGGGCCGACCTGTCAGCTCTAGGTCTCAGTGTCCATCTTTGGCAGACACGGTGCTGTCCAGATCTGCAAAGGTGATAACCTGGGGGCTATCATCTCTGGGAGCAGGACAGCAGAAGCCGTGGAAGATGAGGTAGGGTCCGGCCTCTGGCCTGGTGCCCAGGTCCGGGATGTCACAAAAGTGACAGCTTCACACAGCGGGAAGCAAGCAGTAGGGCCAAGTGGCAGGGGGCTGATGACGAGCCCATACATAGTTGGGCCTGGAGCTTCATGGACAACTGAGGTTGGCAACCCAGCCAGCTTTGCAGGCTCCGGACAGCACCCCCACCTCAGGTCGAAGCAGAAACTCGATATGAGGAAGGAGTGATCAGGACTTCAGGGCCGGCCACCCCTGCCCATTGATACTCAGGGTTTCTGCCGGCTTTTTTTTTGGTAAAGGGATCCGACTCAGGTCCTTGTGCTTTTGAGGAGGCAGGCAGTGGAACCACTGAGCTAAATCCCTGGCCCCTGCTGTTGTTTTTTGTGACAAAGTCTTCTTATATAGCCCAGGCTGGCCTTGAACTCCCATGGTCCTCCTGTCTCAGGCTCCCAAGTGCTCGGATTGCAGGTGTGCCCCACTACACCTGACACTCGTTTGGGGGGGTTGGTTTTTTTTTTTTTGTGGTACTGGGAATTGAACCCAGAGCCTTCGCTCTGAACTACATTTCAAGCCCTTTTGAAATTTTGAAACTGGGACTTGCTAAAGAACTAAGGGAGCCCCCCACCCCCCACCCCGGGCAGGGCTTAAACTTGCAATCTTCCCGCCTCAGCCTTCCAGAGTCCTGAGATCACAGGTGTGCACCACCATGCCTGGCTTCACACTTTTTTTCTTTAGGGAAGCCCCTCCTTCACATGGATCCTTCTCTCCTTCAGAGCCAGGAGGTGCATACTGTATGGTGGCCCCCACTTTCACAGGTAGGGGACTGAGCCCTCCTAGGTTAAGGAAGCTGCCCAAAGGCATGAGAGAGCAAATAGCAGGGCTGACCATTAAATGCATACTTCTCCACATGGGCTATAATAACTGCGGTGATAAAGGTGCAGAGCAGTCATTAGTGTAGACGTGTGATGCACAGAGTGATTCCAGGTGGTGATTTGTTTAGTTATCCGAAGACCTCTCACTCCCGAGGTTAGGGTTGTGCTGGGAATAGAAAAGGTGGTGCTTCCCACAGCATCGACTGTGAGGACTCCAAAACTGGGCGGCTTTGAAAGCCTCACAACACAGGCTTTTACTTGGTCTGCTTTTTTTTTTGGTACCAGGGATTGAACTCAGGTCCTTGCGTTTTTGAGGCAGGTGATGGAACCACTGAGCTAAATCCCTGGCCCCTGGTCAGGTTTTGTTTTTTTTTTTGGTACAGGGGATCGAACTCAGGTCCTCAGCTTGTGAGGCAGGCGCCAGAACCACTGAGCTAAATCCCCGGCCCTCTGGTCTGGTTTTTAAACATTGAGATATTTTTTAAAATGAGATATAATTTGCAACCTCTGGTATTTATCCTTTTAAGGTGTACATTTCAGTTTTTGTTG
Source organism: Heterocephalus glaber (assembly GCF_000247695.1). The sequence continues at coordinate 1,993,665 of NW_004624763.1, forward strand.
TTTTCAGTACTGGAGCTCGAACCCAGAGCTATACACAGGCTAGGCAAGTGGCTCCATTACTGCAGCATGGAGAAGATTCCCAGCTCCTTTTAAATTTTTTTTTGTACGGGGGATCGAACTGTGGACCTTGGACTTGCGATGCAGGCAGCAGCACCACTGAGCTAAATCCCTGGCCTTTAATTTTTAAATTTTGAGACAAGGTCTCTCAATGTAGCCCAGGGTGGCCTCGAACTCACCAGGATCTTAGTCTCAGCTCCTGGGATTATAGATGTGCCACACCGGGCTTTTGGTTCACTTTGGAACTCTTTTCTTCTAGGAATAAGAGAACAATGAGGCAGGCACAAGCAACTGGGAACCCTCAGAAGGATGTAGAGATTTCAAATGAAACCGGAGTCAGTAAAGTATTACTGCTGCTGTTGTCTTCAGCAGGGAACTGCATTCCATGTAATATGAATATGAGATAGGTCAGGCATAGCAGCACAGATCTGTAATGCCAGCTACTCAGAAGGCTGAGGCAGAAGGGTTCGAAATTTGAGGCAAGCCTGGGCAATTTAGCAAGAGTATGTCTCAAAATAACAATATGACACATAGGTAATACTGTGTCAATGGTCAGCTCCCAGTGTCTGTATTCTGTCAGTTCAAGAAAGTAAGTCACAATGAAAATTTTTTTTGGGGGGGGTACTGGGGACCGAACTCAGGACCTTCCGCTTTCAAGGCAGGCACAGTGCCACTGAGCTAAATCCCTGGCCCTCGCAATGAAAATTTTAAAGAACCACAGTTACTAATCTGAGCAAGTTGGCACATGCCTGTTACAAAGTGACCTCAAGGCCAGCCTAAACTACATAGCAAGACTCTGTCTTTTAAAGACAAAAACCAAACCAAAACAAAAGAGCTGCTGTTAGTCTGGGGAAGGTTATTCAAGAACTTGATGCAGTGATGCACATCTGTGTTCCCAGCACTCTGGGAGGCTGAGGAAGGAGGATCTTGAGTTCAAGCCCAGCCTGCACAACTTAGTGACTTAGTGGCTCAAAAGCAAACAAACAAAGCAATGGCTGGGATGTAGTACAGTGTGAAGACTCTGGTTCGATCCCCAGTTTAAATTTTTTTAAGTATATAAAAAGATTTTTATATAGAAAATGGGTATTTTTTTTCTTTTGTTCATTAAGGAAAAGAAAAAAGAAACGGAATCACTGTATGGTATGAAGGGTTAGCATAGAAGAAAGTTTTGACACAGCGCTTTGTTAAACTCTAGAATGGCATGATGGGGAAAAAGCTTTTAAAGTTTAAATTTTTTAAAGTTTAAAATTTGAAATAATTTTTATTTTTAATTTTTTCTGTGTGTTTTTGAGACATTGTCTTGCTATGTAGTTCAGGCTGGCCTTGAACTCACTATGTAGCCCCCAGACTGGCTTTGAACTAGTGGTGATCCTCCTGCCTCAGCCTCTCTCCTGAGCAGTGGGATTATAGGTGTGCATCACCACACGTAGCTGAAATAATTTTAGACTTACAGAAGTTATAAAGAATCCCATAAAAGATTCATCACATAGCAGGGCATAGTAGCACATAACTGTAATCCCCAGGTATTTGGGAGGCTGAAGCAGAAGGACTGGAGCTCAAGGCCAGCCTGGGCAATTTAGGGAGACTCCATCTCAAAAAACAAACAAAACAAGAGGGCTGGGGACCTAGCTCAGTGGTGGAGTGCTAGCCTAGCATGTGTGGAGCCCTGGGTTCAATTCCCAAAAGGTGGGGGGGACCTCCCCTACCCAGATTCTCTAGTGTGAACATTTTACTAGTTGCTTTATTATTCTTTGCGTGTGTGTGTGTGTGTGTGTGTGTATTGAACCCAGGAACTTGCACCTGCTAGGCAAGCAGCACTCTACCACTGAGCTATTTCCCCCGCCCTCTAAATATATAATTTTGTCTGAGCCTTTTGAGAGTAATTTATAGACATGATCCCTCCTCACCTCTAAACACTTGGTAGATTTTCCTTAAGACAATGGCTTTCTCCTGCCTAACCCCAGGACTACAACAACGGAGAAATTAACAAATACAACACTACTATCTAATCTGCAGACCTTATTCAAATTTTGCCTAATATTCCACTAATTCCCATGAAAACAAACCAAAAAACCTTTTTTTGGTCCTGGTGGTTTCTCTTCAATTGCTTTAAACAGGAACAGGTCTCAATCCGCCTTTCAGGACCTTAAGGCTTCCATACCACAGGGCAGTTACTTTGTATCCGGTTTCTCAATTGGGTCCCGCCTACTTTAAAAAAATCAGCTTTGTTTGGGGTTTAGGTGTGATGTTGAGCGGGACTTGAATGGGCTCACTCTTCAGGTCCCTCCCAGTCACTTCCTCCTGATTATTCTCACTTTGGACTTCTAAAGTCCGTGCTGGCGATAAGCAGGAAGACTTTTTTTTTTTTTTTGGTTCCAGAACCAATTCACTTGTATTTCATACAATTTTTTCCCGCCCTTGACGTTCTTTCCCTTGACAAGTTTAATTTAATAAAAGTTTAATGAGAATCAGTACCTACTCTTTACAAACATTTGAGCCTTTAATTACCCTTACTCTTGTGTTGAGGATCTCACCTTTGCAGGGATGAACTCTGCCCTCGGTTTCGAAGACAAAGAGCCGCACAAAGGGGTGGGTGTTATTACAGCCATTCAACAAGTATTTGTTGAGTGCACAGTATATGTCAGGCTGTATTCCAAGCCCTGAGGATACACCAAAAAATCCCTATCTTGTCGGACGAATTAAACAAAACAAAACACAAATCAGAAACCAAGGATCCAGCGTTGTTAAACAGGAGAGCGGTTCTAGGCAGACGCAGCTGGGAGGCTCCGGATTCTAACACGGCCAATGCTGCCGCGGAATCCCCCGTAAACTCGTAGATTTGCTAAGTCCAAAGGCGCTGCAGAAATGAAGGATCCCAACACAACACCCAGCGCTGCAAGGGCCAAGTTTCGGAACTGTTTAATCCCTTTCTCTGCAGCGGCGGTGCCTGGCGTCGGGCTTCCGGCCCCGCTGGGGACCCGGACGGAGCCCCGTGCCGGGCCGAGCCGGGCTCCCCGAGCCGCGCCGAAGGCACCCGCGGGGAGGCGGCTCGGGAGAACCGGCTCTGCCAGGCGGCCTCGCCCACTGCAAAGCAATCTGGGTGGTTTTTCCAGGTCTCTCCCGCCCTCGCTCCGCGCCCAGTTCCCCAGTCCCTGCCCCCGCGACGCCCAGAGCCAAGGCGGGTGGCAGCGAGATACCTGCGCCAGGGCGGGGCGGAGCGGCGACTCCACACCCGCAGTTCGGGGAGCGAGGGATCCAGTCTCGCCCGCGCCCCGCCTCGCGCGCACCTGGGCCCCGCAGGGAGCGCGCGCTGCTCGGCTCTCCTCTCGAGGGAACCTCGCCCCTCCCGGGAGGCCAGGTCTCCAGCCTCCCCCGCCCGCGTCCCTGAACGGTGACCGGTTCGCCCCCGGTGCGCTTTCCTGCAGGGAGAGAGTGGTTTACCTGACTGCACAGCACGAATACGCAGGGCTGGACACCTGCGGCTGACGGAGGCCGACCTCAGACGAATCTCTTCCCAAGAACAGACCAACTGAAAGCAAAAGGCCCCAGCAACTCCATCTGTGGCGCTTTCCTAAAATGTCAACATAACCCACCGACTGCCGCCCGACTGCGGGAGTACGAACTCTGGGCGGCCCGAGTTGAGTTGGGGAAGGGAAGTGCTTTGGAACCTGGGTGAAGTCGACACACTCCAAATACAAAGTCAAAAGGCATAGCCGGGGTGGGGGATTTAGCTCAGTGGTTCTGCCGCCTGCCTCGCAAGCTCAAGGTCCCGAGTTCGATCCCCGGTACCAAAAATAAATAAATAGGCACAGCCGGGCGGGGTGGCGCACTCCTGTAATCCCAGCGCCGGGGAGGCTGAGGCAGGAGAATCGCTTCTAGTTCGAAGTCAGCCTGAACTACGTAGTGAAACCCTGTCTCAACAAAACAAAGTTAAAAGGCACAAATGGAAAGTATGAGGTCCAAGTAGAGAATCCAGGAAAAAGCTTACTTAGCCTGATTGAGGAAAACCTTTATAAGGCACGCGGGGTAAGTGGATTTTATTTAACGCTCAAGGCAAATCAAAGGAAGTGGGCCCTAGCCCTGGAGGGCTTTCCGGTCTTGAACTAGCAGCCGGGGCAAAGGTGCAGCAAGTAAAACAGGTGGGAGCAAGAGGAGCAGGGTCCTCCAGCTGCCTCGCGCGCGCGTAGGTGCGTCCTGGGGTGACGGCGGCGGCGCGCGGGCCGCTCCCCGAAAGGTGGGCAGCTCCCCGGGCTTGGGGCCGCGCGGGCTCCGCCGGGCGAAGGGGAGGGGCCGCGGCGGGGCTTCGCCGGCTGTTTGCGCTGAAGGTGTGTGCGCCCTGGAGCGGCTTTTCCGGGGCTCGCCCATTGCCCCCGCCACCTCCCGGCTGCGCGGGCCGCTCCCTCCCCCGGCTCGCCCGCCCGGGCGCCGCACCCCGGCAGCCCCGCGCCGGAGCCTCACCTCTGGCCTCTTTTCGTCGGACCCTTGGGGACCTTCGGCCGCGTCCCCCACGCCTCCGGTCACGTCCGGGACGGACCCAGCCCGCGACGCGGCGCCCGGCAGCCCTCACCCTTTTCCCCGCTGGCCTCGTCTGCCCTCGGGGCAGCCCCCGCCTCGTCCCCGCCCCTGGGGCCTCCCCCGTCCGCGCGGCCCCTCGCCGCTCCATTCATCGCGCCATTGTCTCCCGCCCCTCTCCCCTCCCGGGCAGCCTCCTCCCCCGCCGCTGCCACGTCGTGGTTTGAAGGAGCCAATGGGCGGCGCCGCCAGGTGTCTCCTACCTGCGCCGCGTGGGGGAGGGGCCGGGCGGCAGGTAGGGCCACCTCCCCAAACAGAGGTGCTTTCAGCCATTGCGCGCGCCGCCCGGGGTGCAGCCCTGCTCGGGCCCTCGCGGACGCACGGGCGAGTGCATACAAAAAGGGCGGCCCGCGCGCTCCTTCCGCCCCTTCCTGCCTGGGAGCGCGGCGCCGGCCAGGTGCGGGCTCGGAGGTGGTGACCGCCTTTCGCCCCGGCCGCCGCGAGCAGGGGGTGGGCGCCCTTTCTTTGGCTCGGAGGCGAGGTCTTCCCGAGCGCCAGGCTTCCCGTCCCCTCTCCCAGCCCTGCGCGCCGCCTCCCGGGCCCCTCCGCCCTCCCCACCTCTCGCCATGACGGCGTCTCCGGATTACTTGGTGGTGCTCTTCGGGATCACTGCTGGGGCCACCGGGGCCAGGCTGGGCTCGGATGAGAAGGAGCTAATCCTGCTGCTGTGGAAAGTCGTGGATCTGGCCAATAAGAAGGTAATTTCTCCGCGGGTTTTGTCCCGAGGCGAGGAGTGGGGCGAAAAGTTTGGAGAAGCGCGGTGGGTGGGGGAGGAAGCGAGTGCCCTCGCCTGCCTGCTGGTGAGGCTGGACCCGAGGCCTAGGGAGCCCGGAGGGAAACCGAACTTGTTGGCCCAGCGCCTTGGAGCCTTCGGAACCTGGCCCAGGTGGAGAGGCCCGGCGCTGTGGAGCCGGGGTCCCCCCCCCCCGGCCGTCACCGGGTGGCCTTCCCGGGCCCTGGGGTCCCCTCCCGGGCCTCGGCGACCTGATGGGGGTGGGGGGTGGGGCGGGGGTTGGGACGCGCCCCGCGAGCCCGGGTTCTGCAGAGCGCGGAGCAGCTCCGCAGCGGAGAGGGGAGCCTGACCCCCGATTCTCTGCCCTCGGAGGTGGGACAGTTGCACGAAGCGCTCGTTAGACCAGATCACTTGGAACTGACCGAGGACTGTAAAGAAGAAACTAAGATAGACGCCGACAGCCTGTCCTCCGCTCCACAGCTGGACCAAGCCCTGCGACAGGTGACAGCCTGGCCCATGCCACCTACTCCCACCCGCGCCCCCAACCCGGCCCCGCCCAGCCCCACGCCCTGGGGCGGCCGCCGCCCGGGTCTCTGGGGTGCGGCAGGAGATCACACGTGGGTGGGACCGGGGCTGGGGCCCCGGGAGGACTCGGGGAGGGGCGGCCGCCCTTCGCCCCCTGAGGCTCTGGGGCCCAAATTCGCTGGTGTTCGAGTCACTCCCGGAGCGGTTCCTGGGGCCGGAGAGGGGCGGCAGCGTTTGCCAGCCGCAGGGCGGTGTTGGAATCCCTGCGCCCCCGGCTTCAGGTCCGGACGCCAGTCCCCGGTGGGGCTCGGGTAGGCCTTGGCAGGGGGCGCTGTGGTGCGCGCGGGGCTGGAGGCGCCCACTGGCTTTTGTCGCCGCCTAAAAGTGCCCGCCTGGTTTCAGGCTCCGGACTCCCAGAGAGAGGCTGTGTCCCACAGCGTTGCTCCCGTGGTGGCGTCGGTCCCAATCCCGGGAGGGTTTGCAGGTCCGGACCTGTGGGCTGTTCAGTTGGGTCACCGTGGAGCCGGTGGAACCCTCTTTTGGGATTGAGGTGACCTAAAAACCGGCTGCTCGGGTACTGACGAGTGCCTAATGGGGCCGGGCGGGGCGCCCAGCACCTGCGCCCAGGTGAATGCCCAGGCTCTCGAGGCCTCTGCCCTGGCTCTCAGGTCCGAGTTGTCGGAGAAACTTATCACGTGGGAGGATCTGGGAGAGGTATTGCCCGCCTTTCCAGAAGTCTGTGTAACCACTGCACATCTTCGTTTTTTTGTAAATCGGAAACGGGTTATGTTTCTTAAATCTGGCTCATACAAATAAAAAAAATCACACCGGGGAATGATGTAATCTGAAGGCAATCTGCCAAAGAAATGAGATCTCAGATTTGAGTGAATTTATCGTAAAAATAGAGGGGGTGGAGGGAGGGGAAAGGCATTGACTCAGACGAGTTGGTTTGAAAGCTTCCTGTGGTTTGTGGGGAGTTTGTCTTCTCCCTGGTCCTCAGCGTGACTGGCCACTTCCCAAGAGTTGGTAAAGCCCGGTCTCTATTTCCCTCCCTGTGTTTGCTCTTTCAGTTTAACCAGTCAGTGAGCAACGAACTGAACATTGGCGTGGGGACGTCCTTCTGCGTGTGCACCGACGGGCAGCTGCACATCCGGCAAATCCTGCATCCCGAGGCTTCCAAGAAGGTAAGAGTGCGACTTCTGGAAAATGGCTGGGCTCAGAGTAGGACCGGAAGAGGCTTTTAAAGATGGTTCATCCGAACGAATCTACCTTTTAAAAGCTGCAACGGGGAGTTACTGTTTAAGTGGGTATAGGATTTCCTTTTGAGATTTTAAAAGCTCTAGAAAAGGATGCTGGTAACGTTAAGATGGTGAATTTAATGTATGTTTTACCACAATTAAAAATGCGTGACAATTTTATGGACATGTTTGGGACTGTAGTAAGGGGATTGACACAGGTTATCTGTAAAAGCAATCTCTTAAATTTTCAAGATTCTTGACATGCCCTCTTTCCAAAGCTAGCATGGGGGCTGAATTTTTGACACTTAATATAACTACAAGTAGGGAAGAAAAAAGGGGGCATTTTAATACATTGTAATATTTGTTTGTGGAAATGCTTTATCCTAAGAAGGAGGGAGCACCTGGCCATGGTGGTAGGGGCTGTAATCCCAGCACTCTGGGAGGTTGAGGCAAGAGGATGGCAAGTTTGAGCCCTGGTACTCAAGCTTGGGGGGTGGTTGTCAGCAGAAAGAAGTTCAACTAAACTTTTTAATTTTTATTTTGGGATAAGATCTTACTAAATTGACCAAAATGGCTTAGAACTTTTGACCCTCCTGCCTCAGCCATGCCTGGCCCTCTGCAAGACTTTTTATTCTTTTTTTTTTCTTTTCGTTTCTTTTTTTTTTGGTACCAGGGATTGAACTCAGGTCCTTGCGCTTGCGCAGCAGGCGGCGAAACCACTGAGCTAAATCCTCAGCCCCTTCTGCAAGCCTTTTTGAGTATGGAGTGAGAAAATTCTGTCTTACCCTGGATAGGCTGTGATTTCTCTCCCTGGGAAGAAAACTTGGAGGCCATGGGACAGTGACAAGCACAGACAGCTGCTCATGGTAGCCAATCATTCCTAAGGCATTTGCTCTCAACTTAAAGTAGTTTGATCTGTACCCTTTTATTGTGGTTGGCGGGCATCACAAGAGCTTGAAGAGACAGATTATATTTGGGTCGTGGAAGCAATGTAGATTGGCAGCTGGTGACACAGGCAAGTGTAGTCAGTGCAGATTTCCTGTTCATTCTCTCAAAGTAGGGAAAGCTGTGCAATTAGTTAATTGTGCAATGTTAAAAGTCTGCAGGAGGGGGCCGGGGATTTAGCTCAGTGGTTCCAGTGCCTTCCTCATAAGTGCAAGGTCGTCCTGAGTTTGATCCCTGGTATCAAAATAAATAAATAAATAAATAAATAAATAAATAAATAAAAGTGCAGGAGAAACTCATGTTCCTCTGCCTTGAGGATTAAGAAGGTCACTCCTTTGACAGGGATCTTAGTAATTGTTTGATTTTTTTAATTAAATGCTAGACAATTGCCATATCTTTGATCCAGAAGTAGACATACACGAGGGTGCTTTTGTCCCCAAAATTTATATGGGGAGGGACAAAACTTGATGCTTCCTGTATCGGGCCAGAGGGAAGCAGCTGTCTGCATTATTTTAGGTGAACTGCTTTGGATGTGGGGGAGTCTCCCAAGGAAAAAAGTTTCCCAGCCACTTCTATTAGGATTAATTAAATAGAAGAACCTAGAACAACTTAGCATCATGAGAAAAGTAATTCTGCATATTCACTGACAGACAAAATGGCCAAACATGATGAAAATAACAATGAAGTGTATTTCCTAATGTTAATATATTTGGATGTATTCTTCTAGGCTTCTATAGAAAAGCAGTCTTTTTGTAAGTGTTTATACTATACAAAAATGCTTGGTGTCAACATTTTTATAAGCACTGAATAAATTAGTATTTTAAATGGATACAGCTGTTTACACTGATCCTTCACTGTTGCATATGTGAGTCATTGTTGTTACAGCTTTTAAATGAGCTTTCTTGGAGGTAATTGGGAGGATTTGTGATTCTTTTCAGAACTTGAAAGCTAGGACTATGATGCAGTGATACTGACTTTAAATACAGCATGAGCAGGTCATATCTAATAGAATTCAATAGAAGGAGATATTACTGAACAAACATTAAAAAGTATTTCCTTCCATTTCCTAACCTGTAAATGGGTAGAAATTCCCAGTAAGTGAACACAAACTATTTTGAAATTTTGCCAAAAAATCTATGTCAGGCATGATGGTGCATGCAGGTTTGTAATCCCAGCACTCAGGAGGCTGAGGCAGGAGGAACCTCGGTTGGAGACAAGACTGGGCTATGTAGCAAGATCTTGTCTCAAAAAAAGAACCCAAACCAAAAAAAAAATAAGAACCTTTTTAAAGAAATTATCTTTTAAATTATTCATTGAGGGTTTTTGGGTCACAAAATAAATAATGGTGTCATATTTTCCCATACTATTCAACTTTAATAACCACAGAAGTGGTACTTGGGACTAGAACTATTTCTCCTTTGCTTTGAGATTTGTGATATATATTTTACAATTTTGGTTCAAGTTCTAAGATACGGCCAGAATAGTGGGCAGGAAAACCATCATGGGATTATAATTTGGCACAAAAATAATCTTTGTCATTTACCATTTTAATCTAATTTACTACTGAAAATATATATGATTAGAACCGCACAGTAGTTCAGCCTACTAAATTTTACAACTTATTTATGTGAAAACAAGATGCCTGAAAACACAGATGGTCTAAAATGATTATAGCTGGAAAAAGTATATCATTACACAGAAAGTTTATACTAATATAAATAAATATAACTGCCCAAATGTACTGTAGCTTCAGGAATATTTTGAATAAAATGCATAATGGGACACTAACATTGCATATCTTTCATTAAAATAAATTTTTTGGTGAGACTTACATTCAGGATCTAATAACAGGAGCAGCAATTTTAAAAACCACTTAATTAAGTTTTATATTTTAAAATATCGTGTGCTTATTGTTCAATTCTTAGGTTCCTAATTTTTAGGGAAACATTGAACCACATCCTCTAGTTAACAGTATCTACCTTGTCCTTCCTCAGAATGTATTACTACCTGAATGCTTCTATTCCTTTTTTGATCTTCGAAAAGAATTCAAGAAATGTTGCCCCAGTTCTCCTGACATTGACAAGCTGGATGTTGCAGCAATGACAGAGTGTATCCTTCAAATGATTAGTCAAGAATCCTTTTGAAAATATAGCTCCAGGGAAAAAGTGGTTGATTGAAGAAACTTCTAAATGCTGTAGGCTTTGTCAGTCTATGGATGAAATTATCCTGTCTAAAATTTGTCTGCACTCTGTTAGGAACTAAGAGTGCAGTTATAGGCATCTTTCAGAGAAGCTGGTAAACTGAATTTAAACAGTTAGCTGGATGGACTTAGAGGTAGATTTTTGTGAGATGATTGCTTTGATGCAGATCCCAAAGCCTTTTGTCCCCAATTACCTTAGTCTTAGGTTTACTTGAGAACTAGGTACCTGTCCTTTCCTTACCAGCTGCAGTTCACTGGTTACCTCTTAACCTCCCACAAGACTGTGGTGGTTTTAATGTCATCTGGTCACAAGTGCAAAGTCCTGAGTTCTATCCCTGGTACTGGAAAAAAAAAAATCTGTATAGGAATGACAACATGAGGTTAGGATTGTCCCCAGATTCTTTTTTTTTTTTTTTTTTTTTTTTGGTATTGGGGATTGAACTCAGGAATTTGTGCTTGTGAGGCAGGCATGGCGCCACTGAACTAAATCCCCGGCCCTGTCCCCAGATTCTTTTTTTTTTTTTTTGGATTCTTTTTTGGTTCTGGGGATCAAACTCGGGACCTTACGCTTGTGAGGCAGGCAGCAGAACCACTGAGCTAAATCCCCAGCCCTGTCCCCAGATTCTTTATATGCCAAGATAGTATATCTGATGCATTATATATTGTAAAAGTACATTTTATAATCATAAATCTTAAAATCACTAATGACCTATTACATTGCATTCATTAAGTCCTTTTTTTTTTCTTTTTTTGGTACCTGGAATCGAATTAAGGGCCTCACACTTGCCAGGCAGGTGCTGGGCTGCTGAGGTACACTGAGTCTTTAAAGTGCTAATGTATCAGATGGGAACCTGAGTAAAGGGAGTTCCTCCAAAGCTCCTGTGAGAATCATCATGAAGTAGAACCTAAGTTACTGTCAGGAACTTGAGGGGAAGTGCAGATTCTTTTTCTTAAACTTTCTCATTCACCATCAAGAGCTGAAGCCAGGGCCCAGCGTGGGGCACACAGGGCGCACACACCTGTAATCCCAGCACTCGGAGGCTGAGGCTGGAGGATAGCGGCAAGTTTAAGGTCAGCTTGGGCTCCATAGTGAGTTCAAGCCCAGTCTGAAGTACAAAGCAAGATCCTGTCTCAAAAAACAAACAGAAGCCAGGGATTTAGCTCAGTGGCCCCACTGCCTGCCTCGAAAGTGCAAGGACCCGAGTTCGATCCTTGGTACCAAAAAAACACAAAACAAAAAACCCCTAGAACTAAGCCAGGTGTTTGTTCCTCTCCTTATAATGTCATATTCTCAATATCATATCTCCAGATACAGGCACACTGAGAGTTGGGACTCAAACATGTCCAGGTTGGAGGATAACTCAGTCCTTAGTGTATGCCAAACTCTTTTAACTGAGAACAAAAAATACTGTATCTATTAAAAATCCGGGCTGGAGGACCAAAGGTTCAGCTCAGTGGTGCTGCGCCCACCTCACAAGCTCAAGGTCCTGAGTTCAATCCTCAGCACACACAAATATCAGGGCTGGGGCTGTTGGCTGTGTAGTAACGCATGTGCATGTACAAACACATAACACTTAGAAGTAGGTAGGGGAAGAAAGATTCATAACTTAATTTCAAAAGACAATTTTAGGGCCGGGGATTTAGCTCAGTGGTTTTGCTGCCTGATGTTCAAGGACCTGAGTTCGATCCCCAGTACCAAAAAAAAAAGAATTTTAGTAGGAAAGACAGTGTACTATGTAGTATTTATAAAGGGCCTTTTCGTTAGCGATTATTTCTGTACTTGTAAAAGTGTCCATCCCTACAAACGGGGTTCTGAGGATTGGGCATTTCGAATGTATTGACAGTTGAAAGAAAATTTGTTAAATGTTCGTCCACCTTTTTTTTTTTTCCTCCTAAGATGTTCACATATGTAAAAAATGGGGTCATCGGGGCTGGGGATTTAGCTCAGTGGTTTCGCCGCCTGCTGCGCAAGCACAAGGACCCAAGTTTGATCCCCAGTACCAAAAAAAAAAAAAATGGGGTCATTAACAAACTTTCAAAATGTTCACTTAGACTTCTTACTTGTTCTGTGCTGTTATTTTCTACATGCCACTATACAGTCCTCTTTAATATATGACCTTTAGGTAAATGGGTAGGATGCTGGGCTAATAATTGTATTTTTATTTGTTATTGGTACCGGGAATCGAAGTCGGGACCTTGCACTTGCGAGGCAGACACCAGAACCACTGAGCTAAATCCCCAGCCCAAGGATTTTTTTTCTTTTGCCCAAGAATTTTTAAAAAAATCTTTTAGGGTCCGGGATTTAGCTCAATGTTTCCAGCGTCTGCCTCGAAAGCACAAGGTCCCGAGTTCGATCTCCAGTACCAAAAAAAAACAAACCCAAAAATCTTAATACTGGCTCTGTAAGGATATGTTGGCAGTCCCTTTTCAAGTGCCATGGAGACAAAAATCAAACATTTGATGACAGCCAGGCACTGGTGCTACGCATGATCCAGCTACTGCACAGCCTGAGGCAAGAACCCCGAAAACTTGATGCCAGTCTGGGCAACTTATTGAGACTGCATCTCAAAATATCTAAAAAGGGCTGGGACTGTAGCTCAGTGGTAGAGTGCTCCTGGGGTGGATCCCCAGGACTGTTGGGGGTTGAATGTTTACAGTGAACAAAGCTGAAAAAAGCTAAGTTGGGCTCAGTTTCATGTGCATCAGATCTGAAATCTGAGGTAGGATCTCCTGACCATTTAAACATGCATTTATTGGAAAAATGATGGAATTTTTGTTTTGTTTTTGTTTTTTTAGATAGGGTCTTGCTATGTAGTTCAGACTGGCCTTGAACTCACTATGTAGCCAAGGCTGGCCTTGAACTCGCAGTGATCCTCCTACCTCAGCCTTCCAAGTCTGGGATTACAGGTGTGCACCAACATGCCCAACGGAATTTAACATTTTTTAAAAAATAGATTATTTAGGGTAGCTCAGTGGTAATGCATGCTTGCCAACCAGGTGCAAGGCCCTGGGTTTTATCTTTAGCAGCAGGAAAAAAAAAGGCTTAGTTATAGATTTATAGTCTAGTTGCTTTGATATACATTGACTGTCTTAGGTTTATAGTTTTATTGCCAATTAAAAAGTATATTTTTTAAAACTTAAATGTTGTGATTAATATTACATTTGCATGTTGTTTTCCCATATAATAGATTAGAAATGCTATTAGCTTTTCTTAGCAATAGTTATTTTCTTTTTTGTGGTGCTGGAGTTTGAACTGAGCTACATTCTCAACCCTTTGTATTTATTTATTTTTAATTTTGAGACAAGATCTTGTCAAGTGGCCTGGGCTGGCCTTGAACTTTTGATCCTCCTGTCGCTGCTTCCTATTTTGAGAAATCAGTGTTTCCCCGACTAAGCCACCAAACCAATTTCTGTGGTCAAAAGTTATGGTGGTAAATCTGAATATCAACTCATCTATGCAAAGTATTTCTACGGCATCTGAACTGAAGAGTTTTGTTCTTCCAGACCACTAAATATTTTCCTGGCTGACATAGAAGTGATTCTGCATTTGGAAACATAAAGATAGCCATTGAACATCCTCTATAATTCTGCCAAGGTGAAGTCATTGGTCTTGTTTACTTACCTGTTCCACGAGGTAGACCACTGGGGCAGGGAAAGAGGCTTCTGGTTGTGTTTTACTTTTTTTTTTTTGAGACAGGGTCTCACTTTATAGTTCAGGCTGGCCTTGAAGTCACCATAGAGCCCAGGCTGGTCTTGAACTCGAAGCGGTCCTCCCGCCTCAGCCTCCTGAGTGCTGGGATTGCAATCAGGCATCACCACACTTGGCCTGAGATTTGATTTGATTGATTGATTGATTGATTGATTGATTTTGGTTCTGGGGATCAAACTCCGGTCCTTTCATTTGCACAGCAGGCGGCGAAACCACTGAGCTAAATCCCTGGCCCGAGAGTTTATTTTTAATTAATGCTTTGGTGTTGGTGATTGCCAAGGCTTTGTGTGTGCTACGCACATACACTACCACAGGCTACACACCAAGCCCATATCCATGGTTTTTGTAGATGAAGGTATAGAAATGTGGATTTGTTGAGAATCTCTGACAGAACTGTGTGTGCTTGGGATGTGCTTGATTAACTTTATTCTCAAGTAAAATTATGAATTATTTTTCAATTGCTTTTTTTGTTTTAAAGAGCAGATTTAGGTTCAGAACAAAATCACGTAAAAGAGAGTCTTCATAAGACCCCTACTTTTTGTACACACACAGCCTCCCTCACTGTTAATACACTGCACCAGGCTGGTACATTTGTCATGATGGGGGAGCACCCCAGGTCCATGGATGACATTAGAGTTCCTTTTAGGTATTGTACACTCTTTGGGCCTTTTTTCTGTGTGTATGGGACTGAAGATTGAACCCAGGCCCTTGGCACTGAGTTGCCCAGGTTTGACTCAAACTCAAAATCCTCCTGCCTTAGCTTCCCAGAGTGTTGGGATTATAGGAATACACTGCCATAGTAATTCTTTGGATTTGATAAGTGTATATGTCATGCAGCGAGCATTGTAGTATCAGAATACATTGCAGCATCAGCATAGCATAGAATAGGTTTTTTTGCTTTTTTTTTTTGGTATCGGAGAATTGAACTCGGGTCCTTGGGCTTGTGCAGCAGGTGGTGAAACCACTGAGCTAAATACCCGGTTCCATTTGCTTTGTTTTGTTGTTGTTGTTTGAGACAGGGTCTTGGCATGTAGCTCAGGCTCCCTTAGACTCCTGTGTCCCATGCTGGCCTTGAATTCACAGTGATCTTCCTTCCTGAGCTTCTCAAGTGCTAGGATTACAGGAGTGTGCCACCATGCCGGGCCAGAATAGTTTTTTTTTTTTTGTACTGGGGATCGAACTCAGGACCTTGTGCTTTCGAGGCAGGCACGGCACCACTGAGCTAAATCCCTGGCCCCAGATTAGTTTTTATTTTAAAAATTCTCCCTGTTCCATCTACTCATCTTTCTTTTTTTTTTTTTTGGTACCGGGGATTGAACTTGGGACCTTGCGCTTGTGAGGCAGGTACCGGAACCACTGAGCTAAATCCCTGGCCCTCTACTCATCTTTCTTTTCCTTCTATTAACCATTTTTCTTGTTTTTGGTACCGGGGCTCAAACTCTGGACCTTGGGCTTCCAAAGCAGGTGGCAGAACCATTGAGCTAAATCCCCAGCCCCCTATTAACCATTTTTTAACTGTTTATAGTTTTTGTTTTTTCAGAATGTCATGTAGTTGATTTTGCTTTCATTTGATTTTATTTTTTTGGGGGGGGGTACAGGGATCAAACTCACGACCTTGTGCTTGTGAGCCAGGTGCAGTGCCACTGAGCTAAATCCCCAGCCCTTGATTTGATTTTAGCTTTTCGTTTTTAGAGACAGGGTCCTTTATAGTTAAGGCTGGCCTTGAATTTGCAGCAATCTTCCTGCCTCGGCTTCCCAAGTGTTGAGATTATAGGCATGCACCACCACACCTGGCTAGGATGTCGTATAGTTGGAATCAAATTGTATATAGCCTTTTCAAGTTGGCTTTTTAAATGTAGTAATATGTGTTCAAAGTTCCTGCATGTCTTTATGGTTTGATAAGGTAATTTCTTTTTATTGCTGTATAATATTCCACTATATTGATATACCACAGTTTATTCATTCTCTTACTGAGAGATAATTTTGTTGCTTCCAAGTTGTGGCAATTTTGTTCTTTTTTTTTTTGTACCAGGGATCGAACTCTGGTCCTTGCACTTGCACAGCAGGCGGAGAAACCACTGGGCTAAATCCCCGGCCCAAGTTGTAGCAGTTTTGAATAAAACCAAGAAGGGTGATCTCTGCCTCATAGAGTAAGAATATAATTTATCTCAAATGCAATTTTATGTTTGACACAGATTGTTTTTGCAAAAGTGTGCAGCAAAGCTTTGAATTATTTTTTAAAGTAGAACTTGAATGTGCAATATTTCAAGGAGTTTTAGAAGATGAACAAAAATGAGAATGTTGTTTTTTAGACAAATGCTCTACCACTGAGATATACTCCCAGCCCCCATGTTGTCTGGTTTGGGGGGTTTTTTTGGTACTGGATATTGAACTCAGGACCTTGGTGCTTGGCAGACAGGTGTGGCACCACTGAGCTACATTCCCCGACCCAATGTTGTCTTTTTCTGATGAGGGGAGGGCAAAAGACTGAGTTGTAGTGTTAAAGCGTCTGATCCTCAAAGGGCCCAGCCACTCTGCAGCTCTGCCTCCCCAGGAGCTCCTTGCTTTATTTACTTTTTTGTTTGTTTTTGGGGACAGGTCTTACTATGTAGCCCAGGCTGGCCTTGAACTCATGAGACTCCTCCTGCCTCAGCCTCCTGAGTGCTGGGATTATAGGCAAGCACTACCACGAGCAGCTTTCAAAGCCTTGCTTTTATCTTGGGTCTTCCCATCATGTGAATGTGCCACTTCAATTTAAAAAAAGGCAAGAAATTTCTTGAGTGCTGTCCTGGTTCTCATTTTCACAATTCTTTACCTCCTGTCTTTGTGTTTGTTCTAAAAACTATTTCTGGTATTTGTGTTGGGCTGCTGAGCTATTCCAGGTGCCAGTGTGCTCCCTGCCCTGGAATTATGCAATCCAGCCAAGAGGACCTTACCTTGCAGGGCGGGCAACGGCACTGCGTAAGCATTGTATTTAATCAGGTGAAGCAGTGAGTATGTGGTGACAGGGATAGGTGGCACTTCTGTGATTTTTAGAACTTTTTCTTAGACTTTCTTTTTTAATGCCTTGGTCCCTTGGAGGAGAATTAATACTAGTTTGCTCTTAGTAAAAGAACATTTTGATTATGGTGCTGTTCATATAAATGAATTTTCTTTTTTTTAAGAACAACCTTGGTTTTTCTCCTCACTGATGTTGGATGGAATTACTACTGATTTCTTAACCTAGCTTTTGTTAGTTTTACTTTTCATGAACTGACTTACTCATTAATCAAGGACTTCTACCATTGTATTTAATTCAGTTTGCTGAGACTTGATTAAGACTTAATATAGTAAGGGAAGCAAGTGAAAGAAAGGATATGTCAGGGCTGGGACTGTAGCTCAGACTTCGCATTCAAGAGGCCCTGCAGGAAAAGAAGAAAACATCATACTGTCCTTTAAAAGCCTCATGACAGCTCAGTAGGAGGCAGCTCTCCCATTTCATAGACGGGGAAACTGAGGCTTGGAAGTTTTTGCCCATATCTTGTTAGGTGCTCCCTCATCTATCTGATGCAAAAATCCTACTTATAATCTAGAATGACAAAGATCATTTGTTGACTACTGAGATAGGGTATCCTCCTTTTCTTTTTGGTACCAGGGATTGAACTCGGGACCTTGCCAAGGCAGGCAAGGCACTGGAACCACTGAGCTAAATATCCAGCCCTATCCTCCTTTTTGAAGATAATCTTAAATATGTATTATCCAGGTTTCCTCAGCATATACAATGAAATATGATCCATAGCGGTATGTGTGTATGTATGTGCATGAGTGACTGTTTTACCACTTCTTGATTGTGTGAAGGATTTGTGTGTACATATGAGTGGTTGAACAGAGTGACATTAAAAATGAGAACAGAGCTAGGCACAATGGAACATGCTTGCAATCCAAGGTATTCAGGAGGCTTGTGAGGTAGAAAGCAACACATAGATACCCTGCCTCAACAGCAACTAAAAGAAGAGTGGGGGTTGCCTCAATAGCAGCATGGTAAGAACAGGAGCTGAGAAATCAGATTCACTGAGCTCAGTGTATTGCCCTTGTCAGCCTTAGTCTCCCCCCATTACAATGAGGGAGGCTATGGTGAGGAAGGAGACGGTGCATGCGACCATTTAGCCAGTGCTTGGCTCACCCTGCACTCTGCACATAGCGCTAGGCTGCCCGGCACCTCAGTAAAGAAAGAACAGCTGCCAAGGACTTCCTTATTGATCTATGGTCTTATGTAAACTCTTTTGCACCTAATTTTTTAAAATCTGGTGTGGATGTATACAGAAGTTTCAGAGTATCGGCTCCATGTTATTGCAAGTTAAATCAAGATCACTTTGGCTTCTCCGTGAGTAGAGTACTTAGGTATGGCTCATTCTAGACGTAGGAGTCTGTTTCCGTTCATGGGACTGAGGCCATTGTTAAAAATGTGGAGGGATCCACCAAATCTTCCTGTACCTCTCCTCATATGAAAAGGACTTAAACTCTGCACAAGTGTACAGTTAAGCTGCGCTAGTAGTTGACCTTGTTAGCTAGAGGGGAAAAGAATTATCTTTGGCATCTCCTTGGCGTGATATGAGCCAAGTCAGTAAATATGCCGGCTTGTGGTCTATAATAAGTTAAGTGACCAGAAATACTGCATGTTCCATGCTAGCCCTTGGAGTGAGGTTAATTTTGTATGGTTTGATTTAATTATAAAATAATATATTTTACTTTTAAAGTGAGTTTGGGAATTCCAGGATAATTTCATTTCAGAAGCCTTTAGAAGACTTGTTTTGTTATCATGAAGTCTCCTTTATCTGATTTGTTCACCTCATAAAAATGTCTTTTTCTGAAGTAAAAGTTTTCATCTCTATTGGGTAGCTGTCACCTCCATCTTATTTCTTCTAGGGTAGAACTGACTCAGGTTTGTTTGAAATACTTTTACCTGTGCCTTCTGTATGTCATGCCCTGGAAGTCTTATGTTAGGTGGGGATCTTATTTTATTTTTCCCTCTTGGAGAAAGTAAGCTTCAGAGAAATGGAGTTGGAACTAAGGGTTTAGATTTTTTTTCCCAGCATTTTATTGCTGGTATAAAAAAATGTATTGCTTTGCCTCCTAGTTATATTTATTCTTTTATAGTGGCATTTTCTATTTTTATTCCTCCAAAGCTCACTTTTTAAAGTACAGCAGATTGGGGCTGGGTGTAGTTTCATGGTAGAATGTGTGCTTAGCATAGGTGATGCCCTGGCTTTCACCCCCAGAGCTCACACTAGAGCACATTGTGTATAGAACCTATTTTCTAACTTGTGCAATTTGTTTCTTTTCCCCTATTTTCCTTCACATACTTTTAGGAAATTCAGTTCTTGGGGTATTGCTTGACTTCTCTCACTGCGTTTTACCACTTTGCTATTTCCTTGTTCATTACCATAGGTATTTTAATATGTCTGGCAACATTGGTAATTGTGTTATACTATAAATAAAAAAGAAAATAGAAAAAGGGATGTAACAAATGTGTTTGCTGAGGAATCTTGGCAGGGAAAAAAATGGCTTTGAGATGGAATTTTGAATTAGGACATAGTTATGAAAATTTAGACTTGTTCCACAACTAATGTGTGTTATTTTCAATGTGTGATTCTCTTAGGGACAAATAGAAAATTTAGTTTGAAAAAGGTATTATTTACAAGATGGTGTTCTGACACTGTATTCATTTTCAGGCAGTTGAGAAAAAAATTTTCTTTTTAGTAGATAAATTTTCTTTTTTTTTGTGGTACTGGAGATTGAACCCAGGGCCTCATGTATGTTCTTCAAGTGCTCTACCACTGATCTACATTCCCAGCTCTCTCCATTTTTTAATTTTGAGCAAAGGTCTTGGTAAGTAGCCCAGGTTGACTTTGAACTTCTGATCTTCCTGCTGCAGCTCCTGGAGTAGCTGGGATTACAGCTGTGCACCACGGTGCCCAGTGATGAAGTAGTATTAATGATGTTTTTCAAATGTCTTTCTGTGGGCTATACTTTCAGCCTATATAAGTGTGGCTTAAATCCTTGAAGACGATGCTGAGGAGAGCCTTCCTGCTGTCCCGATAAATAGCCTAAGTCCTTCAACTTCTCCTACCTCGGAATGAATGCAGCACTTTGCTTGATGGGAGCCAGAATGTTTTGTTCCCACCCAGCCTGGCTGCACCCTTCCTGTCCCTCTCCATTTTCTCACATGAAAAGCTGGCTGAGCCTGTTTGTGCTGTTGTGGCTGCCCTAGGGGCAGAATGAGTAAGTTGCATGTGGAGCTGTAAATCAGCAGCTACAGACTCATCTTTCCTTCCCTCAAGATCATATGTAATGATGCATCATAGGGAAAAGAGTAGGTACTAACATTTTTTTAGGAAGTCAGTCCCTTTTACTTGTTATTTGTGTTTCATTCTGGTAAAGAGTTAGAGATTGAAGGACGTTTCCTAAGAGAGATGTGTGTGTGTGTGTAAGGAGGTGGTTTAGGCATGCATGAGGTTGGGTGACTTTGAAAAGTTAGCAGATTAGAGCTGCTGATTCTTCTCTGTGTGTGATGGCTCAAGAGGAAACATGTCAGTACGTGTCCTGTGGAACCAACTTAGCCAAATGTCAACAGCATATTCTTTTTTTTTTTTTTTTTTTAACATATTCTTAATTAAAAAGGAGAATTCA
This sequence comes from Heterocephalus glaber, assembly GCF_000247695.1. The sequence goes on from NW_004624763.1 coordinate 2,014,313, forward strand.
GGAAAATTGATTCTTCACCTACAAATCTATTTCAACACAATCTGGAGGCTTTCCTTTCTATTTTACTTTTGATCTCTATCTCCTTCATTTGACTTTTATCTATAAATTTGAAAAGTGTCTCATAAAGTATTGCTCAAAACAGAAACAAATGAAGTGAAAGTTTAGCTCAGTACAGCGAATTGCGTACACATGCTCAAATCAGAGCTGTATCATAATTCCAGTTCATTACCTGCCAGCCGCTGTGAGTTATGGGGCAATCTCTTAAGTCCTGGTTTCTTCATCTTGTTGCTTTTACTGTTATCTACCTGGCAGAGTTATGTTGGAAATTGAAAGAAATAGGTGGAAGTTGGCACAAAATGGTGTTTAGTAAGCAGCATTATCTATGTCAGTGTATTCTTGGAAGCTATAGGGGTAGGTGGAAGGAGATGAGGAAGGTGAGAGCTGATACCCAGGACATGAACAACACAGTTGAGAAGAGAATAATTTACACGGAGTCTAAGGGAGTCTTAAATTGATGGTTGTGGCCTAAAGCAGTTAAGGAAGGCTTTGGAGTTGTGTGGCATTATTCAGGGTCTAATTTGGCTAGGGGATTAAGAAGATAAGCGTGCTTTATAGAGGAGTGTTGTAAGCAGAGGTAAGGAGGTTAGATACCTCTCATCATCCCTAGAAGACCGAGAAGAATTTGAATGGAATACCCTTTGACAGGCTTATTTCTCCAACCCTTAATTCCACCCC
>NW_004624763.1:2015147-2051342 GCF_000247695.1 Heterocephalus glaber
TGGTTTCTGACCAGGGATGAAAAGTTGGGATGTGTTAAACATTCCTGCAGTGGCCTCTGTGTTTGGCCATCTTTTGGCAACTTCCAGTCTTCTAGGTCAGAGGTCAGCAAGTCTCTTTTCTGCAAAAATCCAGATAGTTAATATTTTAGAGTCTGCAGACTATGTATAGTTGCTGCTCAGATTCTTCTCTTTACAATCCTTTAAAAAAAAAAAATCTAGGGCCAGGGATTTAGCTCAGTGGTTCTGGTGCCTGCCTCACAAGCGCAAGGTCATGAGTTCGATCCCCAGTACCAAAAAAAATAAATTAAAAAAAAAAAAATCTAAAATCCATTCTTTGTTCTGGGCTGCACAAAATCATGCTGAAGGCCAAGGGTGGACTCCCAGGATAAGTGGGTGCTTTTTTTCAGGGCCCCTTAAGATATGTGTGGCATGCATGTGGCTCCTGACAGAGCTTACATAGCTCCCCATTATGACACAGCATCAGGGTGGTCCATACATAGTGTTTCCTTGGCCAATTTTTTCCAAAGCCTCTGTTTGATAATGGTCTCTTTTATCTAAGAACTTCTGACAGATCAATAGACGGGGAGAGGTGAAGTTGGAGTTGCTGGGAGCTGTCAGCTTATGAGTGCTTCTCAACCTAGGGTGATTTTTGCCCACCGAGTGACATTTTTAGTTGTCATGACTGGGGACAGGTAGGTAAGAGGCCAACACAATGCTAAAAATCCTACAGTACACAGAAAACCTCCCCTTCCAACAAAGAATTGTCTGGCCTCCATGCAGAGTAAGTGCTGAGGCTAAGAAACACAGCTTATATGGCAGTTTTGGTCTCATTTTGAGAGTAGTTTTTACTCTACTGTGCACCTGTACAAGGCTGAAAAATGTTTCTAGAATTGTAGGGTTCTGACAATTGGACAATCGTGACTTGTCTATGTTCGACAGTTTTGTGAGGATTCCCTACTTCCCTATCTCCCAGGAAAATTTAGGGCCGTTTTCCCCCCCAAGGCATCTTCATCCTTTGGCTTTCCTATGCTGTTGTCACACCCTTTGAAAATGGCACTGGATTAATAAATACTTCAAATAGTATCTCCTCCTGCTGATAATCACTGACCCTATTTAGTAGGGATTGGTCTGTTGCTTAAACATCTCCTGGGATTAGTTTCTCTCAGTGGGCAGCACATTATCTCATCACTAGATGATGTCGGGAGAGCATGGAGGATACAGACAGGATCTACCATGTGGGCTTGGTGATTAGATTGTGTGGTATCCAAAGAGGCACATGGCGAGTTCAGATTTTTCAGCTGTAGATGTGGCCCTCAGAATGTCTGGTCATGCCAGGCATGGTGGCACAGGCCTGTAATCCCAGCTATTTGAGAAGCCTACAAGTTCAGGGTAGGCCTAGGCAATTTAACAAGAACCTATCTCAAAAAATAAAAAGAGCTGGGGGTGTAGGTCAGAGGTAGCCACCACCTGCATTCAATCCCCAGTACTATGTTTAAAAAACAAGGTCTCAGTCATGCTGGGTTAGGAGAGCAGCCACAGGCCTCTGGGAAGGGACAGGGCGTCTCTTATTTAAAGGGCTGCTTTGTGCTCTGGACTTGCTTTATCTCATTTAATCAGCACAAAAAGCCTGGGGAGGTAAAGATTATCACAGCTGTGGCTTTACAGATAAGCCGAAGTGTAGTGGGGTTAAGTAACTGGCCAGGAACATATGGCTGCTTTTCTCCATGTAGTATACTTAACAGCAGAGAGATAGAGCCAGTTGAGGGACAACACAAAAATGAATTTGCCTCCCCCACTGTTAGATAGCAGCATCTCTTAAATGAGAAAGGGAGGAGGAAGCTCAGGTGGGAAATGGAAAGTGATCTTAAGTTTCGAATGGAAAAAGATATTACTCATTGGATAAATCTTCAGATAATTGGTGTACTTGGCAGGAGAAATTCTTTGTGTGGGTGTGTGACATGGGATGGAACCCAGGACCTTGGCACATGCCAGGCAAGAGATGCACTGCTACGCGCTGAGCCCCTTGGGTGGTATTCTGGGTGCCTGCTCTCTGAACTGTTTAAACATTGCTCCCTCTTAGTTTGCGCTAAATAATACAGTAGGACCTTTCCTTCACATCTGTCTTCATTTTTAAAGTCTATTATGAAATACTGGTTAAGGGCAAAATGAGACAAGCACTCTAGTAACTGTCATACAGATGCCCCTTGAATCTCACATACTGGGGATTGAACCCAGGCCTTCACACTGAGCTACATCCCCAGCCATTTCATTATGTTTTGAGATAGGGTCTCACTAAGTTCCTCAGGCTAGACGTGAACTTTAATCTTCCTGGTTTACTCTCTCATCTCAGATATCTGGGGGGGGGGGGTTGGTTTTTTTTGTTTGTTCGATTGTTTTGGGTTGAGACAGGGTCTCTTGTGTAGCTCAGACTGGCCTTGAAGTCGCAGCAGTCCTGCTGCCTCAGTCTTCCAAGTGCTGGGACGATAGGTGTGCGGCCCCATGCCAGGCCTGGCTTTTCTTTTTGTTTTTGCAGTGCTGGCCAGTAGAACTTGGAGCCTGGTGCATGCTAGGCCTTCCTAAAGTAACTATTTTGGTGGTGATGTATGCTTATTTTAGTGAGATTCTAAATCATAAAATGTAATGGAAATGTCTTCTGTTTCCCCCTCAAACTGAATTTGAGCCAGGATTTAAGAGTCGTTTGTTCGGTTTGCCCAAACATTGCACTGACATGGTGAAGAACCATACTGAAACCAAGCGTGGTGGCATGTGCCTGTATTCTTAAGCTCTTAGGAGGCTGAGACAGAAGGATCACTTGAGTTCAGAGTTCTAGACCAGCCTGGCAACATAGTGAGACCCCCTTTCCTGCCCCATTGGATTGCACTTTTGGGGACTAAAGTACAAAAAAAAAAAAAAATTGGCATGGTGGTGCAGCACCTCCTCCCAACTGCCCCCTGCCAGGGGAAAAATACCTATTGGCCATTGTTGGCTTTGAGTGCTTGAATTATTTCTATTTTTTTTTCTAAAGAACTAGCATTTGCTACCATCAAAAATGTGATCCAATAGTGTTCTACTGTATTTTTTACTGAGTTTTTTTTGGTACTGGGGATTGAACTCTGGACCTTGCGCTTGCATGGCAGGTGCCAGAGTCACTGAGCTAAATCCCCGGCCCAGTGTTCTAAAAGTATAATAGAGAAGTCTGAGTAAAAGTAGCACCACAGAAATAGTGTCAGCATATCCATCTCATGTGAGGCCAGAATAAGTCCTAAAACACTTGCAGTCGTGACTGGAGGAACTGTCCTATGAAGATAGAACCAAGGATTTGCATTAGTATTCTAATAAAGATTCTAGTGATGGATTCTAATTGACCTTGTGGCAGACTATATTGTTTGAAACGAAAACCCCTGCACTCAGCATCCGCGCATTTGCTGTTACCTGAACAAACAGAACTTTTATTACTGGCAACACCCAAGACTTGGACATTTGACTCAAGCGAGCAGAGGGAAACTTCAGGGAGTATGTGAACCCTAACCCTAAACAGCCATACGGAAGTTTCTAAAGAATTTTACCTGGCGTTTTGGCTCTGTACGATTTTCATTTGGGGTTACAGTAACTTCTTTTTACCTCTGCAGAATGTTCCCTTAACTGAATCTCACAGGTTTAAACTTTGAGAAGAGTGGTTCGGACTCTCGATATGGAGCCTCCCAAGTTGAAGATATGGGGAATATAATTTTAGCGATGATATCAGAGCCTTACAGTAAGTCTTACTGCCATAATTAGTCATAGAAGTGGATCCCACCACCCTCCCTGACCCATGCTTTTGAATTTGTTCTCACAACTTTGCATGCCTGATAGCTAAAGTGCTGACTTATGTTCTCTCGTGTTTAGATCACAGGTTTTCAGATCCAGAGAGGGTAAACTACAAATTTGAAAGTGGCACTTGGTAAGTAGTTGAATAGTATTCACTTGAGGTTTTTGTTTTTTTTTTTTCTTGGTACCGAGGATCAAACTCAGGTCCTTGCACTTAATGAAGTAGACAGTGGAACCACTGAGCTAAATCCCCAGCCCCTCACTTGAGTTTTTAAAAAAATTTTGAGGGCTGGGGATTTAGTTGAGTGGTGCTACCCCCTGCCTCGAAAGTGCAAGGTCACGAGCTCGATCCCCAGTACTAAAAAAAAATTTTAAGTCTTTTTTTTTTTGGTCATATTTTAGAAAATTTACTTAACCTTTTGACTATAATTTCATGTTGTTAGACCATTTATTAAAGTAAGCTTGGGGCTGGGCATTTTAGTTCAGTGGTGCTGGTCCTGAGGTTGATCCCCAGTACCAGGAAAAGAAAAAAAAAACAAAGTAAGCTAGTAATACAGTATTAGCATCTTCAGTCATTCACTGACCAGTGCTACATCTTAATGTCGTATGTGTGATTCTTATTTTATTCCTTTCAAATTTGTTCATCCTTCCACTTGGAAAACCTCCAAAGGAAAAAATCAGAGTTCACAAGTTTTTACTGAGATTAAGTATATTCTATCAGCTTCTGCTTAAAAGCAAAGGAAATGGCTAGGGAGAAACATGAAGTTGTGCTATCTATTTGTGACCACAGGTAGGCCTGGGGAAATATGTAAATCACTGTAGTGAATTGCATGAAATTGGTGCCTGGCAGGGATAGAAGCTTCTGACAGCTTTGCCCATGGAGAGACTTTGGAGCCTGTTTAGTTATAAAGAAGGTGACTCATTAGGAAAATGTCCCAGGATTACTGAAAATATGAACCTCAGAAGGACAGAACAGCTAGCGCTGTCAGAATGTATAATAGGTGATTCCAAATGGCTCACAGAGGTGTTGGCACTCGCATGAGCATCCTGGGGTGACTCTAGTTTACAGGGGAAATGTTTTCATGGCAGAGTTCTGACCACATGTATACGTTCCTAATGTGGGTTAATTGCCAGCTCTGTTCTGACCCTAAATTTTGCTGCAAATTGGATTTAACACCCATTTGTTGCTGCCTAGATCTGAGAATTAATTTAACTCTTTCCTTGGTTCTAGCAAGTTTCAGGCCATGAGAATCCTGGGAGAACCTTAGGTCCTGTGAGTTGGCACTGGGGACCTTTGAGTTTCTGACAGGTATGAGGCTCCTTGGCTGACAGAAGCTGTGCTGGAGTAGCTGGTCATCTTTGTAGAGTGAACAGACTCAGTGCTTCCAGTTCTTGAGGAAAATGAGGCGGCAGGGCAAGCCTGTCTGAATTGCAAATAAATAGGACCTCACAGGTCACCAGGCGCGTTGCCTGGCAGGGACTCATAGATGTCACGCTGACAAGCATTAACTTTGCGACCTGAAGTTTTGCTTTGTCTGCAGCAGCAAGATGGAACTTATCGATGATAACACCGTCGTCAGGGCTCGAGGTTTACCGTGGCAGTCTTCGGATCAAGACATTGCAAGATTCTTCAAAGGACTCAATATTGCCAAGTTGGTTTCCTTTGACCTCTTTTATTTAACAGTCCCAAAGGGTTCCCAGGTTTCCTGTCATCCTTTCCTCCCCACTGAATTATTTTCTACCTGCCATCCGTTTCGTTCTTTTCAAAGGGGAGGTGCTGCACTTTGTCTGAACGCTCAGGGTCGGAGGAATGGAGAAGCTCTGGTGAGGTTTGTGAGTGAGGAGCACAGGGACCTGGCCCTGCAGAGGCACAAACATCACATGGGGACCCGGTACATCGAGGTATGATTCGCCTGAGACTTGGCCCCTTCTCAAGTGTGCCTGTGGAGTGAAGGCTCGGAATCTGGGTGTTTGAACTTCTCTTTGTTTTCACAGGTCTATAAAGCAACAGGTGAAGATTTTCTTAAGATTGCTGGTGGTAAGTCCCTTTTCTATAATGTCTTTAGTTCATAAGATAAAATGTTTTGCCTGTGTATTAAGAATAGATGAATACGGCTATTATGGGCCTGATAGTTCACGTATAGAGCCTAGTGTACGGCCTTTGGTTTTATTCTCACCACACACACAAACACACACACACACACACACACACACACACACACACACACACAGATCATGAATGATTTTTATTTCCCAGTAAAATATGAGAACTCTTTTTTTTTTAATAGAAAAAGTCTTAGAATAGTATTAGTGAGTTTAAGGTACTGTTGCACTCAATGCCAGTCTTGATGGCGCATGCCTGTACTCCCAGCACGCTGGAGGCTGAGGCAAGGGGAGGATGACTGGGAGTTCAGGCCAGCCTGGCTACACAGTAGCTACAAGGCCAGGACCCTGTTTCAAAAAAAGGCTATTAGATTCCCCAAGGCTTGACCCAACCTATTAGAGTTAAACAGCCATTAAAAATGCCATAAAAAACATACAAAAGCATTGACCTGAAATAAACCTTTCCTCCTTTAACTTGTGAGTGTCAGGTATTTTTGTCTCAGAAATGAGAAAAGTAACTCAGATGCTTCAGAACCATAGAAAATAAATTTCTGTTAAAAGAAAAAGTACAGGGATGACTTATATAAAGGGAAAGGGTAGTTTTTGTGTTTTGTTTTGGTTTTGAGTCAGGGTCTCACTGTGTAGTCCAGTCCATGTGAACAGTGTGATGAGAATTTCCTATTAAGAGCCAGGCATGGTTGCACACGCCTGTAATCCCAGCACTTGGGAAGCTGAGACAGGAGGATTGCTGTGAGTTTGAGGCCAGCCTAGGCTGCATAGTGAGTTCAAGGCCAGCCTGAACTACATAGTGAGATCCTGTGTCAAAAAACCAAAAGAAAGAAGAATTTCCTATTAAAGAAAGTGTTCTGTATGAGTTTGATGGTCATGCACTTGAATAGTCACCATGTGGCATGCTGTACCGAATGCTTTGGTTTGGAGCTGGGCATGGTGGTGCACACCTGTAAGCCCAGCATTCGGGAGGCTGAGGCAAAACAATTGCCTCAAGTTCAAGGCCAGCCTGGGCTACACAGTGAGCTCAAGAATAGCCTGAACTACAGAGCAAGACCCTGTCTCAAACAAAACAAAACAAAACAAAAGCCCCAGAATGCTTGAGTTTGGGCAGAATGTTGATACACTGGAGCTGTGTGCCAAGTATTACACTGTTTTTCTCAATTGGCTTTGAAACTTTTTTTGTGGTACTAGAGATTGAACCTCGCGTTTCACACATATTAGGCAAGTGCTCTGTCACTGAGCTATATCCTCAGCCCTTTGGATCTTGCTGAGTTGCCCTACTGGTCTGAAACTTGGGATCCTCCAGCCTTACCCTCCCAAGTAGCTGGGATCATGGGCATGTGCCCCAATGGCTGGTTCTGCAACTTTCTTAATAAAAAACAATTAGGAAAATTACAAACCCAAAGTGCTTTATCAGCATTAACCTACGTAATTCTCATAATTTTAATTGTGAATAATAAGTTTTATTTTATCCTATTCCTCCTCGCCAAGCCTCCTCTCATAATATTATTTATTTATTTATTTATTTTCGGTGTTTTTTTGAGATGTGGTCTCCCTATGTAGCCCAGGCTGGCCTCAAACTTGTGGCCATCCTCCTGTCTCAGCTTCCCAACTGGTGGGATTATAGGCGTGCACCACCAGAACTGGCTTCTCATAACTTTTTTTTTTTTTTTTTTTTGGTACGGGGAATTGAACTTGGGTCCTTGCGCTTGTGCAGCAGGCAGCGAGACCACTGAGCTAAATCCCCAGCCCATTACTTTTTTTTTTTTGAGGCAGGGCCTCCCTTTGTAGTTTAGGCTGGCCCTGAATGCACTAGGTAGCTCAGGTTGGCCTTGAACTCATGGCAATCCTCCCGCCTCAGCTTCCCAAGTGCTGGGATTACAGGTGTGCACTACCATGCCCCTCTCAATTCTCATAATTGATGAAGCAGGCAGTTTTACAGATGTGGGAACTAAGGCACAAGAGGTTAAGCAAGCTAAGGTACCCGAGTAAATAGAAAGCCAAGGCCAGAGCCAGGCAGTCTGGCTCCATGGCCTGTGCTTGTTGCTCCATTTGCAGTTCTGGGAATCACACTGTGGGCCTCGAGTGTGGTGGTTGGTGGGCACTGCCCCAGAGCCACGCCCTTAACTCCTATGATGACTGAGATTGCTCCCCATTGAGAAGAGGCGGCTGGTCTGTGGTTTAATGATCGGACCAGCTTTCTACATTAAGAGTAGTGTTTTATGAAAATGCTGGTGGAACAGTTTCAAATTTAAGAGAAAGGAAATTTTTGTTCCCAGGATAACATCAGTAAGAATTCAGTAGGAAGGTGGGTCTTAATCTTGAATTGATATTCAAGGTATTGAAGACATTGCCAGAAGTTTATGAAATTCGAAGCACTTTGAATATAGTCAAGTCGACATCCCACCTGTTTCTCTCCATGCTTTCTAATGTTTGTCTTTCCTAGGTACCTCTAATGAAGTAGCCCAGTTTCTCTCCAAGGAGAATCAAGTCATTGTGCGCATGCGGGGCCTCCCTTTCACGGCCACAGCTGAAGAAGTGGTGGCTTTCTTCGGACAGCACTGCCCCATCACTGGGGGGAAGGAAGGCATCCTGTTTGTCACCTACCCAGACGGCAGGCCAACAGGGGACGCGTTCGTCCTCTTTGCTTGTGAGGAATATGCACAGAACGCACTAAGGAAGCACAAGGACTTGTTGGGTAAAAGATACATCGAACTCTTCAGGAGCACAGCTGCCGAAGTTCAGCAGGTCGGTTTGTTTCTTTCCCTTTTTTTGTTTGTTTTTTGAGAAAAGGTCTCGCCATGTAGTTCAGGCTGGCCTCGAGCTCACTGTGTAACCCAGCCTGGCCTCAAGCTCACTGTGTAGCCCAGCCTGGCCTTGAACTTATGGCAGTCCTCCTGCCTCAGCCTCCCAAGGGCTGGATTACAGGTGTGCCCCACCTTGCCCGGAAAGCAGGTCATTTCTAAGAGTATGTTGGGAATTTTGCCTCATTTTATTTGTTTTTTAATCTTTGAAAACAACCTTACACTATTCCTTGTGTTAAAATCTTGGAGAATACAGAAAGTATAAGTGCATGAAAATAGTTTGATTCTATGACCACAGAGGAATATACTGTTTTTTTTGGAGGTTTTTGGTATCAGGGATCGAACTCGGGACCTTGTGCTTTTGAGGCAGTTGGTGGAACCACTGAGCTAAATTCCCAGCCCTTGTATTTTCCTTTCTTTTTTTTTTTTATGGTACCGGGGCTTGAACTCGGGTCCTTGAGCTTGCACAGCAGGCCGGCAAAACCATTGAGCTAAATCCCTGGCCCCGTATTTTATTTTCTTATGTGCTATTTTAAAACCATGTATCTTGAAAGCTTGTCCATGTTTGAAAGTTTTCATCCTTAATATACCTCACTGAAGTGCATATTTTATTTAAAAATTCCTCTATTCTGTGTTTGGGTTGGTTTCTTATTCTGCTTTAGAATTTCCTATATAAAAAAGTTTGTAAGGTGGACATAGTGGTGCAAGTGTGTAATCTCAGCACTCTTGGAGGCTGAGGCAGGAGGATTGCAAGTTTAAGCCCAGCCTTGGCAATTTAGTGATTTAGCAAGACCCTATCTCAAAGTAAAAAATAAAGGGCTAGAAATATACCCCAGTATGAGAGGCCTGGCTTCAATCCCCACTACCATTAAAAAAAAAAAAAAATTCCAAAATAAACTCCAAACATGTCTATAAAACTTTCATCAATTTCTGATTGATTTTTTTTTGGTACTGGGGATCGAACTTGGAACCTTGTGCTTTCAAGGCAGGTGGCAGAACCACTGAGCTAAATCCCTGGCCCTCTGATTGATTTCTTTAGAATTAGATATAGACTAGGAACTTCAAGGTTTTCAGATTTAAAAGGTTTAAAAGATTTTAAGGTTTAAAGATTGCTTTAGCAATTTTTTTCAGTGTACTCAATTTGTGTCCCATAGCAGAAGAGGTTGATTTAATGATTACTTTTTTCATTTTCTTTTTACAAGTGTTTAGGATACTTTATTTCTGTAAGTTCACAAAATGACTGCCCATCTTCTGCAGCCTGCTGTATATTGTGTTTTAAAATGATTGCCTGGGGCAGGGATTTAGCTCAGTGGCACCACACCTGCCTGGCAAGCTCAAGGTCCTGAGTTCGATACCCAGTACAGGAGGGTGGCGGAATTGCCCAGGAAACAGAACCTGTACAGTACCAGGAGGTGATCCTGGGTGTGAAGTGAACTTCCTCTTCATTTCACCATCCCTACCATTTTATTTAACAAGGGCTACAGCAGTCATGGGCTCTGTCATTGTCTTTTCATTATTAAAAATAATTTCCTTCATGGCCAGGGATTTAGCTCAGTGGTTCCAGTGCCTGCCTCAAAAGTTCAAAGTCCTTGCTGGGGATTTAGCTCAGTGGTTTCACCACCTGCTGTGCAAGCGGAAGAACCCAAGTTCGATCCCCAATACCAAAAAAACACACACACAAAAGTGCAAAGTCCTGAGTTCGATCCCTGGTACCAAAATAGTAATAATAATTTCCTTCAGTCAATACTTGAGCACCTCCTGTCTGGCAGGTCATACAAGGGGTTCTTCACCATTCTGTCCTGATATTCTAGACTTGTTTTACACCCAGTGTTATAGCTGCATATCAATTGTGTAACTTTGAGAAGTTTTTCTGACTCTTTAGCATTTCTTTAGATGTGCTACGTTTGTTCTTTGATTCTGTGGCTTCTTAGCTACTGAATAGGTTGGGAGTAAAGAAGTTGTGCACATTTTGGGCGAGGGGTTCATTGATTTGGGTACATTTTCAGTGTGTAGGACTGGAAGTCTGGAATGGTCAAGGTTCCTAGAAAAGCTGGGGGTGCCGCAAAGGGTGTTGGCACAAGGACCTACTTCCTAGTATTACAAATTAGTTCACAAGATGTAAGATAAAAATGGACAAGAAAACTATGACCTGAGTTTTGCCCGGAGCAATTCATCAGACCCATAGTCCATGCTCAGGATAGCTGAATTCCAGGAATCTAAAAAATACCAAAGACCTATCTTGATATTGCCTCAGTTTCACATGGAAACTAAATTACTGTCATTATGGTCACCAAATGATTTTTTTTTTTTTAGTTTGCATTTTCCAGGTGTTCTGTCTTGTGCTTTTATGTGGTTTTATCTTTTTTTTTGGTACTGGGAATTGAACTTGGGAACTTGCACTTTCGAGGCAGGCCCCCAGATCCAGTGAGCTAAATCCCTGGCCCTGGTATTATCTTTTAATATCATTCAAAATCATTATTTGCCCTGTGGTTCTTTTGCTGAGTCATTCTCTCTATTTTTCGTGTTTGGAGGTAGAGAATGAAGATAATTTTTTTTTTTTTGGTACCGGGGATAGAACTCAGGACCTTGCGCTTTCCAGGCAGGCGCCGGAACCACTGAGCTAAATCCTGGACCAATGAAGATAATATTAAAGGGAAAGAGGGCCAGGGATTTAGCTCAGTGGTTCTGCTGCCTGCCTCACAAGCGCAAGGACCCGAGTTCGATCCCCAGTATAAAAAAAAGGGGGGGGGGTGCTATGTATTTTGTGAAATACAATCTAATAAATTGCCAGAAATGTCCACATTTACCAGATTTTTATAAAAGCACACTTACTGTGCATAGTGCTGCACACCTGTAATCCCAGCACTTGGGAGGCTCAGGCAGGAGGATCATAAGTTTGAGTCCCACCTGGGAAACTTACTGAGACTCTATGTCAAATAAAAAGTATCACGCTTTTCCAGCTGAAATGCATAAATCTCTTCATCGGTGCCTGTCAAATTTTTATATATTTAATGAGTCACCTAAGGAGCTTGTTAACATGCAGATTCATATTTCTGATGTCTGCAGTGCACCTGAGACTGCATTGCTTATTTTTCTTTTCTTTTTTCTTTTATCATGGGGAGTGCAGCCAGGGCCTTGCTCATGCTAAGCATGCACTCTACCACTGAGCCACACCCCAGCCCCTGGACTCAGCATTTCTGTTTTTGTTTTGTTTTTATCCAAGGTCTTGATTTGTGGTTCAGGCTGGAACTCACAGCCATCCTCCTGCCTCAGCCTCCCTAGCACTGAGATTATAGGTGTGTACCACTCTGCGGGGCCAGACTCTGCATTCTTTTTGGGGGGGGGTACAGGGGATCGAACTCGGGTCTTTGTGCTTGCGCAACAGGCGGTGAAACCACTGAGCTAAATCCCCGGGCCAGACTCTGCATTTTTAACAGGCTCCCGGGAAATGCTGGTCCTGGTCTTTGGATGATCAGGAATAGCAAGTTTCTAAATCCCTTCTGTTTTGCTTCGAGTGCAGGTGCTGAATCGGTTCTCCTCAGCCCCCCTCATTCCACTCCCAACCCCACCCATTATTCCAGTACTACCTCAGCAGTTTGTCCCCCCTACAAATGTTAGAGACTGTATCCGCCTTCGAGGGCTTCCCTACGCAGCCACAATAGAGGACATCCTGGACTTCCTGGGGGAATTCTCCACAGATATCCGTACGCACGGGGTTCACATGGTACTGAATCACCAGGTAAGAAAGTCGGTTATTAGAAAACATATTTGCTTATTTTTTTCCTGGGGCTCAAAAGCTCTCTTCTACTGAAAGAGTGCAAATACTCCTTAGTTTTATATTGTCTTTAAGAAAAGATTTAGCTGTAAGTACAGGAAGTATTTCGGATGTTTTCCAGAAAGAATGCTGCCATTATTATGATCATTCGAATTCAGCTCTCATCCCTTCATCACAGAAAAATCCGTCACATTATTGGTAGTCAGGTAGGAGCCAAATAGGTGTGTTCAACATTTTCCTGTGTCAGCTACTGAACTCTGACTCTGATACTTCGGTGTGATGATACATGGCGTAGGTGATACATAGACAACTGGAGAGTGCCTGTGTCCCAGAGTACTTTGTATTCGCAGACTGTTTAGAAATGACATTTCATCCCCATTAGACAGCAAGATATACTCACTCAGTAGGATGCAGAGTCCATGAGGACGTGTATGCATGGTGCCTAGAACACAGTGTGTGGATCATAACAAGCACATGGTTGTGCTCTGGAATGAAATGCTGAGAAGCCCCTACTGAAATCTAACTGTGTTCTTTCATTGTGCCACTGTCATTTGGCTTCTGCTTAAATAAAACATCATATTAGTTGCCAGACAATTTACCGGTATTTTTTGTTAAGCAGGACAAAAGTCTATAACCTCATAAGGCAAATAGTTCTAATTAAAACTTTGGAACTCTGCTAAAAGGAAAGTTATGTTTTCTGAGCGCTATGGGTTGAATATAGGCTAATATTAGAAATAGTAAATTTTTCCTCACAATTAATTTCCCCCTTTTTTTTTTCACTTGGCGACGTGGTCCGTCTCATAAGTGTAATCTTGTCCACCAGAAGCACACATCCCTGGGTACGGGAATCAGAAATTCAGTATCAGCACACAGCACTCATTCTAACTCTTGAGTTAATATTAAGCCATACACTGTACCTTTTGATCTGATAACCCTCTTAGCATGCTTCGCTGGTACGAGTTTATTTCTGTTTTATGTTATTCTTGTGGTATTGGAGATTGAATCCGGGGCCTTTGTTCTGCACTATATCCCAGCCCTTTTTTATTTTTAGACAAGGTCTTACTAAGTCACCAAATTGCTCAGGCTGGGCTTAAATTTTCTATCCTTGTGCCTCAGCTTCCCGGAGTGCTGGGATTACAGCCATGTGCCACCATGCCTGACTGAATTATGCCTTTTTGAGTCACCATATCTAATAACCCTGAGGCCATTACTATTTAGTTACCAGCAGTAGACAGGGTTGCCTCTTGTTGAACCTGTGATTGCACTGGAGAAGAATGCTGCTTTGATGACGGACAAGCTCTTAATTGCCTAGAAGATGTGAGGTTTCCGTCTTGGACTGGGGTTGTTGCTGATTTCTCTGGTCTGGTAACTTGCATGGTAATCATTTGGACCAAGTATTTCCTAAGAGACTCATAGAGGAAACTATAAAATAAGAAAGCAAAACTATAAACTGGTTGTGTCTTTCTCCCTTGTAAAATGTTCATGCTAAATAAAACCAAGGTGTTCTAGGTCTGTGGAACAGAAATCTACAGGCATGGCTTTAACTAAGAAATTTTAGCAATTACTAAAAGCAGGGCCTCTGAGCCCCTGTTGGAGCCAGCTGAAGGTGCAGGTGGAAGCAGGAGCTGCTCTGGCCAGTGGCTCTGCAGCTCCCACGCCCTCACTGTCCCCTGGGCCCCTGCATCTTACCCAAGTCCCCCTCCACATTCTGGTCAAGGTCTGGATGAGGTAGAAGGGAGGGGTGTGGCAGGGCCGCGATGAACAAGCGCTGGGAGCCACAGGAGAGGCTGGTTTGTTCAGTTAGGATCTGTAAAGCTCTAAGACTGGTTCTGTTACTAGCTTTTCTCAATCCAATGACATTTAATCGGATTTTTCAGGAGGGAAAAAAACTTTCAATATACAATCCCATATTTTGAAAGCTGCAGTAACAAGGAGACCCTTTCAAAACCTGTAAATTTGATACTAATTTAACAAACCAAAAAGGATCACTTTCAGGTACGAGCTCTCAAAACTGTCTCTTCAAGGTTTTGCGGGCCATTCTGGTGACTGGCGACGCGATGCGTCCTACTTTGTGGCTCACGTGACTCTGCTGCGGGTGGTTGTCACTTTTCGTGTTCTGTAAGCAACTGTTTATTTCCTTGTTGAGGGATACCATCTCCTTTTGTTTTTATTCTTCCCCCACACACCCAGGGCCGCCCGTCAGGAGACGCCTTTATCCAGATGAAGTCTGCGGACAGAGCATTTATGGCTTCACAGAAGTGTCATAAAAAAACCATGAAGGACAGATATGTCGAAGTCTTTCAGTGTTCAGCTGAGGAGATGAACTTTGTGTTAATGGGGGGCACTTTAAATCGAAATGGCTTATCCCCACCGCCATGTAAGTTACCATGTAAGTTTTTCTTGGGTCTTGGCGCTATCTACGCTGTATGCTGGTAGGTGCTTAAGCTGCTTTCCTAACTTTCTTTCCCCCTGGTTCTTTCGGAGGCAGCAAGGTGGTTACATAAGGCTTTCCCATCTGAAATCAGTAGTACCTGGTAATCATTTAAGACCTTGGTTGTGGACACCCATAATTAGAGACGCTGCACATAACCTCCTTTTAAATTATATTCTTGCTTTTCCAGTGGTAAGCAGTTGATTTCTGAAGCTTATTGTGCCTCGATAAGCACTGACTCTGAGAGGCAACCTGGCTATGTAGATATTTAAAACGCATTTAAAGGTCAAATATAAGTATGGCTGGATCCTTTTTTTTTTTTTTTTTTTTTTAACACATTAAGTTTTAAGAAGGATGATTTGATACTTATTTTTTATTTTTCACTTCTTGAGCGTCACCTGTTTTTTTTGAAAATTATAACCTGGACAGCACTCCTGCTGCTGCTGTCTAGGATATCTGGAATGAGCAAGTCTGTAAAAAATATAAATGTATAAATGCGTACACAAATTAGCCAAAGTTTCCATTGGATCACAGGATCAGTGCTTAAGTACAAGCCATGCTCTTGCTCATCGGCACCTGGGTGCAAGCCATTGGTAATCTTGTTGGAGAGGAATAAGCCCTGTAGTCACGAGACCAAGTTCTAGTTAGCAGCTGGAACACTGGAGCCTAATGTTAAAACTGGAGTCTTTCTATGCAGTTTTCACCTTTAAGTTCCACATACGTCCTCAGGCACATTGGGTATGTTTAAAGAGCCTGGTAATTGGAATACAGCTCGAAGATAACTGAGAAACTAAACTGCATTTTTGTGCTTGATTCCCATTAAGTGGGCAGTTTTAGGAGTTTAGTTTTACTTTGTGGTAAAAAGAAAACTATATCAACAAACCTGTTTGATCAAGTATTATTTGTAGAACAAATTTGGTGGGGCTTAATCCTTTTTTCCCCTTGGAATTCCTAAATGCTCATATTCCATTTACCTGCTGCTTGCTGTTGGTGAATATCTAAGAGTTGTTAATGAGTGTAAAGTTGAAAATTTGTGATTATGTTTAAGAAAATATCTTAAAATAATCATGGTTATATGATTTCTGCCTATAAATCACCGAGAGTGTCAGTAGTTTTGTTTTGGTTTTGGTTTTGGTACTGGGGATTGAACTCTGGGCCTTATGCTTGCAAGGCAGGTGCCAGAACCACTGAACTAAATCCCTGGCCATAGTAGTTTTTATTGTATGTATCCTTAAGGACAGTCTATCAAGCATTGTGAGGTAAAGCAATTTCCTTGACACGTATGGTCCACATTCTTCTGCTGTGATAGCCTTTTACTTCTCCCTCCTACAAGCTCTAAGAAAAGAAAAATAAATATATGTTTGACATAAAAATATATTTGTGTATCTTGGGTTACCTTTAGTACTTTCCAAAATTGAAGACAAAATGTTTAACAAAAATTTGGCCATCTGACTTTTTAGCAGGAGAGTTTATTTTTTTAAATACCAGAAATCCAGTTTAAACATGCTAATATTATGCCTGCTATACTGAATAGTTTTTCCTGCCAACATATCTCCACAGAACTTAAAGAAATTGCATATTTTAAAATGTAACCTCAGGCCAGGGATTTAGCTCAGTGGTTCCACTACCTCCCTCGAAAGCGGAAGGGCCCGAGTTTGATTCCCGGTACCAAAAAAATAAAATAAAATAAAATTTAACCTCAACATCTAAAGCAGTTAAAATAGTGATTGATCAATATTCTGCACAGAAGTCCCCCCACAAAACAAGCTGCTAAAGTCTCTTTGATATTTTAAAGTTTTTCACTTTAATTTATTTAGAAAAAAATCTTAAGGACAACTTCATTTTTGTATTCTGTGTCTGTACACACTGTGCTTTATTAAGACTATAAGAATAGCCACGCAAAGCTAGGCATAGTGGCTCCCAGCATTTAGGTGAGGAAGAAGGATCCCTGTGAGCTAAAGGCCAGCCCTGGCTACATAGTGAGACCCTGCCTCCAAAAAAACAAAAACAAAAAACCATGGTTTCATTTGAGGAATGCCCAAATCTTAACAACCTAATCTCTTTGGTTGACAAAAATTTCTACCTTTCTTTGTTTTGAAGCAGAATAAAGACCTACTATATATGTTTGTCTTATGGATTTTTACATATTACACAGTTCAGCAGACATAATTTTATTTTTTTGGTACGGGGAATCAAACTTGGGTTCTTGCGGTTTCGAGGCAGGCGGCGGAACCACTGAGCTAAATCCCCAGCCCTATCAGACATAATATTAACATGTATCAGCTACATAAAATGTATAAGACCCTGTCCTGCAATGAATTGCTTGATAGTTTTGAAAGCAGAACTTGAGCACAGGCTATATAATTTTTTATACTGAGGCACCTTAATTTGTGCTATTGGTCTTTCTATGGGCTCTTTAATGCCAAGGATCATAATTTTAAAATTTATGAGTATCTTAACTTCTAATACAGTTGTTGACAAGTATGAAAGAAGCTGATCATAAGATCAGTCTGTTGGTCTTTGCCCTATGTACGCACATTCAACTGCCTACCTCTCTCCACAGTGGTGTGGACACTGGTAGCAAAAGACACTGGGGAGTCTTGGAAATTTTTGTGAAAAAAAATTGTCCTTTGACTCTGCTACTTGGAAAATCAGGTGGTTCTAGGAATGAAACATAAAGTCAGGGACCCCCAAATCAGCTCAGTTATCTGTTTGGCATAGATGGTCTGATACTTGTGTTCATCTCACTTCTAAAAGCTGGTGGCCAGCAACTGCTCCAGCTTAAGGGGAAAGATGATGAATAACAAGAAAAAAGACCCACTCCCCACCACAGTACCAGAGAGTGAAACCCTGGGCCTGTTGCGTGCTAAACATGTGCTTTACTACTTAGCTGCACATTCAGCCCCCTTTTTGCCCTCTATTTTCTAATCTGAGCTAGCTTTTTATCAGATGACTCTTGGAAAGACCTGTGCATCTATTTCTTTAGGGCTATTTCCAAGATGGATTTTTTTTCCAGGTCTGAAGATACAGATTAGCTTCAAACCCCATCTTCTGGATGGCCTTTAGGTGAGAATAAGGCAGAGCTGATCTATTCCCTATACTTGTTCACTTTGGTACAAGGTGTGCTTTGGCGTACTACCTGGTGAAGAGTGTTTCATCATAACCTTTTCCACGTCATGCTGTACTACAGGGATAACAGCTATGTAATCAAGAAAGATGCTTGGGATGATATGAAGAAATGTGACAGTCTTTTCTTTAAAATACATTGATGCAGCAGTGATGTTACTGCTTTGGCATTAGCACATACATGTGAGCTACTACAAACATATCTCAGAGATTCTCTCTCTGCTCATTTAGGCCTGTCTCCTCCCTCCTACACATTCCCAGCTCCAGCAGCAGTTATTCCTACTGAAGCTGCCATTTATCAGCCCTCTGTGCTTTTGAATCCACGAGCGCTGCCGCCTTCCACGGCATACTACCCGGCCGGCACTCAGCTCTTCATGAACTACACAGCCTACTATCCCAGGTAAGGCCCTGAAGGAAGTGGAAGCAAGGGACAAACACAAAGGACTCCTTTGATGGCTGGTGCTGTCACTCACAAAAGAAGATTGTCTGCCTCATTGAAGGTTAGCGTGGCAGGCCACAGCTTCTGCTCATGTCTCTGACTGAGAAGGTTGTTGCAAGACAAACTGAACAAAGTGGTTTTATTTAACCATATGTGTGCAGCATGATCTTCCAGATACCTATGTATACAACTTCCCTTTCTACTAGTCCTAGTGTAGGTCCCTAAGTGAGTAGCACTGTAACACTTGTGATAGGGTGGCAATATCATGGGAAGGCATCCCAAAACAGAAAAACTCGTAATGGCGATAGTTGTATTTTTTGGTTTGTTTTTTTTTTTTTTTTGGTACCAGGGATTGAACTTGGGTCCTTGCGCTTGCAAGACAAGTGACGGAACCACTGAGCTAAATCCCCGGCCCGATAGTTGTATTTTTAAGTTGCGTGAACTCATGTCAACTCGCAATAAATAAAAACTGTTTCTTTAATCTGGGTGCAGTGGCACACACCTGTAATCCCGGCTACACAGGAGGCTGAGGCAGGAGGATTCCAAGTTTGAGGTCAGACTGAGTAACAAGATCTTGTCTCAAAACCAGGGGAGGGTAGGGAAATACTGGGGTGGAGCACTTGTCTATCTGTATGGGGCCTTGGGTGTCATCCCTAGTACATAACAGCAAAAACAAAATCAAATAAAAAAACTCTTGCTTTAAGTTTGCCAGGACTTACATTCTTTTGTTCTTAAATTTTTACTGTAAATCCAAAATTAAATTACTTAGTACCTTCTTATATTTTGTCTTGGGTTCTTTTTAGTTACATTCAATTATCTGGGCAGTAGCAGAATGTAAAGGAGAGAACGTTATTCCTTCTAACTGGAGCAAATCACAACATTTTGGGATCTTACAAAATGATGGGATTAACCAAATTTTTGGAGTCCCTTTTGGGGTTTTTTTTTGGTACTGGGAATCGAACTTGGGTCCTTGGGCTTGCACAGCAGGTGGCGGCGAAACCACTGAGCTAAATCCCTGACCCTGGAGTCCCTTTTGGGTCTGATGGCTTGTGATTAAGTGGGATATACAAGAAATGACCTATTTCTTTTTCTTTTTAAATTTTTAACTGCCTTTGTTTAGCCAGTAACCAATTCACTTTATTAATATACCTCCAGAATTTTACTTTATCCCATCACTTCTTTTTTCATGCTGGGGATTGAACTCAGGACCTTGTGCTTGCAAGGCAGGCCACAGAACCATTGAGCTAAATCTCCAGCCCCAGAATTTTGCTTTAGCATAAGCAGTATTGCTCAAAGTTTTTAAAACAAAGTGACGACAGCAACAAAAATCCCATTTATTCCAAGCCTTGTTTTTTTCTATTTAGACTAAATGTTTTATCAGTAGCTTTTCACCCTCAGTGCTACTGAAACTATTCCTTATTCCACTGGGGAGGAAGAATAGGAAGGAAACATGACAGCTGTCAGCTGGCTGTCGAGTACCGGTTTGCAAACACAGGAATAATTGACTGAGCACCGAGCCATAGTCTGTCACCCAGACCCTGGGACAATAAGGTCTTTGTCCATCTGGGGCGGAATGTGCTGTGCACACAGGGCCTGGCCCACCGCACATGTGCATAGGATCCCATCAGTCTGTCCCTGCCCACTCCCTGGGTCCTGGGACAAGAGGGGACCTTTGGAAATGAGGCAGAGCCTTCAGTGGAAGCCCCAAAATGGAGGAACTGACATGTGTGGTTTAATTGCTTCTGTAATTTTGGGCTCCTGCCTATAGGTTAATTTTTTTCAACTGTAGTCTAAAAGATTATAATGTGCCTATTAGTAAGTAGGGAAGTATAGTGAGTTAAGTGTTCTGTTTTAAGAGGAGGGGATCGGGGGTGGGATAAAATAAAATAAAATTTATGTTTTTTGAAAAGTTGTGGTTTATGCACCTCCCACTCCAGAAATGTCCATTATTACTAATTTCATAATATATGTGTGGGTTCTGAATAAGGACTGTCCACTTCTTTCTTGTTTTTAAACTTATCAATATACCCTAGAGAAGAAGGGTGTAATTTCCTTCATTCTTGTAACCTTTTTTTATAATGTTCCCAAAGTAAAAATACATCATAATTTAATGATTTATTTATTTTTTGACATCTAAACTTTTTTTGTGTGGTGATGGTGATAATGGAGATGGAACCTTTGTTCTGAGCTACATCCTCAGGCTTTTTAAAATTTTTATGTTGAGATGGTGTCTCACTAAATTGCCTCGGCTGGGCACAAATTTGTGAGCCTCCTGCCTCAGCCTCCCAGACTTCTGAGATTACAGACATGTACCACCTTGCCTGGGTACATCTCAACTTTTAACTTTTCTCCATTAAGCAAAGTTCATATTGACCTTTAAATACTTGATTATATTTCTATAGGGTGATTTCATGGAAGTAAAATTTTCAAACTGAATGCCATGTGCTTTATATTTATACTAAAGCTACTTTTTTGGAGGCGGTACTGGATTGAACTCAGGGACTTTTCAATGAGCTGTATGTCCATCCACATCACCCCCACCACCACCCCTTTCTTTAAATTATTTTTTATTTTGAGACAAGGTCTGGCTAAGTCACCACATTGTCCAGCCTAGGCTCAAACTCAAGATCCTCCTGCCTCAGCCTCTCAGAGTACTGGGATTATAGGCATGAGCTACCATGCCCCTTTAAACTAATATTTCTGAATTGACTGTTTTGTTTTGAAAAGGGATCTTGCTAGGCCAGGGATTTAGCTCAGTGGTTCCGGTGCCTGCCTCGAAAACACAAGGTCCGGAGTTCAAACCCTGGTACCAAAAAAAACAAAACAAAAGGGATCTTGCTAAGTTGCCCAGGCTGGCCTTCAACTCAAGATCCTAGGTAAATGTTCAAGTGTATTTCTGTCTGTTCTCTGATAGATAGGGAAGACTGAGAAGGCACACTCTAGGCTGAAGAATGAATATTTTTCAGAGAAGCTTTGGAGTTTGTCTTTTTTTTAGAGTGCTGTAGTTTTCAGAGTTGATTTCTCTTCTTAGGTTGATTCCTAGGTATTTCATTTTTTTGGATGCTATTTTGAAAGGAATTGTCTGCCCATTTTCTCTCTCAGTGAGTCTGTCATTGGTGTAGAGGAAAGCTATTCATTTTTGTGTGTTGACCTTATATCCAGCTAGTCTACTGAATTTGGTTATTAAGTCTAGAAGACTCTTGGTGGAGTTCTTGGGGTCTTCTATATAGAGTATCATGTCAGGGCTAGGGATGTAGCTCAGTGGTGCTGCGCCTGCCTGGTAAACACAAGGTCCTGAGTTCAATTCCAAGAAAGGAAGGGAAAGGGAAAGGAAAGGGAAGGGAAGGAAAGGAAAGGAAAGGGAAGGGAAGGAAAGAAAGAAAGAAAGAAAGATACAATGAACGAACGAAGAGATGCATTTGCAAAAGTATGTCATTTGCAAATAATGACAATTTAACTTCTTCATTTCCTATCTTTATTCCTTTTATTTCTTTCTCTTATCTAATTACTATGGCTATGACATTTTTCATTGAATTTTTTATTTTATTTTAAAAATTTCTTATTTATTTATTTGGGTCCTGGGAATTGAACCTAGAGCTTTGTGTGTACTAAAATGTGCTCTGCCCAGTCCTTACATTAAAATTTTAAATTCCCTCCATATTTCTTTATTTTGGGTACTGACGATAGAACCCAGGACCTTTGCACTGAACTACATCCCCGGCCCTTTTTAAATTTAATTTTTAAAAATTTTGAGGACCGGTGATGTAGCTCAGTGGTGCTGCCGCCTGGCTCACAAGCGCAAGGTCCCAAGTTCAATCCCTGGTACCAAAAAAATATTTTTATATTTAGCTCAGTGGTTCTGGCACTGGCCTCGAAAGTGCAAGGTCCTGAGTTCAATCCCCAGCACCAAAAAACAACAACAACAAAAATATTTTTTTGAGACAAGTTCTCACCAAGTCACGAGGCTGAGCTCAAACTCACAGTCCTGCCTGGGCCTCCCTAGATTAGATTGCCAGTTTGTACTACTACACTTGGCAAATTTCTTTTACTTTTTAAAAAAAAAGTCATTGGGTTCAAAAAAAGTAGTTATTGTAAGCTTTTTCTTTTTTTTTTTTTTTGAGCCAAGATCTTGCTATGTAGCCCAGGCTGGGGGCTCCTGGGAATCCTCCTGCTTCAGCCTCCCGAGTGCTGGGATTACAGGTGTGCACCACCACATCTGGCAGCTTTCTAATTAATTTAACTGTTTTAAACCTTCAGTTTCAGTGAGCAAACTGAGCACCTTCTCCATGTGATGTATTGGGAATATTATGGCCAATAAACCATGGACTCTGTACAGCAGCGGGCAAAATCCACCCTACCAACACATCTTTCCACTAGAGGTGGATTGAGGGTCTTTGTCTCTATTTGATCCATTTTTGATTTGTTCATACATGTGGAGATGAGCTCAGTAGTTGCAGTGCTCTAGGAATATAAGTGTCTTTCGTCATGAGGATTTAGCTTACTTGAACATCTTCAGGGAAAGGATGAACCAAGCAGCTTATTATTTTACCAGTTAATGAGTTCTTAGGGCCCTAACACAGCATCTTTAAGAGCAAGTGAAATAAGTCTCATGCCATTTCCTTTTCTCCTTGTGGATTCCCACCAAACCTTGGAAACCTTGGAAGGGGTTCCAGTTCCCCAGGGACCCATGCCTTAGCCAGGACCCAAGAACTAGCTAGAAGGGGTCATCTGTCCCTGTCCACTGTGTCTGCCACTCCAGACTTGGAGAGAGCACAGACTTCTCTCTCATCACATGAAGGCCTGCATTTTATTCTCACTCGCTCTTTTTTTGGTTTTTTTCCAGTACTGGGGATCAAACTCAGGACCTTGCACTTGTGAGGCAGGCACAGTGACACTATGCTAAATCTCTGGCCCTCTCATTATTTTTTGGCAGTACTGGAGATTGAACCTAGGGCTGTGACACTGCGCCACATCCCCAGCCCTTTTCAGTTTTTTTGTTTGTTTGGTACCGGGGATCGAACTCAGGACCTTTTGCTTTTGAGGCAGTCAGTGGAACCACTGAGCTAAATCCCTGGCCCTTCAGTTTTTATTTTGATACATGGTCTCACTAAGTTGCCCTGGCTGGGCTCAAACTCGAAATCCTTCTGGCTCATCCTCCCAGAGGACTGAGTTAGCAGGTTTGTACCACACTACCTGGTTCAAACCACTTTTCTTTCTTAGAATATTCTTTCCAGCCAGGCAAGGTGGTGCACACCTGTAATCTCAGCACTCTGGGAGGATGAGGGAAGAGGATCATAAATTTAAACCCAGCTTGAGCAATTCAGCAATTTAGCAAAATCCTGTGTCAAGATGAACATGAAGGGCCAGGGATTTAGCTCAGTGGTTCCGCTGCCTGCCCCACAATCGCAACGACCTGAGTTCAATCCCTAGTACCAAAAAAAAAAAAAAAAAGATGAAAATGAAGAAGGGCTGGGGGTATGGCTCTGTGTGAAGGCCTGGGCTTAATCCCTAAACCCCCCACCCCCCACCTTTCCACCAGAGTAGTAGCACATTGAAAAACTCAATGATTCTTCAAAGATGGGTCAGCATAAATGTCTGAGTCACTCACCTTTTAGAGAGTGCTATCGATAATAACAGGTACCATCTTGAGTCAACAGAGAGGCCATGAGTGAGGCTTTATGTGCATGCTCATGTGAAAGGCTTGTGCTATGGGAAAATGTTTTCTTTCTTAGAATAACCCATTTCTTTCTTTTTAGAAAACCCCTTATCAAAACACCTTGTTTCTCACCTAAGCAATAAAACAGTATAGTTAATAATTTTGAATCTTTGTTATGTAGTGTTACTGTATTTTATCTTGGAATCTTTGTAACTGAATGGAAGAATACCAAGCACCTGGAAGATGCCTGTGTTCCCTATTTTGAACACTTAATCTTCTACCTTACTGAGGGTTTTTTGTTTTGTTTTGTTTTTGGTACCGGGGATCGAACTCGGGACCTTGCGCTTGTGCAGCAGGCGGCGAAACCACTGAGCTAAATCCATGGTTTTGTTTGGTACTGAGAATCGAACTTGACCTTACGCTTGCTATGTAGGCGGCAGAACCACTTACTGTTTTTAATTGAAAGTTCTGCCGGGATTCAGCTCAGTGGTTCCGCCGCCTGCCGTGCAATCGCAAGGTCCCGATTTCGATTCCCAGTACCAAAAAAGAAAGAAAGTTTTATTGACATGAATATGTATTCATATGACAATTTAACAAATGACCTATGGGCCGGGGATTTAGCTCAGTGGTTCTGCCGCCTGACTCGAAAGTGCAAGGACCCGAGTTCGATCCCTGGTACCAAAAAAACAGAAAAACAGAAAAAGTTGAGTTTAGTGGAGTAATGGTTGATTTAAGAGGGCAGCCTCTTATTTGGCTGTGTATTTAAAACAAAATATGATAATGGTAGTATGGGATATTATGTTTTATAACTTTGACCTAATGGGATTAAATTTATTTACCAAACTTTTTCAATAGTATACGAATTCACTACAGTGTCACCTTGGTTCATGAACTCAATTTGTTCTAGAATTTTTTTTTTTAGCAGTGCCAAAAGTTTATTTGAAAAGTGATTGAAGGGGTAAGGGAAGAAATAGATCTATAAAGCAAACTGGTACCAAACAAAGAGAGGAAAGGATAAAAGCAAAAATAAAAGTGCGCTTTGCATCCAGGAGATGCAGGGTGGGCTACCATGAGGATTCGGGTGGCCTGTTCTACGATTTTGGAAGAGATGGTCATATTTTTGTTTGTGCAAGAAAGCTGGCCATGGTTATGTTTGTCACCCGATGCAGAGTTTGCAAACAAAACCAAAATTTTTCCAAACACTTCTGTTCATGAACCAAATTGTTTGCAAACAAAAGTGTTTGTGAAACAAGGTACCACTGTATTTTGTTTTTCTTTTTTGGTACTGGGGAACGAACTGAGGACCTTGTGCTTGCAGGGCAGGTGTGGTGCCGCTGAGCTAAATCCCCAGCTAGGTACCACTATATTTAGGAGAACTAGACTCTTGGGATAAGATTATTTTACTTGCTCCCAAGTGTTTTTATGTTTATTGGTTAAACTTTTTCCAAGTAGTACATGCATATGCCTGAAGAAGATCGTGTGGTCTTTAAGGAGAACAGACAGACATCCAGGACCCAGAGAGGCAATCAGTCCAAAAAGAATGATGAAAAGAACTTTCTTGAGATTGTTGATTTCAGATGAAATTTTAAAGTTAAGTAGGAAACCTTTGTACAAAATTTGGCCTCAGTCAAATTTCACACTGGCAATTACACAGTCTTGTTGGATTAGGGGTGTTGGCCAAATATTAATGAAAATGTTCTGTGCTGACCTTTTACAAAGCAGAGAAATACGATTTCTTTCTGTAGAACTTCTCAGAGTATTTCACGTGAGGATGTTTTGTCACTCATCCTAAGGGGACAACACTGTTCTCTCATCTTTTCTGTTCTAGGGTGGATTTTTTTTTTTTTTTTTTAACTGGGGATTGAATTTAGGACTTTTCCCTTGGGAGCTAGGCGTCGGCACCACTGTGCTAAATCCCTGGCCTGGGGTAGCTTATTGAGACAGGGTTCCAATGTGTAGTTCAGCAGACTGGCCTTGAGCTCACTATGCAGCCCAGGCTGGCCTTAAATTTGGCAACAGTCTCCTGCCTCGGCCTCCCAAATGCTAGGATTACAGGCCTGCACCACCATGCTCAGTTTTCATCTTGAATGCACACCCTTGGGAAAGCTCCTCTCATGTTTTCTTTTCACCCTCATTTCCTCTGCTGGGCCCCCAGTCTGTTCAGCAACTCCTAGGTTCCCTGCCCAGTCAAGTCGTTTCTTGTTTACTTGCTGTTCTAGCTCTCTCCAATGGTGGAGCATCTGACCCTCTCATTCCCTTATAACACTTTCAATTCTTAACTTTTAGAGCTTCTGAGTAGAAATTACATTATTGACACTATGCACGTGTGAGACATTAATAAACGGATCTTAAGAATCTAAAACATAACTAAATATATATGCAGGTAAGAATCTGACAGTTACTAATAGTTGAACCCGAAGATGAATTACTGAGATAGTGTATGTGTGTCTGTGTGTGTGTAGTGGGGATTGGGGATTGAACCCAGAGGTGCTGCACCATTATGCTTCAGTCCTGAGTCCTTTATTTTAAGTAAAAATTTTTTTTTTTGCTACCAGGGATCAAACTCGGGTCCTTGCGCTTTCAGGGCAGGTGGCAGAACCACTGAGCTAAATGCCCTGCTCTAATTTTTTTTTTTTTTTTTTTGAGAAATGGGAAGGTCTTGCTAAGTTACCCAGGCAGAACTAGAACTTGTGATCTTCCTGCCTCGGCCTCTCTTCACTACTGGGTTACAGGTGTACTCCACTGCACCCTTTGGATAGTGTGTTTTTGTTTTTTTAGTACTGGGGATCGAACTCAGGACCTTGTGCTTGTGAGGCCTTATTTTGACAGACTTATTTATGCTGTTAGTCGAACATCTAATGAACAGTTCATGCTTGAGTTTTTAATATTTCTTTAAAATACAATATTGTCTAATTTTATGTTAACACTCAGTGGTTATGTTAACAGCTTTGAGATAATTTAGTAAAATTGACTTATTTTAAGTGTTCAGTGATGTTTAGTGTAGAGAAGTTTCCTGATAATTTTACAAAAGTTGTACAATGTGAATTTTAGATGATAAGTCTAATTTTAGAATATTCCATCACCCCACAAAGAACCTTGTGTCTCTTAGGAAAACTCATTTGTGGGGCTGGAGTTAATGCTAGAGAGCTTTGCTAGCAGGAGTTTGATTCTTTTGTTGGTTTGGTTTTTTCCTGATGTACTTTAAAATAATATTTTTGGAGTAGGGATGCAGCTCAGTAAAAGAGAAGTGTGAGGCCCTGGGTTTGATCCCCAGCATCTCAAACAGTTGATAAAGTTAATTTATTTCTTATTTTCTCATCTATACATATCTAACCCTAACTCACAAAGATTTACTACTGTGCTTTCTAAAAAATGCTTTGTAGCTTTTTAGCTCTTGCAGTTATATGATTGAATCTGAGTTAATTTCTTACATGAAAAAATTCATACTTTTGTCTGTGGATATTTCACTGTTCAGCATCATTTGTGGGAAAGGAAAGGAATGGTGGGGCTGGGAATCAAACCCAGGCCCTCACACATGCTAAGAACACTCTACCACTGAGCTAAATCCCCGTGACTTACTGAAAAAATAATTTTTTCCTGTATCGATTGTGTTGAAAAACTTGTCAAAAATTAATTGGCTTGGGCCAGGGATTTAGCTCAGTGGTTCCGCCACCTGCCTCGCAAGCGAAAGGTCCCCAGTTCGATCCCTGGTACTAAAAAAATTAATTGGCTAGAAGTGTAAGTTGTTTTTTTGTCTTAAGTTCTGTTCCCTTGGTATATGTGCATGTCTTTATGCCAGTACTATAACTTTTTTTGTCCTAGTACATACTGGGGATTGAACCCAGGGTCATCACACTGACCTACATGTCCAGCCCTTTTTATTTTGAGGCAGGGTATCTGTAAATCCCTGTTTTTCCCGGGCTGTTGTTGAAATTTGGGACTGACCACCTGGCCTTGGCCTCTGAGATTGCTGAGATTACAGGTGTGCAGTATCATGCCCAGCCATGAACTCTTCTTGATTGCTGCAGCTTTGTAGAAAGTTTTGAATTTGGGAAGTTTTTTACTTTGTTCTGTTTCAAGACAGTTTTTATTATTTTTTTTGTACCGGGGATCAAACTCAGGTCCTTGCACTCGCGCAACAGGCAGTGGCACCACTGAGCTAAATCCCCGGCCCTCAAGACAGCTTTAATTGTCCTTTGTCTTGTGCATTTCCCATGTACAGTTTTTACAAAAGAAACTTTTTATCCCCCAGCCCCCCTCACTTCAGTGTTGGAGTTTGAACCCAGGGCTTCATGAATATTAGGCAAATGCTTGAGGCAGTTGCAATTTTGGTAGATACTACATAAATCTGTATATCAATTTGGGGCGTGTGATCATGTTAGCAATATTATCTTTCTATTCATGAAAACGAGCTTTTAAAACTATGTTTTATCTGGGCCGAGGATTTAGCTCAGTGGTTCCCCCGCCTACCTTGAAAGTGCAAGGACCCGAGTTCGATCCCTAGTACCAAAAAAAAAAAACTATGTTTTATCGATTTCAATGTGTAAGTCTTGCATCTTCACTAAATTTTTCCCCAGGTATGTTCTTTTTGATGTTTTTGTGAATGGGATTGTTTTGTTTTGTTTTCCAGTACTGGGAATTGAATTCATAACCTTGCACTTGCCTGGCAGGCATGGCGCCACTGAGCTACATCCCTGGCCCCTGAAATTGTTTTCTTAATTTCATTTTTTGTTGTAGTATATAGAGGTGCAGTTGATCTTGTATCTTGTAAACTTGCTCACCAGTTTATTGTAGTAGTTTCTTAGTAAATTCCTTTGATTTTCTAGATACAAGTTTGTGTTTGACTTTATCTTGTAACTTTTATTCTATGTGACTCAATTTTGGTTATTCTTTTTTTTTTTTTTGGCACCGGGGATTGAACTCAGGTCCTTGAGCTTGCGAGGCAGGCAGCAGAACCACTGAGCTAAATCCCCAGCTCATTTTTGCTTATTCATATTTTAGTAATCCACAAAAATCATTGGAATTTAAAATATAGGTTGATGAAATACTTATTCTTGCACCCTGTCAGGTTTATATGCAGCTTACTTACTTTTCCTTGTGGTTCCTTGTATACCACAGATAATCATAGTATGAAAAATAAGTGTAGGCAAGCTGGGGATGTAGCTCAGTGGTAGAGTGCTTACCTAGCGTTCCCAAGGTCCTGGTTTGGTCCTGAATTTTGTCTGTAGCACTGGGAAAAAAAGAAAAGAAAAAGAAGTATCGGAATCCAAGTTGTGTTTAAGCTTCATTTGAATAAGTGCTACCTCTCTTCCCTCCAAAAAAAAGGAGATTATGCTAGGATAGTGGCCATTAGTGGTGTTATTAGTGTAAGTGGTACAGTATGGAAATGACTTGACTTCTGTATGTATGTATGTATGTATGCATGTATTTTCCCCCGGTATAGAGGATTGCATGTAGGGCCTTTGCACTGAGTAATATCCCCAGCTCTTTTTATTTTTGATTTTGAGACAAGGTTTTGCTTAATTGCTCTGGTAGGACTCAAGTTTGTAATCCTTCTACCTCAGGCTCCCGAGGTGCTGGGATTATAAACGTGCACCGCCATACTGTCTGCCTTTCATGTCTTGTATGGAAAAAACCCAAGTAGTAATGAAATATGTCGAGGAGTTGATGTTCTTTGTTTGTTAAACACACAGTATATCAGATATTTGACATGAGAAATACAATCTTTGAATGGTGGCTGTATAGGAAGAAAACACTGAACCAGAAGCTGAGAAATCTGGGTAGGTTCTTCTGGTTTGGCGAAGAGCTAACTGGTTTTGTACCCAGTTTGAAAATTACGGGGTTTTTTGGTACCAGGGATCGAACTCGGGACCTTGCGCTTCTGAAGCAGGTGCTGGAACCACTGAGCTAAATACCCGGCTCTACCTTTTTTTTTTTTGGTTGCACTGAAGAATGATCACAGAGCTCATCCATGCTAGGAAAGTTCTCTGCCACTGAGCCACATCTGTCGCCCATTACATAAGACTTCAATTCTGTTTCCACCTCTGTAAAAATGAAGAGATATAGCTGAATGATGGTCAAAGTCCTACACAGACCAAAAGCCCATCATTCTCTCTGTCTTTAGTCTCATGTTTGTACAGCAGTTGACCTGGAGTCTAAAACTGACTTTCAGCCTTGCTTCCTTTGCCATCACTTGGGTTGCTTTAAAATACATTGCTACACTAATGTGTGGCTTTGGCTGTCTTTGAGTTTCTGATTTTCAATTTGGTGGAGAAGATTCATTATAGAGTAGGCTAGCCCCCTGCCTCCCGTGATTCTAATTTGCAAACTTGAGGGCTGGCCCTTGCTTTAAAGATTTAAAAAGTAGGGGCCCAGGGATTTAGCTCAGTGGTTCAGCGCCTGCCTTGCAAGTGCAAGATCCCGAGTTCGATCCCTGGTACCAAAAAAAAAAAGTAACATTTTTAGGCTCCTGTTATTTTACAAATGATGAAATAGAATGATAGCAATGAGAATACCAAGAATGAGATAAAATGTCATTGCATTTTTTTTTCTTTTTGCGGTACTGGGGACTGAACCCAAGCTTGCTAGGTTAGTGCACTATCACCACCTGTGTATCCCCAGTCCTGTTACTGCGTTTTGTGGATAGATTTGATACATCAGTCACTGAATCTGAAGTACAATCTTAGGAAACTGCCAAGATGCTCATCATCCTCAGGTAGCAAATGAAGAAACTGATTTTAGATTAATGAAGTGAGTTGTGCAAGGTCATTATGCTAGTGAGAAGAGGAGTCTGGGACTGAAGCATACCTGTCTGATAGCGTTCCTCAGGCTGTCAGGACTGGGTAGGACAGGCACTCTCAGAGAGTCTCAGTGCCTGGCATTATGTGTTTATTCATCTTCAAAATGGAACAATTACTCCCAGTTACAGAAGAGAATCAACAAATGGGATCATATTAAATCGGAAAGGTTGGCAGGGCAGGGGAAGCCAGCAGAGTGACAAAACAGTCTGCAGAATGGGAGGGAAATTGTGCCAGGTAATCATCGGGTGGGGGGACTAATGTCTGGAATATGTATAAAGAACTCAGAACCAATTCCTCCTCCAGTTTGAAACCCCAGTTAAAGATGGGTGTTTTCAATGAAGAGACACTATGCAAATGGCCAGTGAATAGGAGAAACTGTTTAATGTCACTGGCCATTTGGGAGGTGCAAGTTGAAACAACACTGAGATTCCCTCTTACTCCATAAAGAATGATTATCTTCAAGAGAGTAAATGACAGGTGCTGGATAGGCTTCGGGGAAGACAACTCTTTGTTATTAAGAGGGTAGACTGGTGAAGCCACTGTGGAAATGAGTGTGGAGATTCCTTGGGAGACTTAAGATGGAGGTTCCATTTTCCCTAGTCATTCCCCTTCCTGAAAGAGTTAACATCGTATTAGAGTGATGCATGGCGTGCCTATGTTTATAGCGGCACAGTTTATAATAGCTAGGTCTTGAGAACAGCCAATGTATTCATCAACAGATGAGTGGATGAGGAAATGTGGTGTTTGTATACAATGGCGTGCTACTCTCTCGTGAAGGTTAAACTTGATTCATTTGTGGGAAAATGGATGCCCCTTGAGACTGTACCACTAAGCAAAATAAATCAGACTCACATGCTTAACTATATCTCTTACTTGAGAAACACACTATATAAAGTACAAAATAAGAGACAATAGGAAAAGAGAAAAAATGGTACTCTAGCATGACCAGTGTATCTAATAGTGTACCTTGATGTAGTATACTTATGTGTTTTATATGTTTTCTAGGCTACTAATCTGTTTATTATAATTAATTTGATAAAAGACAAATTAATGCTGGCAAAAAGAAAAAAATTAAAAGTAAGGATGGTGAGGAAGGGGGTAAAAAGGAATTGAGATGTGTTATGTACACATGCCAATTCACCTCAGTGAATGTTGTCATTATATACTACAGACATGTACTAATAAAATTTTTAAAAATTAAAATTTTTTTTAAAAAATGGAACAATTCAAAAAATGAATAGAAGTTAATAATGATCTAAAGTTGGAAGTCTATATTGTTTCTTAAATTAATAACGTCTGAAAAATTTTACGTATATATTTTTAATTATAATTATCTGGCCACCAATCGTGGTAGAAAACAGTGGCGGTTAAGCTGGTGAACTAATTGGTGGATGAGTTGAACTAACTGGTGACCCCGATGGGGTTGTCACTGGAGCTGGTGCCTAAGGTCGGGTGTCCCTGGGCTTGTGTTCCCTGGAGGTGTTGCTACAGACAGCACCAAGAGGACCCATTAATATGTCTGCCCCTCATGTTAATGGTGGTCAATTTAGTTTGTCCTACATCTCTTCTAATCCTCCCATCGCTCATTTTTCATACTCATAGGTGCTTTCAGAAGTTGCTTTACTGTATTACTCTTGTCCTGCATATTTGCTTGTACCTACAAGTAGAACAGTCCATCATCCTTCAGAGCAATCACTTTGGCAACTGTTGGTCTCTGTGGCTATGGCTCCTCTCGGATCTTTATCTTCATGTCTTTTGGTGCTTTAGTATTCCTTACAACTCGCCAGTTAATCATCAATGAGCTGGGCTTTGGAAGTGGCACTCTGTGGTTGAGTGACTGTGAGGGCTTAATACTCCTCTTCTCCCTTCAAGAATCTGAGAGATTTGGGAAAGCTCTGCATTAACCTCACTGCCTTTCATCTTTCGGCTTTTGTGGAAATGTGAGACAGAACGGCTGTGGTGTTCTTCCCTGTCTGAGAAGTATAAGAAAGATCATCTTAAGAATCTGTTTCCTTAAGTAACTAATATTTTTATAGTAAATATTCAACGTTGTCTGTTCCCATTGGTTCACTGTGCTTTCTCTCCCTTCAGCCCCCCAGGTTCGCCTAATAGTCTTGGCTACTTCCCTACAGCTGCTAACCTTAGCAGTGTCCCTCCACAGCCTGGCACGGTGGTCAGAATGCAGGGCTTGGCCTACAATACTGGAGTTAAGGAAATTCTTAACTTCTTCCAAGGTTACCAGGTCAGTACCTTGAAGAAGGCGTACCCTCAGTGCCCTCATTATATTTAAGTCGATTTGCCTAAAGAACACAGCCAGCAGAGAAGTGGACTCTCTGACACATACACGTTTACATGTGCTAATAGATTTGCTTGTGGAAGCAAACAGAGCTAGAGTTGGTGTCAAGGCCGCTGACTTCAAATTCATCCCCTCAACAAGACTAGGCCTTCTCCATGCTGGCTTAGTTCTTCCTATTTAATCCTTTGCTGATTGTTTTCAAACTTGTGCTATTTTGAGAAAGCTCCTCAGGACACACAACAGCACAGGTGTTTTGTCTGCATTAAGAATAGGGTGGGCTAGGATGAGCTTTCCCTAAAGTCAGGTGCCAAGTCTTTTTTTTGTTTTGTTTTGGGGGTTTTTTGTTTTGTTTTGTTGGTTTTTTGGTACTGGGGATCGAACTCGGGACCTTGCGCTTGTGAGGCAGGTGGTGGAACCACTGAGCTAAATCCCCAGCCCTTGTCCTTGTTAAACATCTGAGCTGGGGGTGTAGCTCAGCAGTAGAGTACTGGGCTCGGTCACAGCCAGAATCAAAAAAGCTAAGTGTTGGGAAAAAAAGCTAAGTGGTCAGTGGCCTCTGCCTAACTTGGGAAAGGAAAAAACAAAATCAAACAAACAAAAACATTTGTCTCATGCTTAGGAAAGACCCAATTATGAAATACCATGCTATTCTGGTGAGGCTGACATTGCTCTTGACACTTTTTTCTACCGCTGCCTGTTTTCTGACTTGCACTAAAGAAGGAGCTTTTTTAGTAAGAGCTCTGTAGCAGTGAACAAAATCTGCTCATTTCCCACTGATCCAAGCAGACTCCTCAAGTCTTGTAGTAACCTAAAGTCTGAAATCTCTTTCCTGCTATGCCAGAAATCAGTATATTGTAGTCTTTTTATTGTTCTACTAGCAAAAATCGTCCTCTTCCCCGAGCTGACCTTTGCTTGAGTCTGCAGGGTTGAGAAGGCAGAGGAGTGAAACCCTGAAGAAGGCCCTGCGCCTCTGATGTGCTGCCTGTCTGGACTGGGCCCGGCCAGGCCACTGCACTGTCGGAATGGGTTTATGAGTTTGGTGCCATGAGGCTACAGAGGGCTGTGCCTCCAGCTAAAGCATCTGCACATGCCCCAAACCTACCGCATTCCCATGATTGTCCTAAGGGCTTTTTTTTTTTTTGGTACCAGGAATCAAACTTGGGACATTGGGCTTTTGAGGCAGGTGGCAGAATCTTAAGGGCTTTTAACAGGCAAGGGATATTTTCTAACAAAATCTGTGACTGATAGGGAAAAGCTGAATGAAGAGGTCAAAAGTTCTCTTTTGCTACTGACAGGCTAAGTGCATACTTCCCTAGAAGTGAGATTCTTATTCTAAAAACAAGCTTGTTTCAGGGGTCAATAGATTCTTTACTGTCCCCTGAACAATTACACTGCCTCCGGAGGACCTTAAAAAGGATAAAAAAGTTAGCTTCTGGGCCGGGGATTTAGCTCAGTGGTTCCACCGCCTGCCTCACAAGCGTAAGGTTCAGAGTTTGATTCCTGGTACCAAAAAAAATGTTAGCTTCCAAACCCTCTATCTGACTTGTTAGATTATAAAATTTTACTGGTAATACATTACAAAGGTTGCTTAATATTGTGGAGAAAACATTTTGACTTTTGTGTTTTATTTTCCCATTGTAGAAAGTCCAAGGGAAGTTTGAAATTCAGGTGTCAGCTGGATTAATTTCATTTTAGTCTTTAATTTATATTCACACTAAATAAAGCAGCTTGACATATAAATTAGTAATGAGAATCAGCACTCTTATAAAGCGTTGTAGCCGGGAATTTAGCTCAGTGGCACCATGCCTGCCTCGCAAGTGCAAGGTCCTGAGTTCTATCCCAGGTACCAGAAGGAAAAAAAAAAAAGATGTTGTAGCCAGCATTTGGAGTATTTTACCACAGAAATATAACGGATTATTTCTAGATTTATGACTAAAAAACTGACAAGCTTCAAAAGGGAGGTAAGATAACATCAATCTGTAGCAGTCCTTTTTAATAGTTTGTAGTGTCTTTCAATGTTGGAGTAGAGTTATTTGGTATAATCAGCAGCAGAAAGATTGTACAGACTTTTTTTTTTTGGTAACAGGGATCTAACTCGGGACCTTGCGCTTGCGCGGCAAACACTGGAAGCACTGAGCTAAATCCCCAGCCCTACAAACTTATTTCTCCTGAAAATATTTGTCCCTCTTTTTTTTTGGCGACAGGGTCTCACTATATAGTCCAGGTTGGCCTCGAACTTGTGGCCATCCTCCTGCCTCATCTGCCCAAGTGCTAGGATTACAGATGTGCACCACCAGGCCTGGCTTGGCCTTCATTTTTGAAGTAATTAGAATTTATAAACTAGGTCCATGAATGAAGATTGTACTGGGACCTCAGTAATCCAATCCCTTATGTATATATTCCAGTATTTGCCTTCAGTAATTTGAACTGTGAGGAATACATTTCAAAACCTTTACACTTAATCATATCATTCTCTTTTTCTCTGTGTCTGGTTCATTTCATTCTTTCATAAAAGCTCCCATTTTCCACTGCTTTTCAGATTCCATGCCTTTTTTTTCCCATGCCTTCTTATTATTTTCTATTCTCAGTTATTCAAGTAGTAGCCCATCACTGTGGGGTCCCAGATTTGTTAGATTTGCTTTGTCACAAGATGGTAAGATCAGTGGATGACTTCTTAAAAAAGAAAACCTGTGTTCACTCAAGTGTTATGTGTCTTTATCTTTACCTATGGTATATTTATCACTGTTGCTAACTCAGTGGGCAGTTTTAATTTTATTTCTGGCTATTAATATCATAATACTTATGCACTTAAGTAAATATCAAGAAAATAATCAGCTAAGTGAAATTTGTTGGTTATTGTCTTTTTTTTTTGTACCAGGGATCAAACTCAGGACCTTGCACTTTCCAGGCAGGCTTGATGCCACTCAGCTAAATCCCTGGCCCTGG
>NW_004624763.1:2069468-2092362 GCF_000247695.1 Heterocephalus glaber
CCCCCGGGATTGAACTTGGGTCCTTGCGCTTGCACAGCAGGCAGTGAAACCACTGAGCTAAATCCCCGGCCCTCATAATACTTTTAATGACAGTTGTTACAAAATAAAACAGATTTGTGAATATTTGCAGTTAAAACTTTCAAAATTATAATGTTTGCTTTACTGTAGCTGAAGAGGAAGAGGAAACATTTCCTTCATATCATTCATATATGTATGTATGTGTATGTATATATACATTATATTTAGCTGTCAGGAGTCTGCAGTTTCATTGCTAAATACCAAAACTCCACTGAATACCACTGGAATTAAAAGGAAGGCCTGAAAAAACCAAACCTTTAATTCCTTTTTTTTTTTTTTACCTTCTGGGCTTTCCCACATTGTTGATTGTTTTGTTTCATTGTTTAATACCAAAACTCGAATTAAAAGGAAGGCCTGAAAAAACCAAACCTTTAATTCCTTTTTTTTTTTTTTAACTTCTGGGCTTTCCCACATTGTTGATTGTTTTGTTTGTTTGTTTGTTTGTTTTTGGTACTTGTAAGGCAGGCACCAGAACCACTGAGCTAAATCTCCGGCCCCCCACATTTTAATATAGTATGGTATGAGGGAATAACTTTCAGCATCTACAAAGGTGGCATTTCCTAGTATCACAGATGTCCAGGGCTGCAGAAGGCGGACCCATTTCCTTTGGTGAGCGGCAGCCCTGGGGCTGTTCAGCCCAGCTCCGCCCAGCTCCACCTTCCCTTCCAAGTCAGCCAGGACCTGCTCCATGCAGGCTAGCTCCGGGTGTCTCTGAAACCCCCTCAGCCCTGACAGGTGCAGGGTGGGAATGGGCATCTGGTTGCTCTGGGCTCAGTAGTAAAACTGCCTCTCTCGGGGCTTCAGGTTGGGTGAGGGGATAGTTCTTTAAGGAAAATTCAACTCTGTTGCCAAAAGGAAGGTAACACTGGGGAATAGTGTTGAGTAACTGATAGATTTTCTTATATGCGTTTATCTTATCCAAGGAGAAAACTATTCAGTGCAATGTATTGTGGTCGCTTTGTAAACTGCATTTTAAACATGAATTCTAACAAATAAACCAGTATGTTAATACTTTCTAAATATCCAATTTTACATTTGTACCAATTGTCGAATCTGTTATTAAAAGTGGATTTAGTGTGGCCCGTATTTCAAATTGGCCATATGAAATAAGACTGTAGTCCTGAGAGCTATTTCTGTTTCAATTTCTGCATCCTTGTTGCTCATTTACATGTATGCATAATGCCTACAGTTTTAAGTTTTTTGTATGTTGTGAAGCTAAAGCAGCATAGGGGAACCTCTCCATATTAGTTCCAGTCTTAGATCTGCCTGTTACAGTTATCCCTCGATAGCTGACAGGAACGGGTTCCGAGACCCCCAGGGGTACCAGAGTCCACAGATGCTCCATACATAACATGGTGATTTTGCTTATAACCCATGCATGTCCTCTCTTAAACTTGGAACCATCTCTATATTGCTTGTAATGTCTAAAACAATGTAGCTATTATCTAAATCATTATTCTGTGTATTTTAGGGGATGTGACAAGTAAAACAGTGTACATGTTCAACATAGATGTATTTTTTTTCTGAATAATATTTATCAGCAGCTTGCTGAATCCACAGACCTAGAATCCACAAATACGGAGAGATGACTGCCTAGTTTAATGAGTTGTGCTTCGTTTTCCCCAGGTCTGATGGTGATAATCTCACGGGTTGCATGTAGGGATGGAATAAGTTGATCCACAGTCACGTGCTGATGAACTAGTCACTGGCATGTAGAGCTCGTGTTTGCCATTAGTTACACCACACCTTGGTGCTTCTTTTTTTTTTTTTTTTTTTTGGTACTGGGGATCGAACTCGGGTCCTTGCGCTTGTGCAGCAGGCAGCGAAACCACTGAGCTAAATCCTCGGCCCCCCTTGGTGCTTCTTATTGATTTGAATTCTTTTCTTTGTTTTTTTGAGTCAGGGTCTCGCTCTAATTCAGGCTGGCCTTGAACTCACTATGTAGTACAGGCTGGCCTGGAACTCTGGGTGATCCTCCAGCCTCAGCCTCCTGAGTGCTAGGATTACAGGCCTGTGCCACCACACCCAGCATGATTTGAATGTTTTTATTAGAAATTATTTTTAAAGTTCTTCTCCTAGATTTTAATTTAATTTTCTTTTTGAAATAGGGTCTCATTGTGTAGTTCAGGCTGGCCTTGAACTGTGTAGCGCAGGCTGACCTCGAACTCCCAGAGATCCTCCTGCCTCAGCTTCCCATGCTAGCTTTTAATTTTAAAAGTTGTTTTAACTGTTTTAAAAATTTTGATATTTGTGCTGAGCCTCTAATATCAGAAGAATGCAGTGACAACTTGGGGGCCCAGCCTAAGGAACGCATGCAATAGGTGCTGGGTGGGGAAGTGAAGACAGACACATTAAACACCCGGGAATACAAAGGGTAGGGAGGTGTGGGAAAGGCCAACTCACCTGTAGCTGTCCTTTGCCAGTGCTCTCCTCCTCAGGCATTTGCCATGTAAATATCAGCTATGTCTGGGTGAAATAAAAATGTATACTTTCTTATGTCTTAGTCCTTGGGGAATTTGAAATCAGTTTTGTGGCTGCTAAAAATTAAATGTAACATCTGTAACATTCTTTATTCATTTTTTTCCCCAGTGTTTGAAAGATGTATGGTGATCCTGAAACCATCAGACAAGAAAACTAGCAACTTCAGGGGAAGTTTGTCTATACTCAGGCTGCAGTATTTTAAGCAAACATGATTGGACAGTGGACCTGTGCCTTATGTTTCGGTGGAGTGAAAAATTTGAGCCAGTGAAGCCAA
Organism: Heterocephalus glaber; assembly: GCF_000247695.1. The sequence continues at coordinate 2,072,302 of NW_004624763.1, forward strand.
ATCCTTGCAGCAAGCAGCACACAGCATACTTGGCTCCTTGCTGATTGTGAACAGGCATTTAAAATGTGAATTTGAAATCAGATGTCTCTATTACTTCCAGCTAAAGTGACATCATAGGTGTTTCCTAAGTTTAAAAAGTCTTGGATTAAAAAATTCTCCACTAGTGTCTACCATCTCCACCATGAAGTCTATTGAGGAAGCTCCATTTTGTATACTTCTATTCCTTTGCCTCCGTCTCCCCACCTTCTGCATGGTCATGTCCTCTTGCTAAACAATTCAAGCATAAGGCCTTGGACTACTTAAATCACAATTTAAGAAGAGAAAGAAAACAGCTGGGCATGGTGGCACACGCGTGTAATCCCAGCACTCAGGGAGGCTAAGGCAGGAGGATCCCCATTAGTTTGAGGTGAGCCTGGCCTACATAGTGAGACCCCTGTCTCAAACAACTTAATAAAAAAGGAAAAAGAAAACCAATATTTTCCCAATCTCTTGGCCATCATGATGTCTTAGATGGTTTTAGAAACATCTAAGAGAGGCTGAAAGTGTAGCTCAGTGGTAGAGTGCTCACCTATCATGCACAAAGCCCTGGGTTCCATCCCCAGCACCGCAAAAACTTAACAGCTGAGGATAATCTGGAAGAAATGGGACACCCTCCACAACACATATGTAGTTAAGTTTTGGATCTTTTCTCAGCAGGTACCAGTTGTAAATAAGAATGAAGTAGGGGCCAAAAATGCAAAACCAAAAATGAAGCAGCTACATGTAGTTAGTAATTTTAGTTTGAAGTGTAACTGAATATTGTGGCTTCATATGTATTATTTTATATTGTACTTTTTTCTTTGTTGATGGCTTAGACTTTCATAAAAATCCACTAGTTTTTAATATGACAGAAATAAGACTTTGGACAGTGTATTCTGGAAAGCAACATACTGTACTGAAGTAAATGCTTGTATATATTAAAATAGCCTTAAACCTTTCTAATGTCTTCACTGTCAAATAATTAAAACTTTCCAAAGCATAGGACTGTAGTCAGCATGCTAGACTGAGGGTTAAACACTGATGCAGTAAACAGATACTGATGCTGTGAGTGTTTAGCACTGTGTTTAGCTATGTTTGTGCTACAAAAGTGCAATATTAGACACTAGCTAGCTAGTACTGCTGCCTCATGTAACTCCAAAACGGAAGACAGGATTTGATTCAATGCACATACTTCTTTGTTACTCATATTGTCCTTTGCTTGGATCCAACGCCATGCAGATTTTTGTGGCTGCTCTTTTTACTTTGCATTACTTTGATTAACACCTTGAATGAAGAGCCAAACATAACCCTCTTCTGACCAGCAGTGACCCTGTAACTGCCATAGGGAAAAAAGTCTGTGTGTGAAAATTGGTGAGAACTGGCACTTAAGATCACAAAGAAAATTCTTGGTACTTTTTGCTTTAAGATGCTCTCTGCCCAAAGCTCTGAAAGACTGATAGGCAGTAATACTGCAATACTACTGAGTTTTGTAGAATTGTTACATTTGATAATAAAAATTGCCTGCTTAATCTCAATGCTTGTATTCTTTTGTTTTTAGAAGAATTATAATGGTGGAAGTGTGTGAGTAAGCTGTCCTTTTATTTGTTAGGGTTTTTTTTTCCGTAAATTCTCCATAAATACAGTAATAATGAAGCTATCCATGTTTTGTGTAATCCCTGCTATTAAAGAAGCTGAAGGAGGAGGGCTGGGGATTTAGCTCAGTGGTTCAGGCGCCTGCCTCAAAAGTGCAAAGTCTTGAGTTCAATCCCTGGTACTGTAAAAAAATAAATCCTTGGGGATGGGTGATGCAGCTTACCACTCCATTTTCAACATCCAGTACCAAGAAAAAAAGAAAAAAAACTATTCTTGGTGAATACACTCAATATACTGGCCAAATAACCATCCTTAGAGTATAAGTCATTGAAACTTTGATTCTCGTGTGCCGTACTGGGATTGAACCTAGGGCCTCATGTATGCTAGGCAAGCACTCTACCACTGAGCTACATTCCTGGCCATGATTTTGAAATTCTTCACAGCTGTGATAGATACCCTGCAGTCTTACTGATGAATCTCAGTCTGCTTAACAATTTGGCTTATCATTGTTCTGTGTTGTTGAACCCGCATGGCAGACAAGCATCCACTACTGAGCTACATCCTAGTGTACTCAACAACTTGCAAACCTATTTAAGCCACTAAAAACTAGTAAGATCTAGAACTTTAATACTTCTGAATCCCACATCTTTTTTCTCTGCTGATGCTGAGTCCTCAGGTATTCTCTAATTCAAATTCTATCCTTGTTTTAGGGCTCAGGTTGAGTATTGCCAACTCTTAACATTTCACTTCACTATGAATTATTTGACATCCATAGTCTTGTTACAGAGCTCAAATGTACTGGCAGTTTTAAAATTAAGAGTATAAGCTCGAGGACATAAAGTGTACTTGTATTTCCCTTGATGTCTAGCACATTCCCATTTCCTGTTTACTTGATGTGTTTTTGTTAACCATTCATAGATGAAGTGTAGTTCACTCGGGAATGTTTTTCAGTCCTAGTCTTTAATGACATCATGTATAAAAGTGGAGAAATCCAGTTTAGTTTTGTCCCTCAGCTTCGAGTCTTTTGACATTCCATGTGGCGAGGAGGCAGCAGAGTTCTGGGCAAGTTCCTCCTCTCAGTGATAACCTCTGACAGGCATTCCAGGTTGCTCCTGCTATTTCCTGCCTACTGCAGAAAATAGGACTGAGCGAGGCTGGTGTTCTGTCCACCATCTCTGGAATAGTTCCTGGTGCAGCTGCTCTCTTCATGCAGGAGAGAAAGGGAGGAGGGTGTGGGATTGAGTAAGGGTAATGGGGAAGGAAGGAAGAATGAGAATAAAGAGGACCAGAATGTGTAAGAGACCCTAGGATTCCATCCTCAGCCCAGTTCTTTGTGACTTCATATTGCTTGAGACTTACACAGTAAATGTGTTGAATAAATATACAGGTATGTTCATTCATGCAGTGGAAATTTTTGGGGGAGGGGGATCGGGGATCAAACTCGGGACCTTGTGCTTTTGAGGTAGGTGGCAGAACCACTGAGTTAAATTCCCAGCCCCATGCAGTGGAAATTAATGTGACTGTTTCTTCTGGGAATTCTCTGAGGATGTAGCTCAGGGGAACAGCACTTGCCTAGCACACACAATGCCCCACGTTTGATCTGTAGCAACAAAAATAAAGAATTTTGTGCTTGCTTCAGCAGCATATATACTAAAAATAGAAATAAAGAATTTTTATAAACTCTGTGTTGCTAACAACATTTTTCTTTAGTGCTATTTCTATCTATTTTATTTTATTGGTGCTGGGGATTGAACCCAGGGCCTCAAGCATGGCAAGCACATCTCTGCCACCAAATTTCTCCAGGCCCTACAAAGTGAATGTTGCTAAGATCAAAACAATGTTTTCTTTAGTACCATTTTGTCAATTTTAAATATCTTAATCCATTATTAATGGGTGTTTTTACATTGAAGTATAAATTCAAAGAATCACTTTTTTCATTGAATTATACCTCCAAAGAGCCAATTTGGTCTGGAATTTACCTACTCATAATTTTGGCAGCTTATGCCACCTACTGGACACACTGTGCTACTAGCTTTAAGGGTCCTATTCTCAACCAAGAGTATCCATCCATTCAGGATTCTAACAGGACTTAAAATTATTTTTAAATTTTGTTTATTTATTTGGTTGGTTGGTTGGTTGGTTGGTTTGGTTAGTTTTTTGAAACAGGGTCTTGCTATGTAGTTCAGGCAGCTCTGGCAGGGCTTGAATTCATTATGCAGCTCAGGCTGGCCTTGAACTCGTGGCAATCCTCTTGCCTCAGCCTCCTGAGTGCTGGGATCACAGGGATGCACTACTACACTCAGCTTGCTTACCTGTTTATTTATTTGCAGTACTGGAAATTGAACCCAGGGCCTTGCAAATTCTAAAAAAGTGCTCTATACTACTAAACTGTATCTCCAGCCCCTTTCTATTTTTATTTTTAAATTTTGAGATGGGATCTCTAAGTTGCCCAGGTGGGCCTTGAACTCCTGCCTCAACCTCCTCATGGCTGGAGTTACAGTCCTGTGCTACTGTGCCTCATATTTTTAAATTTTAAGACCAGAACTGATGAAAAATGATCAGTCTTTTTAAAAAAAAAACTATTACAAAATATTGAGAAAGGAGCCACGCATAGTAGTGCACGCCTTAATCGCAGGACTCAGGAAGCTGAGGCAGGAGGATTGCTAGGAGTTCAAGGCCAGCCTGAGCTACATAGTGAACTTAAGACCAGCCTGAACTACGTAGTGAACATAGTGAGACCCTGTCTCCTAAAAAAAAAAGTTTAGAAAGGGGAGGGCAGGAGGGTAGAAGAGAAAGCGGGTGTGATCAAATCCCAATATTCACATATATGAAAATTTATGCATTAATAATTATAATTTAAAATGTCAGCTGAGTGTGGTGGTGCACGCCTGTAATCCCAGCTACTTAGGGAAAACAGGAGGATCTGAAGCTTAAAGCCAGCCCAGGCAAAATAGCAAGACTTATTTTATTTTATTTGTTTGTTTGTTTTTTGGTACCGAGATCGAACTCAGGACCTTTTGCTTGCAAGGCAGGCGTGGTTCCACTGAGCTAAATCCCCAGCCCAAGACTTATTTTAAAAAGAAAAGAAAAGAAAAAAAGTCATGGCAGTTTTGCTGCGACACATACATTGTTATGATGATAAATGAAAATTTTGGTGAAAAATGCTTTCTGTGGATGTCAGCACCCCAGTGTGGAGTTCAAGGGCCCTGGCACTGGGGAGCAGCCTGCACTGGCTGAGAAGGGCTTTGGGAGCAGCTTCAGGACTGCACCAGGCCCCCAAATCTGACCTGGGGCTTTGGTAAGGTGGGAAACCAACAGAAGCAACTCTGTCTGTCAGGGGTTTCAGAATGTCAATTGTTTCTCATGAGTAATTGATTCCAGATACTCATAATCCACTTGCTATCCAACTGCCTTCTTTGAAAATAGAGATCTTTTTTTTCTTTGCAGTACTGGGGATCAAACTCAGGACCTTGTGCTTGCAAGGCAGGCACGGTGCCACTGAGCTAAATCCCCGCCCTTTTTTTTTTTTTTAGACAAGAACTTGCTTTGTATTCCAAGCTGGCCTTCAACTCACTGTGTAGCCCAGAATGGCCACTAACTCGTGGTGATCCTCCTGCCTCAGCCTCCAGAGTGCTGGCATTACAGGCTTGCAACACCATGCCTGCCTGAAATAGAGAATTTAATCTGTCCTTCACATGTGCCAAGCAGGCCTGAGAGCAATCCGTGCTAGATGTCCTCCAGGGGCTCAGTCTCATTCCCTGTAAATAGGGTTCGTCAGATTAGCAAAACAAACAGAAACCAAAAAACAGGACATTCAATTAAAGGGGAGTTTCATGGGAGCTACACAGGCAGCCCGACAGCAGGACAGCTGGACAGCCGCACGCGCAAGTGAGGCGGATCGCAGCCATGTTCCTGGTTAACTCGTTCTTGAAGGGCGGCGGCGGAGGAGGCGGCGGCGGGGGCCTGGGTGGGGGACTGGGGGACGTCATCAGAGGCTTCCTTGGCGGGGGCGGCGGAGGAGGTGGTGGTGGCGGCGGTGGCCCAGCCATGCGCATCCTGGGCGGAGTCATTAGCGCCAGTCAGCGAGGCAGCTGCGCATACAACCCAGACCCCCGCCCCGTGAGAACCCATTACTCCAACTTTGAGGCCAACGCGAGTGAGGAGGTCTGGCAGTTCTGGCGACTCTTTACCCAGCTGGCTGGAGATGACATGGAGGTCAGTGCCACAGAACTCATGAACATTCTCAGCAAAGTTGTGACCCGATACCCTGATCTAAAAACTGATGGTTTGGGCCTGGACACATGTCGAAGCATGGTGGCTGTGAGGGATAGCGACACCACAGGCAAGCTGGGCTTTGAGGAGTTCAAGTACTTGTGGAACAATATCAAAAAGTGGCAGGGCATATACAAACGGTTTGACATTGACGGATCTGGCGAGGGAGGGAACGTGGACTTCGACAACTTCATCAGCTGCTTGGTCAGGCTGGATGCCATGTTCCGTGCCTTCAGATCTCTTGATAAAGATGGCACAGGACAAATCCAGGAGAACATCCAAGAGTGGCTGCAGCTGACTATGTATTCCTGAGCGGGACTCCGACCTGCCGCCTTGCTGTAGGAGCCAACATGGACCCATCCTCCCAGGGCCCATGTGTCTGCAGTCACATCTGCATAGGTCCTATTCCCACAGCCCTTTTTTTCCCCAGCCCTTGGCACCCAGCTTCTCAGTCAGCAGCCGGCTCCCCACATGCCCCAACATGCCATGCCCTGAGTTACCCTGGCTCTCTGACATCCTCATATGCTCTGCCCAAGGGTCACCACACCCATCTCACACCCTCTCCTTTACCTTTCTCTGTACCTGTACCAAGCCCAATACTCGTGTTGCTTCCGTGCCCCAAGGGCCATCTCAGTTCTGGAGGATCACTCAAGTCCCTGGCATACTCATTCACAGTTACCACCCAGGCAGCCAAATAAACTCCAGTCATTAGGCCCACAAAAAATAAATAAATAAATAAATAAAAAATAAAGGGGAGTTTCAGATAAATAACAATTTTTACTATAAGCATGTCCCCAAAATTGCATGGGACACGTTTATACTACTATGTCCTGAATTTTACCTGGCAATGCTAATATAATTTAATTTAATTTCATAAATATTTAGAGGGCTCAGTATTTGGAAAAAGAGAAGCAGAGTCTTGTACAAAAAAAAGAAAAAGAATCTTGGTACAAATTTTGAAACCTGGTGGGGCACGGTGGCACATACTTGTAATCCCAGCACTCAGGAAGCTGAGGCAGGAGGATTTCTGTGAGTCTGAGGCCAGCCTGGGCTATATAGTGGGACCCTGTCTCAAAAAACCAAAAACAAATAAGAGCAGAAAGTACAGTGGACCCTTGACTTACAAACTCGCTTGGTTCCTGACAGCTGGTTTTAACTCAATGGTTCTAAGTCAATACAGCTGAGATCTGGATGTTTACCTGAGTACACGCTATAGATAACAAGAGGCAAGTGAATCTTCCACTAACCTAATTAACCCAAGTTGTTCATGTGTCAGGCCAGTCATAACTTGAGGGTCCACTGTACACTACTATAATTCATCTTTATTTTTGGGGGGCGTTTTTTGGTACCGGGGATCGAACTCAGGTCCTTGCACTTGCGAGGCAGGCGGCAGAACCACTGAGCTAAAGCCTCCACTATAACTCATCTTTATGATCTGCTGTCTTATCCAGTGAAAACCAATGGAGTCAAACTGGGGACCACATAATCCTTCCAAGTGGGATACACTTTTTTTAAAAAAGTATTCTATTTAAATAGTTTAGAACTGGGCCAGGGATTTAGCTCAGCGGTGCCACTGCCTGCCTCAAAAGCACAAGGTCCCAAGTTCAATCCCTGGTACCGAAAACTAAATAAATAGTTTAGAACTGGATATATAAGAAATCTTGATATAATTTTTTTTTTTGCAAGACTCACTACCTCAGTGTCATTCAGCTTCACCCGCACCTCTGTGCAGAGGAAGCTGACAGATCAGGGAAACGTTGTGGAGTTGGCCCCAGAGGAAAAGGATTTCTTGAAGACCATGGAAGGAAGGGAGCTGCAGAGTGTGAAGCCCCCAGAAGCAGCCCTGAGCCCACACCCCTGGGCCATTCACAGAAGCCTTGGCAGATGGAGTGCTGTTCCAGGCTGTGAAGGAGCTCCATGAGGAATCCAAGATGTCTCTAGAGGGGAGAGACAATGTGGGTGTTGACCTCATGCCTGCTATCCCTATGATACAGAAAAGGTGCACCCCCAGTGAACACCGGTCTGAGACAGTGCCAGAGGTTGATTATGAAGCAGTCCCTGTGGAGGCCTATGGGCTGGCCATGTTTCGGGGCATGGGCTGGAAACCTGGTGAGGGTATCAGCCACAGTTTCAATCAAGTGGTGAAACCCTGTGTAAGCTCACCTAGGCCCAAGGGGTTAGGGCTGGGTGCCAACCTGACAGAGGCTCAGGCTTTGGCCTCCCGTGGCTGCTACCGCCCAGTAAAGCCAGATGGGGAGCAAGAGAAGGATAAAGGAGACGAAACTCAAGGTGTGGTCTCTGGAAGTGCTGTGGTGGTCCTTTCGGGCCCTCACCAACACCTCTTGGGGAAGGTGGAAGGCTTTGATCATGACAATGTGAGGGCCAGGTTTCAGTCTAGCAGTGGGCCGGTGCATGGTGACTGTTAGCATCTACTGCTTGTGATCTGTATCCCAGGAGGAGTTTGACAAGAATTCCTTGCGCCAGGTGAGCAGAACTTGCTCCGGGCAACACAATGGAACAGTCTTGTCACGGAAGGCCCTCCAGAGTGAAGACCTGCATGGACATAGGGAGGACTCAGAAAGGAAGCCAAAACATCCGCTAGACAGGATGGGCCTGCCGCCAAGAGAGACGAAGCAGCCAGCAGGAGTCAGCACTGGCTACACCGGGACCTGCGCATGCGCTTCATGGACAAGCAGCACAAGGGTGGCCAGTATTACAATACCAAGATGACAACTGAAGATGTCCTGAGCCCAGATACATGTATGTGCAGGACAGACGAAGGCCGAGTCCTGGAAGGCGTGACCGAAGACATGCTGGAGACCCTCGTTCCCAAGGTCGAGGGTGATAGGGTGATGGTGGTGCTGGGGCCACAGGCTGGAAAGGTGGGACGTCTGCTGGGCAGGGACAGAGCTCGGGGCCGGGCTGTGGTGCAACTGCGGAGAGAGAGTCATTTGGTGGAGCTTCACTACAATGGAGTGTGCCAGTACAGGGGCCCCAGGGACTCAGATGAAGACCGACTGTGGGGGCACTCCCATCCTGCAGGCTTTTAACGGTTTAAATTTTTCTTTTCTTTTATGAAAAAATAAAACAAAATTTCATAACCCAAACAAAAAGTTCTACTGTTGTGCAGTATCTAAACGCACCCTTCCTTCCGCAGACCACAGTACCGTTGTTTTGTTTCCAGAGTATCGTGAAATGCAAATAAATATTTGGTTTAATCGGTTTTGATGATTAGCACAAGGTTCCCTCTTGCAGTGGTCAAGGGTTCTGCTAAGGCCAAGCACCAACCCAACTAAGCCGCGCTCTGGCACTGACAGCAGTTGGGAGCCCTGGGCTCGAGTTCGAGCTCTGAGCAGCTCTGGGACTTGCCCTGCGCCGGACCTCAGTTTCCTCTTAGTGAAATGGGGCGGGGATGAGGGCCGGAGCTGGAAGGGGTCGCTGATGATAGTCTCTGCCTCCGAGTCGAGGCGCCAATTCTCGCCAGGCACGCTCTAGCCTTCAAGTTTTTGGAGGGGTCGGGAGAGAGGAGAGGCCGCGGCAGCCGCGTCCGCATGGCGGTCCCCAAGAGGAGCCGGCGGCCCACAGCACCCGGCACAGACCGCACGCCCCCGCTTCGAGTCTCCTTCCCCGCCGCGCAGGCCCAGGTGGCCCTGCGAAACGCTCCGGCAGGCCGCTCGCAGCTGCCGGCACTGGGTTCCCGGGCCGCCCGAGGGGACGCGATTGGCCGAGACACCAGAGGGGGGCGGGTCAGGAAGTGGGGGCTTGGGGGCTGGGAGCCGGCGGGGACTGGGGGCGGGAGCGGGCCCGGGGTGGCCGAGGGCTTCGGCAACGCAGAGGCAGGGAGACTCTGGGCCGCGCGGAAGCCGGAGGCCGACCCCGGCGTCGCGGAGACATGGCAGAGGAAGAAGGTGACGTCCCGGTCCGGCGCGCCGCCCGGCGTCTCGGGGAAGGGGCAGGGGCGCGAAGGGGCTGGGGCGCGAGGGGCCGAAGGCCCGGGCGGCGGGAAGGGCGGGAAGGAGCACTGCGGCTGGGCCGAGCGGAGGGAGCGGTCCTAAGTTCGCCGAAGTGGGAGCCGAGCTGCAGTTTAAAGTTGGGAGCGGGGGCAGAGGCTGAGCTGAAGGCTCCCAGCGGCTCAGGCGTGGAGTGCGGGGCGTAGTTAGGGGTGGAAGATGGATGTTGGGGTACCGAGTACACAACCAACGTGATAGCTGTTAAACGCCCCCTCGTTCTGAGTGCTCTCTGGAAAGGTTTGTGGGTGCTCACAGAGTCACGGGGTGAGAGAGAGCGCATGCCATCGGGATGAATAGAGGCAGGGATAAACAAGGGAAGGTCTATAGGGAGAAAGGAAGCTGGCCAGGTTCGCTTGTGGTGTAGGGCGTGGTGGCCTGGGGCAGAGGCCTGTGATTCTTTGGGGGCTTGGAGAGCCCAGAGGGCTTTGAGGGTGAAAGTGGAGATAGCTTTCCCTGCGTCCTCGAGCCCAGTACCAAGAAAAGAAGTTCCTCCAGCTAGTGTAGAAGGTGGTGGATGTGAGAAGTAAATGGGCAGCTTGAAGAAACTTAGCAGCTGGTAGTCAGGAAATAACTCATGGCCCAGTAACTTCATAATACGTACAGTACCGTACCTCTGACGGTTCTGGGAACAGATAGATATGGTGAGTCACTTGACTGAGCAGTTAGATTTTTGCATTCTGATAGAAAATACGACTTTTTGCCTTAAGTGAGTGCAGTTGTGCATGTGTTAGTGAGTTGATTTAATTTAGATTTAAGACCCCTTGAACCAAAAGTGCAAGAAGGGAGTTTGAAGAATTCATTGGAAAGCGATTTTTTTAAAAAGATGTAGTGAAATAAGTATTCACTATTTTGTGACTTTCAGCTCTGGCCCTGTTATACATACCTCCTTTTTCCTTGACTTTTCAGTAAATCTAATAAAAATTTAAGACATTTTATTAAAAACATCTTCAAAACCAACGTTAGTGTAGTTGATAAGAATGTAATTCCATTTGTTTCCTTGGTTTTATCTGCATTTGCAGTATATTATCATTTGAAATATTTTTGATATATTTTGCTTGTTAACAAGTTGCAGATTTATGGGAGCAGATTGACGGGTTCCTATCTTAATTTAAAACATGAAAACGTGTAGTACTAAAGTATTTAATATTGTGCATCATACAAAAAAGTTGTTTAGGAAATTACAGCTATGCCTGATTAAATAGATATGATGTGCAACAGTGGACTATATAGTTTTTTGTTGTTGTTGTTGTTTTTGGTACCGGGGATTAAACTAGGGTCCTTGCACTTAAGAGGCAGGCCGTGGAAATACCTGGCCCAGTTTTTTGTTTTTTTTTTTTGAGACAGGGTTTCACTTTGTAGTTCAGGTTGTCCTTGAACTCACTATGTAGCTCAGGCTGGCCTCAAACTTGCTGCAATCCATCTGCCTCAGCCTCCCAAGTGCTGGGATTACAGGTGTGTGCCACCATACCCAGCTGGACTATATCATTTTGTGAAACTTATTTGGATATAAAATGATAAATTATTTTTGGTTGTAGGATTACAGGTAATCCAAAAAGTTAAATAATCTTATATAGAACAATTAATAGGTTGCAGTTTTGTTAAAATACAGTTTCAGGCCTGGGGATTTAGCTCAGTAGTTTTGCCACCTGCTTGCAAGCGCAAGGACCTGAGTTTGATCCCCGGTACAAAATAAAATAAAATACAGTTTCATTCATCAAATATTTAACTCCATAAATACTTGGGTCCCTGGCATGTTAGGCACTGGAATATAATATTCAACAATGAATAATTAAATTCTCCTTATAATAATGCTTGTGATAATACTTATAATAAGCATTATGTGACAGACATTATTCTGAGTACTTTCCATTTATATGGCACTTTTTTTGTTAAAACACATTGTTTTATATTCACTGTGTTAAAATTAAACTGGTCTAGGGCCAGGGATTTAGCTCAGTGGTTCTGGCGCCTGCCTTGCAAGCGCAAGGTCCCAAGTTCTATCCCCTGTACCAAAAAAACAAAACAAAACAAAAAATTAAACTGGTCTAGCCAGGCGTGGTGGTGCGTGCCTGTAATCCCAGCACTCTGGAGGCTGAGGTAGGAGGATCACTGTGAGTTCGAGGACAGCCTGGGCTACATAGTGAGTTCAGGGCCAGCCTGAACTACAAAGGGAGACCCTGCCTCAAAAAACCAAAGAAAAAAATATTAAACTGGTCTATATACTTGTGTCCAAGTGTTATCTGTATCCCTTTTTGTTTTTCATTCATATTGATCCTCTTCGTTGTCCAACTTAAGTGAATATTCTTTGAGAATCGTCCAAAAAAATTCTTACTTGATGCAGTAGAGGATCAGGGTGCATACAGTTGTACTTTCTGAAAGAAGTGTAAGAACAAAGAAAGAAATGATAACTTTGAGTAGAACATTGTTACCATTTCACTTGGAAATTGCTACGTATCTTCTGGATGGACATTTGCAAGCCTATTTGCAGCCCTGCTATTTCAAGTGAAGAACACTGGGCTAGAGCCTGACATAGCAAATTATCTTTGTGGCTATGTAATCATCTTCATTTAGTTTGGCTTTTTCTTTACAATGCTACAAACACAAGGTAGTGAAAAGGAAACTTGAATTCTATTCCTGATCTTTCCTATCAGACTTAATCTATTGACCTATTGCTTTGGCCTTTTTGTTTTTCCACACCTAGATATGTGTGGCTTTCTCTTTCTTTGCTTTTTATGGTACTGGGGATCAAACTCAGGACCTTGTGCTTGCAAGGCAGGCACGGTGGCACTGAACTAAATCCCCGGCCCTCCTTTTCTTTTCTTTTATTTATTTTGTCAGTGCTGGGGGACCAAAAGCAGAGCCTAAGCGCTCTACCATTGAGCTGGCTGTATCCCAGCTGGAAGCTTCCTCTTTCGATTATGAAGTTATAAATCCAGTAAAAGGAAATGAGGTAAAATGTGCATCCATTCAGTTTTGTTTCTTGGTGGCCGGCCGAAAGTTAACTTTGGGGCAAACTTGAGGAATTTGGCTAAGGTAAATATTGTTCCAGGTCATATTTTTTGCTCCCACAATTTAATGCCAGTAAAATTGACATGTCTTAAAATCAATGCATGCATCCAACATGCAATAGTGTTTTTTTCCCCTTGTAAAACTGTTACTAAATAGTACCTTAAAATATGTGACATTTCAGAAAATAATGTCTTATAGGGCTGGGGATTTAGCTCAGTAGCACTGCGCCTGCCTTGCAAGCACAAGGTCGTGAGTTTGATCCCTGGTACCAAAAAAAAAAAAGTCTGATAGATCTATCATCAATTATTTATTTGTGTATTCCTTGATCATTAGTAATATAGATTCTAGAGAGATAGCTATTATGATTCGTATACTTCATAAATTATTTAGGAATATATGCAAATTTTTGTGTAAATTGTACTTTTATAAATAAAATCCATTTATGTGAAAAGAGAACACTTAAAGTGTCTTATTCAATAAAGAACATTTTAGAAAAGGAAAATGATAGGTGTTTTTGTAAGAACACTTTTGTGGGGGAGAGTGCTATGGATTGAACTCAGGGATTTGTGCACTCTGCCAATGAGTTACCTCCCACCTGCCCTACCATTTTTATGTGAATATTCTCTTCCTGGTTTATCTTTGTCTTACTGTGTATATTTAGACCCTGTTTAATGGTAAAGACCTACCTACCTAGCTAGCCCATTTAGTCCTGTATCACAGCTTCAGTAACTATGTCAACTTTGTTAAGCTAACTTCTGAAATTATCCAATTAAATAAAGTTTGATACAGTTAATTATTTCATCATGCAGGTGTAACTAATAAGTAAACTTGTGGTTACATTTTCCCCTTGTATTCTTTTAAAATAAATGTAAAGAATAGCTTGCTTTTGAAGATTTTATTTGACTTTATATAAATATTCATTTTTGTTGTCTGTGTCTGCCTTGTGACTTACCTCAGGGCAAGGGAAAATTAAACAAGCATCATGGAAAAGGAATATAGTGTTATTTATTAATTGACCCAGATTTGTATGCAAAAATAGACATAATCCAAGGTCTGGCTTTTCTAATAATAATGTCATTTCACTGGCTTTGCTACTTAACTTGACTACAAAATAAATGGTGGTATAGAAGTGGATACCACCGCCTGCCTCGCAAGTGCAAGGTCCCAAGTTCGATCCTCGGTACCAAAAAAAAAAAGTGGATAAAATATACTAAATGTACAGTTTTATTCTTACTATCCTAGTGTTTAAAGATATTTAGATATTTTAGTGAACATATGAATTTCCTATCAAATTTTTTTTTTGGTACCAGGGGTCAAACTCCTCAGGACCTTGTGCTTGTGAAGCAGGCAGCAGAACCACAGAGGTAAATCCGCAGCCCTCAAATTTTAAAAATACCTTTGTTTTGTTCATTTTTCACAGTAAAGCTAGAGAACCATCCATCTGAACAACAGCAACAGTAGCTGATTCATTTCTCCTTTTTTGATTCATTTATTTAGACTCACATTTTATAGCCTAGTCATCAAGAGGTTAGAAAAACTGTCTTCCACTCCTATAAGAGACCAATTCTTGGACCCTGTTATAAGCTTACCCAGGACATTCTGAAATGCCTGTTTAATCTGGAATTGTCTGTTTAATTTGGAATTCATGTTAGTGGTTTGCAGGTAACTTTTGCATTGTCGTCCCCCCTCACCGGGGAGCGAACTCAGGATCTTGCCCTTGCGAGGCAGGTGTGGTACCACTGAGCTAAATCCCAGCTGCATTGTATTTGTAACTGGAGATAAAAAAGGAAGATAGTCTAATATTAGGAAAATTTTCTGAGAGCTTTTTACACATCCTAGGGCTCTTTATAAGTTCAGCTTATCTAACATCTATGTCTGTAAGATCATGAAGTGCTAGTGATACCACAGCATGTGAAACTCGGTAGAACTTTCAGGATGATTATTATTATTTTTTGGGTCTTTCTTTTTTTGAGGCAGGGTCTCCCTTTGTAGTTCAGGCTGGCCCTGAACTCACTGTGAGCCCAGGCTGGCCTCGAACTCCCAGTCATTCTCCTGGCACAGCTTCCCGCGTGCTGGGATCATGGGTGTGTACCACCACTCCCGGCCAGGATTATTTTTTATTTTATTTTATTTTTCTTGAAGCAAAACATTTATTGGTAACATTTTAGATATATATAATGATAACATTCCTCATAGGGAATTTGTACCTGTACATAATAATCTTGCTGCTGTTTCTTTTTTCCCTGTTCCCCTCCCTTCCCTTCAACCCTTCTTCCTCTCCTTATTTACAAAAGCTTTATTTCTGTTTTTTCCTTCTATTCTTTTTTTTTGTCTCTTCCTTCCTTTCTCCCTCCCCTCTTCCTTCCTCCCCTTCCCCTTAGGACTATTTTTTTTAAATGTACAAATTAGCCGGGGATTTAGCTCAGTGGTTCCACTGCCCACCTCGAAAGTGCAAGGTCCTGAATTCGATCCTTGGTACCAAAAAAAAAAAAAAAACCGAGTAAAAATGCACAAATTATAGTTTTATGATCAGTTGTGTTTTGATTTTTTAAAATTGTTAATGGATGAATGATGTATTTGATAATGAACTAAATAATATCATGTCCTCCAGTTATTCTGGAAAAAATGTGCTTATCTTGAAACATTTTCAAATAGCATCTCACCAGTAAATGTTTTACTTCCAAATAAATAAATAAATGAAATAGCATCTCAGCTGGGCATAGTGGCACACACCTGTAATCCCAGCACTCGGGAGGCTGAGGCAGGAGGATTACCATGAGTTTGAGGCCTGCCTGGGCTACATAATGAGTTCAAGGCCAGCCTGAACTACAAAGCAAGACCCTGTCTCAAAAAAAAAAAGAAATCATACTGAAGACCTGGCAAATAATTGTGCTTATGATTATTAGGACTTGAAAGAACAAGTTTAATTTTGATAACTTTAGGGTTTGCCAGTGATGTGTTAAATCTGTTGGCAAGGATGACTGGGTGAAACTATGAAATGTGATGGACAAATACAGTGAGTGTCTAAATTGTAAAAATCACAGCAAAACACTTATCACCTTTAACCCTCTTCCTCTCAAAACACTCCAGCTTGCTTCACACAAACCTATCCCATGGTTTTTGCCATTCTGTTTTTGTTTGTTTGTTTGTTTTTTGTTTTTTTGGTACCGGGGATTGAACTCAGGTCCTTCTACTTTCGAGGCAGGTGCCGGAAACATTGAGCTAAATCCCCAGCCCTGGTTCTTGCCATTCTGAAAGTCTGTTTTTGTGAGTGATTTTAGTTGGGTTAACTGGCTTCCAAATTGTCCCACTGCAGTATAAAACATTTATTTACCTTTCATGATCATTTTGAGTTTGGGGAAGAGCCAGAAGTAGCATGGTACCAGGACTGTAATGTTTTTATTAAAGGGAAATTGCTATAAACATTTAAAACTGATTCAGGACATCAAGGCAGCAGCAAAAAGACACTCAAAAGAGGACTTTAAAAACTGCTTGAGGAAATATCAGTAACCATGGAATAAGTGTCTTCAAAGTGTATGTGGTGGATGGAGTATTTTGAGAGAGATTAATGGCGATATGTCTTTTAGTGTAATAGAAATTTAAAAAAATCTACAGACTCAGCATAGTTTTCTGTCACACCTGTATCCTGTTTGCTGTTTGTTTTCATGTTATGATTTGCTACAACACTGATTGTGTTAAAGCTGAGTGTCTGTTCCCTCACAAAGGGTATGCCCTGTTGATTGCCAGAGGGGAACATTTTCTTAACTCAGTCAGGACACTGGGTTAAAATTATGAAATGGTTCAATTTTTTCTTCCCAGTTTGATCCTTTTTTGGGGGGGGGGGTACCGGGGATGGAACTTGGGTCCTTGCGCTTGTGCAGCAGGCGGCAAAACCACTGAGCTAAATCCCTGGCCCCCTAGTTTGATTCTTAAACTTCCTAAAATCTTTGTGAGAAGGATTCATGTTCAGAACTTGTTGAGACTGCTTATACAATCACTGTGGAGTCTCAACAAGAAACTTTGACATTTCATCTTAAAATGTATTTTACAAGGGTACATGACATGGGAACTGTAGCGCAAGCCGGTAGCAGTGGCTCGGGAATGAAGCAGGATTGCCAGTAGCAGGTGAGGCTGGGCTACATAGCAGATTTAAAGCCAGATAGGATTACATAGTGAGACTGTCTCCAAAAAAGATGTTATAAATGCTGAAAGTATTGAAATGATACAAGTATTGAAGCAAACTTTCAAATGTGTTTTTCTTTAATGTTATCCAACTGTTTCTGTAACAATTGAATGTAAACACAGAGTCCTGAAGGTATCCAAACAGCAGAAGTTTACTAAGCAGTTTGTATGTCATAATCATTACTTCATGATTATGATTTGAAAAGTAAATGTTCAAATGGGAAGGTAAACAGGAGGGGGTAGGAGGAAGGGAAAAGGAAAAAATGAAAATAGAAGAAAAAATGTAAATAAAGCTTTTGTAAATGGGGAGGGGAAGAAGGATTGAAAGGAGGGGAGGGAAATGGGGATAAATAATCAAGATACATCATGTACAGGTACAAATTCTTTGTGATGAGTGTGATCATTATGTACCAATAAACTTAATAAAAATGATTTGAAAAATAAAATCTCTGGAGAAAAGCTTATTGCCTTATCAGTAGAACTCTGAAAACAGGGAGGGGGAAGAGCCCATATTGACTTTTTTTGTACTAAAGATAATATGCAGGGGGTGCTAATGTAATTATTTAAAAAGTTACTTTTGGTACTAATTGGTCTCAGTATGATTTCCGATTTAATATAATAAAAGTCAAAGAACTTGGGATACAGATTATTGACACACTGTTGCAATAATGTCTTATATATTTTAAGGTCCAGCTGTAGAACTATGCCAAAGAAAAAAGCCAAAGTCTTCAGAAAATAAAGAATCTGCCAAAGAAGAGAAAATCAATGACACTCCAATTCCTGAAAGAGCTCCAAAATGTAAGTTAGATTTGAAGTTTTACTATTACTACAAAAATAGTTATGATAGAAAGTATGTTTTGGATAGAGATGGTGTCGTATGCCTTTAATCCCAGCACTGGGGAGGCTGAGGCAGGAGGACCTTCTGAGTTTGAGGCCAGTCTGAGCTATATAGCGAGTGCAAAGCCAGTTTAAATTACAGAATATGACCTTGACTCAAAAAAAAGAGAGAATGTTTTAATACTTTAAAATATATGAACATATTTTCAAATTTATTCGGTTTTGTGTCCATGAGAGAGCAACCACTAAGCATCACTGCCGTACAGCAGACATTTATTTCTGATATATACCACATGTTATGGCCTCAGGTAGCTGGTGTAGCTTCATGTGTTATAAAGGAATAGCCTTTATTTGGGGCCTTTTTTTCTTGGGCAGAGGAAAAGAGCAGGAGAGTAGAACCTCCCCTGTGGCACCTCTTCAGGTTTCTGCTGAACTGGCCTCCATTGCTTGTGTCCATCCTGTCAGCCCCAGCAAGGGCTTAGTCGGTCCAGACCATGGGTTGCAGAAGTGTACTCTGATTACAGGAAAGCACTGCAAGTCACATGGTAATGGGCAGAAATGCATACTATTTTTATTTTTAATTTGTTCACTTGTTTTGTCATACTGGGGATCTAACCTAACACTTGTGTGTCTGCTAAGTACGTACTCTACCACTGAGCTAATCCTCAGCCCCTGTAATCTTTCTACAGGGAAAGAGAAGATAGTTGGGAGTAATAATAGAATCTGCCACCCTCTGTCCTTGTAATCATAAATATTTACTCGCTTTTGTCAGACAAAATACAGTCATTACCTCCCCACCCTAAGGAAGATGCTCAGTCTTATCTCCTCATAGCATGAGTCTCATGTACACCAGGGCCAGCTCTGATTCACTCAGATCCCAGTGTCACCCCAGTGTTCAGTGACAAGTGTGGAGGACTCAGAGATCCCAGGATACAGTTGTATTTATAGCTGATTTCTCATAGCGAATAATTCAGAACAAAATCAACAAAAGGAAAAGATCTATAGGATGAGGTCTATAATAGACCAAGCATAAGCTTCCAAAATTCTCTCCCAGTGAGACCCTGTTTCAAACAAACAAAAATCAAGAAGTGCTTTAAGTAACAAAGGTTAAGATCAGTGCTCAAGACAGTAGCCAAATTAAGGGGCTAGTTGTTGCAAAATTTGTCAAAATAGATACATGAATGAAAGTATTTCCTACTAAATCCTTTTAATTGGACATAGAATTGAGGGAAAAGAACTAAGACTGTTGGCTTACGAGCTCAAACTGTATGTAATTAGGCTCTTAAGAGATATATCTAGAAAAAATTGTGAATACAATTGTTGGAACTAAGGCTGACTGGAATTAAGATAAAAAGCCAACAAAAAATTTTTATGGTAAAGCTAACGGTTTTTGTTTTTCTTCTTTCTTTTTTTGGTACCAGGGATCGAACTCAGATCCTTGCGCTTGCGAAGCAGGCGGCGGAACCACTGAGCTAAATCCCCGGCCCTTCTTTCTTTTGTTTTTGGTACTGGGGATCAAACTCGGGTCCTCGTGCTTGCGCAGCAGGCGGCAAAACCACCGAGCTAAATCCCCGGCCCTGGTTTTTGTTTTTCATGTTAGGCATGGAACTTAGGGCCTTATGTGTGTAAAGTACACGTTCTTTATCACTGAGCTATACCACTATATCTTCAGTTCCTAATTTGTAAAATTGAGTAAAATTAACATATAATTAAATGGACAAAGTCTTAGGTATTTGATTAAATGAGTTGCTTTTTTTTTGTATCAGGGATCAGACTCGGGTCCTTGCGCTCGCGCAGCAGGCAGCAAAACCACTGAGCTAAATACCCAGCCCTAATTAAATGAGTTTTGATGTTAAATATAGCCAAAACAAGCTATGGAATATTTTCATTACCCAAGACAATTTCATTATACCCCTTCCTGGAAGATTTTCCCTACACTTGGAAGCTTGGAAGCCCATCACTGTTCTGATATTTACCCCTACCTATCTCTCTCTCTCTCTCTCTCTCTCTCTCTCTCTCTCTCTCTCTCTCTCTTTCTGTACTGGTGTACTGGGAATTTAACCCAGAGCTTTCACAGTGAGCTCCATTGGACCCTCGAGTCCTAACAGGCCTGACATACAGACAACTTGGATTATGACCA
>NW_004624763.1:2121390-2141838 GCF_000247695.1 Heterocephalus glaber
TGTGCTGCCAGGGATTTATTTAGCTCAGTGGCACCGCGCCTGCCTTGCAAGCACAAGGTCCTGAGTTTGATCCCCGGTACCAAAAAAAAAAAAAATGAGGCAACTCTCTTATTTGTGTGGGTTTCTTTCTAGTCTTTGGGTTGTTTTGTTCCATTGATTTGTATATTCTAATTCCAGTGCCATGCTGTATTGGTAACCACTACTTTTTAGTAAAGCTTAAAAGTAGATCACGTAAATCTCTTTGTTCTCCTTTTTCTAGATTACATTGCCATAATAGATCCTTTTCACTTCCATATGAATTTTATGATCAGCTTATTTTCTTTTGCAAGAAAGTTTGTTTACATTTTGATTAAGATGTCATAGAAGCTATAGATTAAATTGGGGAGGAAGTGCATGTTAACAAAAAATGGAGTAATATCCATAAAGAACAAGAAATTAGAGATACTTATAGCTAAATGGATGCACATTGAGGCAATACTCTTAAGTAAAATAAATAGGACATGTGTAAAAACCTAATAGTTTCTCTGGTGTGAGAAACTGAAAGTGTAAATAAGGACTAAAAGGTAAAATAGATAATGTGAAATAGGAAGAAAAGGGGCAAAGGGGAAGGGAAAGTGGGAGGGGTAGGAGAAAGGAAAGAAGGGAATGAATTAATGTGAGAAAAATTTAAAAATGGAAACAAAGTCTGTAAATAGGGAGGGATGGAGGGGTTGAAGGGAGGGCAGGGGAAGGAGGAAAAATAAGAACAAGAGAGATTATGTAAAGATGCAAATTTCCAGTGATGAATGTCATTATATTGTATACCTAAAATGTATCAATAAAATTAATAATAATAAAAATAAACCCCCAAAACAATGTTGAGTCTTCCATTCCATGGTACATAAAATATGCTCTATCTCCCTATTTATTTCTGGCTTCCTTACTTTCAGTGTTTTGTAGTTTTCTATATAGAAAACTCTCATGACACCTTTCTTTAGATTTATTTATGTAAATTTGATATTTTTGATACTATAAATGATAATGTGAAATAGTATACAGAACAATTGATTTTTGTGCTTTAATTTTGTATCCCTCAGCCTTGCTGAATTTAATAGTCTTGGAATCATATTTATTTGTTTATTTTGGTACCGGGGGCTCAAAATCGGGTCCTTGCACTTGTGAGGCAGGCGGCGGAACCACTGAGCTAAATCCCCAGCCCTTGAATTTAATAGTCTTACTAGGTTTTTTTTAATAGATTTTTGTAGGGTTTTAAAAAATATATATATAGTATCTTCTTTTTTTTCTTTTTTCCATATCTTTCTGTGATAAACAACAATTTTACTTTCCAGTCTTGTTGGCTTTTATTTTTGTCATCATATGATAGGCTAACCTATGGAGGAAAGTTTAACAGTGGTGGTCTCTGAGTGGATGAGATTACAGATGTTTAAAAAGATTGTTTTTCCTTGCATCATTTTTTAATATTTCTGTGGCAAAATACTGGTCTTGTTATACAGAAATGATTTTTTTTTAAATGAGGAAGTATGGGCCGGGGATTTAGCTCAGTGGTTTCACCGCTTGCTGCACAAGTGCAAGGACCTGAGTTGGATCCCCGGTACAAAAAAAAAAAAAATGAGGAAGTATGGCCAGAGTGATGATGTATACCTGTAATCCCAGTTACTGGAGAGGCTGAGGCAAGAGAACTGCAAGTTCAAGCCAGCCTGGGCAACTTACTGAGACCTTGTCTCAAAAAAAAAAAGTACTGGAAATGTAGCCTAGTGGTAGAGCACTTGTGTACCATGTATGAGGCCCTGAATTTCTTTTCAAAAAAAGAAATAAATAAGGAAGTATGAATAAGGGAAGGACATGCAAAATACATACAGGTTTAAAAAGCAAAAATTCATTAGTGAATTATCTGTGTAAAATGTTTGTGCATGTTTCTTTTTTTTCTTTTTTTTGGTACTAGGGATCGAACTCGGGTCCTTGCGCTTGTGCAGCAGGCGGTGAAACCACTGAGCTGAATCCCTGGCCCTCGTGCATGTTTCTGTGTGATACTGGAGATGGAATTCAGGGCCTTGTGTATGCTAGTCAAGTGCTTTACTGCTGAGCTACATCCCCAGGCCTGATTGTGTAAAATATTTACATAGAGAACAAACTCTTGAGTGTATTACATCAATAGGAAGAAGCTTATTAAAGCTCCATTGTTTTCTTTCCATGATCTTGTCTCTTTATTCCTATGTAAACCTTTTGTCTTATTTTGCTTACCTGCTGAACTATTGTGCTCAACCGAGAATAGACCAAAATGTAAATTTGAAAAAGCCTAGAGAAGGCTGTAGATGACTTGATATAAGAAAGTACTTTGTGCTACTCTGGGAAAAAATAAAAGTCTGATGTGAGGATAGGAAGGGTGAATGAGACAAGAATTGAAGAATGTTATTAGCTCTTACTGGTCTGAGACTAGAAGAGGGTTTTTATATATGCTTGTTTTGGTACCAGGGATTGAACTCTGGTCCTTGTGCTTGCAAGGCAGGCGCTGGAACCACTGATCTAATTTCTCCTTAATTGCATCTCAGAAGTGTTTTATTCATTGGTTTTCGTGACTTTATCAAGTTTGAAGTGCACCTCTATTCTTTGCCTTTCCTTTTCTCTCTCTCTCTTTCTTTTTCTCTAGTACTGGGGGTTGAACCCAGAGGGCCTGTGCACTGAGCTGCATCCCTATTCATTGACTGATTGATTGATTCATTCATTCATTCATTCAGGAGATAGAGTCTGTATTGCTGAGTTGCCTAGGCTGGGCTTGTTCTTGCTGTCCTCCTGCCTCAGCCTCCCAGAGTGCCAGAATTACAGGCCTGCACTGCCATCCCTGGCTAAAATGTTTCTTTTGGCTATGATTTGTCTGGATTTATTGCTTTTATAACTATAGCTTCTTAGCCTGTGATGACTTAATATTTATAATTTTGATTATTTGCCAACAACCCTGTGGCTCATGATCAACGTGATTGGAAATAAAGTTTACTAACTCGAAAACAGTATGCAGGAGTGTTTCCCTTGGCCACTGAGTAAACCACATTCACATAAGCCTGGCCATCTGTACTGCTTAGGAGAGTTAGTTACAGAGCAGTTTTCATACATTTTAAAGAAAACAATAGCACCTCTGTTTTTGTGTGAATAGCCTTTGAGTGTAGAAGAGCCCAGTGTAATGATCATGGGAAAGGTAGTCCCATTGCCGTGTGAAGAAATGCACAGGACACAGTGTCTCTCATTAAAAACTGACTGGAGAGAAATTTAGGGAGAGCCTACAATTCTGTATTGCGCTTTCGAGACTTTTCAGAGGTCTTTGGATAAATGCACAGATAACTAAGAGAGATTATGTAAAGGTGCAGATTTCCAGTGATGAATGTCATTATATCGTATACCTAAATTGTACCAATAAAATAAAATTTTAGAAAAAATGCACAGATAAAAGGCTACTAAAGAATTAACTCTGGGGCCGGGGATTTAGCTCAGTGGTTCCACCACCTGCCTTGCAAGCTCAAGGTCCTGAGTTCAATCCCCAGTACAAAAAAAAAAAATTAATTCTGGGTGACCTGTTAACTGAAAAGATTATTAAATTAGATATCAAAGATACACATTATAATCCCATTATGTCACCTGCCATCCACATGACCCTTACTAGATTACGTCAAGTGTCTGGGCTTCATACTCCTTTTGTGAAGGAGGACAAGAACTTTGAGTCCTCCAGGCTAATTCTGCAGTGCAACTTGTGCTCCAGAGAAGGACAGTCATCTGGTTAGGGAAGGAGAGTGGGCGCTGGAGTCCTGGCTGCCCTGGGAAGCGTGCAGGGTGCCTCCCCAGAGCACTGCCCTTCACAGAGCCTGAGCACGCCGAGCCCAGCAGTGCTGCACCTGCGTGGATGGGAAGGGGGGGCCTTGTTAATTTGCTCAGTGATGCTGTATCTGCAGTGATGGCTCGGACTATGGCTGCCTCACAGGACTGTTACAAGAGAACAATGAGATGGTGTAAAAGTGCTTTGAAAAGGGTAGTGCTACAGAAATGTAATGTCTTGCTTTTGCTGTTCATCTGTGGTTTATTTTAGGGTAGATACAACAAGAATTGAATACTCCATTCCCTTAAGAGAAAACTGGGCACTGCCATATTTTGCATGCCAAGTTGCTGCACTTACAGGCTATTTAAAAAGCAACTTAAATACTTACACAGAGGTAAGATGTAAATCTATTTGATCCCTCACACTTAATTCTCTTGTATTGCAAATGTGGTACATAAATTTAAAGCTAGTCATACTGAGTTTTGTTCAGCAAAGCCTCGTTACTGTATAATAAAGGATAGCTATGTGTGTATATAATTTTTTGAGGGGTATTTTGCTAAGTTTGGCAAGATGGGCTTGAACTTGCCATCCTCCTGTCTCAGAATCCCAGAGTGCTGGGATTACAGGTGTGTGCCACAATGCTCACCTGATAACTTACATTTTTCCAGAAGCAAAACTCCCCAGCCTCTCAATCATGTTCATTCTACTTCTTTCCTTTCTTCCCTTCTCTATATTTTTAGCTTGAATGAGTTTAAGATTCATAAGAAGTTATAAAAATTCACAGTGATACAGTATTATTGCTTTAGCTTCAGACCTTTAGATTTCACCACTACTATTTATGCACTACTTTATTTGGGAGGAAGGGTACACAGTTATTTGTTATTTTGTTTTTGGTTATTTGTTTGTTTGTTTTGGTTTGGTTTTGAGATAGAATCTCACTATGTAGCACAAACTGGCTTTGAACTCAAAATCCTCCTGCCTCAGCCTCCCAGGTGCTGGGATTATAGGTATATACCACCATGCCCAGCTTAGTTGTATGATTTTTTATCACTTTTGTACAATTGAGTGTACAAAATATATAACTTTTCTATTATCACAAGAAACTCTCATGTTACTCTTTTATAAATTAAATCCTCCAAATCTAACCATTGATTTGCTTTCTATCATATATTTTTCTTACTTTGAAAGGTTGCAGAAATGGAATCATATGGTATGTAACTTTTCATAGCCTGAGAGTAGCCCTTTCATTCACCCTAATGCCCTGGACTGCCATCTGAGTTATTGTATGTAGTAGTAGTAGCACTTAGCTTCTTGTCATTGCTGAGTAGTAGTCCAAGAATATGAACTTTTTAAAATGACATATTTTGTAGTTTGCTTCCTGTTCTTGAGGCTAGATGCCAAGCTATCTGAGCTCAGATTTTTATGGTGGTATCTGGTTGATTGCTGAGGCCTACTTAATTACATGTGTCACTCGAGTTGCATGTATAGAAATGCTCACACCAGTGGCACAGGGAAAACGAAGCACTGAGGGGCACCCTGAGGAGGGATAGAGAAGACTGCAGAACTTTGAAAATGTTCAGGGAAAGGAAAAAGTTAACTCTCTAGTGTTTCTAGCTTCAAGACTTATTTTTACTGCATGTTCTTAGAGTACTTTGAGAAAAAAGGTCTTGGAATTAACATTTTATTTTATTTTTTGGTGCCGAGGATCAAACTCAGGACCTTGCGCTTGCGAGGCAGGCAGTGGCACCACTGAGCTAAATCCCCGGCCCAGCATTTTGTTTTAGTATGTTGTAACGTTTCCCCAGAATTCCCAAAGTACTCTGCAAATGTCCAGCAGGTTAGTTAGGCTTTTATCTAGATCTGAGTCTTCACTGGTTTCTGGAACTGGTCTCTCTGGATTTGATGGTTTCCAGTCTGGTTATCATAGTATAGTTGTTACACCTTAGGTTTCCAAAGTGCCTTCCCCAGGGACCAAGAGACCAGGGTAGGGAGAGGAAGTAAAAAAGAAAAAAAATGTAAGATGTGTTATTAGGCACATGTACCAACTCCTCATGATGGATGTAATCGTTAGTTACTGCAAACGTGGACTAATAAAAATTTAGGAAAAAAACACCATATGCGAGTATAGCTGTGGTGATAAGCAGAATAGAAGTGTATGTGTTTTATCAGTGCAGAGCTCTTCTGAGCTTTGTGGATGGTGTTACTTGACTAACTGATGGAATTTTGCCAAGGGTTACATTTTATTCTGTGGTCTTAATCTTACTCAAGATGCTGGGAAATTCATTTCTTTTTTCTTTTTTTGGTACCAGGGATTGAATTCGGGTCCTTGCGCTTGCGCAGCAGGCAAAGAAACCACTGAGCTAAATCCCTGGCCCTGGAAAATTCATTTCTTTGCTGATGGCTTAGATATACTGACCCTGGAATTTATCATTAATTATAGTCAGCTGAATATGAAGGATTTAGCTTTAGAAAACACTGCTCTTAGGTTTCTTGACCTGACCTTTGTTTTCCTTTTTGTTCACTGTTCTACCAGAATGAGATCATTTCACACAGCTGGTGGAAGAACTGGGAATTTAGAAAAGTAGATCCATAGAGGAAGGAGTAACTATGGTTGGAAATATGCTACAAGACAGTGGTTGCTCATTAGAGGGTCATTTGGAAGGTGGAATTGATTTTAGCCATGCATATTTCAGACAAAGTGAATGAAATCCCCAAGTTTAGTACAGTGGACCCTTGACTTATGAACTCCATTGGTTCCCGAGGGCTGGTTGTATCTCAAGTTGGTTGTAAGTCAATACAGCTGAGATGTGGATGTTTACCTGGTACACACTATAGATAACAAGAGGCAGATGAATCTTCCATTAACCTAATGAAACCAAGTTGTTCGTATGTCTGCTGGTTGTAACTTGAGAGTCTACTCCATTTAGCAGACGAAAACAGCTAAGCATTTTATATGGTCAACGATACAAGCATTGAGGAAAGGTAAGGCCATAGTTTTGTTAAAAGCAAAGACTAGAGGGGTTAGGAATAAATTAAGACAACAGATTCTTTAATTGTTTTGGTACTGGAGCTCGAACTCGGGTCCTTAGCTTGCGAGGCAGGCGGTGGCACCACTGAGCTAAATCCCCGGCCCAACAGATTCTTTAAATTGTAGGTTTTAGGAAAATAGAAATCACCATTGAAGTAAAAATACAATATCATTTATAGGCTGAGAGAAGTTATTCCACATTAACAAAGTTCACCAGCCAAGTCTAGTAGAACCACCATTTTGTTCTTTAAGTGTACTTTACCTCTTTTGGGACAAAGGAAAATTATACTGAAGTTTCTTTTCTTTTTCCTCCTTTTCTTTTTTCCTGTCTTTTGAGATTTTCAATATAATGTTGAAGGACAAGTGGTTGTGTGCCTCAGTTAAGATTTTACTGTTTTAGAAAGATTTATAAGAATTATGTGATTTAAAAACCAGTTGCTAGAGTTACCTAGATTAAAGTTGACCCAGTAACAGAGTTGCAACTTGGAGGTAACAACCTCATGGCTTTTAATAGTAATAAAGCTACTGATACTTAGTTTCTTTCTTTTGTTTGCCCTAGAGGTTTTGCTACCTATTGATGAGTGCTTCAACTTACACCTTTATGATGATGTGGGAGTACAGCCACTATCTCTTGTTTCTTCAAGCAGTATCTCTGTTCCTGCTAGATGTCTTTTCAGTGGCACAAGGTGACAAGGTATTATAATGTTTTGAAATGATATATTTAAATCCAGAGAATAAATATCTTTCTAATGTTGTATCTTAAAATCTCCTATCTTTAAATTTTTTTTTTTGGTATGGGGATTAAACTCAGGACCTTGTGCTTGCCTAGCAGGCAAGGTGCCACTGAGCTACATCCCTGGCCCCTCCTGTCTATTTCTTCATCCCCTATATTCAGCTGTTGATTACATATATATATATACATATATATATGTATATATATATATATTTTTTTTTATTCATTGAGTTTTTATATATATGTGTATTTTTTTTTTGTACTAGAGATTGAACTCGGGATCTTGCGCCTGCAAGGCAGGTGGTGGAACCACTGAGCTAAATCCCCTGCCCTTCATTAAGTTTATTAGTACATTTTAGGTATACAATATGATGACATTCATCATTAGGAATTTGTGTCTTTAAAATATAACCATTTTTATTTAAACGAGCAACATTTGCTTACCCACTGGGAATTTTTCTGAAAGCCAGTTTTTCGAGCAGCTCTTACACTTTTTTTTTTTTTCCAGTACCGGGGATTGAACTCACAACCTTGCACGTGTGAGGCAGGCACGGTGCCACTGAGCTAAATCCCTGGCACCAATATTGAAGTTATTCAAACTGAGAGAATTTAACAAGAGAATTGTTAACCAAGCTGGAGCTGGAGATAAGTGGTAGAGCACATGCTAGGCATACGTGAGGCGCTGGTTCAATTCACAGCACAATGGAAAACAGTGGTTAACCAAGTATAAAGTCATTAACTTATTAAATGATTAGTTTAAAGGGTACTAAGGGCCTAAAAGTAGCATAGAGGTAGCACCTGCAGGAAGCAGCTACCACTACTACTGAGCGAACAAAATGAAAAATACAGAATATTACTGCGTAGAAACTTAGAGCAGGGCCCCCATGGAGTTGAAATTCAAACTTCTGAGGAGGGCCTGCTGCTGAGCTCTGCTGGTGTCTCTGAGTCAGAAGAAAGGCCCTTTGGAACTGGGAGCCAGGCCTTTGAGGCTGGAGCGCTGGCCAGTTGGTTTCTGGGTTTCTGGGCCTGGAGCATATGATGAAGTCAGTTTTTCAAGTGTTAGAAAAACTGCACCTGCATTCAGAGCTTCAGCAGGAAGGAACTGCTGTGTTGGGGTGAAGAAGTATAACTTAGATGAGGCTCACAGGAACCGAGCCAACAGGAAGCAAGAGGAAGCTCCTCCTCTCTCCCTTCCTCGGACCAGGGCTCCCCGGGCATTTCCTGTTGGCCACACTTAACATGGAACCAGCTGGCAAAGCAGACATGTAGAGTGAGGGTCCCCGCCTCCGCATTACAGAACAGGAGGTAGAGAGTGGGTTTGGAGCTCAGAAGGTTCCTCCATAACCAGTCACGTCCAGGGAGCCAGCCTCAGTCAGGAACAGCAGGACAACACCCAAGGTCTCCACTGTGCTCTCTCCCATCACCTCGTCAGCACCCCCAAGGTAGCTTCTGTCCTCACTTTAAGAGTGAGGGATCTTAAGTGGCTCTGGGCTCCTACAGGTACTTTTCTATCTTTTGTTTTTCAATTTTAATACTCTGCCCTCTGATTTTTCTCCAATTGATGCTGTGTTTTGTCTTGGTTTTCCCTTTCTAAAATTAATTTCAAAATACCTTTAATTCTTATATTACACAATTTTAGAAAATTTCCTGAGACATATAACTTACCAGGAGGTTTCTAATGGACATTGAATTTAACTTTCTTCTGCTCACTGTTAATTGGTTCGAAAGCAAAATCCAACCCTGTTCTGGTGGTATGTTTCATTGCAATATATTTTTCACTAGATAAGTTTAGGGAATTGCTGTTAAAATTGTGATTTTTGATTTATATAATTTGAGGTTACATAGATGAATTTGAGCAACAGGGCAAACCAAGCCAAATTAAGTCAGAGCATGGCGTTAAAGAAGATTCTTCCAGCTAGATATGGTGGTGCATGCCTGTGATCCCAGCACTCTGGGAGGCAGAGACAGGAGGACCACAAGTTTGAGCCTAGCCTGGACAACTTAGTGACTTAGTGAGACCCCTGTCTCTAAATTTAAAAAATTAAAAAGGGCTGGAGATGTAGCTCAGTGCAGAGGCCTTAGGTTTAACCCCCAGTACAAAGAGAAAAAAGATAAAAGTTCTTCAGTACTTGGAAGGGTGTGTTAGGAGGATGGTGAGTGCAAGTCATGCCTGGGTAATTTAGTGAAGCCCTGTTTGTCTCTAAGTTAAAAAAAAAAAAAATTAAAGGGAGCTAGAGATGTAGCTCAGGGGTAGAGCACCCTTGTGTTCAATCCCCAGTACCCATACAGAGCGGGTGGGGGAGAAAGAGAGAGAGTGGATTCTTCCATCTGATTTCAACACTCCTGGTTGAAAGCCTTTACTTTGTTTCTACAGAGCTCTAAGAAGAAAGTGATACATTCATTGCAAACCATAACATTAAAGATGTAGATTAAACATTTCATAACACCATCCTAAATTACAGTACAATGTTTATTGTATGATTTAAATTTAAAAAAAGATGGGATCTTACTGTGTAGTTCAGGTTGGCCTTGAACTCACTGTGTAGCCCATGCTGGCCTCAAACTCACAGCAATCCCCCTGCTTCAGCCTCCTAAGGGCTTGGATTATAAGGGTGTGCCACTATACCTGGCTTTAGTATGTATAATTATAGTCAGACCTATCTCAAACAAAACTAATGAAAAGATGTGCAATAAAATTCATTTTTTCTTATGTCTTAACAGGTCCATGAGGTGTATAAAATCTACATATTTTCTCTGTTTCTGGGATATTTACTGCAGTTTGAGAATCCAGCTTTATTAGTATCTCCTTTATTAAGTTTAGTAGCAGCCTTAATGCTTACTAAGTGCCTTCAGGTAATTATCATTGCTTTTTTATTATCCTTGTTATTTTTATTTTTTGCTTTTTTTTGTTTTTTGGTACCGGGAATCGAACTTGGGTCCTTGTGCTTGCATAGCAGGTGGTGAAACCACTGAGCTAAATCCCCGGCCCTATCCTTGTTATTTTTAAATTGTCAATATTTTATGTCTCACTTCTTTGTTCATATGATTCTTCTCCCACAGCTGTACGGGAAGAAAGGAACTTTTGTAGCTAAAATAATGAAAGTGATTAACTTTTACCTGGTGTGTACTCTGCCAGTGACACTGAATATTATAATAAAGGTAAGAAACTCTGAGATTCATGTAGTAGAGCAAATTGAATAGGTTAGTCTAATAGACTACATTTCAATGGGAAGAATGAATAGAGTTTTTACAGTATAATGCTTACTGAACCATGATCATAAAAGTAGAGTATTGGATGAGAAAACAAATCTGATTCATTTCTCTATGTGCTTGAGAAAAAATATACTTTATGTTTAATATGTTATCTAATTAATAAGAAGTATATGGGATGAATTGAGACTAAAGGTAGGCAATAATAAGAGTGGATAAGTAGGGCCGGGGATTTAGCTCAATGGTCCCACCGCCTGCCCTGCAACCGTAAGGTCCTGAGTTTGATCCCTGGTACCCCCCAAAAAAGCGTGGCTAAGTAACTTGAACCAGGTGAGACCGGATTGACGTAGTCTCACTATTCCATTAGAGTCAGTCTGTCTTCCTTCCTTCCTTCCTTCCTTCCTTCCTTCCTTCCTTCCTTCCTTCCTTCCTTTCATACTGGGAGGGCCAGGGATTTAGCTCAGTGGTTCTGATGCCTGCCTCGAAAGCGTAAGGGCCTGAGTTCAATTCCCGGTGCCAAAAAAAAAAAAGAGCCTCTTTCGTACTGGGGATCAAATTCGGGACCTTGCGCTTTTGAGGCAGGTGGCAGCACCACTGAGCTAAATCCCCGGCCCTATCCATTATAGTTTTATGCTTAAGCATAAGGTAATGTGATTGATTTCTACCAATAAATCTTCTTGCTTCATAGTTATACTATGTACAGTATCACTAAATTCATTTTTTTGTAGTCTTGTGGTATTTTCTATCTCTAGTAATTGGGAAAAAAATACATTGCTGTAAGCATAGCTAGTATTTCTTGGTTTAACTAGTGTTTTTCTCTTCTAGATGTTTGTTCCCCACAAAGAAAATGAGCACATACTCAAATTCCTTGAAGTAAAATTTGGGCTAAATATGACTAAGTAAGTTTTAGATTATATAAATTTACCTAAATCTATACCACTTAGAAAATAAAGACCAAAAATACTAAATGGAGAGAGTACACACCTAATTACATATTATTTAGAAAATAACTAACTTGGGATATTACAATGTATAGAAGAAATATGACATTATCCTCTTTTTCTTGGGCTGGGAATGTAGCTCATTTGGTAGAGTAGCATGCTTGAGGCCCTGGCTTTGATCCCTAGCACCAAATCAATTAATAAAGTACAGTTCTCTTGGGCCAGGGATTTAGCTCAGTGGTGCTGCCGCCTGCTTCGCAAGTGCAAAGTCCCAAGTTCGATCCCTGGTACCCCCCCCCCCAAATATGTATACATATCTTTTTTTTTGGTACCAGGGCTCAAACTTGGGTCCTTGCGCTTGTGAGGCAGGTGACGGAACCACTGGGCTAAATCCCTGGCCCTATATACATATCTTAAATCTTCTAAAAATCAGATAAACTTTAATAGTTTATCTGATTGTAGTATTTTAAGGTTGCTTTCTCCTTTGGTAAAGAATGATGACATAGGCTGGGTGTTTTGGCACACACCTGTAATTCCAGCACTCAGGAGGCTGAGGCAGAAGAATTGCTTTGAATTTGAGGCCAGCCTGGACTACATAGTTCAAGGCCAACCTGGATTACATAGCAAGATCCTGTCTCAGAAAACCAAAATAAATAAATAATAATTCAAAAACATAAAATTAGGACTGGGAGGTAGTTCAGTGATAGAGTGCTTGATTAGCATATGGGAGGCTGGGTTTGATCTCCAGCATGGCAGGAAAAAAAAAGAATAAAGAGCCAAGATAATTTTAACCACTACATCAGCCAGATGCTTACATTAAAAAGGGGGAGAGGGTAGGCAGTAAGGTTTTTACTTCATATCCAGAAGTCTCATCTTGGGGTTATAAAATTGAACCAGAAACTGTTCTGATTTTTTTATTGTTTTAAAGAATGTGCTTATATTTTTGTTGTCATTAAGTTAGTTTTTATTTTGCTTTTGTAAATGTGGAATGAAATAAATGGTTTTATGCTAGACAAGTGCTCTACCACTGAGCTACATCCTTAGCCTCGTAAATGATTTTATGTGTTAAGAGTTGTCTAGTATAACAGGATAGTTACCTGCATATTTCTCTTGTTAGAATTGTACCTTAGAATCTTTTTCTCATTTGCTGTGAGTATGTAGGATTGTAAGTACAGTGAAGAGAATTTCATGTTGTGATATTTCACAGCTAATAAATAAAGTATTCAAGATACGAATTGTTTAAGAGACCTTGCACCGGGTTCCTTTTTCCGACATGGGGTGGGGACAACAGCCTTGTGTTCCATGGCGAGACAGTGTCTGCTCCAGCTGCTCCAGAAGGCGAAGTCCATCGGTAGAGGTGGTGTAGGCCTCAGTGAGGGACTGGCCTTCCCAACAACTCTTCTTTAGCCCTGGGCTCAGCCTAGAATCTTCTCAGGTTAAAGGCCACTCTGGGCCAGTGTTTATTAGTTGATGTCTACACCTCTGTGTTTAGCAAGTCATGCACTAGATTTGCTCCACAAGGTAAAGCATCGGGTATTTAAGAATAAGATGTAGTCCCAGGTCATTGCATCTCATTTGTTTTACACATTTAATGACATGGGTGCTGTTAATAGTTGAGCGCCTTATGCTTAAATGTGCCAATATGATACTAGGATTCTGAGTTCACCAGAATTTCAGAAAACATTTCTGTTGAGACAGATTTTCTACCACTGAAATGTTAATAATGTTATTTATTGAGACAGGGTCTCACTGTGTAGTTCAGGCTGGTCTTGAACTCATTCTGTAGCCCAGAGTGGCCTGGAATTTGCAGTGATCCTCCTGCCTCAGCCTCCCCAGGGCTGGGATTACAGGCGTGTGCCACCATGCCCAGCCTAATAAATATTTATTGAATGTTTACAATACTAGGCAATTCATATAGAAACAATAATGACTACATTCTAACACAAGGTGGACTACCTTATGCAATGCAGTAGAGGCCATGTAAAAGTGTGTGTTGTTGTTTTTTTTTTTTGGTACTGGGGATCGAACTTGGGACCTTGCACTTGTGAGGCAGGCGCCGGAACCACTGAGCTAAATCCCCAGCCCAAGGCCATGTAAAAGTACCACAAGAATACAGGAAGAGCTGGGCATGGTGGCACACACTTGTAATCCCAGCATTTAGGAGGCTGAGGCAGAAGGATTGCTGGGAGGGAGTTCAAGGCCCATCTGGGCTACATAGTGAGCTCAAGGCCAGCCTGAACCACATATCAAAACCCTGTCTTGGAGGGCTGGGCATTTAGCTCAGTGGTGCTACTGCCTGCCTCACAAGTGCAAGGTCCTGAGTTCAATCCTGGGTACCAAAAAATAAACAAAGAAACAAAAATCCTGTCATGGGCTAGGGATATAGCTCAGAGGCACAGTGCCTACCTGGCAAGCAAGAGGCCCTGAGTTCGATTCCTGGTATCAAAAAACAACCTTGTCTCAAAAAAAAGAAAAGCACTGGGTGTAGTAGTGCACATCTATGGTCCCAGCACTCAAGAGGCAGAGGCAGGAGGATTACCTCGAGTTTGAGACTAGCCTGGGCTACATAGTGAATTCAGGGCCAACCTGAACTACAAAGCAAGCCCCTGCTCAAAAAAGAAAAAGGAAAGAAAAAACCGTGAAGAATATGGGAAGAAAAGATTGATGCTAAGGGAAATGAGAATACCCATTAAATTAAATTTTGATTGAAATTAGACCTTATAGTTAATAAGTTGTAATGGACAGATTTTTTTAAAGGTGTACTTATTGCAGGCACAAGATATTTTGTTGGCAGCCATTCCCCCCAGTCCCTGGGCATCAAACTCAAGACCTTGTGCTACCGAGCTACATCTGTGGCCCTGGCAGCCTCTTTAATACAGATGTACTTTTTCCTTTCCAGTCCTTTGTTTCATTCTTTTTCTTTGAAATCCTGAGTGTATTATGTACTTAAAGTATCTCTCAGTTTGAATTGGGTCACAATCCAAGTGTTCTACAGCCACATTTAGCTGGTAGCTGTTATATTGGGCAGCACAGATACAGAGGCTGGCCAGCTGAATTTTTACTGTCTTCTAGGTAAAAATAGAAATAACATTCTAAATACTCAATTCAGCTTTAAAGATGGTCACATTACTTGGTAATAAAAAGTAGCACTTTTACATTTAATAAAGCAGTCATGAAGACATGTTATTGAAGAGGGTTACTAATACTGTTATCTTTGTCTATAAAGGATAAGACCTTGCTGTTATAAATGAATGAATATAGAAAATGTGTTTTGTGTGTTTTTACTGAGACTTAAAAAATACCTTTGTCAGTGTTGTAAAACACCTGTGATTTTAATACCATGCTTTTGTCTTCTATAGGAATTTTACTATGAATTGGCTCCTGTGTCAAGAGTCCCTCCAGACACCATCTCAGGATTTTTTTTTGCGATTGACACAGTCTTCTTTATTACCATTCTATATTCTAGTGTTAATCATTTGTCTTCTTTCTATGATGCAAGTTATTTTTGGGAGGATTAAGTAAGTACATATGAGAATCAGTCACACTACTAACATATTATGAAAGTATTTAATATGCTTTATATATTTTTGTTTGTATATATAGTACATGCTATCTATTATATATGCCATCTCTATTATATATATTTTTTTCTTGTCTTGTGCTGAGGATCAAACCCAGGGCCTTGTTCATGCTAAATACATGTCTACCACTGATCTATACCCCAGCCCCATTTAAAAAAAAAATTTAGTGTATGTGCTACTGAAGCAAGCACTTTTTTTTTTTTAATTTAAAGATGAAGTTTTATTGTCTTGCTCAGGCTGACCACAAACTCCTGGGCCCAAGTGATCCTCCAGCATCAGCCTCCCAAGTGTCTGGGCCTACAGGTGTGAGCCTCCCGATTTCCTTCCAATATTTTTGTATTTGTTTCAGGCTTCTAATTCCATTTTTTCTTCACTAATCATTGTAGGTGGACCAGGAAAACTCATGATTAGTTTTATATGTCTTAAGTATGTACTGTCCATATTTAATATAATAGCAATAATTAGATAATAAGTTAAACTTGTACAGATTAATTTACTGATTTACTCAAATTTTTTCTTAATATAGAATAATTTCATCCATTTAATTGAAATGAAGCAAGTAGCATTTTATTTATTTATTTATTTTTGGTGTTTTTAGACAGGGTCTCATAAGGTCTCACTAGCCCAGGCTGGCCTCAAACTCATGATGATCCTCCTGCCTCAGCCTCCCAAGTGCTGGGAAGCAAAAGTCATTTTAAATTATAAAGTTTGACTATAATATATTTTGTTTGTTTGTTTGTTTGTTTGTTTGCTTATTTTTTTCTTGAGTCAGGGTCTTACTGTGTAGATCAGGCTGATCTTAAATTCACTATGTAGCCAGGCTGGCCTTGAACTCTCAAAGATCCTCCTACCTCAGCCTCCCAAGTGCTGGGATTATAGGCATGTGCTACCATGCCTGTCTATCACGTTTGAAAGGAGGTTTTGTGTAACTTATTATTTTTGATATTTTATTTATACTGTGATTTAACTGTATTGATATAACAGTCATTAGTTGAGTCATAAATGATCTTAGAACAAGCACCTGAAAGCCTTTTTATTACCCTGAAAAATTCATGCTTTTCATGGAGTCAGTTGTCTGCAGGCCATAAAAGAGATTAGTAAAGACAAATATATCCTGGATATTTGACTAGCAGAATACACTTTCAAATTTTAAGGACTACTTATATTTTTGTTACAAAGAAAATACGTTTTTAAGTATGGCCTTGAAAGATGATAAACAATGTATCTTTGGTTTTTCAAGTACTGTGTGTATATATATATTTTTATAAATTTTATTTTATCCCATTCATCCCCTCAAGCCCCCTCCCCTCCCTATAGTACTGTATATATTTTCAAGATATTAAAAAGTATATTTCTTTTCTGTAGTGGTAAGTCCTTGAAAGAAACTGTTACTCTGGAAGATGGGCGAATTGGAGAAAGGCCAGAAATAATTTATCATATAATTCACACTATTTTATTGGGTTCTCTTGCAATGGTTTTAGAAGGGTAAGTGTACTTTTTTTTGATCTGTCTTTTATTTTTTTTCTTGTTTTGTTTTGGTACTGAAAATCGAACTCAGAATCTTGTGCTTGCCAGGCAGGCAAGGCATCACTGAGCTAAATCCCCGGCCGTGATCTCTTTGTTTTTATAATGATGGTGCTTTCTAATGGTTAATAAGAGGGCATATTCAAAAATATATTTGTGGGCTGGGGATTTAGCTCAGTGTTTCCGCCGCCTGTCTCACAAGCGCAAGGACCTCAGTTCGATCCCCAGTACAAAAAATAAATAAATAAATATATATATATATATATATATATATATATGCATGAACATTGATCCACCTAACTTCATAAAACAAGCACTATTCAACATAAAAGGAGAGATAGACCCTGTTATGATTTAGTTCTAGAATGTTCCCCAAAGAGCTTATGTGTTCAGAAGAAGGGCTTTTGGAAGGTGATTAGAACATGGAGCTGTTATACCCATCTCCATCAGTGGATAATGGACTGATCCACTGCTAAGCTCAGAGGTAAATGCGCTGTTAAGAGGTAGGGCCATTTACAAAAATCAATTCAAAATGGATCAAATATCTAAGCCTAATATCTGTAACTACTAGAAAAGAAACATAGGAAAAATACACTGGGACACTGATACAGGAAATGGATGTTTTGTGGGTATAAAATGGGACAGATTTATTATTACAGTATTTATATTCAAATATGGCAGGAGAAGTTACTCTTGAAAGCTACAAATTTTGTTTCTGGGAGCTATGAAGCACTCTTAAGTGCATGATGTTATCTCTCATAATAATCCCATTAGTTTCATAAACTATTGCTCGTGTCTTATAGATGTGGCTCATAATGGTTAAAAAAAATACTCTGATCACATTGCTAAGTACAGGGTCAGGAACTGGGCCCAAGTCTTCTAATTCCAAGTGTAGTGTCCTTTTTATTTTTTCATGATGTCTCTTGATACGAACCTGAGGTCCACTGGTTGCCTCTTTCATTCCTCCTTGATTTGGATGGCTGAGAATCAACATTTGGTGGGGATTAAATGACATTGCTGCAGACGATTGCAATACCAGTAGTAGGTCATAGACTCAGCTTTTGTGAGCGTTAAAGTCAATGACAAGCACACTACCATGAAATAATTCTTTCAGTCTTTTAGAATACAGGGCCTCTTTCTGAACTCTGGGGAGCATTAGTAATCTTACAAAGCTGCAGCTTGCCACAGGATCAGTCTGTGACTTCTGAAGCAGCAGAATGAATAGTTATGACCTGACTCTCTGCTTCAGCTGGAAGGAGTAACCACCTGATCTGTCTACTTGCATGACAGTTATATGAACTCCAGTTTCTACTTCCATCCCAAGCCCCTATTCACACTGCCAGCAGCAGCCTGAGAATGTGAAGGGTGATGATATTAAGTATACATTCGGATGCTGAGTAGTTCCTGTTTTTTCAAATTTAGAATATGTTTAGAAATTGAAAATAATGATATGTATTGGTGACTGACCTACCCAGTGCATCTGTAGTATTTAAGAATATGGAAGTGGTAGATGTCTTGGAGATTTGATTCCCAATTAAGATTAGTCAGTTCTCCTAAGCACTGACTCACTTATAAATATCTTCCAAAGTGGAAACTATTTAATTAGGAGTTTAAAGTTCTAGACAGAAGAGAAAGGTTTGAAAGAAATGAGGCCCAGCCAGGCTTTTTAACCTAAAGAAATGATCTCACTGTGTAAAGTACCCAGAAGAATAAATTAACTAGCTTTAATCTTTCTTTTCAGGTTGTTGACCTGAATATATCTTAAGTAGAGAATTAGTTTTCCTATTTTTAATTTTTCTCTCTTTAGAGTTCTTTAAAAAAAAATCAAATGGTTCTGATTTTAATTAAAGGATCATGAAACTTTTAAAAGACAAAAAATATCAAAACCTTTAAAAATTCCTAATTAATATAGTTTTTAGATTAGGGACCTGAAAATAGCTCATATTAGCTAATAAATATATTACAAAATATTTGATTCCAAACTACTCTGTT
Source organism: Heterocephalus glaber (assembly GCF_000247695.1). The sequence goes on from NW_004624763.1 coordinate 2,140,202, forward strand.
AATTATCTGGGGAAAACAGAAACATTGATTATTGAAAGTGAATTTTTTCCTGCCAAATATTCATAAAAAATGTATATACCTTTGCTATCAGAGTATAATCTAGAAAGTGAATATATTGAAAAAAACTCAGCTGTTGCATGAAAGAGAGCTTCAGATGAGACATGGGGAGCAGTTATCTGAGAATTACCTTGATAAGTTTATGAAGTTGACAAGTGTCTAGATTCAAAATAATTTGGTTAACATCCTTTTCTTTTTATTCTTCAAGATAAGGCTTAGATTCCAGCAAGAGGGACCCTAGATTAGGCCCATCCTTTAGGGACTACTGCTGAATAGAAAGAGATATACTAACCTGTAAGAGGTCAGTAAAGAGCTGCCCCTGATAGTGTTCAGGCCCCAGGGAAATGCATCTCCACATCGTTTCCTCTTAGACTAAAACAAAACAAAGTAACTGAATGAGTGCTTGCAGTGTTACAGGGACAGGGCAGGCACTACATGGAGGGCCAGGAAGACTTGAGGGATGGAAACACTCCGCTAAAAGGTCAGACAAACTCATCATTCCTCTTGGAAACTGGGAATGCAATGGATTGCTCCATACTGAAGAATAATTTCTAGGTAGTAGCAAATGACTATTTTTAAACCACTCTTTATGTTTTTTGTTTTTTGGGGTTTTTTTGGTACCTGGGACTGGACTCGGGACCTTGTGCTTGCGAGGCAGGTGGCAGAACCACTGGGCTAAATCCCTGGCCCCTTTGTGTTTTTTTTAAAATTCATTAAGGTTATTGTTACATTTTAAATACACAATATGGTGACATTCATCATTGGGAATTGTACCTTTACATGATATATCATGGTTCTTATTTTTTTTTCTTATTCCTCTCCACCTCTCCCTGTTCACAAAGACTTTGTTTCCATGTTTTTCCTCTTCTCATATTTTTTTCCTTTCCCTTCTTTCCTTTCCCCTACCTCTCTGACTTCTCTTTCCCCTTTGGACCTTATCTTCCTATTTCACATTATCTGTTATACATTTTGATCCTTATTTACACTTTCAGTTTCTCACATCAGAGAAACTATTCTGTATTTACATGTATGTTCTACTTATTTCACTTAAGAATATAGCCCCCCCCCAGCGCAGAGGAAGGGGCTTCTGGGCTGCCATCCATCCCGCTGCTCACAGCCCAGAGGTAGGGGCTTTGGAGCCACCGTCCCACTGATCCTGGTCCAGAGGAGGGGGCTTCCGGGCCACCATCCCTCCTGTCACTCCTGGCCCAGAGGTAGGGGCTTCTGAGCCACCATCCCAATGCTCCCAGCCCACAGGAAGGGGCTTCCAGGCCACCATTCCTGCTGCCACTCCCAGCCCCTGTCCTGCCTCTCCCAGCTCAGAGGAGGTGATCCACAAGGGTGCCAACAGCACCCCCCAACACACACACAAGTCGAAATGAGAAAACACATAAGTCAGTCTCAAAACCAGACTTCCAGATCACCTACAGCAACCCCAAAGGGAAATGAGAAGGAACATTGATACTCAAACACCTGGACCCACTGAACTGGCAACAAAAGGGGTTCTGGAAAAAATGAAATCAGAAATAATTTCTCAGATAACAGGAGAAATTGTGCCCCTAGTGCAAGACATGATTAAT
>NW_004624763.1:2141938-2161638 GCF_000247695.1 Heterocephalus glaber
TATGTAAGACTTTATTAAAACTTAAACTCTTTCTCACAGTAACAGGGCTTTACAAAGGTCATTATAGCACAATGAACTGACATGTTATTTTTATTCATTTGTGAAGAAGATATTGAATGTCTTCCAAGATCCATGCGAGGTGCTTGAGTACAGCAGTAAGCAAAAGTGGACGCATAGTCTCTAACCTCATGTAACTTATGGTCTAATAGAGGTGACAGATATTAATCACACAATAAAATTATAGCTCGATACTTGAAGGAGAGGTACAAGGTGCTGTGAGAACATGTGAAAACAGAAGTTGACATAAGAGATAGACAGTTCTCCACAGAAAAGATGCTTGAGTTGAGACCTGAGGATGAGTAGACATGAACTTGGTGAGCAGGAGAGGGAGAGTATTCAGGCAGAAGGAATAGCATGTGGCAAGCTTTGCAGGAGGGAGGAGCATGGTGCATTGTTGGGACGATGAGCTCACTGTGGGAAAGCGCAGTGAGCGCAGTAGGCCTTGCTGAAGATTTGGAGGTGGATCTATTTTTCCCTTCACCCTTTCCCTCACCTCAGTTCTTTTATTGTTTTTGGTACTGGGAATCGAACTCAAGGCCTCGTGTTCACCAGGCAGGCACTGCTCTGCTGAGCTACATCCCTGGCCCTTTTATTGTTTTTAAGTGGAAAATGAATCCTTAATAAAATACAGGTGGGGTCCCATTCAGTGTTCAATAAGGTAGATATTTACATTTTGCCTTTACATTTTTAATGTTCTGTGTACCTTCATTTGTTAAGGCAAATTGGTATCAGGATAGTAATGTGTCACTTCATGTCTCAATACTTTCTAAGAAATTCATCGTTATGTTGCTGTGCAAACCTCATAGGTTGTGCTTACCCAAACTAAGACTACCACACCTTCACCAGGCAATAGAGCCTTATGGGACTGCTGTCACATATGTGCTCTGTCATTGACAAAAGCATCATTTTGCAGCATGTGACTATATTAATACTCAGATAATATTGTCATTGCTATCTAGAGGGTTTGATTTCTTGTAACATATCTTGCCTTTCATATTTATTTATTTTATTTTTATTTTTTGTGGTACCGGGGATCGAACTCAGGACCTTGCGCTTGTGAGGCAGGCGCGTTGCCACTGAGTTAAATCCCTGGCCTTCATATTTATTTTTGTAGTACTGGGGGCTGAGCTACCTCCCCAGCCCTTTTTATTTTTTATTTTGAGACAGGGTCTCGCTGTGTTGCCCAGCAGGACTCAAATTTGCAATCCTCATTCCCCAGCCTCCTAATTGCAGGGGTTATAGGTGTGCACCACCCCACTCCTTGCTTACAATACTTAAGCCTTTGGTTTTCACATTTCACTTATTTCTGCTTCTATACAAAATCATGCCAACCTATTAACAAACTATAAAAATGCAGAACTTTATAAAAAAAAGCAGAAGTTTTTAGTTTTTCTGTATAATTCACTCTTAGCAGTGATGGTAGATATAAAATTATACACTAGGATTCTTCTTCAGAAGCTCCCAGTCTAAGAGGGTAAATGTAACATTCAGGAGACCACCCTTCCTTCTGATGCCACGTGCAAGTTTGGGGCTTCCCAAAACCATTCAGGTTTCATGACTCACTAGGACTCCCAGAACTGAGGAAAGTCATTCTATTCATGGTTTTGGTTCATTACAGTTACAATCAGCACAAGGAAGAGGCACACGCTACAGGGTCTGGGAGACACCAAGACATGCTGTTCTATCCCATGGATTTGTGCAGACAGTGCTTGTTTCAGGAACAGTGAGTGGCAGTATACACAGTATTATCAATCAGGGAAGCTCATCTGTGCCTTGTGTTCAGTTTTTATTGAAATACTGGGACAAAATTCTAACACCCACCCATACCTTAAAGGAGAGATTTGTTTTGTCTTGTGTCTCAGAAGTTTAGTCCTTGCATGGTTGCTAGTATGGTAGAAGGGTCTGGGTGGAGGAGAGCCGTTCATGTCATGATGGTTAGGAAGCAGGAGGGAGGTAAACCCTTCCAGGTCACGCCCAGCAACCTACCTCTTCCTACCAGATGCCACCTCCTAACAGCACATTCAGCTATAGCACCCTCCATGGGTCAATCTTCTTCCAAAAGTCCCACCTATGCATGCATGAGGCTCTTGGGAGATATCTAAATATAAACCATAGCAGTTTCCTATATGTGGTTGACCATCTGTGTGGTTGACCTAAGTAAGCCTCCAGTGGCTTCACATGTATTGGTTCTGTGTGGCCCAAGGCCCTCGCCATAAACTATATTGTTAGCATAACTCTCAGTCATGACCCAGCTGTCCCAGTGAAACAAAGATACTGTTTTCTGTGGGGAAGATTGCTAGGAATTCAACCCAGCAGGCAAGCACTCTGCCACTGAGCTACATACCCGCAAAAAACAAAGATAGTCTTTTATCAGGCAAGAGATTATGTCTTGGGTGTGCAGGGCAAAGACCAGATCTCTCTTTGGGCCAGGTTAATTCCTTACTACACAATAAGTAAGATTCATGGAAATAAATATAGTGAAGTATTATATATGAGGCTCTTTACATATTAGTTACAGTGTAATTCACACACACACACACATACACACACACACACACACCACCCCCCCGCTGCCGCCGTGTGGGTGTGGGTGTGGGTGTGGGTGTGGGTGGTGTGTGTGGGGGTGCAGGGGATCTACTGTAGGACCTCATGTGTATTGGGCATGCACTGTGCTTACTGAGCTATACCTCAGGCCTCATCTGTTGTTCTCGAATTGCATTTAATTGAATATGTTCTCTTGTCTTTTATAAAGAACTGAACTGGAAGACTGCCAAATTGAATTTCAAGACAATAATTTTATCCAAAAAATGTTTCTTTACATGTTTTGATGTTTTTCACAATCTCAGGCCAGAAAAAATATATCATCAAGCAGCCAGAGTGTCTAATTGTTGCCTCCCCACCCAGGTGGCATAGCCAGGGTTTGAGGGACCGAACACCACCACATGATCCCATAACTACCCTGCACCTCACTGAGCCTGACACCTTCTTCCACTGTGGCCCTGGTAACAGGTTTCATGTAGAAGCAGGAAATGAGTATTTGGAGTTAACCTCTCTTCCAAATAGCTCTTTTGATTCCAGCCACTTGGAGACCAAGAGATCTCTGGCTGGAATGAGTATTCAGGAAGGTGGGCAGCTGTTTTAACTTGTTCCCGCCAGCTTGAACCACCAGAGGTAAATGCATGACTGTCCCATTGGGTGGCTTTGTACCACTGGTGGTACAAACAGATCTAATCACTTTTACTGTTTTTAAAAAATTTTTTACTAATAAAATTATTAAAAAGCTGCCCAATGGGACATACAGGTACCACTGGTAGTTCAAACTGCCCAGCAGGGAGACATGAATTATGGCCCCATCATGAATGTGTTAAAACTTGTTTTTTAAATGAAAGAGGAAAATGTTACCATCTTTAGAAGTTTATAGCGCTTTTGTTTTTGTTTTCTTTTTAAGAAGTGGGTCTGGATACTGTATGCTGCTAAGGCTGCCCTCAAATCTGGTCTTCCTGGGTCTGCTTCTCAAGTAGGCCTGTGCCGCTGCTCTTGGCTCTGCTCTTGGCTATTCTAATGATGTTTTTATAGAAAATATTTTACAGAGATGTTTGAAAAAGATTCATCAGCATGTGGTTGGATTAGAAGAGAGTCTAAAGGTGGAAATGTTTCTGTTGTGCTAAAATGCTACGGAAGGAAAGGATACAGAGAAATAAATGGGTTTGGCATCAGTGTACCAATCTTCAGGGAGAGAAGTGGCATCCGGGGACCTTGTATACATACAGTTCAGTGTGAATGGTAACCCCCAGGACTGTACAGCACCCCTAAAATTGATCCTGGCTGACTGGGAGAACAGGTTGCTATTTCCAGAAATAGTGAGGTTACAAAGAGACACAGTATTGGGTGAGCTGAGGAAACCAGTGGGATTCCTCTATCTTAGCGGCAGGTAGACTATGTCTATCCACTATTTCTTACAAGGCTGAGTGAGGATTCACTTTTTTAAGACAGTCATTAACTCCACTCTTTTCAAATTAGTTATTTCCCTTTTATATAACCCTAGACTTTATACAGATTTTGTTACAGCTGCTTTCTTCCTTTTTTTTGGTACCGGGGATTGAACTCAGGACCTTGCTAAATCCCCGGCCCTACAGCTGCTTTCTAAGTGGTTCTCCCAGGGCCAGGGATTTAGCTCAGTGGTTCCGGTGCCTGCCTCGAAAGTGCAAGGACCCAAGTTCGATCCACGGTACCCAAAAAAAAACATGGAACCAGATACTAAGTAGTTCTCCCATGTTGGTTTTATAAAGAGCTGCTGGCGTGCGGTAGCTGTGTCTTTATTTTTCTTCTTTCTTCTCTAGTACTGTACTTTGGTCCATGCCCAGTCAATCAGTGTTTATTAAGTAAATACATATTTCTTTATTTTCTCTTTCTATGGTGTGCTGTTTTGTAAAACCTAATAGTTCACATTATACTCTGACCTCACGTTCTTGTAGTCTCATGTAAGTTTGATACCAAGGATAATATCATGGAAGGATCTGGTTGTTCTCTTTTGTTGCAAAGTTATCCTCCACCTCTTCTGCTTACATTTTCACCTTTTACCGGTCTCCTAAAGATACATGTTCTTTTGTGTGTTTCTTTTTTTCTTTTTTTTTTTGTACGAGGGATCAAACTCAGGACCTTGAACTTGTGAGGCAAGTGTGGTGCCACTCAGCTACATCCCGACCCTATTTTAAAATTTTATAGATTCTGCCTAATTGCTTTCTGAAAAAGCTGGATGAGTTATATTCTCTCCAGGAGTACAATTTTGCTACACCCTCATCGATATGAAGGCTTTTATTTGGTAACCCACATGGCTTACTGATTATCTAAGAACTGGATAACAGCCTATCGCTGAAAATTAAGAGGCTAAGTAAAAAATAATAATAATAATTTTTTTAAAAAGAAGCTTAAGAGTTTTCATCGTCCTTGAACATTTTGTTAGTTTTGAAGGCAATAGGAAAAAACTTTTTAAAAAATCAGATAATGATGGTCATAGAGTGTCTTATAGGTGACTCTTGTTTGTTTCTAGCTTGAAATACATTTGGACTCCTTACGTGTGCATGTTGGCAGCATTTGGTGTGTGTTCTCCTGAACTTTGGATGACACTTTTCAAGTGGCTTCGATTAAGAACTGTGCACCCAATATTGTTGGTGAGCCATGGTTGTTTTGTCTTAAACACTTGTATCTCTTCCAGTTATATAAAATCAAATGCTAATAATGGAAACCACATTGAACACAACTAAAATGGCCTGACTAAATTCATATAATGACTTACAGATAGAATAATAGATAGCATAAGAAACTTTCTTTAATGCATTTTGGTCTATGCAACTGAATAATTAAAAGGTAAAACTTCAAGTGAACTAATATTAGGAGAGGCCATTAGAAATCCTCTTTTTCAACTGTTTTTTAAAGATGTAAGAAATTAAATTTATTTCTTGAAACATTTTTAAGGTAATATAGTGGGTTTAAAAAAAATTTTATTTCACTTTTTGGTTGTTTTGAGACAGGGTCTCACTGTGTAGTTCAGGTGGCCTCAATCCCACAACGAACCTTCTGCTTCACCCTCCCAAGTGCTGGGATTACGGGCATGCATCACCATGCCCTGCCATTTTATTAATTTTTTAAGAGGTAGGGTCTTGCTGTGTTACCTGAGCTGGCTCCAAACTCCTATGCTCAAGTGATCTTCTTGCCCGAGCCTCCCTAGCAGTTGGGACTACAGGCCTGCACCAGCACTCCTGACTTTAATTTTTATATTATCTTTTGTGATTTGGTTTAGAACTATTCTGTGCTTTCCATGTGAGTAGAACATTTATACTGTGACAACTAGTACTTAGAATAAAGATAAATAAAACATGATTAGCATGAAGCCCTGCATTCTGTCCCCAGCATCATCAAGGAAACAAAACCATGAGTAGTTTTCTCATGAATATTATAATTTCTTGGGCATATATAATTCAGGGTTAAGGGTATAATTCAGTGGTAGAATGCTCTCCAGCACTAAAAAAACAAAAACAAAAACAAACTAGAACACAGAGAAGGGCTGCATAATTGAGTATTCTTAGGGATTCAAGGAAGATTTTCCAAGGTGAAATTTAGTTTTTCTTATTGTTTTTTTCTCATTTGGTTTTTTGACACAGGTCTCACTGTGTAGTTCAGGTTGGCCTTGAACTCACTGTGTACCCTAGGCTGGCGTCAAATTTGTGGCAATCTTCCTGCTTCAGCCTCCCAAGGGCTGAGATTATAGGTGTGCACTACCACACCTGACTTTCCAATACGAAATTTGAAAGATGATAATTTACAAGGCAAATAAAGAAGAAAAAAGGGTAGAAGAGACAGATGTAGGCAAAGAACATGTAATCAAAAGAAATAAAAACATAGGCCAGAGATTTAGCTCAGTGGTTTTGCCGCCTGCTGCGCAAGCACAAGGACCCGAGTTCGATCCCAGGTACCAAAAAAAAAAAAAAACAACAAAAAAGAAATAAAAACAGAAGAAAGCATGCCACGATTAATTTAGTTTGTTGACACATAAAGTTTGAGATAGGGGTGGTCAAGAAATTAGTCTGGAGCCAGGCATGGTGGCACACATATGTAGTCTCAGCACTCAGCCTGAGGCAGAAGGATCGCCGCAGGTTCCAGGCCAGCCTGGGCTACATGGCGAGACCTGGCTCAAAAGAGAAGATTAATGAGATTCAGTGCTTGATTAAGTATGGAGGAATGAGAGATAGAAACCAGTGGGTCATGAGGTCTGCGCCAGACTTGGGGCAATAGGAAAAACAGGTTTTGGCAGGAAGGTGAGGAATATCACATTGCTGGGCATGGTGGTGCATGCCTGTAATCCCAGCACTTGGAAAGCTGAGGCAGGAGGGTCTCAGTGAGTTCAAGACCAGCCTGAACTACATAGCAAAACCCTGACTCAAACAAACAAACAAACAAAAATGTGTGTTTTACTAGTCTTGTTCTCTAAAGAATTTATTTATTTGTATTTTAACATAGTAGTATGTTAATAAATAAATGCTAGCTCTTTTTCCTGTGTTATTTCATTGTTTTTTGTTGTGGTTAGCTTTTCATGAAGAAGTTCAGAATTCCCTGTAAGTTCTTTATAACATAAATCCCTGGCAAAATTTGCAAATACTGATTTCCTTTTTTTTTTTTTTTTTTGTACCGGGGATCAAATTTGGGTCCTTGTGCTTGCGAGGCAGGCAGCGGAACCACTGAGCTTAAATCCCCAGTTCTGATTTACTATTTTTTAAAAACTTGTAATATATTTAACTCAAAACATCCCAGATGTTTTCCTTTGCATATTTAATCAATTAAATAGCAGATGTTTTACCTCTTTTTCCTTTATACTAAATCTTTAACAATCAGAATGTTTTAACATAAGGCACACAGCAAATTGCACCAGCGACATTTCAAGTGCTACACTGGGCAGCGCAGCCCCAACACTGCCATGGGGTGGGAGGAGCGGGTTCCTAATGGGTGGTGGGCACGAAGGACGACAGGAGCTTCCAAGCTGTGCCCGACCTCTGGACTCCACTGCTGCCTGCATCAACGGAGCTGTTCGTGGGTGCAGAGTCATATAGGCCGAGTCACGCAAACTCAAGTCCATAGGGCAGTCCTCCATCTGTGTAAAACTCACAAGCCTAGAAATTCACCTCTCATTAGGCCCAATTGATTTACTATTGGAAATATTACTATGAGCACTACTTTTTAAATGTTCTACCTTAAATTTATATAGTAAATATGTATATCTTCCTTTATGTCCTGCTTAGTATATTTGAAACTCATTAACTTTCACTCATCTATCTCACTTTGTGAACTAGATTCCATGCCAACTGCACTTTCTTCTTTTTTTTTTGCAACAGAGTCTCACTTTGTAGAGCAGCCTGCCTTTGAACTCACTATATAACCAGGGCTGGCCTCAGATTTGCAGTGGTCCTCCTGTCTCAGCTTCCTGAGTGCTGGGATTGCAGGCATGTGCCACCAAGCCCGGCCCAAGTGCATTTTCTCTTACTGAAACTTTTATAGCTATAAGGATATTCATTTGGTCATAGAGTCAGTGCTAGTTCCTGTAAAGTGTACTCTACAATATGTTTACTCATAAACCTTTTTGCTTTAACATTTTAGGCTCTTATTCTGAGCATGGCTGTGCCCACCATAATAGGTCTCAGTTTATGGAAAGAGGTAAGAAAACCACGTTTTACATGTACTTTATCTGTAAGGTAGTAGTGATAAATTTATGTATATGAGTAGGAAACGTGCCATAACCCTATTCTGACAAAGTGTGATATACTTAGCATTGCTTTTTTTTCTTCCTTATCATTAGGAATACAATAGAAGAGGGCCGGGGATCTAGCTCAGTGGTTCTGCCGCCTGCCTTGCAAGCGCAAGGTCCCGAGTTTGATCCCTGGTACCAAAAAACAAAAAAAAAGGAATATAATAGAAGAACTGTTCTCTAAAACATTTTTAGAAAGCTACCTGATGCAGTTGGTAGTCTACTGTCATTGTTAATTCAATTTATAATTGGCAAAGGAAATTACTGAATAAGCCTTAATATTTAAAAATATTTTGACATCTATAAAATTATATAAATTCTTTGGCTTATTCTTATGTTCTTTTTTATTTATTTATTTATTTTTGAGACAAGGTCTCGCTTTTTAGTTCAGCATGGCCTTGAACTCACTGTATCCCAGGATGCCCTTGAACTCCTAGTGATCCTCCTGCCTCAGCCTCTGTTACAGGTGTGCACCACCAGACCTGGCTTTGGCTTACTTATCCTTGTATAACATGAAACTAAATGACCATAAATCTGCAAATTATTTGACCTGAAATGTATTTACTTATTTAGTGTGTGTGTGCACAAAAGATACAACTGGGAATGTTAAATTATTGAGTCTAGACAGTGAATTAACCAAGATAGATTATTTGGCCTGAGAAAAATAAGCAGGTCACATAAGAAAGTAGAGATCTATGACATTTTTGTTTATGTAAATAGTGTTGTGGTAGCGTTTGCTTTAAGTTAGTCTTTTAGTCTTTTAAAATTCTCTGGGACAATTTTAAACTTTGTAGTTAAAATATCTTTTTGGGATTTTGTTTTGCATTTCAGTTTTTTCCCAGATTAATGACAGAGTTAACAGAACTACAAGAATTCTATGACCCAGATACAGTGGAACTTATGACCTGGATAAAGTAAGGATTCAATTGCCCAAGACTGTTCTTAAGTTATAAGCTAATCATTGCATGCTCTCTAATAAATTCAGGGAAAAAATAAATTATTTTCCAAATTCTCATAAAATTCAGAAATTTTATTCTGTGTTTTTAGGGGTATTTAGTTTTTTGTTTGGTTTGGTTTTTTGAGAGCGTCTCGATATGTAGTTCAGGCTGGCCTTAAACTCACAGCGATCCTCTTGCCTCAGCCTCCCAAGTGCTGGGATTACAGGTGTGCACCACCATGCCCAGCTAGTGTTTTAGTAGAGTTTGTAATTCTAATTGCCTAATTAAATTCACCTTCATTGACTTGAAAATGCAATATTGGTAAGTATGAGATTGAAGACCCCCACTGTCAAACACCTAGAAATGGGGAATAAAAAGGAATAGATACACAGATTTTTATTTAAAGAATCAAGAGGATGTTTCTTTTGCTGTGAGTTGCAGGTGGATGGGGAGTAATTGCTGGTCTTCGCAACCAAGGTGTTTAGATTTTAATTCCCAGGTAGGAGAAGGGGTGTGGTCTTGGGCCTCTTGCAGCAGACAGTGGAACTGAGAACCCCTTCAACACACAGGAACTTTCAAAGGCTGTCCAGGTGGTGAAAGGGTCTAAAAACAAAGTATCCACCAAGTGGGAGAAAATAAATGGTAAGAACACATGCCCCTCTTGGCTTCAGCTCTTGCTCAACAACAACAAAATTGCCTTTTGTATTTATAGTAGTAGATCTAAATTCACCTGGGTTGTAGTTTGAAATTATACTCAGTTAATCCAGGAAATCTCAAATCAAGAAATGGCATGAAAAGTAGTTCAGGGATGGTCTGGGATATCTGCTACATCAATTTGGGCTATAACTGATTCCATAAATAGTTTCATAAGATGAACTCTGAAATCACAAGACACTTGAGAAAACAATTCACCACAGCAAGTATCAGCTGTTACTTGTGATAAAGGCCAGAATTTGACCTTAAGAAAGTTCTAATAATAAAATTTGTATCATTTCACTTTTGCTGTATAACAGACTGCCATAAAACAATGGCTTACAAGTAATAAACATTTCTTAGTTTGCATAATTTTGAGGGCCAGCAGGGTTGAGAGGTCCCTATATGTTATCTGGAGATAGACATGTGAGTAAAACAATAAAGGAGCAGAAGGATAGGAGAATTTTGAGGACTTGGGTTGTGATTGATATTTGCAAAAGATGAACTGGAGAATTCACTTTCCCTATTGAACTACCCATCTTATCTAAAGTAGTATATTCTGGCAGGTGTGGTGGTGCACGCCTGTGAGCCTGGCTATTCAGGAGGCTGAGGCAGGAAGATTGGAAGATGAAGGCCAGCCTGGGGAGCTTAAAATAAAAAGTAATAAGGGAGGGCTGGGGATTTAGCTCAGTGGTTTCGCTGCCTGCCTCGAAAGCACAAGGACCTGAGTTCGATCCCCGGTACCAAAAAAAAAAAAAAGTAATAAGGGCTGAGGAATAACTCAGTAATAGAGATGTCTGGGTTCATTCCCTAGTACCGCCCCAAAACAACAAGAAAGTTTATTCTTGTCACTGTCCATTTATTTTTGTATTATTTTTAATAGCATTATCACTACCTGGCACAGGTGTTTGTGTTTATTGTCTCCCCCTGCTACTGCTTTTAAAAAAAAAAACTTGTATTGGGCCGGGGATTTAGCTCAGTGGTTCTGTCGCGTGCTTCGCAAGTGCAAGGTCCTGAGTTTAATCCCTGTTACAAAAAAAAAAGTATCGTCAACACTGAAAACACTATTTGGCATATAGTACTCAGGTTTTTTTGGTTTTTGGTTTTCTTTCTTTTTTTTTTTTTTTTTTTTTTTTAATGAATGCACAAATGAAATGAAAACTGACATTAAAACTTAAGTGTATTTAAGATTGTAAGTTGTCCGGTATTTCAGAGTTGATATAAATGAGTGATGTCAACTGCACACTTGCCCTTTCATTGTGTGAATCTTTCGGCTCCTTGCAGAAGACAAGCCCCAGTGGCAGCTGTGTTTGCAGGGAGCCCACAGTTGATGGGAGTAATTAAATTGTGCACTGGATGGATGGTGACAAGCTTGCCTCTCTACAATGATGACGATCTCCTCAAGAGAAATGAAAATGTAAGGCATTTTAAACTCTACATTTGGATTTTCTTGTAGCACTATTTATTCTAATATAGTGCTTCAGTGATGTATATATTCCTAGTTAGCTAAGAAAAGACAAACAATTTTAGACAGTTTTAGAATCAGTGCATTCAGGTTGGTATGGCCGTAAACCCAAACAATTATAGTTTTTAAAAGCTGTGTAATACATTTAACCAAGGGGAAACCCAAAGTTAAAATAAGTAAGTTCTTTGTTTTATGAACAGTACTGATGTGTTTCTAGGAAAGACATTTACTTTTCCACCAAGTATCAAGGGAACTGCTGTGTAATATTTTAGAAAGGGAAACTGCTTTGAAAATATTGTTATTCTCATTGTTGAAGAAAAACTGTCAGTTAAAGTGTTGATTAACTGTGGCTTTCCAAGCTAAAATTCTATTTATTATAAAACTGGTTATTTTTTGATAAGGGCTCTTATTAATACTTCAGTACTAAAGAGGTTAAGAATGCAGACTCTGGAGTTAGAGCATCTGGCCTCAAATTCTAGTACTGCCACATACTAGCGTTGGGATCTTGAGTAGGTTATTGAATCTGGAAATAATAATAATACTTCTCTTCTCCTATTTGTGAGAATTAAATCAGATAATGTACTGTGCTTAAAACACGGTAAAATTTAAAGTTAGTATTATGGTGTTTTACTCTGCACTAGTAAATCATAATTGTATACACAGGGGCACAAAGTACACAAGGAGTCCAAAACCAAGAGCAATCAGTTCTGCTGCAGAAATCTAAGAAGTCCTCATAAAGATCATCCTTGATGTGGATCTTGAAAGTTGATTAGAAACTTGTTTGGAAAAGGAATGCATATGATTCCACGCCAAAAAAGGTTATAAAAGACAAGAAATTTGTATGGGCACAAAACTAGAAAATAAAATGGAGGCCAAATTCTGAAGGACCTGCAATGTCATGCTGAAGAATTTAGTCTTGTCCTTGATGCAGTTGGAGACAAAGTACTTTAATAAGCCCGGCAGTAGAATGATTAGATCTGTTTTAGAGAGTTAATTGTGGTCACAGCAGAGAGAGCAGATGAAAGCAGGCATGGCAGCGATAAGATATGGGGAGATCTACCTCAGGGTGCTTTGCCTGGGAGACAGCAGCCTGTTGGATTAGTATTTGTGGTCTCACTCCCCCCGCCCCCCTGCCTTCAACTCTATGTAGCCAGGCTTGGCCTTCAAATTGTGATAATCCTCCTGTGTCAGCCTGTTTTCTTTTGATAGGACTTTTTCCTAGAACAGGATTTCAGACTCACTAATAATTAGGTCAGAGTTCTAGTAAAGTTCTAAATAATTTAACTGTTTTAGAATTTTCAGTTTTATGGAAATCATAACCATGGCTCTGAAAATAGTAATCTGTTTTTTTCCCAAACTTTTATCTTTCTCTGTGGATTCTAGTACATAGCAGATACTGAATAAATTTGTTGTTTTATCAAAATCCAAAAAGAACTCCAGGATGAGACTATCATTTAGACACTGTCTCTAATTTATAATATATGACTGATCTTTGCCTAATCTCGTAGGCCAGTTATTCTCAAACTTGGGTGATTGTGTCCCCAGTGGACATTTGTCAATGTCTGCAGACATTTTTGGTTTGCACAGCGGGTGGTGGTTCTGTAGACTTCTGGTGTAGAGACAAGGTGTCCTGGAAAACGTCGTGCAGTGTCCAGGGCAGCCTCCATTCTGTCCCAGCAAGGAGCTTCTTTGGCACAGTGTCAGTACTGCTGAGCTTGAGAAGCTACTCTGGGCTCTCAGTCGTGAATGTTTTTAATGCCCAGAGTTTGTTACAGTTTCCTGAAACTTAAAAACAAATGAAAATGTATGTAAACAGTCATCAATAGGTATAGGCTGGATAAGGTAGAACCCTTCCTGAAATTTATCTTAGCACAACAAAATGAGTGAGCAACTCCTTTGACCTATTAACATTCTGTGTGGTGCCCATGTCAGTGGATATTGAACCTGAAGGCACTGGAGAGCCATCACCCAGGCACAAAGCTACTGAGAGTTCTTCAAGTAGTTGGGAATCCTGTTCAAGCTAGATTTCAAGTCTCCATATTTTCAGGACAAAAAGTATGCAACACTAAAAGGGTTGGCAGAGTTGTTGCCTTCCATGTGTGAGGCCCTGGATTTGATCCTCATCACTCAAAAAACCCCAGACCATACCTGATTCTGACACAGGCGTCTCTTACCTCTTGGCCTGTTGTTTGTAAATATAAGATAGGAATCTAAATGATTAGAAATTCTTTTTTTTCGTACCAGGGATCCAACTCAGGACCTTGCACTTGTGAGGCAGGCGGCGAAACCACTGAGCTAAATCCCCGGCCCAGGAATTTTTAAAATAAACTTTAAATTTTGGAATGATTATAGAAAGATAGCAAATACTGTGTACTATAGAGTTCCTGTTTGCCCTTCAGCTAGCTGTCCTCCATTGCTGGCATTTTATGTAACTCTGGCACATTGTCAGACCTAGGAAATCAGCATTGGTGCAATATAACTAAACTCGGGCTTTGTTTGGATTTCATCAGTTTTACCACAAATGACCTTTTTCTGGTCCCATATCTAATTCAAGAAACCACATTGAATAAATTTAAATCTGGAATGTGTTTAGAATTTATTTATTGTTTTTCAGGAGCAAATATTAGAGTGAGATTTGTCAAATATAGTTTATTAAGATTTTAACAGGTACTAATGAGGAAATTTGTCATCTATGAAAAAATAAGCCCAGAAGTATGTCACCGAACATGTGCTATATGCCTGGCACCCTTCAAATTTGTTTTTATATACATTGCATATTGCTAAGGTCTGTGCTTTCATTAGTCACAGTTGGGAAAAAAAGCAATAGCAAAACATGTCTTGGAGGGGCCGGGGATTTAGCTCAGTGGTTCCAGTGCCTGCCTCACAAGCGCAAGGATCCGAGTTCGATCTCTGGTACCAAAAAAAAAAAAACCATGTCTTGGAGCATCTGTATGATGTGTCCAGTGGACCATGCTTTAAGAAGTCCATCTCTGTACCCAGTGCAGGGCCACACCCGTAATCCCAACTCAGGAGGCTGAGGCAGGAAGATTTCAGGTTCAAGGCCAGCTTGGGCAACTCTGTAAGACCCTGTTTAAAAATTTAAAAAGGACCGGAGTCGTAGCTCAGTGGTAAGAGATGTGCCTAGCATGCCTGAGACCTTGGGTGTAGTTCCCAGAAATTGAAAAAATAAAAAAAAGAAGATGAAACCATCTCTTTAGATGTCAGTGGTTGCTAAGCTTGCCTAAATTATTGCTCTTTTTTTTTTTTGAGACAGGGTCTCACTTTGTAGTTCAGGCTGTCCCTGAACTCATTAAGTAGCTCAGGCTGGCCTCGAACTCACAGCAATCCTCCTGCCTATGCCTCCCGAGTGCTGGGATTACAGGTGTGAGCCACCACGCCTGGCCTGCTCATTTATTTTTGCATACTACAATAGGCTATCTTAAATATTATACTCATGAGAAACAATCTCAACACACAAACTACACAGGGTGATCAAAAGATATGGTGTGTGTTTAAATTTTAACAATTTATTGCAGTAAAAGACACTTTGCCACTAGTCCCCCTCATGGTACTCCCCGTGATAATACTTCCCAGCATTTCAAAGACACTTATTCCATCCTTCTTGCCACTTTCTGAAGCAGTTCTGGAGTCTTCTTTCCTGAGAGTCTTTATAAGATGTGATCAAAAATACAGTGAATTCTACTACCTAGTGCCATCCAAGGGAAAGGCAGCCATGTAAAAACACTACAGTGTGTCCTCATCCACCATATTCACAGGACCTGGCACCATGGAGTTTCTGGTTCTTCCCCATGTCAAAATGACCATGAAAGGTAAATGTTTTGAATTGATTCAGGGCATCAAGATAGCCATGACAGCACAACTAAAGACATGAAGACAACTTGCAGAACTGCTTCAGAAAGTGTCAAGAAGGATGGGATAAGTATATTTAAATTGAGGGGAAATAATTAGAGGGGAATTGGACAATGTATCTTTTAATAAATCTTTTTAAAAATTTAAACATTTATTATATGTTTTGATCACACCTCATATTATCTTTGCTATTTATTTATTTATTTATTTATTTATTTATTTACTTTTGTACTGGGGATCTAACTTGGGTCCTTGCGCTTGCGAAGCAGGCGGTGGAACCACTGAGCTAAATCCCCAGCCCCTGGTTTTTATTTATTTCAGTTCAAGTAAGTTGGTAGTTTCTCCTCAGAAAATTTCTTTCAAGTTCTTAAATTTCTATGAAACATACTAAGGCCAACCTTAGGAAGTTTAAATGTACTCATTTAAGGGCTGGGGATTTAGCTCAGTGGTTTTGCCGCCTGCCGTGCAAGCGCAAGGACCCGAGTTCTATCCCCGGTACCCCCCCCCCCAAAAAAATTTACTCATTTAAGTAAACCTGGAAAATTCATTCCCAAACAGAAGTGATCTTTATCTTCAAACTTCTCTGTAATATACTTTTTATTCACTACATAAGGAACAAAGATGACAATAACAGTAAAATTTTTAAAATATATTAACGTGTTTAATGGTATATACTCATGCAGCTCACTGATATTTCCATACACGTACACAGTGTCCACTCATGAAATCCACCACCCCTTCCCACCCTTTCTCCCTCTTACTGTATTCTATTTTTAGGTCAACTTTTTTTAGCTTCCATATATGAGAACATATGGTGCTTGTTTTTCTTCGTCTGGCTTATTTCCACAGTAAATGTTTTTTGCTTTTTGAGACAGGGTCTCACCTTGTAGTTTAGGTTGGCAGTGAACTCACTATGTAGCCCAGGCTAGCCTCGAACTCACAACGAGCCCCCACCTCTGCCTCCCCAGAGCTGGGATTACAGGTGTGTGCCACCACACCCAACTCACAGTAAATGTTTAAACTGAAAAACTCCACTGTTCATGTTAGTCCCTCCAAACAACTCTTAACACTTTCTGTGTTCACTTCAAATCTGCATTTATAAGGTACATTACACATTCTTTTGGTACCAGGGATCGAACTCAGGACCTTGCCCTTGGAAGGCAGGCATCGGCACCACTGAGCTAAATTGCCAGCCCAACATTACACATTTTTATATGATTGTTTTCAGAATTGCATTATAGAATTTTGTTTGTTTTGTTTTTTGTACCGGGGATCGAACTTGGGACCTTGGGCACTCGAGGCAGGCAGCAGAACCACTGAGCTAAATCCCTGGCCCATGCATCATAGAATTTTGAATAAATTGCACACATATTCTTTCTTTTTATTTTCCTTTCTTTGTTTTTTCTTGGTGGCCCCCCCACCCCTTGCCCGTACTAGGGATCAAACTCAGGACCTTGCACTTGAGAAGCAGGCCTGGTGCCACTGAGCTAAATTCCCAGCCCTTGGTGGTTGCTTTTTGAGACAAGGTCTTGTGTAGACCAGGCCAGTCTTCAAATCGCCCAGGTTGGCCTCAAACTTACAGCCATCTTCCCTCAGCCTTCTGAGTGCTGGGTTATAGGCCTGAGCCACCATGCCCAGCTGTGTAGTTTTTGCTAACTGACTTATATTAAATGTGATCACTATGAAACATGAGTGTAAGCTTCTTGGGGCAGAAATCAAGTCTTAATAAATATCTTTATTTTCCACTCATAGTGCTCAGCACTAAGAATGCAGATGGTCAGTGAACAGGTGTGATTAATACAAGCTTTCAATGTCTTTTAAAATCAGTTTTAATTTTATTGTTTCAGATTTATCAAATCTATTCAAAGCGATCTGCTGAGGATATTTATAAAATTCTGACATCCTACAAGGCTAACTACCTAATAGTAGAAGATGCTATCTGCAATGAGGTGGGAACCATGAGAGGGTGTAGGGTTAAAGACTTATTAGACATTGCAAATGGCCACGTAAGTAACCATTAATTAAACTGATTGTCTTCAAACTTTACTTTTGGAACTTAACTAAGAATGTAATTGAGTTGGGCCAAGGATATAGCTCAGTAGTGCTGCGCTTGCCTTGCAAGTGCAAGGTCCAGAGTCCAATCCCCGGTTATGGGGTGAGGGGGGTGGGGATATGTATAATTGAGTTATATAATAATGGAGTAGCTTTTAAAAATAGTACAAAATACAGTACAGTATAAAATATAAGTAAAAAATGGCACATTTTTTTCAATGTACAAAAAGGCATTGTTAAGCCAGGTGTGGTGGCACGCGTGCCTGTAACCCCAGGACTCAGAAGGCTGAGGCAGGAGGATCGCCAGGAGTTTGAGGGCAGCCTGGGCTACATAGTGAGTTCAAGGCCAGAAGGCCAGCCTGAATTGCATAGTGAGACTCTGTCTCAAAAAAAAAAAAAAAAAATGGCATTGTTGCAAAAGAATTTATATTACTAATACCTGAATTCCTAATTTATTAACTGTACTTGTGTATGTTTCAACATTTATAAATAAAAGGTATCATAATTTGATTTGAATGAGTTTACTGAAGCACATTGTAGTAATCTGAAAAGCAGCTAGTTGAATTGTCATATGCTTATGTTGACTTAGTTTAATTTGATTCATACCTAAAAGAACTGCTTGCTAAACTTAACACAGTGACTTCAGTGAGTCTTTGTTATCCACAAACAGTGTATTCAGAGCTACTTTACTTGTTAGGATTTGGCTGGCTCTTAATTTCTACATCAGTTTCAGCCTCCTGCCTTAGCTGGCAGTGGATTTATATCCTGTATATCTGGTAACAAGAAGACTGGTAGAGCTTGTGTGTCTTTGATTAGTGTTGCCAGAAATGGAAGCCTTTACTCCAGAGAAAATTGGGAGTAGGAGGAAAGGTTCAGTACATCATTCTAAGTGGTAGTGCATATTCTGTTTAGGTTGCAGCCAAGCTTTTTTTGTCCTTTCCTTAATAGTCAGTTCTTTATTTTATCATCTAAGAACAGTTTAAAGGTAAGAAATTAGTTTTAGACATTGCCATTTTTCTTTTCTTCATGTCTCCTTAAGCTTGCAATATAAACTTAGCTGTCTTATGCTGCATATATTTTGAATTCTCTCTGTTGTTAGTTGATGGCTGTGATCTTCGATTTATTGGTGAAAGAATGGAATGCAGTTGGGCATTGTTAGTAATTACTGCTATGCAGCTACCTGCTGTTGGGAGCCTTTCTACTCTGCTCTTGGCTGCCTACCTTTCTGCTCTGTTCTGAAGATCAAGCCACGTCTTTCATGTAAGCCAGGCATAGACTTAAGATAACCCATCCTTTGACTCTTAAAGTTGACTCTCTGACACCTTTCGTATGTGTTAGAATAATACTTAGTATTTTTTTTTTTAAAAAGAAACCTTTCAAGCAAGCTAGGTGTCTTAGTGAACATTAGGTAAGGATGTAGAGGTTTCCATTAGGTAAGTCTGTACACAAGTTTACTTGGTTACTAGATGATTGTGAGTAAGTTCTCCACGAGAAGAGTTTGAAGATATGCTAGGAATATAATATGTTCATCTCTCAGCCTTGGTAGGCTCTGTATATAGTTCTTCAGAATAATCATACTGGATTATGAAAATAGTGCTTACTACATTTTAGGATTAAATCTTTAAAAAATTACAAACACTTTATTCTGGTTTCTCACTGCTGAAGAAGTTCTGGAGTGTGTGTAATGAGTCACTTTTAAAGAGGCTCATGTGAATGTTTTATAGTTCATGTTTAGCAATATAAATACAATCACTTATGCATGGATTGCCTTTTTCTCACAAGCTTAATAAGCTTTTTAATATTATGCTTATCTTTTGATAGGTGGTTTGTGAAGAAGGCAAGAAGTTAACCTACTCAAAATATGGACGATTTTGTCACGAAGTCAAAATTAACTATTCTCCATATGTGAATTACTTCACTCGAGTATACTGGAACAGATCCTACTTTGTATATAAAATTAACACTGTGATATCCTTCCAGTCCTGAAAAGTAACAGAGCTTTCATTTCAAAGACTTACTGTACCTGAAGTAAAATGCAATTTTCTTCTACCTACCTGGTGTCTGATGCAGATCAAATTATGGACATTTGAAATGCTGCTGCTCCTTTTCCCTCCTGCTGTTAACTGGGCTCAGTTTTTTGGGAGAAATAGTAGATCAAGCATTACTGATCTTGAGTCAAATGTCAAATCTGTCACTGTGCAATATTCCAGACAGGTTTCTTCCTTACTGTCACATGGTCTTTAAAGATTTTGCTTATTTCATTGTTTCCTCATAAATCTGCATTCTATAATATTGATCTTGAATTTGAATGTGTTCAAGATCAGTA
>NW_004624763.1:2174485-2191929 GCF_000247695.1 Heterocephalus glaber
TTTTTTTTTTTTTTGGTACTGGGGATTGAACTCAGGACCTTGCACTTTCGAGGCAGGCAGCGGCACCACTGAGCTAAATCCCCAGCCCATTGGTGTCATTTCCTTTCTGCAGGGCAGCTTTGCTCCCACTCACCTTCCTGGTGCCATCAAGTATATTTCTCTGTGAGCCAGGGATTTAGCTCAGTGGTTTTGTCGCCTGCTGCGCAAGCGAATGGGTCCGAGTTCGATCCCTGGTACCAAGCAAAAAAAAAAAAGTATATTTCTCTGTATCATAGGCCCAGCAGTATAGTCATAAGCAGATATTGTTTCAGTAATCAGAGAACTGTGCCTTTATGTGGCCTTTCATAATTATATAGTCACTTTAACAGCACTTTCCCCCCACTGCCTCTAATTACAGTAGCCCCCCCCCCGCCATGTTGGTTACTTTTAGGTGTCAACCTGATAGATTAAGGAATTCCTAGAAACCCCGGCAAAGCATGATCTAGGAGTCTGTCTGGGTTCTCAGGGATATCAGCACAAGTCTGATGAACTAAGGGGAAAGAGCCGCCCTCGGTGGAGGAGGCACCATTCAATCAGTGGGGCCTTGGGGAGAACAAAACTAGAAAAGACAAATGTCTGTCTGTCTCTGGGGGCTGGGACACACTCTCCCTCTCCTATCCTTGAACATCAGAACCCAGACTTCCTGGTCCTTAGACTTTATGCCTACACCCCCAACTTCCTGCGTCTGGGGCTTTCAGATTTGGACTGAATCACACTACCAGATCAAGGGTATCTAGCTTGTACCCCTGGCATGTGGCTTCTCAGACCCCAAAATTGTGTGAGCCAATTCTCCCAATAAATCTCTCACATCTCTCTCTATATATATCCTATTGGCTGTATCTTGGAGAACCCTAATACTAGGCCCCCAATGGATACTACATAGACCTACCTGTGGGCAATTAACTACTCTCTTGAAGGAGCTAAATCTGATTCCTTAATGTGTGCTTTTCTTTGCATGTCTGTTCCATTCTCTTCTCTCTGTAGACTCACTTACTCTGTTTACAAATAGCTGCTTCTGATCCCCAGTGCTCATCTTCCAGACCCAGTACCCACCACAAGCTAACCTTGTGTGTCAGCCCCTTAGTCCATCTGATAAAGTCTCTAGGCCAAAGCAGACTGCTGGGCAGCAAAGCTACCTGCCTTTGGTTCTCGTGACTGTCCCTGGCTCTCCCAGGAGCTCTGAGACACAGCAGCCTATGAACAGCCAGAGTATGGCAGGGACTCAGGAATGACCCGCTTTTATTATCAGCATAGATGGAGAGACCAAAGGAATAAACCTCTGTTCCTAGTTAGAGCCAGCTGCTGGGTTTCCTAAGCATGTATTTGCAGATGGGATGCAGCTCTTGATTAGTCACTGCTGTTGGATCTGAGGCATTTCAGCATCTAGGTTTCTGGTTTCGCCTGACAGTCTGCTGGCTTCCATCTCAAGCCCTGTGTTTTCTCCCATAGTATACATTGCTGCCAAATTGAAGACCTTTTTTTTTTTTTTTTTTTGGTGCTGGGGATTGAACCCAAGGCTTTGCACATGCTAAGCAAGTGCTGTACCAGTGAGTTACTTCTGGGAAGACCTCTGCCTCTAGTCAGTAAGAATTTGGAGATTGGGGCCAGGGATTTAGCTCAGTAGTTTTGTCGCCTGCCTCGCAAGCGCAAGGACCCGAGTTCAATTCCTGGTACCAAAAAACCCCCAAAAAACAAAAAAAAACAAAAAGAATTTGGAGATTGCTGTGCCTGTGGGCAGATGTGGCATCTCAGCTGGTTACCACTCTTCAGCCTGCCGAGGGGACTTGTGGAGAAAGTGTGGATGCAGGTTGCAGAGCGTCCTCTTCCCTTCCTCTCTGCCAGTTTGTTTTTCCAGTCCATTGCAGGCTGACATGTGCTCCTGCAGTTTAGAATTGACTCAAACCTTACACTGCATGGTGAACTCACCACCCAAGTTCTCAGTACCCAGACTCTTCTGCACTTGCTCAACTAGATGCAACCACTGATCATTTACTTGGATGTCAGGACAATGTCAAATTGCTATAAAAGTTTTTAAACTGTATTCTCAATTCCAGTACTTACCTTGATACAGACCTGTAATGATCAATTTTTGGTCTGGTACCAGACTGCAGACAATACTTAAAATATCTGTTCTCTGCTTTTGTGTGTATGTGGTTCAAGAAGTTATTTTTAAAAGTATTTAAAGAAATAACATTAGTTTTAGCACATTCTCATCTGCTCTAATTCTGAAATTGTAGAGATAAGATTTTTAAACTCAGCTTATACCTTAGCTTGCTAAAAGCAGTGCATCTGCCTTAAACAAGTGGGATTAAAAAAAAAAACAGCATGGGAGAATAGAGGAGTAAAAGTAGGGTCTGTGGTGTACTAGTGATATATTAATATGAAAATACTTTTCTAGCTACTGAAAATGTTGGGAAAATTTGGGGTTTGTTATGGTTTATATCTAGATGACCTCCCAAAGCCTCATGTGCTCATAGGTGGGGCTTTGATTGGTGACTGGATCATAGGGGTGTGGAAGCCATCACTGGATGAGTCCACCGATGAGTTTGATGTTCGGCAGTAAAGCCTGGGAGGAGGTGGTCACAGGGGGCGTGGCCTGGAAGGGTCCCTCCCCCCTCCCTTGATCTCTGCCCCCTGACTGCCATGCCATGAGCTATTTCTCCTCTGCCGGGCTCCTCTGCTGTGTCTGTCTTGGAGCCAGATGACAAAGGACTGAAACGTCGACAAACTGTGAGCCAAAATAAACCTTGCCTTCTTTAAGTTTTGGGTGTTAGGTATTGTGTCCCAGCAATGCGAAAGTGACTAAAATACATTTAAATAGGTAACTACCAGATAACATGAAAGCCCCAAAAGTACACCTTTAGTGTTTGGTTACTGAGAATATCAGTACCTGAGTTTCTTAGCTACTGAGCAAACCAGGAAAGTTCAGAGTTAAGTTAAATAGAAGTTACAAGGAGATGAAATGAGTGACATAAAAGCATACCTTGAGGTTTTGTCCTGTCTGTATGCAGAAAGATTTCTGTACTGCAAAGTCCGTACTGTGAAAGTAGAGTACCTGGAAGTAGAAACAAAAGAGAGACAAATGAAAGAACCTGTGACTTTCTGTTCTCCAGTTGTCCAGCCGGTGGAGTGGAAGTGACAAACTCCCAGGCTTTTGGAAGGACTGTATCTTCTCCCTGTGAACCCTGGAGGTGCCTGTCTGGCCTGGTTCCCTCCCAAGCTTGTCTGCCACTATTGAGTGGGGCTTAAAGGAAGGTTATTCGGAGTTCCCAGCTAGTGATAGAAATGTCTCAGTGACTTAGCTCTGGCCCCATTTCTGTAATAGACACACACCCGTTTTGTCTCTTAGGTAAATAAGGGCTACTTTCAAGTGGCTACTTAACTAGCCAGTTTCTATGAGCAATACAAACGCAGAAATTTGAGACATGGACACTGCTTTTTAAGTTCATTGCTTGTTATAAAACCTACAACATAGCTGTGATTCCTAAGTGTCTCAGGAACAGTTTAATAATGCTTTAGGTTAGATAAAGGGAAGTTTAGAGATTTCTAGATCTGACTTATAGGGAAGTATTTATATGCATGTGAAATGCAGATGCTACCTGCTTGATAAAATGATTTTTTAATATAGCAAATATTTGCTGGGTGCCTGCTATGTACTAAGGACTGCACTAGGTAAACAGTATAAGCACCATCCTGCTCTGCCTTGACCCCCAACCCCCACACCAAGAATTCAGTCTCTACCAGGGAAGTTAGTTAAATAGGTAATTAATACTGAGAGCAGAGCCGAAAGGGGAATGCACAGTGCGTGACACCGTGACAGGGCGCCTCGCTGCCCAAGGAGGCCAGGAAGCTGCCAGAAAAGTTAATATAAGGATAAAACCTGGGCAGGTGGCACACACTTGTCATCCCAGCATGCTGGGAGGCTGAGGCAGGAGAATCAGAAGTCAAGCCCAGGGGCTCGGGATTTAGCTCAGTGGTTTCACCGCGTGCTGCACAAGTGCAAGGACCTGCGTTCGATGCCCAGCACCAAAAAAAAAGAAGTCAAACCCAGCCTGGGTAACTTAGAGGCCTGTATTTAAAAAAAAAATTTATTTCAAGTTGGGGATATAGCTCAGTAAATGCTCTGGGTTCAACTCCCAGTACTGATAAAAAGAAAATGGAGGGGCAAAGGGAGAAAAGGAAGTGGAGAGGAAGAGGAAGGGGAAAAAAATACAGTAGTTATAGGGCTCACCGATTGCCTTTTGAAAAATCTACTATTTGTGTGTTTGTTTGTTTTTGAGGCAGGGTCTTGCTATGTAGTTCAGGATAGCCTTGAACTCACTGTGTAGTCCAGGCTGGTCTCGAATTTGCAGTGATCCTCCTGCTTCAGCCTCCCAAGTGCTGGGATCACAGGTGTGTACCACCACACCCGGCAGACCTATTTTGGAAATACCTAAGAATATATGGTTTAGTTAGATATTGAAGAACCTCTTGTACAAAGAATAGATTCCTTCTAACCACAAGCCTATGTCATATTCAGTTATGCCAGGAAGAACTCTGTATTATGGGTAGATGATGACAGTATCCCCAAAAGGCCACAAGATGACAGTGAAGCCATGAGAAACAGGTTTCCCTGCCCTTCTAAGTTACTCATTGAATAAAGTTGTCAATTCTGTTTGTGACTGGACTGTATTTTTTTCTCTCTTTCATTTGAATACTCTTTTTAAAAAATTAATTTTATTGGTACACTTTAGGTGTACAATATAATGACATTCATCATTGGAAATTTGCACCTTTACATAATCTCTCTTGGTTCTTATTTTTCCCCCTTCCCCTGCCCTCCCTTCGACCCCTCCACCCCTCCCTATTTACAAAGACTCTGTTTCCATTTTTTCCTTTTCTCATATTTTTTCCTTTCTCTTCTTTCCTTTTCCTACTCTTCCCACTTCCTTTTCCCCTTTAGACCTTTACTTTTTGTTTCACATTATCTATTATACATTTTGATTCTTATTTACACTTTCAGTTTCTCACACCAGAGAAACCATTCCGTATTTACACATGTGTCCTATTTATTTCACTTAAGAGTATGGCTTCAGGCCAGGGATTTAGCTCAGTGGTTCGACTGCCTGCCTCACAAGCGCTAAGGACCTGAGTTTGATCCCGGCACCAAAAAAAAAAAGAGTATGGCCTTAAATGTGCATCCATTTAGCTATAAATGACTTTAGTTTTTCATTCTTTATGGCTGAGTTGTACTCCATTTTATAAACAAAACCACATCTTCTTTATCCAGTCTCCAGTTGATGGGCAATTGGGCTGTTTCCAAGTTTTAGCTATTACAAACTGTGCCACTATATGGATTGTATTTTTTTAAGAAAACACAAAGAAATGGACTGAATCCAAATTTATTTTCATTTATGTTATAATCAGAGGCCTTTTATGAAAATAATCTTTATTTTTAGTAATATGTAACTGTGAAATAATTATTACAGTACTTGCATTTTTTTCCATTATAGTTTTTCCTAATTCCATTATTTGGGATCAGTGGGGAAGGCCTAGATTTCAAAAGGAAAAAATTTATGACCTACTAGAAGAACAAGAAATCTAGGAAGATGTAAGAGAAAACATTTTGTATATCTTTTTTTTTTTGGTACCGGGGATCGAACTCGGGCCCTTGTGCTTGTAAGGCAGGTGGCAGAACCACTGAGCTAAATCCCCAGCCCTCAGAGAAAACATTTTGAACTATCAGGAAGGAGGAGAATGTGATGGAGTACTGCTGTTTATTATCTAACATAAAACAAAAACAATTTCTTGAGTAACTAGTAAACATATAACAGCATATGAACTTTCCAGATGCTCTGCAAATGCATAATCATTAAACATGTTTGCTGGAAATCGATTTATTTTTACGATATTACTAAGTCTGGTACCACCTCATCGGTGCAATTTTCCTTGATCTAAAGCTAAGCACTTGCTGGGCACAGCGGTGTGTGCCTGTGGTGCCAGCTATTTTGGGAGCCCGAGGCAGGAGAGTCACTAGAGCTAGGGAGTTTGAGACCAGCTGGGCCACTTAATGACACCACATCTCAAAATCAAAACAAACAAAAGAAAAAATGAGGTTAAACACTCTAGTACCTTTCAGGCCCCTAGGTCATCTGGTGACTCTTTTGGACTAATTAATAGGTAAGCACAGGCTTCCCTTCTCATCTTCTCCATGTGAAGATGCTGCCTCCAAGCAGCTGGGGTCACAATGAGCAGGTATTGTTGGGAGGGAAAGGCCTGGTGTTAGGGTTTGCCCAGAATTGGGATACAGGACTTTCAGTTTTAAATTTGGACCCATCCTGGGAAGCCAGGATGAGTTAGTTGGTCCCATGTTTCAAAGGTTTTCTTTTCCTTCAAATCATGTGCTGGAAACTTAATCCCAATACAGGTGTTGGAGGCCGAGCACAAAGGCTCTCCTCTCATGAATGAAGTAATGCTGCTATGAAAAGGGCTGAAGGACTGGGCATTCTCTCTTCTGCTTTTTGCTGTCTGTGTAAGGACAGCTTTTGTCCCATCCAGAAGGTTCTGTGTTCAAGGCACCATCTTGGCAGGAGAGAGACTGGGCCCCAACCTGCTGGTGCTTTCATCTTGGGCTTTGCAACCTCTAGAATTGTGAGAAAAAACTCTCTTCTCTATAAATTATCCAGTCTCAGGTATTACTATAGCAGCATGAAACAGACTGAGACACTTGGTCATCTTATCCAGTGTCCAAGGACACAGTGTGGTGCAGGGAGGGTTTGTGGAGAGAGGGTGAGAGAAGTTTGGTAAAAACCTAACAACTGAGACATCAGGTAAAGGAGAGGGAGTCCTTTATGCTTTTCTTATTACTTTGCTGTAGGCTTACAACTATTTCACAAACAAAAAATCAACAGTAAAATTTCTTCTTCTTTTTTTTTTTTTTGTACCAGGGATTGAACTCACGACCTTACGCTTTCAAGGCAGGGGTGGTGCCATTGAGCTACATCTCCAACCCCAGTAAGGTTTCTTCTTAATGAGCTAAGTGATAATAGTTTGAGGTGTTTTACCACCTGGGTGTGTGTTACTGGGAAGGTTACTTAAGTCCTCTGAGACTTGGTTTCTTCCTTTATAAAATGGTATTATACTATTAAGGGTCTTGAGATGAAAAGATCATTCAGGATCACAGGACGGGTGTCTGTGGCTAAACCAATGACAAGCGTCCTTATAGGAGACACACCAGAGAGACTGACAGACAGCAGACAAGAAGGCAACATGAAGTTGGAGGTGGAGGTTTGGAGTGATGTGGCTATAAGCCAAAGCATGCTGACGAATGCCAACAGTCACCAGAAGCTGAAATAAACAGGGATGAGATTCTCTCCTAGAGCCTCTGGAGTAGGTGTGGACCCCTGATACCTGATGTCAGTCTTTTGGCCCCCGGAACTGTGAGAGACATTTGTTAAAGCAGTGACATAAAATGAATACTGTACAGTGAAACACCACATTGTCTATTCACTGATGGACGCTTGGGTTGCTTCTATCTTTTGGCTGTTGTAAAATAATACTGCTATAAAGATTCACATACAAGTCTCTGTATAGGCATAGATTTTCTGCTCTTCAATGGATATCTGGAAGGGGGGATCTCTGGGTTATCTGGTGAGACTGCCTCTGACATTAAGAGAAACTGACAGACTTCAAAAATGGCTGTGGCATTTCACACTTTACATGGATGAGGGGTCTAATTTTTCCACATCTTCATCAACATCCATTGTTTTTGTCTTTTTAATCCTAGCCATTTTACTGGATATGAAGCGATATCGGCCCTATAGGTGCCTTTAATGATGAATGCTGCCGAGAGCATCTTTTCACGGGCGTAATGGCCATTTGCGTGTTTTTGGAGGACTGACTAGCATTCAAATCCTTTCCCCATTTTTCAGATGGGTTATCATTTTATTATTGAGTTGTAAGAATTCTTTATATATTTTAGTTTAAAATCCCTTATCAGCTATTTCATTTGAAAGTGTTTTCTTCTAGTTTGTGGGGTACCTTTGTACTTTTTTTTTTGGTACCAGTGATCGAACTTGGATCCTTCCACTTTCGAGGCAGGTGGTGGATCCACTGAGCTAAATCCCTGGCCACCTTTGTACTTTCTGATAGTATTTTTCTACATTATTTCTGTTCCATCTTCAGCATCTAGCACAGTGTAGCTCAGAGTAGCTACTCTAAACATTTGGTGACTTATGGGTTCTAATATCTAATATTAAAAAGATAAGCTATGATTAAAGTAGAGGAAAGTAGCTGAGTGTGGAAGCGCATGTCTGTGATCCCAGCACTGGGAGGCAGAGGCAGGAGGATCGCCACAAGTTTGAGGCCAGCATGGGCTACATAGTGAGTTCAAGGCCAGCTTGAACTACAAAGTGAGTTAAAAACAGATAATGAAACAAAACAAAAAAACCAAAACCCTCTGGCTCTGAAGAACAGAGTTTGGAAAACATGAATTAGTCTAATAAAACTTGGAGACCCTAAATAAACAAATATCAATAGGGAGTTTAAGTTATTGTGTCTTTTTGGTGCATGTGCAGATTTGGCTTGTTTTATTCACCAATTAGGCATAAAAAGTGACAGGGAATAACAATGACTCTCCTGTTTCTGACTTCAGTGACAGGGTGGATGATAAGAACATGGCTCTTTGTAGGTTGTTGGTGGTGAACCTATGGCATGTGTGGCGCACTGAGCTGTTTGTATCATTGAAAGCTCCAAAAGGCTCCTTATCACTGGTATAGGCAATAGCTAAGGAACAGGTTTTTTTTCTTTTGTTTTGTTTTTTGTAAATTAATACATGTTTGCAGTTCATGCAGTTTACCATCATCTTGGGGGGTGGTTACATA
Source organism: Heterocephalus glaber (assembly GCF_000247695.1). The sequence continues at coordinate 2,183,386 of NW_004624763.1, forward strand.
TATATATCACAGCTTGTCTCTTTCTTTTTTTAAAAAAAATTCTCTTCCCCTTCCCTCACCTAGGACAGGTTTGAAATTCATTTTTGGTTTGTCTGTTTGTTTTTGAGACAGGGTCTCCTGAGTAGTCCAGGCTGGCCTCGAACCCATGGTGCAATGATCCTCCTGCCTTAACCTTCCAAGTGCTGGGATTACAGGCATGCACCACCACATAAAGCTGGGGAGCAGCAGCTCAGAGCCCAGAGAGGTTTATGGCAGTTGTCGCCATTGAGGCACTCTATTTACTTTCATTTACGCAAGAACTGCTTTTATTTACCGTTACTACCTTTTATTTGCCTTTTCAGCTTTCAGTGAGGTCCAGCCCTGTCAAGAACACCAGATCTCACTGTCTTTTCAGCCCCTCCAAGCCCCCTAATAAAATGATTTGGCCCCCCCTAAAATATTTTCAAAGTCTTCCCTCTTCATTCTGGAAAAGACCAGAAGCCAAATGTTATCAAATGTTAGACGCAGCCTGCATATAGTGGGAGGATCACCAGAGGGCCTGTCTCAGCTTCTCATTTGTTGGGGAAACTTAGGTGAACTATACTCTTGGAATCCTTAGTTTTCTCATTGGTTAAAAAGCATATATATATATTGGCAGGTATATTGGCACATGCCTGTAATCCCAGCACTTGAGAGGCTGAGCCAGGAGGATCGCTGTGAGTTCGAGGCAGCCTGGGGTACATAATGAGCCTGAACTACAAAGGGAGATCCTGTCTCAAAATAAACCCCCAAAAGATATATAACAGGGTTGTTTGTAGGAGGAAATCAGAATCATGCATATGAAAATTATTTGCAAATAGGAAAGCTTTTATTGCTATTTTGTAGGTATCAGTCCCTGTTTAAAAAGCTTACTGTTGGGTCAGGGATTTAGCTTAGTGGCACCGCACCTGCCTGGCAAGTGCAAGGTCCTGAGTTCAATCCCTGGTACCAAAAAAAAAAGCTTACTGTTTCGATGGCTTGAGTTTGTCCCCAAAGTTCTGTTAATGCAAAACAGGGCTCTTGCTCCAAAGGAAGTAAGATTATTCTGAGCCAAATATGAGTGCCCAAGGGTAGGGAACAGATTCAGGTTACCCTGAATAATGTGCTATCTCATGGAAGAGATTACATGAATTTTTCATAATACAGAATTGCATAAATCAATGCAATTACCAAATACATTGGTGGGGGCATCAGGTATAGGGCTACAGCAGAATGGAGACATCTCTTTTTCCTCCCTGTGAGACTGAGGATTGAACCCAGGCCTTCAAATTGAGCTACATCCCCGGCCCTTTTTATTTATTTATTTAGAACAAGGATCTTGCTAAATCACTCAAGCTGGGCTAGAACTCACAGTGCCCCTTCCTCAGCCTTCCAGAGTACTAAGATTACAGGTGTGTGCCACCACAGCCAGCAAGGAAATCTCCTAAAGTTTTTTTTCTTTTCTTTTTTGGTACCGGGGATTGAACTCGGGACCTTGCACTTTCGAGGCAGGCGGCGGAACCACTGAGCTAAATCCCTGGACCTTTTTCTTTTCTTGGTATTGGGGATGGAACTCAGGACTTTGTGCTTGCCAGACAGGCACGGTGCCACTGAGCTAAATCTCCAGACCCATCCTATAGTTTATTTTATCTTTTTTCTTTTTCTTCAAGGAGGAAAGGTTTATTCTGGCTCACAGTTTGTAAAGGTTTCAGTCCATAGTCCCATAGTCGGCTGGCTGCATGGCAGAGGGGCCTGCCAGAGGAGTAGTCTATGGCAGGGCAGGCAGGAAGCAGCTGGTTTTTAAATTTTATTTTACAGCATTCATATCTTTAGAGTTGATGGAAGCTTTCAGCCACAGAAAGCTTTCTGCTAAGTGGAAAGATACATCCCAAGAGTTTTATCTAGTAGTCCCAGGGATGTTAGGTCAGCTACAGAGGTTGGTAGTAAATGGCTGTGAAAAGGGACTAAAGATAGTCAAGATAATTTTGGCTCTTAAGCTGCGACATTCCACTTTTCCACAATCATGACATTCTAACCATCTGTAGGGTCTTCAACACACACACACACACACACACATACACACACCCCGAGGGCCTGGATGGTGGGGCACACCTGTAAGCCCAGTACTCAGGAGACTGACACAAGATTGCTTCAAGTTTGAGGATTTCCTCTCAAAAACAAAAACAACCCCCAAAATACATATGTAACAGATGTGGCTCCTTCAGAGTAATTCACAGTCCTGTGCAGAATCTTGGGCCCCAGGGTGCGGATGCTGAGAGGTGGGGTCACTGGAAGGTGGGGTCTCGGGAACTCTAAAGGATTAGGAGCTCAGCTGCGATCCAGCCCACTGCCCTACCGTCTCCCATAGCAACCGGAAGGAGGCGTGGCCCGAAGCTTAGCCTCCCTTTCCCCGCCCATTCCCCTCCGACTCGAATAGGGATTGGTTCGAAGGCCCGGCGCGGTGCGGGAGGCCGATCCAGCAACTCAGCTTGGGTTGGCCTGTGCCGCCATTTTGGCTGTGTGAGTTTTAGGGACTTGAGGCGAGCGGCGTTTTTCTTGGCTGATTCCGCAGGCCACAGGCCCGGGCCCGAGTGTCAGGTTGGAGTCCGGAAGCGCGCCTGGGGGGAGCGGCGGCGGGGGCAGGATGAGCGCGGAGGCGGCGGACCGGGAGGCGGCCACCTCCAGCCGGCCCTGCACCCCGCCGCAGACCTGTTGGTTCGAGTTCCTGCTGGAGGAGTCGCTGTTGGAGAAACATCTGCGCAAGCCCTGCCCAGGTGAACCTGGCACCTGCAGCCCAAGACCGCACTTGCAGCCGGTGCTCCCTCGTTTCCGGATCTTCTCGGCCACCGTAGCGGCAGCCTGGGGTGGGGGGCGCGGGGGGAGATGAGCTTTCGCTGGGTCCTCTCTGTGCCTGAAACGTCCCGGGGCGCTCGGGAGAATCCCAAAACAAAGCCTTCAGTCCCCTGCAGTCCCTTCCACTGTCCGCGATTTTAGCACCTTCGAGGGCTACTTGGGTTGGGAAGGCGGGTCGGAACCATCTCTTTACGGTGCCCAGGCCTGTGTAAATTCAGGGCTGTTGGACTGAGCCTGACGCTAGTTGTTTTAGGGTCTTTCTTTGTTTCTCAGTGGTCTACTTTTCTATTCCAAAGTCAGGCTGTGTGTTCAGGTTTGTAAAAGAAGGCACTGCTATACAGTTGGCGAGCTCGTCACTGTAGTGGTGATAATACTTAAATTTCTCACGTAAGTGGGCCTTGTAGGGGGAAGGAAAGGAGGAAAACCCCAGACATTTCTGTTAAGCGGCAATGCCATGAAAGAATAAGTTCCTTACTTTAGCATTTTGGTAAGTTTAAATCCAGGTATGGCTTGTTCAGCCTACTAGACTGGCCTTTACTGGAAGGGATTCCTTTGTGTGAAGTTAGTATACTTTATCACCTATTTTACCTCCTTTTCATTCAACCCTTTTGACAAACATTTGTTGAGTGTTTTCAGGATGCCTAATTCTTCACACCTGTTAACCTCGTTCAGCGCAGTCTTCAGTATAATCCTGTAAGGTAGCTGGTATTCTCTATATTGCATTGGAGGAAACAGATGCAGTGAAGTAACTTAATGGAGGTCTCCCTGATTGTCAAAACAACACTTATACAGCCTGCGTGGCTTCCCTGTAATCGGCCTTGGTCATTTGCTCAAGGGCAACCTGTACTGTGTGCTTCCCTGGGAAGTGCTTTCTTCTGTAGTAATCTTTCGTCCCTTCTTCCTCAACCACTCTTCCAGATTGACCCCTTTAGCTCCCAGGCATACTGTTTATGTGTCATATTCCTTCTCATTGCAACTAGACAGTTTGGATTCCTTTTATGGCTGAAACAATACCGTGGTTCTTTTTCCATCTTCATAATTAAAACTTAAACATTTATTTTCTTTAAAATCCTAGATCCTGCACCAGTTCAACTTATCGTTCAGTTTTTGGAACAGGCTTCCAAACCTTCAGTTAATGAACAAAACCAAGTTCAACCTCCACCTGATAACAAGAGAAATCGTATTTTAAAACTTCTTGCTCTTAAAGTTGCTGCACATTTGAAGTGGGACTTAGACATATTAGAGAAAAGGTATAAAGCTTTAAATTTGTTTTTGGAGTACTACTTAGGTTTTTTTTTTTTGGCCCTGGGTATTGAACCCAGAGCCTTTGTACTGAGCTTACATCCCCACCCCCACCCCCTTTTAAAAAAATTAATTTGTTTGAAACAGGGTCTGACTAAGAGTCTGAGACAAGATCTCATTAAATTGACCAGGCTGGTATTTGAACTTGGAATTTAACTGTTTCAGCCTCCCAGTGTGCTGGGATTACAAGCATGTAACAGCATGCCTGATTTAGATATTTTTGTTTACTTCTATATATTTTTTTATTACAATTTAAAACTAGATTATTAATTTAATTTTAATTTTAAAATTATTTTTCTGTATAGTCCTGGTAAAATGTGCAGATATTTTTCAAAAGGTATAAGAAAGCGTTTAGGAGGCTGAGGTGGCAGGAGGATCATTTCACCCTGAGAGATACTGATGAGGTAACCTCACCTCAAAAACAAACGAACAAACAACCATTTGAATGTTAGATGAGTGTAAATCACCCTTTACAGTATAAACTTGATGTCAGTTTTAGTATATGTGCTACCGGAGTGAGCACAAACTTGATGTCAGTAATGAGGCAGTTTTATTATTTTTGGTGTGATAACTAGAGAGCATCTACACCTAAACTGTTTGAAACGTTTCAGTTCAACTAAATATCTGAAGATGAGTAAAAGTTAATATTACTGTTGAATAATTCAGTTAATTTTACTGGTCATAGTTTCATTATCTCTCACACTCTTTTTGGTGTGGGGGTACTGCGGATCGGACTCAGGACCTTGCGCTTGCTAGGCAGGTGCTGGTGACACTGAGCTAAATCCCCGGCCTTCTCCCAGACTGAATAGCTGATTCTGATCAGTGTGTAGTTCAGGCTGGCCTTGAACTCACTATGTAGTCTGGGCTCCTTCCTCAGCCTTCTGAGTGCTGCAATTACCGGCCTGTACTACCATGCCCTTTAAATTGTTGGGTTGTGTAGTGTTAACATTTTTAAGGGGCATGATACATTTTGCTAGATTATATTCCAGGAGAGTTCATACTTATTTCAAATCCATTTTTTTCCACTGTACATTCATTCTTTAGCTATTAAAATTAGAATTTTAGGCCGCTGGGGATTTAGCTCAGTGGTTCTGCCGCCTGCCTTGCAAGTGCAAGGACTTGAGTTAGATCCCTGGTACCCAAAAAAAAAAATTAGAATTTTAGGGCTAGGGATTTAGGTCAGTGGTGCTGCTGCTTGCTTTGCAAGCGCAGGGTCCTGAGTTCGATTCCCGGTACAAAAAAATTAGAATTTTAGATTCTAATACTAGATACAAAAAAAATGTTTAATCTGAGGGGGAACCCATACCTTAATAGACAAAGAGACATATCAGTTGATAGCAGTATGTACAAAATAATGCAATTGCAAAATTGAATACTGGTTTTTTGTTTGTTTTTGGGTGGTGGTGGCTACTGGACCCAGGGCCTTGAAAATGCGAGGCCAGAAGCTCTGCCTAGCCCTCTGGTTGGATATTTGATGATAATAAGCAAGTCAAAGATTTTAGATGTGAAATTACTACTGTGATTATGAGTTAATTTTTTGAAATATCTGAAATATAATTTGGGAAGTGGGCAACAAGATTGGTTGTCACTTGGTAATTGTTGAAGGTCATTGATGGGGGTTCATTATATTTGTGTACTTTTTTTTTCTTGTACCGGGGATTGAACTCGAGTCCTTGCACTTGCGCAGCAGGTGGTGAAACCACTGAACTAAATCCCCGGCCCTGTGTACTTTTTATAAATTTAAAATTCTTTCATAGTAATAAGTTTTAAGAAGTCTTTTGAAATTTGATAGGTAAACCTGGAGATTTTATCCTTTAACAATATAGTTATTTTCAGTGAAGATTTAGAATGGTGTATTTTGTGCCTCTCCTGCAGCTGATATGTAAACATGTACCGTTTGCTTCTTCCTTTAAAGCTTGTCTGTTCCAGTATTGAATATGCTCCTAAATGAGCTTCTCTGCATCAGTAAAGTTCCTCCTGGGACAAAGCATGTCGACATGGATCTGGCCACTTTACCTCCAACCACTGCCATGGCTATCCTTCTCTACAATAGATGGTAAATTTGTTTACAAATCCAGAATGTGCCAGGCACCTTCTGCTCATTTGTACTCTAGCTTTCAAGGGTCTCCTGCTTCAGGGGTCTCTCAGGATCTTGGGCACTGTGTGTCTGACAATGGAAAGAATTGGTGATCCCTAGGTGAAGAACATACTGCTAAAACTGTACTTGATTTATAACATATTATACCTCAGAACTTTAGGTAATTTATGATACAGATTTTCTAAGTACTGTAGTATTTGAAAAAAATAACTTTAATAATTATTGTATGCTAAATTTTCTTTTTTCATTCTTCAGGGCAATTAGAACAATTGTTCAAAGTAGTTTTCCTGTCAAACAGGCAAAACCTGGACCCCCTCAGTTAAGCGTGTAAGTTTGCAGATATGACCTTTGGCACTTTATTAGAATTTTTAAAAATTTTGTGAGTTTTTACTTGCTCTTGTTACAGAGGAAATAGAGCAGAAATGGGGGCAGAAGGCCTATGTAAAAGTTTATTTGCCAGGCATGATGTTGTATGCCTGTAATCCCAGCACTTGGGAGGCTGAAATGCAAGGATTGCTATAAGTTTGAGGCCTGGACTACCTAGGGAGACCTTGTCTCAAAAGAAAAAGTTTGGGGGCCGGGGATTTAGCTCAGTGGTGCCGCTGCCTGCCTCACAAGTGTAAGGTCCTGAGTTCAATCCCTGGTACAGGGGTGGGGGTGGGGAAGGAGTTTGTTTAGATGAATTAAGAGGGTTTCAAGGATCAGGTAGTACTCTAGCAATCAAGGGTAGAGAGATTTGAAAAGACAATGGAGGTGAGCACTTTGGGAATTGTTTCATTCATCCAAAAATGTCAAACTTTTTAATTTAAATTGTCTTGAAGATCTGTTTGTCTTGTATGTGGGGAAATTATTTTAACATATGCAAGTATTAGAGTACAAAGTTCTAAGTTTGCTTATACATAGAGATTTAAATCTAATTCTTGAATCCAGGTAGTAGATGGGATTTAGAACTAGCAATAGGTAGCAGCTGGAATCTGGAGCTAGAAACTAATTTCTAACTTGATATGAGCTTTTATTGTAAGTTTTACTCTTAAATTGAGAGTATAATGCAGAGTGAGAAGATACTGGTAAATTAATGTGTATCAATAGTATTTTTTCAAGCATAAAAAATAGCATTAAGATATTAAACCTTTTAAGAAAGATCTTAAACTAAGAATCTTTTAGTCTTGAGAGTAACATTTGAATGATCTTGTTTCATTTCTCTCTTAGAATGAATCAAATGCAACAGGAAAAAGAGCTAACAGAAAACATTTTGAAAGTGGTAAGCATTGGCATCAATTACACCGTAATATTTCTGGAACGTTTTATAGCATGTATAGCTGCGTCTTCTAGTCTTAGGTATGTGAGAATTGTCATGGTCTAGGTTCAGTGGCAGTTTTTACTTTCAGAGTGTAAGTAATACTCTATTCAGGTTTTCAATTCTAATGGTAGAATACTTTATCACCAGTTCTGTTGTTGAATATCTCATGATACTTTCACAGATAAGACAAATTAATAATTATAAGCTACATCTTTATATTCTTTTCTACTTTCTAAAACCACTATAAGAAAGATTTATAACATATTTTATGTTTTTGTTTTGTTTTTGTTACTGGGGATCGAACTCAGGACCTTGTGCTTTCAAGGCAGTCGGCAGAACCACTGAGCTAAATCCCCGGCCCCTATAACTTATATTTTAAAGTGGTGCTGAGGTCTGAACCCAGGGCCTTGTTCATGGTAGACAAGCACTCCACCACTGAGCTATATATACCTTCAACCCCATAGTAGTTATTTATTTAATGGATCTACTTAATATAAAAGTAGAAGTGAGGAGTTTCTGTAGTTCAAATGTGACTTCTGTAACTAATTAATACTCAGACTTGTGGAGATACCTTGTAAAGTATAGGGACTGGGGGAGAAGAAACATCTATATTTGTATAAAATAAATGTGCTATAGTATTTTGAATGTGGAAACAAAAAGCCCACCTCATCTTGTGGTTATCTAGTCCCTGGGGAAGTGGAAGCATATGAAGTCAGCCATTTCTTTCGTATCAAAGTGGAACAGTACAAACCTTTAAATCATTTTTCTTTATTAAGTTTTTTGTGGAAAAAAAATCAGTCTATTCTGAATTTTACTAATTTCACAATAGGATCTTACTGAATTTTTAAAGTTTAAGATTATTTTTTCTGCCACCTGCCTCGCAAGCGGAAGGTCCCAAGTTCGATCCCTGGTACCAAAAAAACCCCCAAAAAACCCCACCAAAGACAAGATTACTTTATTTCAATAAATTTATTTTATTTTATTTTATTTTATT